>OZ007586.1:523764709-524459542 GCA_963931845.1 Maratus michaelseni
TGTTCACATAACATTTCGATAATGTTGGAAAGTGAGTCATAAACTATACCGCTACGCATAATTTTTCGTTCTTGTTTACTTGCTATTTTATATATACGTTAAAATTCTTCTTTTTATACCACTCTGTATTTTTTAAAGTGCTCTCTGGGTAAAAAAAGGGAGGGAGGGGAGGGGGAGGGGGGAGCTATTACATTTAGTGCAGTATAATTCATACGGGACCCTGTATTTTTTACCATAACCTGTATCGAATTCATTAAAACCTGTCTGTTTGCCCCAAAAATGTTTAAGTTCGCCAATTAAAATTAATTAATGACCATTTTTAATTAATATTTTTCATTCACATCCACCATTCTACTACACATTCAAACTGCGTACTCTCGTTGAGAAAAAAAAATCTCGTCAAAATTTCTTAAGTACGCTCATTATTTCTTAATCACCATTTTTAATTAAACCATTATTGACTTTTAAAATTCACCTCAAATATACTCTAACATGTATATCAAATAGCCTACTCTAGTTGAAAAAAAAAATTCATAAAAATTTCTTAAGTTCTCCAATTAAAATTAATTAATATTTTAATGACCATTTTTAATTAATAGTTATAAATACAATTTTCATTCACAAACCATACTTCGAAAAATATTTAGCACCCTACTATAGTTGAAAAAAAATGGTTTCGAAATTTCTTAAGTACGCTAATTATTTTTTAATCAGCATTTTTAATTAAACCATTATTGACTTTTAAAATTCCCCTCAAATATACTCTAACATGTATATCGAATAGCCTACTCTAGTTGAAAAAATTGGCTTTGAAATTTTCTAAGTTCTCCAATTAAAATTAATTAAATTTCTAATTCGCTAAAATAAATCCGTTGAAATTCACCTCGTACTCTAGTAGACAATTCTCCGCGAAAAAAAATTAATTCGAAATTTTATAAGTCCCCCAATTAAAACTAATTAAAATAATACTCCTTATCTCTACAAACATCCTTATCGCCACCCCACGCCCCTTATCTTATCTACGCCACCACCCTCCGAGATCCACTAAGATCAACCCTCCGAGATCCACCACCTGCTTCGGCTCCAACGCCACCACCACCACCTCCGACGCCACCGCGCACAGCTCCACAGTACGCCACCACCACCATCACCACCATCACCACCGACACCGACGTGTCCTAGAAATGGTATTCTTCCCCTACTTCCGCATGCACATCTCCCATTTTAGAACATTAATTCTAATAATTTCAATAGTTTCTCTTTAATATTAATTTAAATCATCGTTCTCATTATTCGTCATTTTAAATTCCCTTTAATTTGACATCTCATTTATCTCTCTACGTTAATTCTTTCGTATTTTGCCCTCCCCCCCTGTAAGTTCAATTATTCTCTTTTTTAATTGCGTTTCGCCGCAGTGCCGATACGCCATTTCGGAGCGATCGGCACTTACGGTAGGTCCTCCTCCTAGCATTTCGCTTGCCGCGGTCCGTGGTTGCCAGCAGCTCTGGGTGCGTCGACACGGGCTCACGCTTTGGCGCTGTCGTACCTATTAGACAGGTCTTTCGGCGCCAAGCTCAGGCTAGCGCGCGTTTTTCGTACCGGCAAGATAGTCGGTAGTTGAAGGAGTCGAGTTCTGCCTGGTTACGTGATACGTGTGTTTCGGTTAGGCCTTCCGGTTGCCGTAAGGCTTCCGTGGGAGCCAAGCGAGTGAAGTTACTGATTCTTAACGTTGTAATGTTTTTGGAAAACAATGTGTGCGAGTGTTGTCAGCCAACATCATCCCTTTTAAGTATACATTTCGTATATATAATAATTCAAATTTTCAGCTGCATTTTTCCGTTTCCTGATTTCTACACTTGCGATGTCTGACTCCAATTCTGCCAACACCTCCGGCAATAATGTGACTCTGTTTCGGTAAAAACAAATATCTTCCTGATTTTATTAATCCTCGTCGTAATGCGATTTGACAACAGCGAGCAAAAATCGACTGAGACTGTGGTTTTCATTGCAAACGGACACATCGCGGCATCTTTGGTCGATCACGCCACGTGCTGCTTAGGCCTAATAAGCTGGCACGTGCTTATGCAAAATGTTACCACCAAGTAACTGAAGTACTACACTATACGTGAAGTAATTAATAACAACAGCTAATTGTGGTATGCCGCTGCCGCAGAGTTCATTCGCAACATATATCAAAATGATTTTTTTTTTATTCCGAAGACATAAGTTTTTTTTTTTTTTAAAGAAGAAGAAAATAGGAAACTAGCATATCAGCGGAGGTCTATCCAGGTTCAGTCATAGTTTTAAATTATAAACAAGAGAAAAGAGAAAAAATGCGCTAAATATCACGGAATTATGGAGGACAGTCCGCAGATTTTATATAAAAAAGGTGGCAATCTGCCATTTGGCAGAAAAGGGGCATTCAATGTAAAACACATGGCGACTTAGGCATCGAAAGTTAGTGGCCAAAGCAAAAAAAATTTAGTCGCCATGTGGCGACTGGCGACTGTGAATCTGCACCTCATCCATTTACTACTGGGCTGAGTACCAAATAATTGTCTATACAATTCTATACAAAAGAATCGCTAATGTGAACATGAAGTGTGCTTAGGGATCACACTTCTATGTGTATGTGTTTATATATATATATATATATATATATTCATAAACATGCATCTTCAGCATATATTCATATTTTTAAAAATTAACTTCAAATTTTGAAATTTATTGCACTCCTTTTAAGGCAAATTTTGGAAATTAAAAAATTTTAAAACAGTGTAGCACTATTTAAAAATATAAACAAAAAAAGAATTGATACATAAAAAGTTCAATTAACCAAATGAAATTAAAACAGATTCTATAACCCATCATTACTCATTTTGATACCTAAAATCTGTCTATCAAAAATGGTTATTGCTTGCTGTAACAATTAATTGAATAATGTAAAATATTTCATATTTTCTAAAAGTAGCTTATAGTCCTTTGATTAAACAAAGTGGGTACTTTCGTGTTATAGTGGCTTAGAGGATGAATCGCCAAGCGAACACGATTTACTGCCAAATTATAAAGCATATATGGCATAATAATTAATATATATATATATGATGCATATAACATTTTGCGACATATGTGACTAAGTTATTACTCATACATAATGCATCTGATGTATACGTATGGTATGTGCATAAGACATATATGATGTATATAATATAAGACATAAATTATATGTATGTAATGAATATGTGACATATATATGTAGCATTTTGACGAGGTTGAGATATTACGATGAATACTATTCGATGAAAAGATGGCAGTCCTTCAATGATATAGCAAGTTGCAGTCGAATTTAGCGAGTATGGCGAAGTAGTAAGGCAATGAAATGAGATCACAGAATTTCTCCAGTAAATCCAGCCAACCTCCAGACAAATAATTTTATTAGAAGACGAACAACATATAAACGATTCCCAAAGGGTCTAAAACTTATAGCCCTCGGGCTAACGTTGCTTCACTTCATTGAATTAAGATGTTATTGGGCCAGTTGAATATTCTACGGTCATACAAATACCAGACACATACTTGTTTAGCTTCCGAAAACGTCAAAAATCTGCCGCTCCGACCGGCGCGGGCCAGTTTTGATCTCTCCGCGGAAACATACACAGAATTACGTCACGAGCGCTCAACCCAATGAGTGAGAAGCTAGCTCCAGCCCAACGAATGAGGCTAGAGGGCGAGGCTAAAACATTAAAGAATCCCATAGTTTGGTGCGGACCAATTTAGAAGTTAAAATCCCAAGCGCGCGAAAGAATCAGAGCAATAATAATAATAAAAAGAAAATGGCTTTTAAAAACATTCGAAATGAGAACGCGTCTCAGAATTTTATAGATTGGGGAACTGATAAAAGTTACAAATGATCTTAAATTTTAGATTAAGATTTGGAATAAAATAATTATTAATATACGGATATTTACTTTTAAAAGGACTTTAAATAAGAATAGATATTATTAAGAATTAAGGAAATACTGACTATGACAGAAGTTAGATTAATTTTAAAATATTAATGCGAATAAAATGGAAGGATATGAAGGAAATAAATTTTTATATAACATATATAAGTTAAGTGTTTGGAGTATTATATACGTCGTATATATCATGCATAAGATTTTCAATGATCTTGGCGAAATCATAGTTGCAACCTAGGCATAATTGTAATTCTGGATGCCGCTATAACATGAAAGTACCAAAAATGGTATTGGGGTCATTCCATGGTAACTTACGCTACATTTAGAATAATTGACTTCAGTAATTTTAGTAATATAACACCAACAAATATTCAAAATGTAAAGTTGATGTAATATGTTAATTAAACCTATCCAGGCCGAAATTTGGATGAAAATTACCCTAATTTAGTGTATTTCTTGATTGGTGGCAATTATATTTATTATGGTAGCTAACGTTCTTTATTCAGTTACATAAGTTACCACAGTAAATATAATTTTCAAAGTTCAAGAAATAGCACTAATATTAAGTAATTTCCATGCAAATTGTCTTTTGGATAGGTTTAATTAACAAATCACATCAGCGTTACATTATGAATATTTTTTTATGTTTATTACTAAAATTACTGAAGTCAATTATTCTAAATGTAATGCGAGTTACCATGGAATGACCCATTGGCTTTACTCTTTAGTTTCTTTTCACTTTTTCATAATGTAAAGCATACAAAAATGTTATTTTAGTGCTTGCAGCGAACACATTTTTTATTTTCTGAAGCAGGCCAAATTTACAACAATAAAAGAAATTCCCTATCTCCTCAAAAGATAGAACAATTAGTGTTTTTGTACCATAATTTGCAATATAACAAATTTAGTTTATTATTTTTTTTTAATTTACATTTATTGTATTTTCTGTTTCTACACACTGTTTCTTCATCCAAAATCGTAATCTTTTGCTGCAGATTTAAAAATTACTTTATTTTTTAAATATAAATATGACACTAAGCTTTTAATTTGCATTAATTTTACGTGTTTTTTTCCTTACCTTTTCTATACTTTATTGATATTCTTTATTGTACCGAGTAAATAGTTTTTATGTATTATTTCATATATTATACATTTATATTCGAATAAATTTTTAAAAACCAGTTATAAATTCATGTGTCTTCAAATATGCTTAAAAATGAAATTATTGCAACTACTCTGTATTGGCCGAGTACTGAGTATATACCGCGAAATTTTGTAAATTGCCATTAGCATATAAAATTCAAAAATTTCGATTACTATCAAAACAAAAACATACAATTTTACACGCAATTACCAAGTCTATACAGAGAAATTTCGTAAATTGTCATTAGTATATAAAATTCAAAGTTTTCTATTACTATCAAAACACAAACTTTCACAGAAAGACAGTAGAACTATGAAACATTATTTTCTGCTTCCCCATTCGTTTGATTAAGAGTATCAGCAATAACCCAGATTATAAAATATGCAAGGGAAAGATGAAAAAAATAAAAAAGGCAAATTTTTATTGGTTATTTTTTTATAAATGAAAAACTTCCTCATTTAAAAAATAAATATTAATCCGAAGATTCCTTTCGCCTCTACAAAAGCGCGCCGATCTTTCAAATCAATATTTCGGATTATTTCGAGAAAACATGGTAAGTAAATCCACGTCAAAATTATCAAAATTAGACTCCGTAAACATATCGTAAATGAATCCCCGCAAAATTATCAAAATTTAATACCGAATAATCATATTTAAAAGAGCAGCTCCCTTCAACTTTTAACGGTCAGTTACAGAGAAATATGAAGTGACCTTTACGCGAGAAAAAGTAAATATTAGAATATGCTAATGAATATTCCACATCTATATCTTTAACAGATATAATATCTTAAATTATATTTTAAAAGCAATGAACTTAACTTTACCTTATAAAATTCGAAATCAATGCCGCTAACACGTTACACCATGATGCGTTGACTTTGAACATTTGGACATTTGACGGAGATTGCTTTGAGACGTATAAGCTACAAGGCTGTTTGTCTCAAATGATCCATATTATTTATTCACAGAAACAAATACATGACTTTGACAATTATATAAATCTTCTAGACAGGATAGAACAAGGAAATAACATAGGGTTACACCCGAGAGCTCCACAAAGTACGTGCAGTGGAGCTGGCGGGAGTCGAACCCGCCGGCCTGATTCCTACGTTCACAAGCGATTAGCGGAATGGTGGCTTAACCACTCGGCCACGGAGGCCCCTGCGTTGATTTTAGCACCGATGTAGCCTCGGTGTAAATAAAGCTCGTTGTTGCCAATTTGCATTTCCTAAATAATTCTCCGCAATGATGTATGTATGGAGCATAGAAGTAAGAATTAAGTTCTTAATTCTATGGTATGGAGGTTGATTTCGTTTGTTTAATCTTTGTATTTACAAAGGATTTTTTTTTTTCTGAGTCAGGCTATTTTATTGCTATACTTACTTTCTCAGAAAATATAAACACTTGAAGTTTCGCTAAATTTTATCGACATCAGTTATAATCTAATTTATTTTAACGCTATATATATTTATAATAAATTCGATAATTAACGCAAAAACATTCTGAAATTAAAATAATAATACTCATATTTTACACAAATATTGTATAATAGTAGAATTAAAAAAAAGTGAATTCTTCAAGAGCATATTGTTTTTGAAATCTACTTTTACAGATTCGAACACTGGGGTTCAACTTTCACCCCCCCCCCCCCACAAATATACACGAAATATTTTTATTTATCGTAAGTTTTTGAATTATATTAAATGCATTGTATTAAAGTTATTTTAGTATTGTGAATGGAATGTATTATTAATTATATTATATTCACATGTTGAATATAATATATTATACCAATAATTATCACTTAAGTCTATTGGACCAATGTGCAAATGATATAGAATTATCAAGATACAAATGAACTACTTATTTATAAAGAGCATAAATAATAAAGCATAATCTACAATTTTTTTTATTATTTTCAATTACTGTGTACCTAACAAAACTGGACAAAAATTGCTTTCGGGCGCAATGAACCCATCATGATAGTCAGAAGGTGAAAATTGACCCTCCCCCTCCTCGAAATATTTTAGAAATGAGCAGGAACCTAGGAGGATAGAATATTATACCCTCATAGGCAGGAACTGATTGACCATATATTGGCCAAAGTTTAAAACTCAAAATGTAGCAAATTGCTTGATGTCCTCAGTTTCTTCTTTAAAACTGGGATCGAATTTCTGTTAATATATACATACTTAGAAAACCATAAATGCTATACGTAATTACATTTTTCTGTTCTACATTAGGAAAAAAATTCTTTAGTATTCTTAACAACAGTACTTCTCTCGAAAATAAAATTATAATGGCTGATCTTTCTTTTTCGAATTTCATTGTCGTATTGCTGCGATGAGCGCTGGACCATCTGAAGTAGAATAGAAAAGTACCCGGGAATTTAGTACAATGCGGAAAAAAACGGAAAATGTGGCTAAGACACTTAGAAATTTTTTAATTTTTCGAGAAATAAACAAATTCAAGAAATTCTCAAGAAGAAAGATTTGTTTACATAATATAAAAAAGTTTTTACTTTTTCAATTAATTTATATGGCTTTTACAATTGAGTTGTATAGTTTATATTCTATGTTTGAAAACTAGCGTCAAAATATTGGCTCTTTATAGATAGACCGGGAGGCGGCAGCACAGACAATCACCTCATCTAGTTCATGGCTGAAATTCCTGAATTAGTTAAAACTCGATTCACATATTAAAACGCAATCGGTCTGCCAAGTCATATTTTGGTGGAAAACAGCCGAAAACCCGATTTTAGCGGCTGGCTGGTAGGTTTACCATTGTGTGTTCCTGCTCCCAGTCCTCCATGTTTTCATACCTTTGGGTGCAGGTAAACACAATGGTAAGGAATTTCAGCCGTGAACTCGATGAGGTGATTGTCTGTGCTGCCGCCTCCCGATCTAAGAGAGAGTAAGATAAAATACCCGTATCTGTAAAGTAATTTTTTGTAGTATTAGTTTTCCTGTTGTTAAATAGCTTATTTTCTATTACAATATCTTTCATTACATTATTTCATTTTATGATGATATGAAGATTAATAAATGTATCCTTGTGCTGAATGTTATTTGTTTGTAAAATACACATAAAAAATTATTACTTATATAGCTTATTTATTTCAATTTCAATGTTTTAGATAGAAATATTTAAAAGTTTGTTTAGTTTTTTGATTTTTTGTATGTTTATTGCTGTAAAACTAACTTATCGATTCAAATTTTACGACAACAATATAAACATTGTATGTTAATAAAAATGTTTTAAAATACTGATATTAGAATATTTATAATTTTCGGTAATTTTAAAAATTCCCGATTTCTCTTTAAATTTGCTGGGAAAAAATCGTTTTTCTGTGGGAATAACCTTGGTTCTTTAAAAGGTTTGCAATGTTAATCTGATGTCATAGTTCTCAAACAGCTGGATTTATCCCATCCAGTGCACAATCGCGATCTTCGTTATACACGACCAATGTATGACGCTTAAAATGCCACATGGGGTGGATTATTTTTACATGGCAATGCAAACATGACGTGGCAATTTTTACATGGTGCAAGACGGCGGGCGCTTTGCACCAATCGCTGTGTAAAAAAGATCCACTCCATGTGACGTCTTAAACGTCATGCACCAACACAGACATGCTGTGATCAAGCGATTTCCGCCCCGCTACCAGGTACTAACTCGTCAAGCTAGACACTCGTGCCCGGCAGGTAGGGGCCTGGTTAGAGCTATAAAAAAAGTCATACACCAGCTGTGTATAACATAAACATAGGACGCGGTTGAATTCAGACACTTTTCTCCAGAAGAGATATTTGAACTACTGGAAGGGGATATTATGAGGTACCAGGAGAAATGGGGTCTGTACTTATAGAAAATAGCATAAAAATTAAATATTCAAATAAAATCAATAGTCTATAGTAGAGGTTTCCAAAGTGTGCTCCGCGGAGCCTTTGGGGCTCCGCCTATACTTTTCAGGGGCTCTGCGGCGTTACAGAAAAATAAACAAAACACGAGAGAAATTAGCATATAGCAAGAGAAAAATTTTGCAAAAGTATTTAAGAATTTTTGTGTGTGTGTCAAAAATAAGCACATCTATCACTGGGTTGAAAAATACTAATATAATATTATTTTTTCTAAATGATATAAAAATTTGCATTATACATCTATGAATTTTCTATATAATATCTTTTGTTTGAACTACTTTATTTTATGCTTCTGCATTTAATGTGTTTTAAAAATTCGATTCAAACTACGCTACAAGAAATAGTATTCTGAATCGAATGCACAACGTGAATCGAAAGAGCAAATGCGCTCCAGTGCTGTTATACGTGCTTGCCGAACAAAAGGAAGAACAGTTTTGTTCTTTGGAGCTCCGTCTATTCATATGTTTATACCCAGCAAACACAGATCTATCGGTAAGCAATCGGCCGATTGCCGCTACCGATGGTACCGGCACGATACCAGCTGCCGTACCGGTTCCGTAACTTTTTCGACACGCCGCACGACTGACGCCCGACAGATAGGCACACAGTCGGTTCGGTATCGGCAACGCCAGTAGAATCGACGGCACTCTGCTGTGCCGATTGTATAACCGACAGTTATCCGCACACCTACCGAATGTGGTCCGGTACCGGCAACGCTAACAACGGCGAGATGCTGTGCCGACCGTATACTGACACCAAATCCGTAGTATTGTCGAATGTGGTCCGATATCGGCAAGCATTAAACTGCCGAAAGCACCCTTTTTATTGGGAAGTAGCAGCAAAAGAGGGGGGGGGGTCACTCCACTTAATGGTACTTATGTTTTTTTAAAACTTTGATTATTTTGGTAAAAATGGTGAAATTTATTTCTCAGATATAAGCAACCCCCCCCCCCCCCAACGGATACCGTTTTACCATTAATAGCCGCTGCCATTTAAAAAAACTGCTTCAAGCTTCACTTTTTCACATTATATTAACTAAATAAGCATAGATATAAGATATATTTAGCAGGGTTAAATTTATTCTTTTGTCTCATACAAAAACAATTTGTTTTTGTAGGGGAGTCTTGTATTGTATTACGCAAGTGTTTTTTTCCCTGTTTTACATTATTTTGAATAATTATCTTGATTTGATTTTACAATATCTGAATCCTGTGTTCCTAAACGCAATAATTATAAAGTAAATAACTTTTTTTTTTAATTTCATTCTTACAAAATGTGGTAAGTATTATAAATACATTTGATTTTTGTTCTATAAAGCTACATAAAATAATTTTATTATACAATAAGTAAAATTTAGATACATTTTTCCATACATTTTTCTTTTATGTGCCGCTGTAAAACTTGATTTAAAAAAAATAAAATATTTTCTAGGAAACTATAAAACAATACATCTAATTTTTTTTCAGATTTTTTTTATTATCATTTTTTAAGTCAAATAAACTAAATTTCGTTCCGGTAATTTACTATTTATTAATAAATTAAAAAATTCGAACTTTAATTTTACACAGAAAATAAAAAATCAGTTTAAATATATTAGTTAAAAATTTATTCTGTACCCTGTTTGTTATCATTTTATTTTATGAACGCTTTAAATAAATGTTTGGGATTTTCTAAATCCTTTTTTATGCCTCTTAAATTGATAAGTCTGCTATAAATTATTCTAAAATGTTTTAGCCTTATTAAATCCACCAGCATCTCAACTAAGTTAAATATTTTTTGCATAATTTAATTTAGTAAACATTATTCTCTCTTTAAAAAATATAAAAAACAAAATTTAAAATTTATGTAATTTCTGGGCAAAATTAGAAAAATACATTTTTGTAACTTTATTTTAAAAAAATTTATATGATCAACATGCTGCATATTTACTTATTTTTAGTTTTTACTAAATTCTTTATATTTTTTCATTTATACAGAAGGACAAATGTTTTCTAAATCATTTATATCTTGTATTACATCTAATTTGATGCTCCATAATTACATTTTTTTAAAAATAAAGTAACATTATTTACAATATTGTTTTTCCTTTTTCTCTTAATTTTTTTCTAAATCTTTCCTTTTCAAATATAAATATACACTTTCAAAATCGCTCATGTATATTTCAAATATTTATATACATTGATTTATTTAAAATTCATTTATTTTAAATTTGATAGAAATGAAATGTATTAAACAAGTTTAATAATAATAATTCAAACTTCAAACATCTTGCATAACTAAAATTTAATAAATTTAAAGCACAAATTAAATCATCTGCTCTTGAATTGTATAATTAAAGGCATTTTTATACAGCAGCGTAAAAGTTTCAGGATGCGTGAAAAAGAAATCGCTTTAAGTAATTTAAAAAATGAATGAATTAGTAACTTTGAATAAATTAATGTTCAAATGCAATAAAATGCAAATTATCATCACTAAGCAATCGAAAATTTTGACTATGTTTTTTTAAATACATGAACTATAAGTGTATTGTAAAATTGTAGAGCATCAAATGAATAAGAATGTAAACAAATAAACCAATGTCATTCTGTATTTATTATAATAAAGAAACGTTTATAGAATTCGTTAATCATTATCAATATTCGGTAATTATTGTTAATTATTAATAATTAAAAATATGCTACATGTCATAAAAACTTAAATAATTAAAAGATGAAAACTGCATAAATATATTTTTCTAATTTCACCCTTTTATCATTTTCTACAACAATAATTCCTACGCACTGTTAATCGTTAAAAGAGAATAAATCTTTAAAAAATTAATTGTATGCAAAAATAATTAACTTAATTCAGATTAGTTCAGATTTAACAAAACAAAATTAAGCAGACTTACCAGTATTATAATTTTTTCAGCACGTGTAATACAGTCGACTGCAAAATGAATCGAGCACCGGAACCCCTTCAGAAAAATTTATAATGCCCGTCGGCCCCTTTAGCCCCCCCCCCAAAAAAAACCTTAATACTCTTCGCGCTTCACTCGCTTTGCGCCTGTCCACGGACGCAAAAAAATGGAACATTGTCCTTTGGTCCATTTTGTTTGCCCTTTCTGTTATTCAGAAAGATTCTAGTCCCTTTTGCAGGTCGTCTTTCACTCGCCAACGTTGGCCTGTCCACGGACGCAAAAAAAAATGGACCAAAGGATAATATCCTTTGGTCCATTTTTTTTTGCCCTTTCTGGCCTTCAGAAAGATTCTAGTCCCTTTTGCAGGTCGTCTGCATTTTATCCTGATATTCGAGCAAGTAGGCGGGCAGCAGGTATCCCTCCTTTTCGCCGCATTGTCTCAAATACACGACTTTGCCGACCCGTTTGCGCTCCAAGATGCGTCCCTTGTTCAAAAACTCGTAGAGTCTCGCTTCCCTATCGGCCTTATACCCCGATGCCAAGCGGTAGGCGAGGAGATGAATCAGGGCCGTGTGTTCAATCACCCATTCGGTTTTCCATTCTGGTAAAATGTCGCTGCTGAGACAGCTACCCACTTCTCGAGCCCAGGCGTGAACATTGCTTTTCCCTAGCAACAGAGCCAACTCTAACGTTCCCCAATACATTTTTCCATTCTTTCCCACAGCTCCGAAAAGATTAAAGTAGAGTTGGCGGTCCATCAAACCCACTCGAAACTGCATGACTGTTTTTTTCTTCTTCTCACTTCGAAAGAACTTTACCGAGGCTCCTGTGGTCAATACCACGCATCCCCGGAGAACATGACGAATGGAGAAAAACTGACTGAAAAAACAGCATGAGCATGACTTGAGCAGCTGGCAAAGAAGGCAAATGACCGAGAACAACCGTAAAAAAAAAAGGCCCGTTTCAGGCACCATACATGTATAAAATTTTGGGTATATAACAAACGCATGCGCACCTCCGTAAAGGAGGAGGAGTCAAGAACTTGAGAGCCAATAGGAAAATTGTAGAATTGTTGTCAGAGAAGGCCACTAAGGCTTTTCTGACACATATTTCATAGTGTTAAAATTCGTTTCAATTAATTTTTGAAAAGGTATATTTAAATTAGTAGTAAGTTTACTTATATTATCGAGGAGGTCATTAAGAATTTTGAGTTTTTCTATAATTGGGTCTAAATTTTTAAAAAGGTCAGGATAATTTAATTTAGCGAACCCATTGGAACTAATTTGAGCATTAGCATTGTCTAAAGGATTAATGTTGTTTTTGGAAGGCAGGGCAGGAAAATTAATTGGATTAAGAGTTATGGAATTTTTATCTTTAGGGTCACTGATTCTATTATTTGGAAACTTAGCGCCTTTTGTGGCAGTTTGAGGTTTTTGATTTTTGGGACGCTTAGGGCACCCTGAAAAGTTTGCTGTATGATTGCCGCTACAATTAGCGCAACAGAATTGTTTTGGGTCCGTTATGGGACAATTTGTAGATTTATGAGCCCCGCTGCATTTAAGGCATACGGGGTTGTAATTGCAGGTAAACGATGAATGGTTAAACTTTTGACAATTGTAACATTGTTTTGGGCCGTGGAACCGGTATGGTTCAACACGGACCCGAAATCCTAGAAAAATGTCAATGTCGAAAATAGATTTAGGATTCTCACTATGTAACAGATTAATCATGAATATGGGTAAGGGATCTTTGGATTTGAGGTTCCTGAGCTGCGTGACTGAGTGCACATTAAATCCAAGGTTAGTTAACTCGGTTTTAATTTCGGTGGTTTCAGAATCACAGGGAATTCCTTTAATTATGATTTTGAGGGGCCTCTCCGACTTAAGTGGGAGGCCGAAATATTCCAGTTTAGCATCGGATAGGAAGGTTTTGATGGCACGATAATCATCGATAGTACTAGGAATAATTTTGACAGAGTTCTTAGAGATACTCTTCTCAATTTTATGGGAAGTGCAGTTTTCAATTTTACGGAGAACTTCCCTCCAGTCAGAATTAATTTTGATAGTAATTGGCATGGGCTTGTCATTATTTGTACGACTTTTTGGAGGAGAGTCGATTGGATCCTTCTCTGCTGCGCCGGAGGTATCCATATCGTCAATCTTCGTCAGTGGCCCGAAAGAGTTGGGAGACTCAAATTTGGAATAAATAATAGTATCATCATTAATGGGTTCTTTGGCAGTTTTTCGCTTGACTTCCTCATCAATATCAGTTTCTTTATGGATCGAAATAATTTGGTTAGCAGTGATACTTGTCTTCTGCTTTTTCCCTGAAGCAACGTAATTTTCCTTATCGTCTCTGCTAGCCTTGTCATCTTTGACTGCTGAGCATACTTGATCTATTTTTTCAGTGATCCGATCAATCATAAACACATGAGAACCGTCGGCACAGACGTTGAGTTTAAGCGTGACTGTGTCCAGGTCGATAAGAGGTACATGTCCATATTCGATAGCTAATCCAACATACTTTTTCATAGCAGTGGTAAGTCTTACGTGATAAGTCTTTCTATCATCTTCCTCAAAGGGAAAACTCCTTAAGTACCTGATAAAGGCCTTTTTCAGAGGCACAAGATATTCTCTAGGAAAGAGTTCATTAACTTCCTGTACAGTCAAAGTACTATTGGGTTCAAGATTCTCTATATAGTCCCAGTCCATCGTTGTCGCCGAAATTTACCGAGAGGTGGTTCGAACTAAAGCCCTGAAAAGGGCACCTACGCCACCCGTATTACGGCAAAATTTCCCAGTGAACGTCTAGCGAGCGGAGCTGCCCTCACGGGCGTTGGAACCGCTCATGGTGAATCTATATCTATCCTATCTATCCAATACCCTTCAATGATATCTATCTCTTCTATCTAATATCTAATTGCTTGATCCCTTCTTCTTCTCCTCTCCCTTCCCGTCTTTTTATCCTCCTTCCCCCCCCCTCCTTTCCAAACCCGTTTACGCCGCTCGACCGGCCGCGCGCGCAGCTCTCTCCCGATTCGTCGCTGCGTGTCCCGCCCCTCGAGCGGGCTCCGCCTCCTCAGCCTCAGTCGCTCGTCCGCTTCGATCCGCGCGGCATTCTCTCTCTCGTTCTTGCTCTCGCTCTCGCCATGTCCTTTTGCATCCAGTATCAGCCCACACCGTATCACCACTACGTCCTGACCGGACTCATCGGTCAAGACGAACTCCTCTACTGGTTCGCCCGAGATGTCATCAGCGTCCTGGGCCTTCATAGGCCTTCGCGAACCCTGACCAACGTGCAAGTGCGGCACGTGGCCCCGACCCTGAAGAATACGCCGCCTCACTACCTCAAGAAACGCGTGGTACGGCACGAAGCGGCCATGCGACTGTTTCAAATGTCGAGGGTCGAGTCGGTGCAAGAGTTTGGCAGGCGACTCGGCTCGGATCAAACGTACGTCCGCATCTTGATGGAATGGGACGAAAAAGACGTGAGTCATCCGACTATTCTGCTCATCCTGAACGTACCGGGGATACCGGATATGGTCCGCCACCCCACCTTCTTTCACTGGTTTGAAACGTTTAAAAAAAATGCCGTGTTTAAACTCTACCCGGATCCCCTCATCGAGACGATGATGAAATGTAACCAAGAAATTTTAATGAACCCGCCCGTCGTTGCAGAAAACAGTCAAGTCACTGTACTGGAATCACGTCAAGAGGATGCCTGTCCTCTTGAAATTTTGTTTGAGTGGAAAGGAACTCTGAAAAAATTTAAACTTGTTGAGGATAAAAATGCTGCTGCTGCTGCTGCTGAAAAAACGTATACCGAACTGTAATTCTCTATCTAGAGGCAAAAAAATGGGTGCCCGGGAGTTGTGCTGATGCATGCACAACTCTCGGGCACCCATTTTTTTGCAGTCTACTCGTCACCAACGTTGGAAACGTCAACCAAAGGGCCCGAGAGAATGCTGAGGCATTCTCTTGGGCACCCATTTTTTTGCAGTCTACTCGTCACCAACATTGGAAAAAAATGGGTGCCCAAGAAAATGCATCAGCATTCTCCCGGGCACCCATTTTTTTTACGGTTCATTCGTCACCAACATTGGTGACGAGTGAACCGCAAAAAAAAATGAGTACCCGGGAGAATGCTGATGCATTCTCTTGGGCTTGACGTTTCCAGACTGTCATCAATGTAGTTGCCCGCCTCCTATACATCCATTGAATAGCGACTCACCCCTTGAACCCATTTACCTGCGTCCAATTCTTGGAAAAAAAAAAAAAAAAAAAAAAAAAAAAAAAAAAAAAAAAAAGTCTGGATCGATACGCATGAACCCACGTTCTGCGCGGGCGCTTCGTTCGAGTTTATTCACTCTTCCCCTTGCCTGTCCTTGAAGCGCGCGCCTCTCAAAGAAAAGGGTCTTTGGCCCTCCCCGCGTTCCTTCACCACCTCTCTCTCTGCTTCTTCCCTCCCCCCTGGCTCCCGCGAGCATAAATAGTCCGGCGCGCGCTCTCTTTGGCCTTCTATATGCCGCGTCATGCTCTTTCAACTCAAGCTCGGCACCGGCGTGCTCTGGGGAGCCATCGGTCAAAATGGCTGCCTGTACTGGGGAGCCCTGTCTGTCGCCAAACTCTTGGGGTATCGATCCCTCTACCAGTTTACACGTCATCGTTCCAACGTGCTGCTCAAAGACATTGCCTCCCGCTATCACGCCCAAGAACACCACCGATTCCTGGAAACGCGGCTCATGACTCATAACCGCCTGCTTTCGGTGCTCGAACGTTCCCGAAAGACGCGAGCCCAGCTCATTTATGACCATTTCAATCGAGGCAACTTTTACGTGCGAGTGGACACGGATCCTCGCTACCCGAGAGCCGAACTGTGTAATCAGAACGATCCTCTCGCCGTCAATTTTTTCCTATGGCTCGAAGGCTATAAACACCAACTCTTTGAAGAAGCGCTGGAAGTGGACTCGGATCCGGACCGCGATCGCGAGGAGGAGGAGGAGGAGGAAGAGTATGAAGTGGTGGAGGACGAGGCCACTGCTACTGCTGCTGCTGCTGCTGCTGGTTACTCTGCCGCCTCGCCCCCTGCTGCTGCTGCTGCTGCTGCTGCTACCGATGTCACCGACTATAGTCCCCGGTCGCCGCCCGATTTCACGCCCTACTCTCCAAGCTGCCCCCCTTACGACCCCAACGAAGATGCCGAACCTGCTGCTGCTACTGCTACTGCTGCCATTCCTCCCATCGCTCATCCTTCAACGCTCCCGTTTAAAAAAAGATTTTACACCCAGGATGACGGGATCCTCTTTTGGTTTTCAAGCCTCCCACCCAAAAAAATTATTGTCATGCAAGGCAATTGCTCCCAAGAATTTATTCCCAAAATGGACTAGACTTTTTTTCCCTGCTGCCTTTTTGCAATGCCAAAAAAAAAAGTGTGATGAGATGAAAACTCTCTCATCCCATTTTTTTTTGCGCGCGTCGTTTCCTGCGGGGAGCCGAGACCACGTGATCACCACCGTGAAGGTCGAGTGACTGAAACCCGTTCTTCTTCTCAGAGTCGATTCAGTTGTCAACATGCTCTTCAGAGTAAATCTACGCAACGGAACCTCTCTTCAAGCCGGGATCGGCCGGAACGGCAAAGTGTATTATCACGGGGAGGCAGTGGCGATCCTGATGGGGAAGCCTACTCTCGAAGGGGAGGAAGAAGCCCTCGGATGGATTCGCAAAGTGGCCAGTTGCAAGATGGGCGACGTCTTGCCTCATCTGACGCATCCTGGACTGCGGGATGCCTGGGTCATTGAGCAAACGTGGCTGCTCGCCCTAATAGAGAGGGAAATTGCGCAGGGTGCCAAAAGACCCGGGCTCAGAGAATGGCAGCTCTTTTTGCATTTCGGCTACGTGATGCCCCTCGGGACCTATGACGGGGTGATGAACGTGATGCAAACGCGCTACCCCATTGGAATATACTTTCGGACATGGCTGAAAAGGGTATGTAGCAATCTGGAATCGGCTGGACTCGTAAGCTAATGCATGCTGCTGCTTCAAAGACTCTAATTATCTTTTACAAGCTGCTTTAAAAAAAAAAAAAAAAAAAAAAAAAAAAAAAAAAAAAGCAGTGTTTTAAAGATGCAGAAAAATGGGCCGAAAAAGTAATTGGTTAAAAACCAATTACTTTTTCGGCCCATTTTTTTGCGTCAGATCCCTCACCAACATTGGACTCGTTTCCACGTTTTTTTGAATAAACTGGTTTTTCTCGGTGAGCGGTGAAGCGTTTAATGCAACTAGACTCTATCTTTAAACAGGCTGTTTCAAAGCAGTGTTTTAAAAGATGCAAAAAAAGGGGCCGAAAAAAGGAATGGGTATTCCACCCATTCCTTTTTTCGGCCCCTTTTTTTGCGTCAGATCCCTCACCAACCTTGGACTCGGTTCCACGTTTTAAAAAACTGGTTTTCTCGGTGGGCGGAGCTTCCCGTCCAGGTCACTCGCCCGAAACCTCTACTATAAAAGGACGTAAGCGGTGAAGCGTTCAGTGTCAACATGTTGTTCAAGGTGCATCTGCAAGGCGGGACCGCCGTGACGGGTGGGGTCGGCCTGAACGGCAAAGTGTATTACCACGCAGGGCTCGTGGCGAACCTGATGGACAAGGCCTCTGAACGGGGATGGATTCGCAAAGTGGCCAGCTGCAAGATGGGTGAAATCTTGCCCAACATTACGCATCATGGGATACGAGAGACATGGGTCATTGAGCAGACGTGGCTGCTCAGCCTGCTGGAAAAAGAAGACGCCGAGGGCATCCTCACTCCATCTGCCAGAAAATTGCAGCAGTTTCTCTACGTTGGCTACGTGATGCCAGTCGGAAACTTTGACGGGATGATGCATCTCAAGCAAACCCCGTACCCTTTCGGAAAATACTTTCCGAAATGGTACGAAGAGGTCTATCGCACTCTGTACTCTAATCTTTAAACAGGCTGTTTCAAAGCAGCGTTTCCAAAGATGCAAAAAAAGGGGCCGAAAAAGTAATCGGTTTTAAACCCATTACTTTTTCGGCCCCTTTTTTTGCGTCAGATCCCTCACCAACATTGGACTCGTTTCCACGTTTAAAAAAAAACTGGTTTTCTCGGTGGGCGGAGCTTACCCCGGCCGAGTATAAATAGACGCGGCTCAGAGCGGGCTCCTTCCCTTTTCACCATGTTGTTTCGACTCTTGCTCACCAAAGGCCACTTTTTCTACTGCATTCTTGGGGTGGTCGGGAGGAACGGCAAAGTGTACTTTTCCACCGAAGACGTGGCGCTGGCGGTCCACCGGAGTCAGAGGTGGGTATCGGACGTGGCGAGCTGCAAGCTGAAGGAAGTGAGCCCTGCGTGCAAGAGGCGACCCGAAGCGTGGCTGATTGAACTCTCGGCCCTGCTCAACCTGCTGCAGTTGGAGCGCGAGAGGAGGCTCTACTACCTGCTGAAATTTGGAAATGTCAAGGAAGTGACGGGAAGCAACATGCCGCAAATTGAAGAGTGCCCTGAACGGGAGGGAAGGCGGTTTGAATCGTGGATCAAGGACTATCAGAAAAAATGTGCCGAGGAAGAGAGGGAAAATGAACTGAATTAACTGTAAGCACCCGTGCGGTGTGAAAGTTGCAAAAAAATGGGCCAAAGGTAAAAAAAAAACTCGATGTTTTTTTTTTACCTTTGGCCCATTTTTTTGCAGCACGTGGGACACCAACCTTGGAAACGGGACGAGTTAAAGGGGTGGATGGGAATGAGTCACTCGGAAAGAGTTTATATGTACACAAAAAAAAAAAAAAAAAAAAAAAAAAAAAAAAAAAATTGTAACTATTTTTTTTTTTTTTTTTTTTTTTTTTTCAACTGGGCAAGTTTGGAACGCGTCCAAGTCACGTGATTAGGGAAGGGGGAGATAGTGCCAGCTCTGGAATGGAAGGAGGGCTCGCCCAAAACTTTTTTCCCTGGAGCCGATGAAAGCTGTTGAGAGGTGTTGGATTTGACCTTTCGTTTAACATGGGATTCCCATTGGCTTTTTTTAATACCACACAAATCCTACATTATCCTGACTTTTTCAAGGTCAAACATTACATTTTAATTTCAATTTTAATTAATATTTAAAATTAAAATGTAAAATTTCAATTTAAAATTTTAATTTAAAATATTTCAATTTCAATTTTAATTTAAAATATTTTAAATTTAATTTTAATTATAATTATAATTTAAAAAGTTGGGAAAAAAATTTTCAACTTGGGTCTGGATCAAAAATGTTTAATTGAAAAAAAAAATTTAAATGAAGAGCGACTGAAGAGTATGAAGATTGGGAAACAAAACTTTATGCCTGCGAGGCGGGAGCGCAGCGACCGCCGAGCGGGTATAAAGTTTTGTTTCCCCAATCTTCATACTCTTCAGTCAGAGAACCTTCCCAGCTCTTCATTTTTTAAATTTTTTTCCGTCAGTTTCCGACAAGGGTTGTTTTCTTTTCGTTTTAAACTTTTCGAGGGCTTGATTTTTCTCTTGCAAAAGTGTTTTGAGAACGCAAATTTCAGCGTTCATGCGTTCCTTTTGCAGGCGATTCTGCTCCGCGCTTTCTTGCCGCAGACGCTCGTACATTTCCTTTTGCACGCGACTCTGCTCGGCAAAATCTTGTCGCATGCGTTCCATTTCCGCGTCTTTTTGCCTGAGCGCTTCCTTAAACTGCTTTATCTGCTCGGCGAAACCGTGTCGCATGCGTTCAATTTCCGCGTCTTTTTGCAGCAGGGCATCGCGATGCAGGCGTTCAATTTTCTCGTCTTTGTGGAGCAGGGCTTCGCGATGCAGGCAATCGAGCTCGTCGATGCGAGTGCGCAGGCGCTCCATGTCCGCGTCTTTGCGCTTCAGTTGCTCCGTGAATTCGTTCCGCAGGCGTTCCATGTCCGCGTCTTTGCGCTGCAGGGTTTCTCGAAGCTCTTTCAATTCGTTCCGGAGGCGCTCCAGTTCTGCGTCTTTACGCTGCAGGGCTTCGTGATGCGAGCGAGTGAGCTCGTCGATGCGAGTGCGCAGGCGCTCCTGCTCTGCGTCTTTACGCTGCAGGGCTTCGTGATGCGAGCGAGTGAGCGCGTCGATGCGTGTGCGCAGGCGCTCCAGTTCCGTGTCTGTGCGCATGCGCTCCAGTTTCGATTGCTGCACGCGAGAGTCTTGGAGTTGAGTGCGCATGTCGGCCAGGGCCGTGTCTTTCTTTTCGAGGAGCATGTGCCGGTGCTGGCGATGACGTGCCTGCCAAATCTAAGAAATATAAGATTTAGTGAAAGCTCCAAGTCTAACTCGTCAAAAAAAAATCAATTACATTTTTTTTGTAGGGTTATGAGCTTAGACTCTCAACTCAGATTTCAGTTTCTAAAATATTTTGAAAGCTCCAAGTCTGGCTTGTCAAAAAAAAAAAAAAAAAAAAAAAAAAAAAAAAAAAAAAAAAAAAAATTCAGTTACAATTTTTTTTTTTTTTTTTTTTTTTTTTTTTTTTTTTTTTTGACAAGCCAGACTTGGAGCTTTCAAAATATTTTAGAAACTGAAATCTGAGTTGACAGTCTAAGCTCATAACCCTACAAAAAAAAAAAAAAAAAAAAAAAAAAAAAAAAAAAAAAAATTGTAACTGAATATTTTTTTTTTTTTTTTTTTTTTTTTTTTTTTGTTCGTCTTTCATAAAAACATTCATTCGATTCCATTCTTTAGTTCGAAAAAACACTGCTTTGGAATGGTTATATTTTCCCAAGACTGTTTGTATACTCGTAAACCATAATGGCACCCTCAAAAACTGGCAAAATGTAAGTAACAGGTTCACATTTATAATTGTTTTCATCTTTATCACTTTTATGAATGATTCTACTTTGGCACACAGCGGTCAGTAAAATCTTTGGAAATCGATTTTCCTGGACATTTTCTTTCCATTCGAAGGAACAAATGTTTCTTTCTGTGAAAAAACTAGCTCAGAAAGAAACATTTGTCTCTTCGAATGGAAAGAAAATGTCCAGGAAAATCGATTTCCAAAGATTTTACTGACCGCTGTGTGCCAAAGTAGAATCATTCATAAAAGTGATAAAGATGAAAACAATTATAAATGTGAACCTGTTACTTACATTTTGCCAGTTTTTGAGGGTGCCATTATGGTTTACGAGTATACAAACAGTCTTGGGAAAATATAACCATTCCAAAGCAGTGTTTTTTCGAACTAAAGAATGGAATCGAATGAATGTTTTTATGAAAAACGAACAAGTTTTTTTTTTTTTTTTTTTTTTTTTTTTTTTTTTTTTTTTTTTTAACCATTGGGAAAATGGTTGTTGTTTTCGATCAAGAATGGACCTCTTGACGTCGTCACTTTAGTCTTTTAATCATTTTTAACGAAATTCTTTACTGTTAGAAGAATTTTTATTTGAATAGGCAATCGAAATGTATAAAATCGTTATAATAAAGAAGGAAATTACAAAATGGGTAAAATGGGTAGACCCAAATTGTCAGATGAGGAATCTCGTACAATCTATTCCATAAAACGTACACATTTTATTCCGTGACATGTCTGCTCCCCTCGTTCCGAGGAAAAGCTTTCGAGTAATCAAGGAGGGAGAGAAGAATTGATAGTTTGAGTAAGGATGGTTTTAAGTAACCGTGGAGTTTGGGGATGTTTTTGTTAAGTGTCTCGATTGGGAAAACTGTTTAAAGGGGGAGGTATGGAGAAATTTATATATTATATTATATATTATATTATTATATTATATATTGTATTATTATATAAATACAAATTACCAGTTACCAATACTTTTAAATTAGTCTAACTCGTCAAAAAAAAAAAAAAAAAAAAAAAAAAAAAAAAAAAAAAAAATTACAATTTTTTTTTTTTTTTTTTTTTTTTTTTTTCAAAGCTTAGACTGTTAACTCAGATTTTAGTTTCTAAAATATTTTGAAAGCTCCAAGTCTGGCTTGTAAAAAAAAAAAAAAAAAAAAAAAAAAAAAAAAAAAAAAAAAAAAAATTCCAACTCAGATTTCAGTTTCTAAAACATTTTGAAAGCTCCAAGTCTGGCTTGTCAAAAAAAAAAAAAAAAAAAAAAAAAAAAAAAAAATCAGTTACAATTTTTTTTTTTTTTTTTTTTTTTTTTTTTTTTTTGGACGAGTTGGAGCTTTCACCAAATCTTATATTTCTTAGACTTGTAAATTTGAAAATATTTTTGCACTGAATTTGAACTAATAACCCTACATGAAAAAAATAAATAAATAAATAAATAAATAAATAAATAAATAAATAAATAAATATTTCTTAGATTTGTAACTTTGAAAATGTTTTTGCACTGAATTTGAACTAATAACCCTACATGAAAAAAAAAAAAAAATAAATAAATAAATAAATAAATAAATAAATAAATAAATAAATAAATAAATAAATAAATATTTCTTAGATTTGTAACTTTGAAAATGTTTTTGCACTGAATTTGAACTAATAACCCTACAAGAAAAAATAACATGGATACATTAAATAATTCTGATATGGAATATCTTTTCTATGAGCTTTCTGTCCACGGATATGACACTGAATACCAGAGCACGGTATATTCTATGTTTCCATTCTTTAGTTCGAAAAAACATTGCTTTGGAATGGTTATATTTTCCCAAGACTGTTTGTATACTCGTAAACCATAATGGCACCCTCAAAACTGGCAAAATGTAAGTAACAGGTTCACATTTATAATTGTTTTCATCTTTATCACTTTTATGAATGATTCTACTTTGGCACACAGCGGTCAGTAAAATCTTTGGAAATCGATTTTCCTGGACATTTTCTTTCCATTCGAAGGGACAAATGTTTCTTTCTGTGAAAAAAATTAGCTCAGAAAGAAACATTTGTCCCTTCGAATGGAAAGAAAATGTCCAGGAAAATCGATTTCCAAAGATTTTACTGACCGCTGTGTGCCAAAGTAAAATCATTCATAAAAGTGATAAAGATGAAAACAATTATAAATGTGAACCTGTTACTTACATTTTGCCAGTTTTGAGGGTGCCATTATGGTTTACGAGTATACAAACAGTCTTGGGAAAATATAACCATTCCAAAGCAATGTTTTTTCGAACTAAAGAATGGAATCGAATGAATGTTTTTATGAAAGACGAACAAAAGTTTTTTTTTTTTTTGAAAAACATTTTCCCAATGGTTGTTGTAATTTCTCAAATTACAATTTTTTTTTTTTTTTTTTTTTTTTTTTTTTTTTTTTTTTTTTTTTGACGAGTTGGACTTGGAGCATTCAAAATATTTTAAAAACTAAAATCTGAGTTGACAGTCTAGGCTCATAACCCTACAATTTTTTTTTTTTTTTTTTTTTTTTTTTTTTTTTGACGAGTTGGACTTGGAGCTTTCAAAATATTTTAGAAACTAAAATCTGAGTTGACAGTCTAGGCTAATTTTTTTTTTTTTTTTTTTTTTTTTTTTTTTTTTTTTTCGCACGGTATATACTTGGTATCGGTAAAAGAGCAAACACTCTTTCAGTCTTTAAAACCTGCCTCTTTCCAAATCTCCCCCCCCGATTCACCGAGTTTTTCAGGACCCCCCCAGACTAAAGGGCCCCCCACCCCCCTTCATCCAGACTCGTTCATACTAGCCTCTCGTCACGGGTAGACAACCCCCCCGTGAAAACGCAAAGCCTCGAGTGCGTGACTTGCCATGGCCGGTGAACCGGGAGACGATCCGCTCGTCAAGCATCTGCAGGAAATTGAGCATCAAAACGCGGAAATTGAACGCTTGCAGCTCGAGCTCGTCAAACAGGCTCATTTGCATCGAGAAGAGCTCGAACACAAACATGCCGAAATGGAACGCCTGCGGTACGACCTGCAGCACGCGCAGAGTCGCATGCGACCTCTCCAGGACGAGGAGGAGGTGAAGCGTCTCACGGCCGAGCTCGAAACCTTGAAGGGGAAGCATGCGGAAGAGTTGAAGCGGAGCGTCGAACGCTGGCAGCGCGAGTCTGAGCAGCGCGATCACGAGCAGCGGGAAGCCTTGCGGCAAAAAGAAGCGGAATTGGAACGCGTGCGGGCCCTGCTTCTCGACTCCAAGTCTTTCGAGGGCTCTCCAAACCGCGAGCACGCCCATTGCGAAGCCTTGCAGCGCAAGGACTGGGAGCGGGAGGCTTTGCAACGCCAGCTGGAAAAGGAGTCGCTCGCCGCTCGCATCCAGGAAATGGAACGCTCCCATCAAAGGCAGGTGGACCAATTTTTGGCAGCGTTGGAGTCGGATGCGAATCAGAGGCGCAAGCTAGGGAGTTTTCTGTTTCAGCAAAACGCAAACGCCCAGCGCCTGGAAGCGACTCTTTTGCAGCAGAGTCGCGTGCAAACGTTTGCGTGCGAACGCCTGACCGCGGAGGTGAAACGCCTGCGGCACGAGCATAGCCGCGAACTGAGCAAACTGAGCGAACGCGTGGCCTCGGAAATGGAATGCGTGCAGGCCGAGTACAGTCGGTGGATAAAAGAGGCGTGCGATCGCGTGGCTTTGGAAATGAAGCTCGAGAGACTCGACCCGACGAGTCCTTTCCCGGTCATGGACGGATAAAAAAAAAAAAAAAAAAAAAAAAAAAAAAAAAAAAAAAAAAAAATTCAGTTACCTTTTTTTTTTTTTTTTTTTTTTTTTTTTGTAGGGTTATGAGCTTAGACTGTCAACTCAGATTTTAGTTTCTAAAATATTTTGAAAGCTCCAAGTCTAACTAGTCAAAAAAAAAAAAAAAAAAAAAAAATTGTAATTTGAGAAATTACAACAACCATTGGGAAAATGTTTTTCACAAAAAAAAAAAAAAAAAAAAAAAAAAAAAAAATCTTTGGGCTATGGGCTTAGAGTGACAACTCAGATTTTAGTTTCTAAAATAAAATATTTTGAAAGCTCCAAATCTAACTTGTCAAAAAAAAAAAAAAAAAAAAAAAAAAAAAAAAAATTTTTTTTTTTTTTTTTTTTTTTTTTTTTTTTTTTTTTTTTTTGACGAGTTAGACTTGGAGCTTTCAAAATATTTTAGAAACTAAAATCTGAGTTGACGATCTAAGCCCATAACCCTACACACATTTTTTTTTTTTTTTTTTTTTTTTTTTTTTTTTTTTTTGACAATCCAGACTTGGAGTTTTTAAAATATTTTAGAAACTGAAATCTGAGTTATCTGAGTTGACAGTCTAAGCTCATACCCCCCGCATAAAAAAAAAAAAAAATAAAATAAAATAAAAAAAAAAAAAAAAATGTAGTTTTTTTTTTTTTTTTTTTTTTTTTTTTTTTTTTTTTGACGAGTTAGACTTGGAGCTTTCAAAATATTTTAGAAACTAAAATCTGAGTTGACGATCTAAGCCCATAACCCTACACACACTTTTTTTTTTTTTTTTTTTTTTTTTTTTTTTATAATATTATATATTATATTATATATAATATAATATATAATATAATATATAATATAATATAATATATAAATTTCTCCATACCTCCCCCTTTAAACAGTTTTCCCAATCGAGAAAACAAAAAAACCCAAAAACATCCCTAGACTCCACGGTTACTTAAAACCATCGTTCCTCAAACTATTCACTCGTCTCTACCTCCTTGATTACTCGAAAGCTTTTCCTCGGAACGAGGGGAGCAGACATGTCATGGAATAAAATGTGTACGTTTTATGGAATAGATTGTACGAGATTCCTCATCTGACAATTTGGGTCTACCCATTTTACCCATTTTGTAATTTCCTTCTTTATTATAACGATTTTATACATTTCGATTGCCTATTCAAATAAAAATTCTTCTAACAGTAAAGAATTTCGTTAAAAATGATTAAAAGACTAAAGTGACGACGTCAAGAGGTCCATTCTTGATCGAAAACAACAACCATTTTCCCAATGGTTAAAAAAAAAAAAAAAAAAAAAAATCAGTTACAATTTTTTTTTTTTTTTTTTTTTTTTTTTTTAAGCCAATCAGATTTGCAGCTCTCAAAATATTTTTTTACAAACTAAAATCCGAGTCGTTATATAAGCTGTTTTCAAATCAATGACCAACACTTACATTATTTTGATTTGGAAACAGCGTGGACCAATACGTCTTTTTCTAAAGTTGTCGTTTGAGCTCTTATATATAGTATATTTAACAGCAAGATGGCGCAAAATTTATTTCAATCAACGTTTGTGCGTGAAGAACTTGACGATTTTGAAAGAAAACATTACGCTAAAGAAAATATCAGAACAGATTTTATTCTTGAAAATGTATTTTCCCACCTATTGCGTAATCATTATAATTTCGATGCGATCAATCCGATGAATGAAAAAGAAAAACATGTTTTAGAAGCAACAAAAGAAATTATCGATGCCTTTAGAGACAGTTATGCTACTCCATTGAAAAATATGTGTGCAGAAATAAATGTCATAGAAGAAAACTCAGTAGACTCTATTTTATTAGACGTATTTAACGAATTGTTTTCTGAAGGTATAACCTGGAGCCGAATAATAGCTTTCTTTGCTTTCGTTGGAGAATTGACTATCATGTGTATCATAAAAATGCTACCTAAATCAATCGTGAATGTGATTTATAAATGCTTTTCTAGATTGGTGAAAGAAAAATTAAAAACATGGATAGACGATCATAATGGTTGGGGTGGTTTAAGAAGTTTATCTGTTGTTAGACAACAAAAAAATCAATTTGACATGGCAAATTCAAATCAGGCTCAAAATACCTTGTATTTGAACATGAATTTGAATTGGTATAATATAGTTCGAATATATCTCTTGTACACCACAGTTCGAATGATTAGCAGATTTGTATCCAAAAAATTTTTCAATAATTGAAAAAAAAAAAAAAAAAAAAAAAAAAAAAAAAAAAATTTTTTTTTTTTTTTTTTTTTTTTTTTTTTTTTGTGGGGTTGTGAGCTTAGAGTGTCAACTCTCAGATTTTAGTTTCTAAAATATTTTGAAAGCTCCAAGTCTAACCCGTCAAAAAAAAAAAAAAAAAAAAAAAAAAAAAAAAAAAAAAATCGAAAATATAAATTTTGGTTTCTTATTTTGCTACAGTTTTAATTTTAATTTTTTGATATTTTCGTATATATAACCCAGGGCTTCAAAGTTACTTTCAACAAACTTTTATTTAGTTATAAAATTCAAATAATAATGGAAATTTCCCTCTTTTATATCTTTGTTGCTAATGTCTTCAATTTAGTATTGGCTTCTGCGTTAAAGAACGGAAATTCTACGCCATATGAATGTTCCAGTCCTCAGCAAGTGAATACATTAAATAATTCTGATATGGAAATATCTTTTCTATGAGCTTTCTGTCCACGGATATGACACTAAATACCAGAGCACGGTACATTCTATGTTTGAAGAAGTGAAAAAAACTAGCTCAGAAAGAAACATTTGTCCCTTCGAATGGAAAGAAAATGTCCATGAAAATCGATTTCCAAAGATTTTACATGTCAATTTTGTATGTGGAAAATGTATTTATTTATTTATTTATTTATTTATTTATTTATTTATTTTTTATTTATTTTTTATTTATTTTTTCATGTAGGGTTATTAGTTCAAATTCAGTGCAAAAATATTTTCAAATTTACAAGTCTAAGAAATATAAGATTTGGTGAAAGCTCAAAGTTTTTTTTTTTTTTTTTTTTTTTTTTTTTTTTTTTTTTTTTTTTTTCATGCAGGGCTTTGACGCGTGGCTCGCTGCTCGAGTTTAATCAGAAATTTCTTCACGGGAATCTCTTTGCAGGTCGTTGACCCGGGCCACGTGACGTCATGGGATCCTGACGTCACGTGGCGTTTGAAAATGCACAGTGAGGGAATGACTCAATCAACCGGGAGCCATGAAATCCTGAGGTCGTTGACCCAGGCCGCGTGGGATCGTGATGTCTGAACGGCAACGACGGGGAGTTTTGCAGCGAGAGGGGGGATGACTCGATGAACCGGGGAGCCCTTGGGATCGCGAGGTCGTTGACGAAAGACGTCATTTGAAATGGTTTCTTTGCAGCGAGAGGGATGACTCGATGAGATTTCCCCCCCCCGGAGAGTCGAGGAATCGCGTTGGTTTGCAGGTCGTTGACCCGGGGCACCATGACGTCACGTCCCGATTCCATGACGTCATGGAAAGTGTTTTTCTTGCACGAGGAGGGGATGGCTCGATGAAATCTTTTTTCTCGGGGGCCATGGAATCCTTGCTGGTTATTGACTCAGATTTTAGTTTCTAAAATATTTTGAAAGCCCCAAGTCTAACTCGTCAAAAAAAAAAAAAAAAAAAAAAAAAAAAAAAAAAAAATTATACGATTACAATCAACTGAGATTTTAGTTTGTGAAATATTTTAGAAGCTCCAAGTCTAGCTTGTCAAAAAAAAAAAAAAAAAAAAAAAAAAAAAAAAAAAAAAATTGTAACTGAATTTTTTTTTTTTTTTTTTTTTTTTTTTTTTTTTTTTTTTTTGACGAGTTGGACTGGAAGCTTTCAAAATATTTTAGAAACTAAAATCTGAGTTGACAGTCTAAGCGCTTTTTTTTTTTTTTTTTTTTTTTTTTTTTTTTTGACAATTTAGACTTGGGGCTTTTAAAATATTTTAGAAACTAAAATCTGAGTTGAGTCTAAGCTCAAAAAAAAAAAAAAAAAAAAAAAAAAAAAAAATTTTTTTTTTTTTTTTTTTTTTTTTTTTTTTTTTTTTTAACGAGTGAGACTTGGAGTTTTTAAAATATTTTGAAACCTCCAACTTAAATAAATAATTCGTATTGAATCGGATTTGTCGTCGTACCGTATTGGTCACATAATTCTTGCAAATTTAAAATTTGAAATAGGGGTACTTGTTTACAGTGAAAGCACCAGTATCGTCTACGTTTTTTTAAAGAGTCAAAAAAAGAAACGTAGCTAATTTTATAGCATCTTCCCACATAACATACAAGTCGATAACCTCTGAAATATTGTTTAAAACATTCCAAACATAAATAATCATCCTCTAAAAGATATACAAATGTTATTAAAACTAACCTATGTGAATTTTCAAATTGTTTGAAAGAAAATGTGTCATCATTCTGTAACCAGACGACAAACTCTTTGGAAAACTTTTTGTCCTTTTCTTTAAACAGATTCATCAGTGCGTCAACGCTAAAATGTTGCACTCTTTCCGGATCCCACGAAGGCATTTGTACTCGAAAGTAACATTTGGAAGACAAAAGTCGTCGGTAAAATGCGAGTTGTTGACAAAGCATTTTAGGTAAAAGGAATGCCCAGTCTCCTCCTTCGTGTTTCTTGTATCGAGTTTCTTCGATGATTTTATTCACGCACTGATCTATTAAACGGGACGGGACATGTCGAACGCAGACACAATTTTGTCGAATTTTCTCCAACGCCTCGTGATGGGTAATGAATTTTTTTTCCTCGTCGTTTAAATTCATATCACTAAAATCCAAATGATTAGGCATTTTGATAGTACCTATTTCAACTTCGAAGGGCCAAAGCTTGTACGCCAAATTGAACTCTCCGTGTTTCAAAATTTCTCCTTTATAAAAAGACCATAATAAATGAGGCACGAGAAGTTTGTCGCAAATACGTCGCTGTTGTTTGTCGGGTGGATATCGTTTGATTATCTTTTGAGCCGTTTCATCTGTAATGTTAAACTTGAAAAAAACAATGTCTTCTATTAAGTGTATCATATTGTCGCAAACTAGTTGAAACATTATGAACAAACTCACTCTAAATAACACATTTCTGAACCGCAAAAAAAAAAAAAAAAAAAATTTTTTTTTTTTTTTTTTTTTTTTTTTTTTTTTTTTTTTTTGACGAGTTAGACTTGGAGCTTTCAAAATATTTTAGAAACTAAAATCTGAGTTGACAATTTTTTTTTTTTTTTTTTTTTTTTTTTTTTTTTTATGTAGGGCTTTGACGCGTGACCGGCCGCTTGCGTTTAGACAGAAATTTCTTCACGGGAATCGCGCTGGCTTGCACCCGTTGGCTTGCAACCGGCTTGCACTTGTCGTTGACCCGGGCCACGTGACGTCATGGGCCCGTTTGACATGGTTTTTTGCACCGGGAGGGATGACTCGATGAAATATTTTTCCAGGGAGCCGTGGTATCCTTGCAGGTCGTTGACCCCGGGCCACGGGACGTCCCGTAGCCATTGGAGAGGGTTTCTTTGCACCGCGATGAAATGGCTCGATGAAATCTTTTTCCGCGGAGCCATGGAATCGTGTTGACTCGAGGTCATTGACCCCGGACCACGGGATCGTGACGTCATGAGTCGTTGGAGAGGGTTGCTTTGCACCGCGAGGGCATGAAATCTTATTTTCCGGGGAGCCGTGGAATCGTGTTGACTCGAGGTCAGTGACCCAGGCCGCGTGACGTCATGGAACCGTGACGGGTTTTTTTTGCACTGGGAGGGATGAGATTATTTTTTTCCGGGGAGCCATGAATACTTTCAACAAACTTTTATTTAGTTATAAAATTCAAATAATAATGGAAATTTTATATCTTTGTTGCTAATGTCTACAATTTAGTATTGGCTTCTGTGTTAAAGAATGGAAATTCTATGCCATATGAATGTTCCAGTCCTCAGCAAGTGGATACATTAAATAATTCTGATATGGAATATCTTTTCTATGAGCTTTCTGTCCACGGATATGACACTGAATACCGGTACATTCTATGTTTGAAGAAGTGAAAAAAACTAGCTCAGAAAGAAACATTTGTCCCTTCGAATGGAAAGAAAATGTCCAAGAAAATCAATTTCCAAAAATTTTACATGTCAATTTTGTATGTAAAAAATGTATTTATTTATTTATTTATTTTTATTTTTTTTTCATGTAGGGTTATTAGTTCAAATTCAGTGCAAAAATATTTTCAAACTTACAAATCAAAGAAATATTTATTTATTTATTTAATTATTTATTTATTTATTTATTTAATTTTTTTTTATTTATTTTTTCATGTAGGGTTATTAATTCAAATTCAGTGCAAAAATATTTTCAAATGTACAAGTCTAAGAAATGTAAGATTTGGTGAAAGCTCCAAGTCTAACTCGTCAAAAAAAAAAAAAAAAAAAAAAAAAAAAAAAAAAAAAAAAAAAAAAAAATTTAGTTACAATTTTTTTTTTTTTTTTTTTTTTTTTTTTTTTTTTTTTTTTTCGAGTTAGACTTGGAGCTTTCAAAATATTTTAGAAACTAAAAATCTGAGTTGACAGTCTCAGCCCAGTCTAAGCTGGCTTGTCAAAAAAAAAAGAAAAAAAAAAAAAAAAAAAAAAAAAACTGAGGGTTATGGGCTTAGACTGTCAACTCAGATTTTAGTTTCTAAAATATTTTGAAAGCTCCAAGTCTGGCTCGTCAAAAAAAAAAAAAAAAAAAAAAAAAAAAAAAAAAAAAAAAAAAAAAAAAACTGAGGGTTATGGGCTTAGACTGTCAACTCAGATTTTAGTTTCTAAAATATTTTGAAAGCTCCAAGTCTGGCTCGTCAAAAAAAAAAAAAAAAAAAAAAAAAAAAAAAAAAAATTTCAGTTACAATTTTTTTTTTTTTTTTTTTTTTTTTTTTTTTTTCGAGTTAGACTTGGAGCTTTCAAAATATTTTAGAAACTAAAAATCTGAGTTGACAGTCTCAGCCCAGTCTAAGCTGGCTTGCCAAAAAAAAAAAAAAAAAAAAAAAAAAAAAAAAAAACTGAGGGTTATGGGCTTAGACTGTCAACTCAGATTTTAGTTTCTAAAATATTTTGAAAGCTCCAAGTCTAACTCGTCAAAAAAAAAAAAAAAAAAAAAAAAAAAAAAAATTGTAACTAAATATTTTTTTTTTTTTTTTTTTTTTTTTTTTTTTTTTTGACGAGTTAGACTTGGAGCTTTCAAAATATTTTAGAAACTAAAAATCTGAGTTGACAGTCTCAGCCCAGTCTAAGCTGGCTTGTCAAAAAAAAAAAAAAAAAAAAAAAAAAAAAAATTCAGTTACAATTTTTTTTTTTTTTTTTTTTTTTTTTTTTTTTTTTGACGAGTTAGACTTGGAGCTTTCAAAATATTTTAGAAACTAAAATCTGAGTTGACAGTCTAAGCCCATAACCCTCAGTTTTTTTTTTTTTTTTTTTTTTTTTTTTTTTTTTTTTTTTTTTTTTTTTTTTGACAAGCCAGCTTAGACTGGGCTGAGACTGTCAACTCAGATTTTTAGTTTCTAAAATATTTTGAAACCTCCAAGTCTAACTCGTCAAAAAAAAAAAAAAAAAAAAATTTTTTTTTTTTTTTTTTTTTTTTTTTTTTTTGTAGGGGGTATGAGCTCTTAGACTGTCAATTCAGATTTCAGTTTCTAAAATATTCTAAAATTCTAAAATTCATTTTTTTCCTGCAGAGACTGGACCCTTTGCTCGGCGACCTCGTGCTTTGCGCGCCATGCGACCGTTTCCAGTTGCAAAGCCTCGCCCTCTTTTTGCAAGGCCGCGACTTTGGATTCGAGTTGCGTGTTTCTTTCGACGAGGGGCTTGAATTCGTTGAGGAGTTTCTGATGGAAAGGCCTCGGGGTCCACGCGTCTTTGCCTACCGTTTCATAAAAAGTCATGTCGGCTTGCTCCCTGAGCCACGTTTCGGCATTCGAGCGACCGGAGCGACGAAGGTCTTTGAAATAGAGTTTTCGACCGTTCAGGAGATGGAGGAATCGATCCGTGGGCTGGAGGGAGGGTACCGTATCGGGAGCGACGGGTAGAACGAGTCCGAACCGGACGCCTGGAATGTTTTGGACGAGGAGACGCCACTTTCCTCGGACGAATGTGAGGTCGGCGTGCATCAAGTCACCCCATTTCAGGTTTCGGAATTCGAGATTCAAGTGTTCTTGGAGCCCGCCTTCCCATTGCAGGACGAGAGGGAGTCGGTAGTCTCTCGGCAGGCTTTCGAAACAATAAAAATGATTCGGGGTTTCTTGGGTCTCGTCTCCGGAAAAATCGCAGACAGACTCGCGTTGGCTGAGGTAGCCTAGAGTGTTGACCAGATGAAATGCGGATTTAATGGGTTGCTTATGGATGATGCGGAAACGCGGACCGGGCCGGTCTTCTCGGTCGATTTTAATCTTTTTCCAGACGTTTCTTTCGAAATGGGGAGAGGGCGGGGACACTGTGATCAAATGGCGGTGCTGGCGATGCCGGGCCTCCTCGTACTTGCCCCCGTCGCACCAGCAGGAGAATGAGAGCGTACGGGTTCGCCCTTCGTCTGAATCCATGGCTTCGAGGAAACTCTGGAAGGCTATGGATCGCACGATCACGTGATGCCATTCGGCATCCTTCCCGAGATCCAGGTACGTGCGAACGCAGGATGTGGCCCGGTTGAGTGAGTCGGTATCGAACCGGATGGGGTTGGGAGACAGAGGCAGGGGCCAGATGGGTTCGTAAGCCCGGGGCTGCGGGTCGGGAGTGCGATCGAAAAAATGTTTCGAGGGGCAGAGAGGCCTCCTGTCGAAAGCGGAGGGGGCAAAGGTTTGCAGGGGAGGAGGCGTGTGCAGAATTAAAAAATGTCGAGCGCATTCCATCAGGTGATCGGTATTTTCGCATTTACATTTAGCCGGCCAAGTTTTATTTCCCAAACACCAAGCGCAACAGCGTAAAGTTTCTAATTGATGGAGTTTTTTACAATGTTTCTCGTAATCTTTGGGTAAAACAGAACAGAAACAGTGAGGGCAAGGGAAAGGTACGGTTTTGCTATGCAAGAATTTGATGTAATTATTTAAAACTCTATGGTCTTTAGGGGGCGGTTTGACTTTGCGGAGTGGTTTGACGGGACGCGGAGGCATGTCGCAAAGAAATCCTTAAAATTGTGTTCAAAAATCAGTATCGAAAGTTGAGCAGTTCCAAAGAAACTAAAATATCTTGAAAGCTCCAAGTCTAACTTGTCAAAAAAAAAAAAAAAAAAAAAAAAAAAAAAAAAAAAAATTTTGTAAAATTTTTTTTTTTTTTTTTTTTTTTTTTTTTTTTTTTTTTTTTTTCACGAGTCAGACTTGGAGTTTTCAAAATATTTGAGAAACTGAAATCTGAGTTGACAGTCTAAGCTCATAAGCCTACACACACAAAAAAAAAAAAAAAAAAAAAAAAAAAAAAAAAAATTACAAATTACAAATTATTATTATTATTTTTTTTTTTTTTTTTTTTTTTTTTTTTTTCCGAGTGGGTGAAAAAGTAAAATTGGGCTTCATCCAGTCGGCTCTCAATTCCTCCCCCCCTACCAGTCCTTCATGTGTTTTGGGTCAGGTGGACTAAAATTCTTGGCGGCCCTTTCCAATTCTGCGTTTCTCTTTTCCAGTTCTTTGCATGTCCGTTTCAGTCGCGCAATTTCGCCTTCGTTCAGCTCGTTAATTTTTTTCAGGAGGGTTTTGACTTCCTGCTCCGAGACGTCGTGTTTCTCCCGCCACTTGAGCGCTTCCTGCTCCGAGACTTTGTGTTTCTCCTGCCAAAGCAGCGCTTCTTCTCGGAGCCGGGTCGTTTCCTGCTCGTGCTGCGTGTCTCGTGCGACCTTTTCGAGTTGGAGAGCTTCGCAGTGTTTTCGCGAGGCCGCGTTTTCCGATTCGAGTTGCTGGTTGCGGTCAACCAGCGGCTTGAAGGCGTGCAAGAGTCTTTGCTGGAAGGGACGTAGGCAGGAAGAGGCCCGGTTGAGGGAATCCATGTCGAATGTGAGTGGGTTGGGAGACAGAGGCAGGGGGCCAGAGGGGATCGTAAGCTCGGGGTTGCGGGTCGGGAGTGCGACCAAACAAACGGGACAGAGAGGCCTCCTGTCGAAAGCAGAGGAGACGAAGGTTTGTACGGGAGGAAGAGTATGCAGAGTCAAAAAATGTCGAGCGCATTGTAGGAGGTGATCGGAATGTTGGCATTTGCAGTTTGCCGGCCAAGTTTTGCTTCCGAAACACCAAGCGCAACAGAGTAATGTATCCAATGCATGCCGTTCTTTGCAGTGCTTCTCGTAATCTCTGGGTAAGACGGGACGAGGGCAGTGAGGGCAGGGGAAAGCGGTGGTTTTTTTGTACAAGAAATTTTTGTAACATCTAAAATCTGAGCGGCTTTTGGGCGGCATGAGTCACAAAGAGTTTTTGAAAACAGTATTCAAAAATGAATCGAAAGTGGAGCCGTTTCAAAACGTTTTGACAGAGCGTAAAGTTGAAACCGAGTCGAACCTCTCAAAAAAAAAAAAAAAAAAAAAAAAAAAAAAAAAAAAAAAAAAATTCAGTTACAATTTTTTTTTTTTTTTTTTTTTTTTTTTTTTTTTTTTTTTTTTGACGAGTTAGACTTGGAGCTTTCAAAATATTTTAGAAACTAAAATCTGAGTTGACAGTCTAAGCTCATAACCCTACAAAAAAAAAAAAAAAAAAAAAAAAAAAAAAAAAAAAAAAAAAAAATGTGTAGGGTTATGGGCTTAGACTGTGAACTCAGATTTCAGTTTCTAAAATATTTTGAAAGCTCCAAGTCTACCATGTCAAAAAAAAAAAAAAAAAAAAAAAAAAAAAAAAAAAACTTGTTCGTCTTTCATAAAAACATTCATTCGATTCCATTCTTTAGTTCGAAAAAACACTGCTTTGGAATGGTTATATTTTCCCAAGACTGTTTGTATACTCGTAAACCATAATGGCACCCTCAAAAACTGGCAAAATGTAAGTAACAGGTTCACATTTATAATTGTTTTCATCTTTATCACTTTTATGAATGATTCTACTTTGGCACACAGCGGTCAGTAAAATCTTTGGAAATCGATTTTCCTGGACATTTTCTTTCCATTCGAAGGGACAAATGTTTCTTTCTGAGCTAGTTTTTTCACAGAAAGAAACATTTGTCCCTTCGAATGGAAAGAAAATGTCCAGGAAAATCGATTTCCAAAGATTTTACTGACCGCTGTGTGCCAAAGTAGAATCATTCATAAAAGTGATAAAGATGAAAACAATTATAAATGTGAACCTGTTACTTACATTTTGCCAGTTTTTGAGGGTGCCATTATGGTTTACGAGTATACAAACAGTCTTGGGAAAATATAACCATTCCAAAGCAGTGTTTTTTCGAACTAAAGAATGGAATCGAATGAATGTTTTTATGAAAGACGAACAAGTTTTTTTTTTTTTTTTTTTTTTTTTTTTTTTTTTTTTTTTTTGACAAGCTAGACTTGGAGCTTTCAAAGTATTTTAGAAACTGAAATCTGAGTTGACAGTCTAAGCCCATAACCCTACACACATTTTTTTTTTTTTTTTTTTTTTTTTTTTTTTTTTTTTTTTTTTTTTGTAGGGTTATGAGCTTAGACTGTCAACTCAGATTTTAGTTTCTAAAATATTTTGACAGTCTAAGCTCATAAAAAAAAAAAAAAAAAAAAAAAAAAAAAAAAAAAAAAAAAAAAAAAAAAAAAAAAAATTTTTTTTTTTTTTTTTTTTTTTCTATATATTTCGACAGGGGACTCAGATTTCAGTTTGAAAAATATTTTGACGTTTCGTGACATTCTAAACAGTTTTCAAATTTTCCCACAACTTTTTAGTTGAGTGATTCTGTTGTGTTTACAAGTTACACTGTTTAATGATTGAATCTACATTTTCTTCCAGTTTACGTGCTTTGCGTTTCCATTCATCTCGCTAGGCCGTGGTTGACGTGCTTTGCGTTCCCATGTCACTCGTTGACGTGCCTCTTTTAGACGGGGGGCGGCGGGCGCGGGCGAGTCCACGGTTCGTTTCTTACGGGTAGCCATATTCGAGAGTTCCTGGGGTACTGACGGGAAGAGTGCTTGAAACGGGTGGAGGGTGATTGCACGGCACCCAGGCTTGCGAGAACGGGTAGAATGAGACGGATGACTTGGAAATGTCCTTTCAGGCGGGCTCGTACCCTGTTGCCCTCCATTCCTGAATGGGGGCAACGGGGTAATCTGAACTCTTTAGGTGGACTCTCGAAACGATAAAAATGATTCGAGGTTTCCGGGAAATTTGCAGACTGACGCAGGTTGACTCGTATAGCCGAGAGTGTGGACATGCGGATGAGTGGAACCGGATGGATGAATGTAAGCGGATGGACGAGAAGATGGTATTTGGTATCCAGAAAATACACAGAGGTTATCAAAAGAGCACTGAAATCTTTTCGGATCACTTTGCATTGAATCTAGCTTACTTGCATCGCTACCCTGTTAATCTTTAGAGGCCTTAAAAGAATCAACAGAAAAATATGCAACTAGAATAACAACTTTAAAACCCCACTGAATGCCTTGCAATATCAATTTTGATACTAAAGGGAAGCTTGACAATTTTCATCTTGAAGGGCTCAGCTGTGTATATGCTTAATAACATCAGTTAAGGGTTCCTCAATGAAAGAGCTTTTTCTGGATAAGGATGGATTAAGAGTTAATAGAGCGGCAGTCCATAAGAGCGCATCTCATTGCAAAAATTTTCCTTACTGAAAGCACCAACGAAGCGTTTGCTTTAAAGTTTAAAACAGTAGTTGACAAATATATAATCCCGCATGAAACCACAATCGAGTTCTCGCTTTAGAGTTCAAAATAGGAGTGGACACATCTACAATCCCGCATTAAACCAATCACATATAGAAACAGATGGAATAGCTCATCTCTGAGCTCAGAGTTTAATCAAAGTTCCAAAAAAAGTTTGTTTCGGCTTTTACAACAACAGTCAACCCCCCTAGACCTAAATAGGAACCCGAAAAAAGAAGCACCACTCAGATAAAATAAAAAAAAAATAAAAAAAAATGAAATGGATTGAGAGCCGACTGATAAAGACAAATTTTACTTTTTGACCCGCGAGGCGGGAGCGCAGCGACCGCCGAGTGGGTAAAAAAGTAAAATTTGTCTTTATCCAGTCGGCTCTCAATTCCCCCCCACCCCACTTCCCAGTCTCTTTCTATTCACATAAACTTAAGCGTTCCAATGTTGGAGAGCCATCGTCTGCAAAAAAAATGCGATACAAGTAAATTTGGAAATTTCCAAATTTACTTGTATCGCATTTTTTTTGCTCCCCCCTGATGCCGACGGCACCAGTCTATACGGGGAAAATCTATTCACATAAACTTAAGCGTTCCAATGTTGGAGAGCCATCGTCTGCAAAAAAAATGCGATACAAGTAAATTTGGAAATTTCCAAATTTACTTGTATCGCATTTTTTTTGCTCCCCCTGATGCCGACGGCACCAGTCTATACGGGGAAAAAAGAAAAAACAGTTTAGCATAGTTTTTGACGTTTATAAAATGGATTACCTTCATCTAAAAGTCTTTTCAGTTCCGGGTTGCGTTTCATGGGTTTGGTCAAGGCGACTGTATTGTTCAGGTCGCGGTTGACGTGGTAAATAATGATGCAGGTGACATGTTTCTCGTCCTTTTCCAGCTTCAGTTTTTGATAGGCGACAAAGGGAATGGATTCGCCTCCGGCCCGAGTGAGAAAGCGATGGCCTTCCGAGACTCCAAACGTAAAGGGAGTCAGTTCTTGAAGGCGGGATTGGCAGCGGCAGTGAACATTGGGCGGCAGGATGCATTCGACGAGGAGGCGCCGATCCCTTTGGACCCTGACAGAAAAGTGACTAAAGGGATGATTTCGAGGTCTCAGGATCGTCGCCACGTTGGTCTCAATGTCGTGTAGACCGCGGTCGAAAAAGCGCATTGCTTGCACTTTGAGGTAGGGAGAGAAATTGATCATGATGTAGCCGTAGCCGGGGAGGTGATAGGTCAACAGGTGCATATCTTCCATCCATTGGTAAGAGTTTAAATACTGATCCATTACTTCTCGCATGCGTTCAAAAGTGCCTTTGTAGAAGGCGCCGCGTGCATTGGGGGCGTACCGGCCCCGAAAGCCATCGATGAGGAAATGACGCAGGGTAAATTGCAGGGTGTTTTCGTTTCGGAGCAGACAGAGGCGATGGCCCCAATTATTTCGGTCCACGTACCATCCGGTCCGGAGCAGGTTGAAATAGCGCAGGTAGTCAAAGGAGAAGGGGAGTCGGCAGTCTAGGTACGAAGCACGGTGCTCGAGGAAAGGCTTGAATTCGGGCATCTTGTAGAGGATGCACATTTTATCCTCGAGCGGGATGTATCGGAGAATATGCTGGAGAATGTACGGATGCAAGTCGAGCAGGTTCCGCGGAGACACGGCGGAACGAGAAGAGGCAGGAGCGGCCATCTCAAGAGTCGGCGTTTGAATGAAGACCCGTCCTTTGCATCCCTTTTTCCTCCTTCCTCCTCCCTCCCCTCTCTTCCTCTTCACTCATCCAACTGGTTTTTGAAGGACGCGGGCTGAAGGACGCGGGCAGAGACTCTTTGACTGTTCTATTCGTGCGTCAATAATAATAATAATAATAATAATAATAAAAAGACGATTCCCTTTACAAAAATCTGTTTTTTTTTTAGAGTGAAAGAATCAAAAAAAAAACGGTTCCAAGGTTGGTAACAAGGCAGCGGCAAAAAAAAGGGCGGTATTTGTAAAGATGTTTAGCCATCTTTACAAATACCGCCCTTTTTTCTGCTCCCCCGCTTCACTGAAATCTTCATCAGCTTAAAGGGGAATGTTTCTTTCCAGGACGACTCTTTTGAGTCGTTTCAGTCCAATTTCGTGCTGCATGGAAATTTTAAAGGGGTAATGAACGTACGAGGTCGTCTCCCCTTCCACGTCCCCGTCCTCGTTTAGCTGAAATTCTTGATGCGCGGCCAGGCGGATGGGATCGCCTCCGGGCCAGGTGAGCGTGCGACAGTCTATACTCGGTTGAAACGAAAACGGGGTCAGGTGCTGGATGCGACTCGGGCACGGGCATTCGAGCAGCGTGCATTCGACGACGAGGGTCCGATCCGGGGTGAGCGTGACCCGAAAGTGACTGCTCACCTCGAAGCGGTTCAGCATGTCTCTCGGGACGTTGGTTTCGAGGGTGCATCGGGTCCAGTCGTAGAAGCGGAGGTTTTGCACGGGGCCTGCAAACGAGTGGTCGAGCAGGAGGAACCCGTACCCTCTCAGGTGATAGGCGAGCAGCGTCAGGTCGTCCAGGCAGACGTAGTCGGTCATGAAAAAGGTCAAGTTGCGAGCCATGCGGTCGATGGGTTCGCGGAAAGGACAGTCCCGTTTGGGTTGGGGCCTATAGAGGCTCGGATGACAGTCCAGTAAAAAGTGGTAAAGGTGAAAGTGCAGGGTGCTCGGGTCGATGCTCAAGAGGAAACGGTGCGACCAGTTTTGCCGGGCCATGTACATACCGGGCCGCAAGAGTCGCAGCACGCGGAGGTAGGGAGGAGAGAAGGGAAGGGGCGAGTCGAGGTAGGAGCCTCGGTCGTGCAGGTAAGGAAGAAATTGCGGAATCTGGGAGAGAGAGTGCAGTTTATCGTGCAGAGGCACGAGTTTGAAAATGGAAAGCAAGAGTTCGGGAAGCAAGTCGAGTAAATGCATGGGAGCAGAATTAGCCGCCATGCTGAACGCGGCAGAGAATGAAAATGGGCCTCAGAGAGCGAGAGCCCACCCACCCCCGAATCGGCGCTGAGGACCCTCGTGACGTTCTTTTCTCCCCCCGCATCTCCGCTTCATGCCCTCCCATTTACTTGAAACCACTGAAGCGCGACGGCCGGATGCCCTTGAAAAGCCTCCGCAGGCGATGCGCTTCGGGAAGCGGGTGACCTTCGGGTGGACGGGTTCGGGATGCTTTGAGCTGAGAGAGTTTATTCGCGCTCTGGCAAGATGGCGTATTTCACACTCGTTGCAATTTACGATAAAAAAGAGTATAGAATGGAAGCAGTGTTGGCCGAAGACGATGGAGAGGTTTATTTTTCCACCGCGGATGTGGATAAAATGCTGAGAGGGGACGTGGAAGGGCCGCTCCGGAATAGTCAATGGCCTCGGAGTCGCCACATCCGGCAGCTCGAGTTTTTGACGCGGGAAAATGTCAACATGTTTATGATTAGAAAGGATCATTTACTGGAAGAGTTGGAAACGTGGGGGACGCCGCGAGCCGTCGCGCTACGGGATTTGCTGAAGCACGGGTCGGTGAGAGACTTGCCTCACTACCCCTCATTACCTCCGCAAGTGATCCAGATTCACGATGTGTACGGCATCACGTTCCCGTCCTGGTTGAGAACGTTCAAGAGAAATTACGGGCCCCTCTAAAAAAAGGTAAGGTGAAAGTCATTATCATCTTTTTCTTCTTTGCATGCTGATGAACAATCAGTTTAAAGAAGGGCAAAAAAAATGAGCCAAAGGAAAAAAAATAAATTTTCCTTTGGCTCATTTTTTTTGTAAAGCGAGAGACACCAATGTTGGAAAGGAAGCGAGCCAAAGGAAAAAAAAAATAAATTTTCCTTCGGCTCGCATTTTTTTTTTGTAAAGGGAGAGACACCAATGTTGGAAAGGAAGCGAGCCGAAGGAAAAAAAAATAAATTTTTTCCTTCGGCTCATTTTTTTTTGTAAAGGGAGAGACACCAATGTTGGAAAGGAAACGAGCTGAAAAAGGTGAAAGGAATAAAACCTTTTTCGGCTCGCATGGAGACGTTTCGGGATAAACCAACCAAATCGTAAAGACTTGATTAAAAAATAGTTTCAGGGCAAATAGGGGGGTCCCGGGACGTTCAAAATAGGATGGAGATAATAGTTTACAGTTGCCTGAGAAAAAAAAAAAAAAAAAAAAAAAAAAAAAAAAAAAAAAACTTTGAACCGATCGTTCCCCCCACCACGTTCCCGCCACTTCCGAGACCTTGAACCGAGCCGAGTCAATGCTCCGTTCATTCCCTTCTTCTTCCTGCATCGCATTCTTCCGCGTTCCAGTCTCTGACCTCCTCCGCCCCCCTCTCCCTAGTCATACGTATAAATAGAGCTTTCGATTCCATCGTCACTCATACACGATGGCTACCGACCGGAGCACAAAGACAGATGTCTTTCCTACCCGGATAGATGACCCGAGAAATGTGAAAAAGCTGCCCCGGGTCCCCAACTTTCAGGGAGTCGTCAGCAATTTCAAAATCTATGGCTTCATCGTCTACATGGATGAGCGGGAGCTCATCTACTACAATCTGGTCGAGTGGAATGGCCGGTACCAGAAACATTTTCTCGACACGGCGAGCAGCGTCAAGCCGTTGCGACAGTACGAAGAGAAACCCTGGAGCTGGGCGGCCCGCAAGCTCAAAAAGGATGTGGCGGACAACTTGAGGAAAAACATTGATACGAGGACCTGCTTCAAATACGAGGTCAATTTCTTCCTGGTCAAGAGTTGTTTTACGTTTGGCCAGAGGAAAGTGGAGGACGAAAGAGTGCACGTCTACCAGATAGGGGCCGTGCAAATGCTCTTCTACTACGTGGAGCGCCATAATGTGCATAAAGTGAAGCAGAAAAGTAAATTTCTGCCTGTCGACGACCAGTACAAGTACAAAAAAAAGACGTTGCGACCGTACGAGAGCTACTGCATTCCGGAAGGCACCATTTACCTCATCTACTGCACCAACAAGTCCTTCTTTTCGCTACACATTTTGCGGGCCGATCAACTGCGCCATTTGCCCTTTGAGTGCATCAACCCGATCCGGGAAGTGCCGAGGCCCAATCCTGTCGACCATGTGTACCGACGACCCGTGAGAACCCCGCTGATCGAGGAAGCCGTGATTGGGGATGAAGAAGAGGAAAAAGAAGAGCTTCCGCCGCCCCCGCCGATCCGGACCTCGCCCTACTTTGCGACGACTGCTAGTACTGCGACTGCGACTGCTACTGCTACGACTGCTACGAGTACCTGGAACAACGATCCTGTGCTTTTGGATCTAGATTCTGGGGCACGGGTGACGGAGGGTAGGTTGATGCCCCCGCCCCCGCCACCTCCGCCAGTTTTGCATAAAGTGCCTCCGACGACGACGACGACTTTGCATAAAGTGATTACTCTCATGACTTTTCCTCTGGAAAAAACGGTCCAGGTGGTCAGACCGGACGTTTTGAATTGGTATCGACGCATGTTTAAATACAAACTCTACGAAAACCCAAAAGAAGAGGTTTCGGACTGGGGACTGAGTGACCAGTCCGAACCGATGGATTTGAGTAGAACTGGGACAATGACTGAGACTGCTGCGGCAGTTGCCGCGATACAGATGGATAACGAGGCTGCCAGGAACCCTTCGATGTCGTCCGTGAACGCCTCTTTGAATGAAGGTGTGTATGCTGCTGCCGGGACCCCTGCACCAAACTCTTTGAATGAATTTGTGTATGACTCTCCAAATTCAATGCCGACAGTGAACCCTTCTCCGAATGAATATGTGTATGGAAATGCCGAGACTCCTTCTCCAAATTCAATGCCGCTAGTGAACCCCTCTTCGAATGAATCTGTGTACGTGAATGCCGAGACTCCTTCTCCAAATTTCATGCCGCCAGTGAACCCTTCTCCGAATGAATCTGTGTATGGAAATGCCGAGACTCCTTCTCCAAACTCCATGCCGCTAGTGAACCCTTCTCCGAATGAATCTGTGTACGTGAATGCCGAGACCGCTTCTCCAAATTCCATGCCGCCAGTGAACCCCTCTCCGAATGACTTTGTGTATGTGAATGACAATGATTCTTTGACACCTGCTACGAATGATGTAAACATACCTGCTGCTGCGCCCAATTACTTCACTTTTGAAGAACTTTTCAATACTTATAATGAGGAAGCGATGAATCTGTTACAAGCTTTTGATGTATAAAATAAATTCTTCTTTGCAAATAAAGAAGGCAAAAAAATGGGATCGAAGATTGAACCGTATGGTTTCAATCTTCGATCCCATTTTTTTGCGCCGATTGTATGACCAACGTTGGATAAATAAATGAATGCTTTCTTTTCAAAGTAAATGATTCGTTTGTTAATGGAGGGAGGGGGGAAATCTGATTTTGAAATTTTCTGATGGGGTTCCGGTGCTCAACTCTTTTTGCTGTCGACTGTACTTCACGCATCACGCATCTCATATCAGGCATCTACATGAAAACGCGAGCGTCTATGGTTTCAATTTCCCCTCTTCAAAACCCAGTTTGGCAAGCATGCGCGCGCAGTTTTACTAGTTGGAATGGTCGCTAAATACTTGATTGAATATTTGCATCTGATAAACACATATTTCATTTATTTTGCCATGTATGTTGTTTTTTTTTATAATCACCAATAAAAATCACCAGTGGTAGTTTACTATTATTAGAAAATATTTATATATTTTTTAGTTATGCGCGACTGAAATAATATAATTTTGTTTTGGTTTATGTTTAAGTATTTTGAATAAAATGATTTAAATTCATAAAAGTATTTAAAATATTTGCATAAAACGTGCTAAGTATTTAGAAAGAATCGCACTGAAAAATATGATTGCTATCATAACGAACAAATATGAAATACATTTAATTATTTATGCGCAATTTTCTATTGATATGCATGAAAAGAAAGGCAGTTTTTCACAAAAAAGTGTTACTATAACAAATAAAGCAAATTCGTATTGAATACAAAAATTGTTGCGCGAAACCTTAATTATTTACTAAATAAATAAATAGTACAAAAGTAATATAATATTTTTCACGTCGAAAGCTTCGACAAAGCTGTGGAATTAAGCCTACTAATGCAACAAGGACAAAGTAAACATATTTTAATAGATAATGATTAAAATTGTTAGATAATGATTAAAATTGTTAGATAATGATTAAAAAAGAATTCATGAAAATGAACATATATACTTTAAATAAGTACTTACCTTAATTGAAAGCAATCCAATCTTTTACCGAAATACTATTAATTCTCATTAGAAGACAAAAAATATTTCGATTCTGTAGCACGTTGTTGCTGGAGCGTACGGTACATAGGTTACTCTCCTTATACTGTAGTACAAAGTAGGGAAGAGCTAAAGGCCGATCTACAAATACGTCATTAAATCTAGTGTTGCCAGTTCTGAGGCATTATCTGTGGGTAGTGTTGTTATAACGTATGTCGCGGCCTAACAGTAATTTTTGTTGACTTTTCTCACGTAGGGTGCCTCTATATGAGAGTGGCGACACACGCACAGGAAGGATGCTCAGATCGAAATTTTTAGTCCAAACTATGGCAAACCAGAACTTGGTTACTATGGCAAACCAGTGATGCTCACCAGGACGAGATCGATTAGACGAGTTAAACAAGTTAACAAATATTAGGTTGGCGTTAATGGCACCAATTCGTTTTTGTCCAAATTCGTCTAAAATACTAAAATTTTATATTGCATATGTCGAAACATTTATATACAGGCACCTAGTGCCACTTGTAAAGAAGCAATCGCCAATTTCTGGAATATGGTTTGTCAAAGTTTGGACAAAACGTATGTCGCCTTTCTCTCACAGAGACACACTACTACAGAATACTTAATTGGTGACAAACGGGCAAGAAAAAATTATTGATAGAGACGATTTTGAACAAAAAGGAATTGCAAGCATCTTAACGAGACTGCCATTATCGTCAAGCTAATGCTTGTAGAATTCTGTCTCTTGTTTAACCAAATTCATAGTTCTGGAATCTTAGTTCTCATAGATTGGACAAACACTGCAACTAGAGCATGCAACCTCTGTGTATGTTACAACTTTCTTAAAGAGGTAGTCAAGAGAAAACTACTCTGTTCTGTGATGATTTAAAATTTAGTCTGCGGCACAAGTATTATTTACTTAATGACAGAAACGTATCGAAAAGTTTTCAGCACCATGCCGTATCTACCAATAAATAATCTTTGTCTGTTTTAGAGTCTTATCCTGTATATAGATACTACTTTATTGAAGACTTAAGCAGGTATCCAGATAGATATTTTATTATTTTTGAAACGAGATTAACTGTCAGGGACCTGTATTCTGTAAAATTTTCTTAAAATACAAAACTTTTGCTTAAATACAAGCTTTTGATTGGCCAATCTCATTTCTGAAATAGAGAAAAGTCTTACTGGATCCATAAATTCCGAAAATACGCAATAGTTCGTCCAGACCATATTTAAGATAATTAAATTTGAGCTGAAGTAGTGTAGTGTAAACGTTTTAACTGAATATTCTCGACTTATGTTTAGGCTCGTTAAACGTATGCTGAAGGTTGTCCACTCCAATGATTTTAGCCGCGACCTACGATGGGCGCGTCGCTTTGCACCAATCGCCGTGTAAAAAAGGGAACAGATGTGTTACATTCACGCACAGATGTTTGGCGACTTTTGAATTAGCACGATTTCTAAACCCGTGCCAAACCAATAACTTAGTACAATAACCAGATTACCATTAACGGAAATAATCTTCAAAATCTGACGAATTTTTTTCTTTTTTATAACGGATTAAAATAAAAACGGTGCGTGAGTGTAAGACATCATAGCCTAAAAATGATTCACTTCATGTGACGTTTTAAACGTCATGCACCGACCGTGTATAACGTAGGTCGTGTTTTAGCTAGAATTATTAACTCTTGTAGTTTGAACGTAGGGGAGTTGATATCAGAAATCATCCAAGGCTAACGAAAAAGAGAGGCTGCCGCGCTACCTTTAGCATTAGACCTTTAGAGTCACGTGATAATCTATTAGTGCACCTACATTCGTGCATTTGAGCATCACATGACTCAAGCGGTCTGAAAAAAGAGACACGTATAATGTATCGCGGTTACCAGTCTTTCTCGTTAGCCTCGGAAATCATCGGTTTGAGGTCAAACAGGCGTTAGAGGACAGTTGTGATTGGTAGCTGAGAGAATTGTGGGCATAACAGGAGGTCAATCAGTCAGTTCTGATTGGCGGATGAGAATGTCATCCGCTGATTGAAACTTCCCTATATATTACAGAACTGGGCAAAATTTGACTGGACGAGTTCGCTTAGACAAATTAAACAAGTAAACAAACATTATTAGCTTGACGATAATGGCAGGTTTGCAAAGTCTCAAATAATATAAAGTTCCCCAAGTTTTTGTCCAAAAGCTTCTCGAAATAAAAATAAATTACACGAATGTCACCAATCTTTTAGAGGGGTATTCTAATAATACCTATTATGTTTCTGATATGAAAGCCATTAGTCCTAGAACTACGACAGGCGTTCAAAACTAGGTCCTTTGATATTAAAATACACGTGCTAACCACGTGTATCTCTACCCTTAACATTGAAAGCATTATATACATAACGTTATACTGCAAAGAATTCATAATGGACATTTACGAATAGCGGACACATTTATTTAGCGAACACTTTTTCAATCTACGTCATTTGTTTATTTGTATGTTTTTACTTCCGCAAAGCGAACAATTTCTGTCGTACAGAGGTGTCTGTTATTTAGAGATTTTGCTGTAAAGCATAAACAAATAAATGGGTTTTGAGGAATGAAAAAGAGTTTGACGAATAGAAGTGCCCGCTGGGGGTGGCCTTCCTGTGCGGGGGGGGGCTGCAGGTTTAAAAAAAATACATTCAATAGAGTGTTTCAACTCGCAATAGGGCAGTTGCAATTGACGTCACGCTGGAGGTCACAGACTACAAGTAGGCAGTTCTGATTGGTGGAACTACCCTGACCTCCAGTTGAAGTACAATAGTTGATCAGCTGCTTTTATATACATATCTATTTATTTTGAAACTTTGACCCAGATTGGTGGGGAAGGCAAGAAATTAAAAATTATAAAAATTTTACATACAAAGATTTGAATGGGGGATGAAATAAGACTAGTTACTACTGTATTCATCCACGACCTACGTTATACACGGCCGGTGCATGACGCTGAAAACGTCACATGAAGTGGATTATTTCAAACAAATCTAATGATTGTTTTCAACTCACTATATGGGGATGATATATCAGTCAACTTATATATATATATATATATATATATATATATATAGATAGATAGATAGATAGATAGATAGATAGATAGATAGATAGATATACATAAGTTACATTAGAAATATACTTGAATTTTTAATTTGTTGCTGTTGTATTAAGTATTGAAAACTTGATGAATTGCTATATTGTCTAAGCGATTCCTAAACATATAAGGCGATAGACAGATAATGCTGTCCGTCGAACTTACAAAATTAATGAAGTGAAAGAATTTTAAGCTTGTAACTTCTAACCTATTATGCTTGTTTTTTATCAGGGCTTTAACTAATAATATTAATTGAATGGACAGGGCATTTATTTTTACTTACTACAGTCTCAATGTTTTAAAAAATCTCCATATTTAGTATTTTATAATTTTTTAAATTATGCGGCCTTTAAAATTTTCCACAATTTTTTTTGTATGTCTCGCTCTAAAAAACACCGAACTTAAAATTTGCTGCAATCCAGCTAACGATTTACAATATATATTTTTAATTACTTGAATTTAATTTTACATTTCCATACATTATTTTATTATTAAACCATGGATATTTAGAAATTTTCTTTCATAGTTCTTAGATGAATATTTTTCCTTCTTTCTATTTTCTCTTGTTTTCTTTTTCCTATTTTACGGAAAAAATCACATCTTTTTCTTTACATTGTTGATAATGGTCATACAAAATTTAGTAAAAATTGTAGACTATTTCAATTTATTTAATCGATAATTACATGCAAAAATTTTTAATTTAAATATTTTTAATACAAACTTAGTCATTTGTAAAAAATATTGTTGTATGCTATATTTTACTTAATTATAAAACATTCGAATAAAAAATACAAATCATATAACTTCTCCTCCTGAAATAAAACATGACTAATTACAACCAAAGATATTTCAGAAATCATTCTGTCGGCAACGGAAATCGAACGCATCGTCTATGGAGATAACCAGTTCTTAAATCAACGCCTTAGACGAGTCTTCGTGACCTCGATCTGTTAATCTCTAAAACTGAACAGGTTCTCGATTTAATTTAATCATACGCAGTTTATTTTGAATTTTAATATATCATTTAATTATTAAATCATGTAAAATAATTTGAAACTGGTGTAAAACACTAGGATCTAAGATTACTTCTTAAAACACCATCAAAAGTCTTGCTGCTGCTTTCATAGTAGACGCACGTCTTTTTGCGCCTGACGAAGAAAGACTCAGATCTTTCGAAAGGCCTAGCGCATTTTAAAGTTTTTGATGATGTTTTAAGAAGTTATTTTAGTTCTTATTAAATCATGGATATCAAGGTAATTTTCTTTAGATTTCCTGTATGAATATATTTCTCTTCTTATATTTTTGTAAAAAATAATAACATACTTTTCTTAGTATATATCTTACTATATATATGACTACTTGATAATGGTCATGCCAAATATAACAAAAATTGTAGATCAGTTCAAATAATTTAATCTATAATTACATGCACAATCTTTTAATTTAAATATAAAATTGGTAATTAGCCAGGAAATATTGCTGGGTGTTAAAATTTACTTCATTATAAAGCATTCGAATAAAAAAAATTACAAATTGTATAACTTTTCTTGAATTAAAATAAGACATTATTGAAATGAATTACCTTATCGCCAATAAAGTCACAATGCCCGAAGCGAGAATTGAACCCATGCTGTCAACATGTGCCACAGCTTAAAACCGGCGCCTTAAACCACTCAGTTATCCTGACTTCAACTTAGTTTGCTCTAAAACTTGATATGTTCTAAGATTTAATGTTACGCATGCGCATTTACCCATTAAAAAATTTCTGCCAGTAAAGTATCATAATTGGGTGTTAGTGCATCAAATCTGAGTATTTTACAGCTTATTTTTCTTTTCTGTTGCCCCTCCCCATCCTACTCTAAAAAGGCTAGACAAGGACAAATCTTATGTTTTTAATAGTTTCTGCTTTGGTCGTCTTTATTTCATCCCTTTTAAAAACTCTATGTGTAGCTTTTTTTCTATTTTTTTTAACTTCTTGACCCTCTCCCCCTCCCCGCCTTTTTCCCCTAAAGGCCATTGTTGATGAAAGTTATGTATATATATATATAAGAATCTTTGCTTATTAGCAAGTTTAAAGAATCTATGGATTGTATTTTCTTTTTAACCAGTCTTTGTCCCCCCCCCTCCCGCCTTGCACGACAATCCACCCCTATATATAATAATTCCCTCTTTTGAAGAAATAAAGCATTTTTTAGGGTTTCGTTTATCTCACGAGACCCTATTACTCCCGATCTGTCTTGTCTGTCCGTCACAGAGCCATTCTCAGAAACTAAGTAACTTAGAGTTGAAACTTGGTGTATATCTAGCTAAATACCAGCTATGAAGCTCAAAATATTAAAATTTAAAAAAATCGTATTATTTTAATAAATAGAGATACAAAACCAGAATTCTAACAGCCTTTTCCTATTAAATTTAAACATGTTTCGTTAAAGCAGTTGCCAAAAATTAAAAATCCACAATGAAATTCTTTCTACAATAATTAATTTTCTACTGAACGATTTCCACGTGAAAAATGAAAATGAAATAAAAGTTTTCACCAATTGAAAAAATATTAATATGAAATAAAAATGATTGACATCATAGTGGTAATATAACAGAAAATTTCAAAGATTTCTCATAGACCGGGAGACGGCAGCACAGACAATCACCTCAGTTCACGGCTGAAATTCTAGAATTAGTTAAAACTCGATTCGCATATTAAAACGCAATCGGTCTGCCAAGTCATATCTTGGTGGAAATCACCTTAAAACCCAATTTTAGCGGTTGACTTGTAGGTTTACCATTGTGTTTTCCTTCACCCAAAGGTATGAAAACATGGAGGACTGGGAGCAGGAACACACAATGGTAAACCTACGAGCCAACCGCTAAAATCGGATTTTCGGATGTTTTCCACCCAGATATGACTTGGCAGACCGATTGCGTTTCAATATGCGAATCAAGTTTTAACTAATTCAGGAATTGCAGCCGTGAACTCGATGAGGTGATTGTCTGTGCTGCCGCCTCCCGGTATATCAATAATACAAGGAGTATGAGTATGTGTATGTGCACAAAGCAGATTAATATCACGTCATTAGAGAATTAAAAAAATCTGACGTCATATTGGAAGTTTAACGAATTTTTCAAATGTTTGAGAATAATACAAAGCGAGTATCAATATAAGTATTAGAGAATAGTAAAAATATGAGTTTGAGAAACATAATATTGATTCATGATAAAAATCCGATTATGAAAATATTCGCATATTTTACATTTTGAAGGTGTATAACATGTTTAATTTTGAAATTTTTTTTTTAAATATCACATTTAGTCCGCATGGCAGATATTATCATGAGAGAATATAATAGAGGGCTTCGCCCGCTATAGGGCTGGTTTAGATATTCGAAAAAAAGAAAAAATTGATCCGTAATTTTTTACTTTATAAAAAACATGACATTTTTTTTTGTTGCTAAATGAAATTTATTTGGATTTATTAAAGAAAAGATAAAGTGTTTTGAAAGGAATATTAAACGAAACCCTTTGAGCGATCTTCGATCACACTTACCCACTTGTTTTAAATTTCCATCAATAAAATGTAATTGGGTGTTCGTTGGCGAAATCTCAATATTTTATCGTTTTTTTCTGTTACCCCCCTCTAATGGCCATTCTTGGAGAAAGTTAAATAATATATATATATATATATATATATATATATATATATATATATAGGGGGATAATGTTATATAAAAATTTTATTTCCTTCGCATATCCTTCGCATTTATTTCGCATTATTCCTTTAAATTGATCTAACTTCTGACATAGTCATTATTTCCTTAATTCTTAATAATATTTATTCCTATTTAATGTCCTTCTAAAAGTAATAACACGTATATTAATAATTATCTTATTCCAAATCTTAATCTAAAACTTTAAGTTCATTCGTAACTTTTATCAACTCCCCAAAATTCTGAGAGACGCTTGTTGTCATTTCGAATGTTTTTAAAAGCCATTTTTTTTTCAATTTGTTATTCCATGCTTTGCTTCGCGCTGGGTATTTTTCACGTCAAAATCAATGCGCAGTTGTGTTTGGGATTCTTTATTGTTAAATCTTCTCCATCGCACCTCATTAGCTTAGCTTAATTTTGTCTGCCACTCATTGGTTCCAGCATATGTTACGTCGTTTCAATAACTCTACGCGCGGCTAACAACAAAACTGGCTTGCAAGCTTTTGGAGGGCAGATTTTTGTCGTGTTTGGAAGTGCTGACCAAATCGTTATCTGGTGTTCTGCGACTTACAATTTCACAACAGCCTTTTAAGATCTATTAAATGATGTAGTGAGTTATAGCCAAGCCTGAGGGCTATAAGTTTATACCTGATACTGTGGGAACTGTTACTGGCATCGTTTTTTAAAGCGATTTATTGTATATATTGGATACTTGGAAAGTAATTTTAGACTCAATTTATCCTAATCAACGATAAATTAAATTCTTGTATTTAAATACAGAATATTTCCAGTGGTTTTAGAATAATGGCTGAGTAATATTATTAATGGTTTACCAATAATTTCATATTCGAGCAGGACTTGCTAACATAATCCTTTACGTATATCGGTAACATTGATATTTCACTGTGTTTGCTCCAGATTGGTTGCATTATGTATTGGAAAACTCAACTTGTTTACTAACGTGGAATAATATAATATGTCGTTTTAATGAATAAAAGTATTCGTTTATTCATTATTGAAATAATTATGAGCCTAATGTTTAGGTTAAACATTTCAGTCGACATATATTTTATCGTAAATTATTTTACGAAATTTTAATCAAATGAACTAAGGTAAAATAAAACATTAAATCATTCAGTTTCACTATACGTGGCCCTTGATTGCATTTCATGGGGATGAGAGAATACATAGTTTTGGAACCTAGGTGCAAAATATGTTCTGACTTTTGCATTTTATCCCTCTTCATTTCGACATATTTAAGTGAGATGACTTTTAGTCGATTGAAAATAACCGATTTGGGCTGACAAATGGAAATCTTGAAAATCTTCTGTTAATCTACGCCAGGTAATTTTTAAACATGTAGAAAAATCTGACAGATTTCGAGCATCTACATCAAAAATTTAATATAATATTACAGAAAAGGTATGTAAAACAAACATTTTGCATATATAATAGTTATGTATACTCATAAAATACCGTTAATATTCCTCTGTAGCAAAAAACTGTTGGACAAATGTTGGATAATTATGGAGTCTCACATTGACCAACAGTAAGAACTTGCCTTACGCCGATTTGCCTTGCCATTGGCCAACAAAGGCTCAATAACGACCAACGCATTAGTTTTTCACATATCCGCTCAAATTGATGTTGTCCGATGATTTGTTTTGGTTGGCCGAACAATGCTACAAAATTAGAGGGGTTTCTGTTGGTTTATTGTTGGTATATCAACCCTACCATTTCTCAGCAATTTCCAGACAATGCCAATGATGAGTCAAGTTATTGTGGTACTTAGATTTATAATACACAAAAATATTAATAACTGCACTTAATGTTAAACTGTTTACTTTAGTTAAAATTAATAACTACGTTTCAGTAATTAGTATATATTACAGAGTTCGTACACTTTTACCACAATTTTGTAATAGAAAATTTCTATTTAATATTTAAATAGCAGAAATTGTAGACGTCACGTTTAATTGCAGGATTTTTAATACTTTTCTGCATTTAAATAAGGCGAAAAAGTTTATTAAAAATTGTGGTAAAAGCGTACGAACCCTGTATTAATAGATCATTATCAAGCAGGGCGGTCGCTCTGCCAAGCCAAGCTTAAAAAAAACGCCTCACAAAACGCCAAGAACTGGAATAAAGACCGCTAATGCTTACTTACAGAAAGCAACTTCGCAATGTTAAATCGACAAAACATGCCAGATTAAAATATCAGATATCAAATAAACCAAGCGTCGTAGAAAAAAAAACGAAAACTAGAAGAATCTAAGGAAGAATTTCTTCAATTTAAGACCAAACTCATCTTCATAAGTGATTTATAAACAGAGATATAGCTTTTTTTAAAAAACGTCGAGTTACTTAAAATGATCACTTTTTTCTTCGTCAAACTTTTTTTTCAAACAACCTACAGGCCTTAATATTGGGCAGAATAAAAAAAGGATTGCATTTTTGCACAAGTAATTACGTAATCTATGTGCTTTTATAAAATTCAGTGTAAAAAAAAAATTATTTTCTATCCTTAATTAGCAAAAAACTGTTAATTAACTTAGCGATTAAAAAATTATGCCAAAACAGAGATAAAAGCCGCCAACGACCATGTACTATCTGTATTTTAATAGCACAAATCAGTTACAGGTTATAACCACATCAAATTTCACCTGCAAGTCAGCCATTTTCTTCTGAAGATATTTAAAAAAAATTAAAACTTCATAATTATAAGAACACACATTTTATCAGACAATTCCATATGACTCTAAACTGTGGCAGATGACTGTTTCCAACATGAATAAGTATGATAAATTGCCGCTCAAGGATATCGGTCTAGGTGGCTCATTCGCAGCGCGTCAGTACGGCATGCACAATAGGGTGGATCGATGTTATATGGTGAAAAAATAAATATTACTTATCAAAATCTACCTATGCGGAAAAGATGTTCTATTGCATGGAGATTAAGAGAAAAATAATTAAAAAAATTAATTTTAAAATTTAATACTGCCGAAAAGAGTTTAAATTTTCGAAAAAAAATTGGAAAAAGACCTAATTTTGGTTAGATGATTTTTGATTCAAAATAATTGTTTTAATTTTATTAAAAACATACCTATACGGAAAACATGTTATATTGTAGGGAGATTAAAAGGAAATTAATAAAAAATAATAATTTCAAAATTTAATACTGCCGCAAGGGGGTTGGATTTTCGAAAAAAGGGCAATTCCGGCTTTTTAATTCTCCCGCTTTATGCTTCCACCCCATCCATAAGTTGGAAGTGCTACGTCATGGAATCTTCCCTACGTCATATGATACGCCCGCGTTGCTCTGAATTAGGACTCCTATAATAGTTAAAGGAGCTTTACTCTGAATAATACTGGATAAACGTGTTCCCACCGCTAGCGGCTTACGGAATCGGGCACTGTTCTCAAAAAGTGAAATAAATTTCGATTTCATTGCGTAAGTTTTCTTTGTAAGTGTATTGTGTTGCGTAGTGTACTTTGAATATTATTGCACCATGGCGATGTTAAGAAAAGACATGATTTGCCCTATATATTGGTCTGGTTGTGATATGCCAACGAATAGGCTTCCTACCTACAGTAACGTGATAAAGTGCGTATGTTGTCATTCAAAATAATACAAAAGCAAGGAAACATTGTCTACATCTACACTTTCCTCCTCGTGTGAAGAAGTTGCTAATAAGTTTGAAGAGTCCTGGAAACGAGCTTCAATCCCAATAATTGACCACTATAGCATTTGAGAAAAGTTCGATTATACCACGACAAATGTCTCGGTTTTCTTAAATCTTACAAAGACAGAAAAGGGATTAAAAGCTATCGCAAGCAGATTGACGTTTTCCGGAAAAACGCAAATGCTGTTTTTCATATATCGGCGTGTACTTGTAAATTATTTGAATGTTACTTCTGAAAGAAAGAACGGAAAGTACCAATGAACGAGAGAGAATTTCTATTAGACATGCGAACTGTAAGAAAAATGGTAATCGGGTCGCTGGATCGAAAAGTCACTTTACAAATAACTAAGAACGAGAAATGAAAATTAAAGCAAGGGCGATACGTGGATAAAAACAAGACACTGCCTGACCTTTCGTCCAGTTCAATATATTTGAATATGAATATGTATAACGGGTGTAAATTGAAGCGGCGTATGTGCGAGCATACTGAGTTTTCTTCATCATCAGCTATCATTAAAAGCGGTGCCCAATACGCTGACGGTGTCACTGTCACATATGTAATGACGAAATTACATGCCGTAGCAAAGACATTGGACCGTTTTGGCATTTCCGACCGAGCAGGCGCTGCCATCGTGTCAGCTGCACTTCAAGATGTGGGCATTATCTCACAAAGCGATGTATCGAACGTCATTGACAGAAATAACATTCGACGTGAGAGAACAAAGGCAAGAACCACTCTACCGTCTCAGTCAGTTGTGAAAGATTCTGTCCATGACCAATTGGTTTATACTTCGATGGACGTAAAGACAGGACTATATCACTAGGAGATAACAGAAGAATAGTCATAATAGAAGAACACGTAAGCTTGGTAAAAGAACCTGGTTCCGAGTACATCGGACACGTATCTGTAAATTCCGGGTGATTGCAAGTTATTGGAAAAGACATCGTAAATTTTTTGTCCTGTGTTGACAACAATATAGATGTAACAAAGTTGGTTGCGATCGGTTGCAACGGAACATCTATTAACACAAGTTTTAAAGAAGGTGTTATTCGAAATTTAGAACTGATTCTGAAGCGTCCACTACAATGGTTTGTATGTCAGTTACACACCAATGAGCTCATCTTTTCGTGTACGTAGATGGAACCACGACTGGGCCCAGAAGCTTCACTGGTGGAATAGGACCTTGTTATTAGGAGAAATGGGTTTTTTGCCATCCTGAAAATATCCTGATATCGATGTTACCTGACAACGGAACTCACATAAGGCCACTGGCCCTTCGAAGATTTCTAAAAGCGAGCAAAGTCAAACGGTCTGCTGCAATCCCAAACATTTCAACGAATAATGCCCGTATGTTCAATTTACCAGCTTTTGAACTTTGTGCGACGGATTATATTGCTTTGATTAAATGGAAAAATGTGACAGAACCTCCACTAACTGAACGATTTAGTGACGACATGATTTCAGAAGCAATAGTAAATCCAGGAATTATTCCGGCGGCAATAATATCTACTATCAAGGTGTTTCCGTGCCACACTCAAGCTACGGAACGGATAGTCAAAACAGTCACGGAAGCATCTTCTGCTGTTTGTTGATCGTATAGAAGAGACGGTTTTATAGGAAATCGCATCGAATCACGAAACCTCACGCCAATTTTCAACACCAAACATGATTATCGCCCACTGTAATTTCGACGATTTTATAGGTTTTTCTTTATTTAATAATAAAGAAGCTGGTAAATAAGAAGCTGAAGTTTTTTCTTGTAACCAACTAAGTGTCCTCTTACTGCAATTAATATTTAAAATTACTAAAATGTATATTTCATTTAACAAAAATCACTTTGACTTTTCACCGTAAAAAGACTCAAATACACAAATTTCAAACATCTTGCGGCAGTATTAAATTTTGAAATTAATTTTCTTAATTATTTTTCTCTTAATCTTCATACAATAGAACATCTTTTCCGCATAGGTAGGTTTAGATTAATATTAAAATAATTATTTTTATTCAAAAATCATCTAACCAAAATTATGTCTTTTTTTCATTTCTTTAGAAATTTTAACCCCATTGCGGCAGTATTAAAGTTTAAAATTAATTTTTTTAATTATTTTTCTCTTAATCTCCATATAATAGAACATCTTTTCCGAATAGGTAGGTTTTGAAATTGTGAAAAAAAAAAATTCGATCCACCCTAATGCACAAGGTCCCAGGTTCGAGTCCTGCCCCAGGTCAACTTTTCCCTCATGTTTGTTTAGTATATTTAATTGTCTGATAAAATACGTGTTCTTATAATATTGTAAAATAAACTAATCAGATGGTAGTGTTTATGCTTTAAAAAATATTTTAAATATATAATTTACGTTTTTAGAAATATCTTTAAAAAGAAATTAGTTTTTGAGGGAAGATGTACCTTCTAAAATGTATACATTAAGACTTATCGGCATTTGAATTTCTTTCCAAACGCAAACAAAATTTTGAAATGAATTAAATGTGATTCATTTATTTCTAAAAAAAAAAAAAAAACACGGTAAAGGACATGCATTTCGTTCGCAGGAATACCTTTCACGTCATTTTCCTATAAATTAATGAAATCCAGTTGTTAAATTAGTTTTGTTTTAGAAGTGAAGTTTCCATTTAAATTTATTGTAACAGTACAATGTTTAATTGAATAAAATAATGTAAATCTAAGAAATTGCTAAGAAATTCCAAACAAGCACAAGGCAATAAATAAATAAATAAACAAAAAATAAATAAATAGATAAATAAATAAAAAAAATCAGCTTTCAGAAATTCTAAAAATTGTTCGTATATCTTTATTAAAAGCTAAAGGAGGGTTTATTTCTAGATTATTCTATATATAATAGTAATTTCAGCAAATATATTAAATTCTAATGCGATCTGATTTAAACTTTAAGATAGTTTATAACACATGATAAAAAATTATGAAAAAGAATGACGCGTCACATTTCGGGGAGGGGATGGGGAGGGGCGTGAACAAAATTAGGAAGTATAATAAGGCTATCTGTTTGAAACTTTACGATATTTTATTACACATAACTTAAATTTAAAAATAAAGCCGCGTCAAAAATTATAGGGAGGGGTGGAGCGTGTTTTGCCTACACAAGGGGGGGGACACTTTTCTAAATTTTAACGATATCCGTCATGTCACATATCGTTACAAAGAGCTGTGACCACTTATTCATGTTTTGCAGCACAGGTGTCACCCCCACATTTTGTCCCCCCCCCCGACACTACTCATGTGATATATCGTTCGAAAGGTCTGTGAACGCTTAATCATGTTATGCAGGGGGGGGGTGTTATTTTCTAAATTTTGCACATACCCCTCATGTGATACATCGTTGGAAAGGTCTGTGACCGCTTAATCCTATTATGCATCTCCGGTGTTCGTCCCCCCACTTTGCCCCCAAACGCGATTAGCTTTCACCACCAGGGGGGGGCTTTCCTATCTCTGTTTCTATGGGTCGGATCACGACGCGGTATGGCTCATTCGACTCGACATCGATAGAGCTTTCTGATTTTAGTTCGTTTATTCACCACCAGGGGCCACTTTCCCATCTCTGGTTCTATGGGCTGGAAACACCCAGCCGGAGATCCTACCGTGAGGTTTGAGGATATGAAGACTCCGGCGGGAAAAACCCCACTGCTACCCAGCGAGACCCCAGACAAGGGAAAATACCCGACCAACGGGCAATTATTAAGTACAATTAAGTTACAACAGATTCCTCTACAATGAGGCAGCTATTGGCAATGACAATTTCAAAGCCACTAAAAATAAAACTAATATTACTAACTAAATTAAATAAATACAATTTTTAATGACAGTAATAGTTACAACTGTCAGTCTAACCTAGACTACAAACTAACATAAACTTAAAATAATAAATTCACTATTACATACAATAGACCAATATTAATGACTGCACCACTCGGAGCAGTCCATGAAGTTAAGTAATGGCTGTACTTATTTAGATTTGTCCATACTAAAACAAATGTTTCACCAAATAAGCTGTAAAAATGAAAGCACTGGATTTACTTGTCAAATTATTCCACATGTTATGAGTAGGTTATGGCTGCACTTAATTATGTTCGTCCATTCAATTCATCTTGAAAATAAGCAATTCACCATGAAAAGCGAAGAAAAATAGAAGCATTAACTTAAATGCCAAATTAGAACACAGAATATAAATGGCTGTACTTGACTAGATCAGTCCATTATAAAACAGTATAGTAAGTAACAGTCTATAAAAAATAAATAAGTCACCAAGAAAAGCCAATGAATAGTACTAGGCTGAACCACACGGAACAGTCCAACAAGTCATCAGAGTGATCTTCTGTATAAATAATCTGAAATAACCCACAGTTGATCAAAATAACATTCAATTGGCTGTACTTTATTAGATCAGTCCATTCAATTCACAATAGAATAAAAATAAGTGATGGCTGTACTTATGTAGATCAGTCCATTCAAAAGTCATTAAAATTAGCAATCAGTCCAATAAAAATTAATATTCCACCACAAAAAGTAAAATAATAATACTAATGACTGAACTCAACAAGATTAATTTAAGCAATTTACTTCTATATGCATTGAAGCAAAGCAACGACTGTGTCACTCGAAACAGTTCAACAATCCAACAGAGGAGTACTCTGTATAAATGAACTCCCCAGAACTCACAACAAATCAGAATACACTGAAAGTGAAGGCTGATTAAATGAAGGCTGTACGTAAAAAGATCAGTCCATTCAATTAGCTGTTAAGACAAATAATTCATAATACAGAACCAATTAAGTTATTCCGATGGCTAAAATGTATTCCACTGTACTTGATATTTATTGAAATTAGAGTCTTGAATGTATGAAGGAGAACTTTTTGTTAAGAACATTGTAATTGTCCGCAAGTGTTCTGAAGTAAGTTGGTGAAAAAAAGGATCTTTTGTAAATTTTCCCGTAAAGTAAAATTTCTATCAAAATGAAAATGATGGGGCATAATTTTACATTTACCAAAAATGTAATGAATTGGAGTCCCTCGAGAGCCACAAGGACATCTATCACTGTTTAGTTTTCCAATTTTGTATAAAAAGCTTGGAAAGCTTCCGTGGCCGGAAATAAAATAGATGATTAAACGATGTGTACATACAAAATCTACGTCAACTTTATTAAGAACTTCATATGTGTCTCTTCCTTTATCAGATGTTGACCAATATTCCTGCCAGTCTGTCAGTAACTTATTTTTAAAATGTCTATTAACCAAAGACACAGGATATAGAACATCTATATATTCATCAAACTGATTATCCAACAGAACTGATTTTGCTAGCTGGTCTGCTCGTTCATTTCCGTCAATACCTGCATGTGCTTTAATCCAAGCACTTTGGATGAATTTTTCTGGGTTTTGATGTAATAAACCATAAATGTCAAAAATAATCTTATTAGTTGGGAATATATTTTCTAAAGATGAAACAGAAGAGCTACTGTCAGTATATAATATCATTTTATAGTATGCTGATTGCATGAACCATCTGAGTGCTAAGTATATTGCCAATAGTTCAGCCTGATAGATTGTATTAGACTTATTAATACGAGCTTTATAACTGTGAATATACGATCCGTTTAAAAAGATCGTAAAGGCAGAAGAGACCCCTAACTCCATTTTCGAACCGTCGGTGTATGCCTGGGGATTCGGTGAGAATGGAACAGTTTCCCAAACCGGATCAATAATCTCTAAATTTGTAATTTTGTTGTAAAAGGGGCAGACAGAGGTTTTCAATTTCTGCATTAAATTATCTCTTGAATATATCACCTCTTCAATTATTATTCTATTATTTCCATTTATTACTCCATACCTGCCACATTGATTCTGTAATTCCAAATGGATAGGAGGAATTCCTGCTAGGGTGCACAAAGCATCTGTAGAAACTGTTCTGTAAGATTTGATAATAAATAATAAGACAATTCTTTGGCAGGAACTGAGACGTTTTAAAGCCGAGACTTTTAAATCCTCGAACCAAACTCTGTGGCCATATGTTATTACATTTTCTGTAACTGCTTTGTACCAAATTTTTCGAAAACCTGCTTGAAGACCTCTATCACCCAAGCCTGTTCGTTTAACATCTACAGCAAACTCTCTAACCCTTTCTATAATAATATCTAAATGAAGTAGCCAGTTGAATCTGGAATCCAATGTTAAAGCAAGGTATTTTATGTTATTATGAACAGAGATACTCTCATCCCGAAGTCTGAAAATCGGATGTCTTCTATCTAAGGTATTTTTCCCAAATAACATTGAAACTGACTTTGTTGTACTAATTGTCAGTCTTTGTCTTTCACAAATATTTGCAAATTGATCCAGACTGGTGTTCATATTATTTTCCAATTCTGACCTACTATTACCCTCGGCAAAGATCACAAAATCATCCGCATACGAAATAATGAACTCCGAGTGATTCCTATAATTCTTCAATACGTGGTCCGAAACCAAAATCCACAGCAGTGGGCCGAGACACGATCCTTGAGGAGAGCCTTTCGACAAGGAAAACCAGGTGCTGTCCCTTACAAATTGGAAGACGATCTGTCGATGACTCATATAATTTTTCAAGGATAACTTAAGGTAAGGATGAATTGGTAGTCTATCTATGACATCTGCCAGGGTAAACCAATCAAGAGCATCAAATGCCCCCTCGATATCTAGTGAGGACATAGCACAGTATTTACTTCGGCTTAATAACTCCCTTACCATACTTTTTAGTTGTAACACCGCTGTTTCTGTACTTCTGTTTGCACGAAATCCATGTTGAGCAGTATAAAAAAAATCATTATATTCTAAATTTATGACAATTCTTGTGTTCAAAATTCTTTCAAAAATTTTGCCCAGCACAGGTAATAATGTAATAGGTCTGTACGCTCTGGGAGTACGAGGGTCTTTGTTACGCTTCCTAAAGAACAAAACCAAGCCCTTTTTCCAACATCTTGGAAAATGTGCTACAGATAGACATTTATTGAACAAAAGCAAAATAATCCATGAAAATTTCTTGCATACGTTTTTAATTATTATTGGATCTAATAAATCATATCCAGAGGCTTTAGTTAATGCTTGTCTAGACAGTGCATATTTCAGCTCTCTTTTATTAATGTGTGTGAAGTTAATACTTGGAATAAAACTATGATTCGATACAAATTCGTGGATTTGAGAAGGTTGGTTGGCCACATCAAAATGTGACTCCATGAGGGAGTGGGCCACATCGTCATAAGAATCGAAGACAGTATTATTTTCTAACGTTGTGAAAATCATTTCATCCTGCTTCAAAGTCTTACCAGATATGTATTTAAAAAGTCCTCCAAAAAGATCCATAGTTGTCTCACAATAACGCATCCATGAGTTTCTCTTTGCAATCTTGATCTTTTTCTTATAACAGTTTCTTGCCTTGATATAATTTTCCTTGTATTCAATGTTCCCCAAATTTTTCTTATATCTTTTATAACATGCGTTCACTTTATTACGATCTGCTTTTAGTTCCTTTGTATGCCAAGAGACTTTTGGTTTATACCCTATCTTTTTAGCTTAAAGTGCTTATTTGCAAGTTCTGTCAGTAACAGTTGAAAACATTCCGTCCAGTTATCTAAAGCCATGGGTGTTTTCACACTTAAGAGATCTTTCAATAAATCTGTAGAAATTTTTTCTAAGTTTTCGTTAAATTTTGCAAAACTGCAATACTTTGTTTTGTACCTCCTTAGGAATCTGACTGTGGGTTTAAGATTCAGTTTATATCTTATGTATTTGTGATCACTAAAACTGTCAGTTTCTAATTCTACTGTCCAAGAATCAAGCAAATTACAGATATTATCTCCAGCGAGTGTTAAATCTGGCCTACCTTGTCTGTCGTCTTGGACGTATGTTGGTGGTGAATCTGTATCGTTTATTATTTTAAGGTTGTGTAATGACAAGAACTCAAGCAGAGTCTCGGTTCTAGAATCATGTCTAGAGTATCCCATTGTTCTCATGCGGACATTGAAATCACCACCTATCAAGACAGTGCAATCAAAATAAGAAGAAGTCCATGAGTCGAAGTCAGCAGCCATATCTCCATTCGGGGCAGAGTACTGTGAGCCAACAGATAAGACAATTTTTTCAACATTAATATTCACAAAGACAACATTATTCAGACTCAGTGTTTGAATGACATTAAGGTTATTGTTAGTTATAATAATAGCAGATAGATTGTTTTTGGCCAAAAAGACTCTCCAATTTGGAGGAATACCTGCCATTTTTCCAGAAAAAATATACGGATCCTGACACAGAACTATGTCAATACCCAATCTATCAACTGTATTTTCCAATTCCTGGTTAGCTAATTTACAATGGTTTAAGTTAATCGGCAAAAACCTCAAGCCATCACCGTCTCCACTATCCCCCAAGGCATCCTTATAAACGTTTAGCTAACAGCTTCTCCCGATATGCCTGATAAATCGGGCATTCAGGTCTATCAGCACGATGATTTGCGTCCGAACCTTCGAAAAATAACAATTGTAGCAGGTCGTTTCCACCGACTTACACTCCGATTGACCATGTGGTCCCGAACATTTTACACAGTGTATATCACCTGAACACTTACTCGCAATATGGCCAAAGACCTGACATTTAAAACATCTATTGATCGATATAAATTCCACAACCCTATATCTGTCATAATCTATACATACTCTCTTCATTTGCAATAACATTTCCTTTGACCTGCTGTCCTGGTTCTATGGGCTTGATCACGACGGGGTATAGCTCATTCGACTCGACATTTATAGCCTTAACGATTTCAGTGCCCGAGGTTCATATAGAACAGATTGCGCCACCTAGTGGTGGAAGATGGAACTTGAGCGTGCGCAGCACGACTGCTATACGTTGCCGAAGGCAGTGGGGACCCGTGTCGGAGGTTCGTTTGGTTAGAAGTTTATACTATTCAATGCGCAAATTAAGGGATTATCCGGTGCCGAAGGCTGCGGGGAACCTTGTCGGAGGTTCGTTCGGTTCGAGGTTTTAAAAGATTCGAGGCCCCGATGTAAATTAGGGGCCCGCTAGCGGGCGAAGCCAGCTAGTGCTAATAATAAACTAGCGTGATATCACGTTTGATATCAAATGCAGCACTGACACGCTATGTACGTATTCCATTTTTATTCATTTCATGGATAAGTCAGTGATATTTTTTAACGGAGGATAACAAGTATTATAACAAGCCACATTTAGTATGTTGTTTTTAAGAGTGTAATTAGTTTAATTGAAAAATCTACTGGTATTTCTAGTTAACCCTTTAAACAATGACTGAAAGTAAAATGTAATTTAAATTATTTCTCGTGTTTAGATTATTTAAATTATGTTTAATCTATTTTTAAAAAAAGAAATGATATCTACAAAAACAAATTTTCAAAAGTATAAAAAGCCTATCGTAAAAAAAAAAAAAAAGTTGTGGCTAAAAAATGGTGTGATATAAAATTTCCCAGCTATTATATTACTTATTTAACTTTTTTCCATTAAATAAGTTATCATATATATAAGTCGAGTGCCTACGTATATGTTAATAGAAATCGTTTTCTCCTGTACTAAATACATCCTAACGCGTTTCTGAAAATGCAATTTTTTTCAAATTATGCATGGTGGGCTTGGCGGCCATCTTTCCATATTTCTAAGCATCCAAATTTCTAAAGTAAAAGCGTAATATGTTTGCACTGTAATATGTTTATAACAATTCCGAACTTTAGATTTTAACTACGGACAGATAAATTAGATAAGACTGATATTTTGATAAATTTGATTTTTAGTAGTTTTAAACTATTAATTACTCTAAAAAATAAATCATGAGATGAATCTTTAAGATAAGTCATCATTATCTTAAGACACAATTTTCAGAGCATACAAGTCTATAAATGAAACGCTTAAAACATTTACTTAAATAACAATTTTGAACTTCGGATTTTAACTACGGATTTGAGTGCTTAGAATTTTGTGAATAATATGCAAAGATGGCCGCCAATGCCATCATGCATAATTTGAAAAAAATTGCATTTTCAGAAACTCGTTAGGATGTATTTAGTACAGGAGAAAACGATTTCTATTAACATATACGTAGGCACTCGACTTATATATATGATAACTTATTTAATGGAAAAAAGTTAAATAAGTAATATAATAGCTTGGAAATTTGATATCACACCATTTTTTAGCCACAACTTTTTTTTTTTTTTTTTTTTACGCTTGGCTTTTTATACTTTTGAAAAGTTGTTTTTGTAGATATTATATAGACCTGTGACTACGAAAGTTAATGTGCAGCATAACAGCTCTCTTCTCTAGCGGGTTTTGGCTCTTACAGAAGAGTTATTGAGTACCACATCTCTAGTTAGTTTACCTGAGAATAGTGGTATATCTGTTTCTCAGAAAGTCATTATGAAATTCGTCATTTTTTGAACATATATTATACGGGTTAATATTATATATTTTTTATGAGATATGAGTAATTACTTACTCGCACTGACACTCTTATTGAAGAAAAACCATTTTCACAGTGTCTCCTCACTAACAAGCTGTTATGAATTATTGCAAAAGCATGCACTTTGTGGTAAGCACATTTGGCACGAATATTACCGCTACCATTTATTGTATTTTACTCGGAAAAGTCTAGAAATATTTGCAATACGATGAGTTATAAAATATATATCCCGAGTGATGTTTTTACAGGAATAATAAGCTCGGAGGAGCAGCGGTCGTCCGACGTACTCAGAGTCACGAGCCTAACCTTTCCCGCTATTCCATGCATTAAACTTTTGGAATTTGGCTTTTAAATTTTTCGGTATTGAATTAATTTTTAAACTTTTCCCGATCCGGTCGGAAACAAAAGTAAAGGGACCACCTGGGACTCGCGAGGGCCGCCTGTTCTGGGAATTCGCGGCGGTTCAGGAATTTCTCAATAGGCCGATCTGCCAAGAGTAATTTAGAAAAAATAGTTAGTCAATTATCGGAGTACTAGGAGATTTTAGACTTCCCTTTGAACCAGTATGCATAAAAGTCAATGATTTAGGATTTTAAATACCATTGTTTCATATTAGTAATCTTGTATTTAATCACCTAATTTTGTGATTAAAAGATAAATATAGAAGTAATGGTTTTCAAAATCCACAATACGTGGCATGTATGAGTGTGATATTTTATATTTCGTGTGTTGTATTACTTTATTTTTTTTAATTTTTGTTGCAATATTTATGGCAGTTCTATGAATTATTTGCTCGAAAATTGCATTTTCTCTAAAATTATTTATGTGCTTATATTGAAATATCCTTTCATGTCCATGAAAGATGATTACATCAAAATAATAATCACAGTAAATATGTGTTGCATGCATAATTTTTATGTAATTTTTTTTTATTTTTATGTAAACAAATTTTTTTTCAAAATGATAATTTTATGCGATGCTCAAATTTGAGTAAATCATATAATCATATAAGTGAATAAAAATTGTATTTTGAATAAATGAAAAATTTGAGGAGTGTATAAGTTTTATGAGAAAATAGTAACAAAGAAAAATGAGTTAGGGAAGAAGAAGTTCTTTTCTCAAAATTATGCATAACATTTAACAGATTTCACAAGGTAAACGCATTTTTATATATTTAAAAGGGTAGGGTTTTTAGAATGTAACATGGAATTTAAAAATAACGCTGATCTTCGTATCGTAATCGATTTTTGCGTAGCAGTATCCTCGAATATTTTAAATTTGAAATGAAATGGAAGATTTTGTTTGTTCATCCGATTCCAGAAAATGAAACCTATTGGGTTAAATAATAAAAACCTTATCTTTCAAACGAACTCTAAGCTTATTTTTCATGGAAATTTTCTATACGTACGTTTTCTATATGCATATTTAGAAAGTTTAAGAAACTCCTTAAACTTGTAATAAAAAATAGAATTCTATGCAGATCATTATCCAAAGAATATCCTTTCCCTTTGTAGTTTATTATCATTAATATGCTACCTTATATTATTTTACATATAAGTACCCTATTGAAAAAAATTTATCCTAATGGTAGAATCGTATATTTCGTTTTTCTGGTTTATTATATTTAAAGTAGATACCTTATTTGTTATTTATTTAATAACAAAAATGATCATCGGTTTTATATAATTTGGAGAAAATTCTTAAAGTTTGAACTAAAAATTGTATTTTGTATATAGCCATACGTTATAAGACGAATTTAATACAAACGGAACACTGTGATTTAAACTAACACAAAGAAAATCTGAATGCATTCGTTTTATAATAAACTTTTAAATATATTTTTTGGTTATCATTAAATGAATGTCAAAAAAATTATTTAAAGAATAAATAAAATAAATATTGGGAACTGGACAAAACCCTACTATCTATACTAATAAAAGAAAGTTTCGCTCTGTGTGTCTGTTGGCGATGGGTAGGAAAATTTAGCGCACCTAGAAGTCTGTAAATTTAGATTTAGGTAGTACAAATCATCTCCTGGTATACCTGAGCGTCAGAATTTTAATATTTTAATTACTTTCTGAAATATTAATTAAAATGCACAAAGAACTCTCATAAAAAATACGCTTTTATTCTCTTGGGTTGGTTGGTTCACTGGTTGGTTGCATCGATTCTTCACAGAAGTAATTAAATAAACCAGAGTAGCGATGCACAAATAAGGATTTCTAACTAAATAGTGTCAATATGGATTGAATTTATCAGCGTAGAGGAGCCATGCGAATGTTGCGCCACCTGTACATGACAAATTACACATACGTCCCACTGATTGAAATACACTGCTCAAAACAATTAAAGGATATTTGAAGTTTTATATAAAATAAAGATATAAACGAAATTTTTTTTGCCGAAAATAGAAGAAGAGAATCACAAATGCAAATTTTTCTGGTTTTCAAACTGTGGAGTATGCAAATTTTGAGTTCGACGTCAAAAACGTCGCTTCAGCGGCAGCGAATGAAATTTGACTTTCAACTGGATAAAAGAGAATGAAGACAAGGATGATCGGCATTCAGTGATTGCTTTGTTTCGATGAGTACGATGTCTCAGCGAAGTCATCTGACAGATTCAGAAGCTTGGAAAATTGTTGGTAGGTTAGAAGGGGGCCAAACTCAAGCCGAAGTAGCGCAAGCCATTGGAGTGTCACAAAGTGTCATTTCCAGGATCTGGAACTGTTTTTTGGAGAGTGGATGTGCAGGCCGAAGACCAGGGCAAGGTCGTAGACGGGCAACAACGCCCAATGAAGATCGGTATTTAGCGTTAACAGCTCGAAGACACCGAAACATGAACGCTACTCTTCTCCAACAACACCTTCGCTCGGCTACAGGCACCACGATTTCAACTCAGACTGTCCGAAACCGGCTCCATGCTGTAGGTCTGTATGCTCGCCGACCGATGGTATGTGTTAGATTAACATCAAGGCATCGTCGCGACCGCAGGGAGTGGGCAACCGAGCAAGTCAACTGGAGGAGAAATGAATGGAGCGATATTCTGTTTTCTGACGAGTCCCGTTTTTCTGTGCATCCGGATAATAGGCGTATTTTCATCTGGAGGGACCGTGGCAGTAGGAATAATCCTGCGTTCGTGCACGAAAGTGTCAGATTTGGCGGTGGAGGAGTGTTGGTGTATGGTGGCATCTCCATTGACGGGCGCACTGACCTCTACATCATTCGAGATGAGCTCTGACTGGTCGCCGATATAGGGATGAGATCCTCAGACCTATTGTAGTCCCTTACGCTGCAGCAATCGGAGATAACTTCATTTTAATGGACGATAACTGCAGGCCACATCGTGCAAACCTGGTGGAGGATTTCCTTTTCGAGGAAGGAATCGTTCGAATGGAATGGCCAGCGTGTTCTCCAGACATGAATCCAATCGAGCACGTTTGGGACGCTCTAGGAAGACGAGTTTCTGGCCGCCAACAACCCCCACAAACTCTCCAAAAACTGGAAAGAGCTCTTCTGGAAGAGTGGGGCAGAATACCCCAACTCGTCATTAATAGCCTCATTGAGTCCATGCCTCAAAGGTGTTCAACGTTGCTGGCCGCCCGTGGAAACCATACCCCTACTGAAAATGATTTTCTTTAAAGAAAACACCTTTTCTTATTCTTTTTTTCTCATATGCACAAATTGTGTTTTTTTCCTTTTGTACACAAATGCGCAATAAAATGCATTTTTTTCTGCCAAACATGTGTAATTTATTCTCATATAACCTACTATGTCTGTCGACCATGTATCAATCAGCTAAAAAGTTTCCCAGATACAAAATCCACCTAAAACTGCAATATCCTTTAATTGTTTTGAGCAGTGTATTTTACAGGCACATTTTTCTTCATGACAATTAGTCGGGTTTAAGTTTTTTTTTTTTTTTTTTTTTTTTTTTTTTTTTTGACATTTATTATTATGATGGAGATTGTTAATACAGAAAACTTTATTTAACAGATTCTTTTTTATATTTACGAGAATGAAGAGGGGCAAGGGTCTAATTACATTTAACCTTCAAGGTGTATTTCTAGAAAGCAGTTACCCGAATTTCCGAATAATAGTGTAAGCCAAATTTCAATTTAAGTTCCTAGCTTAACCAAATGAATCAATCATTAAAGATGTATTGTGCTCCTCCTAATTAGTTATTTGCTGAAGGCCACTTGAACAACCCCCGCCCCCCTCCCGGCCCGTCCTTCAAGGTTTTTTCTCTAACTCTTTTTCCATATCTCAGCAAATATCTTTCCGATTTCAACGCAAGTGATTTCAAACATTATAATTAATTTAATAGTCATCCTTTATAACATTAAACTAAATTTATGAGTAGCGGTTACCACTATTTACGAATAACAGTTTAAGCCAAATTTGTAATTAAATTCAAAGCTTAAGGAAACGAACGAATTTTGAAAGATGCATAGTGGTCCTCCTAATTAGTCATTTACTGAAGGGCACTTGAACACCCCCCTCCCTACGGCCCCTCTTGCAAGGATTTTTCTCTAACTATGCTCCGTTTCCATATCTCAGCAACTATCTTTCCGATTTCAACGCAAGTGATTCCAAACATTATAATTAACTTAATAGTCACTCTTTATAACATTAAACTAAATTTATGAGTAGCGGTTACCACTATTTCAGAATAATTAGGTAAGCCAAATTTGTAATTAAATTCAAAGCTTAAGCAAACGAACAAATTTCGAAAGATGCATAGTGCTCCTCTTAATTAGTCATTTGCTGATGGGTACTTGAACAACCCTCCCCCCCCCGGCCCCTCCTTCAAGGTTTTTCTCTAACTATGCCCCGTTTCTATATATCAGCAACTATCTTTCCGATTTCAACGCAAGTGATTCCAAACATTATATTTAACTTAATAGTCACCCTTTATAACATTAAATTAAATTTATGAGTAGCGGTTACCACTATTTACAAATAAGAGTTTAAGCCAATTTTGTAATTAAGATCCTAGCTTAACAAAACGGACGAATTTTTATGCATGCATAGTGGGCCTCCTAATTAGTCATTTTCTAAAGGACACTCGAACATCCCCTCCCCTCGGCACCTCACTCAAGGTTATTTTCTCTAACTGTGCCTTATTGCAATAAATGGGCTAATAATGTTCCAATCTTCTCGAAACCAGCTCAATTTTGTAGTGGGACTACTATACAGTAACGTAGGCAGCGGGGACCTGTCTCAGAAGTTCGTTCGGAAAGAGGTTTGTTTAGAACAGAATGCTCCCCTGGTGGTGGTAGGGGGAAATAAAAGATTTTCTAGAGCGTACGACCATGCGGAGTATACGGTTCCGAAGACATCGTAGACCGTGGCCAGAGTTCCGTTTTTTAAGAGATTTAACTTTATTACAAGGGCTCGGACAACGCCGGGCGGGTCATCTAGTATAATAATAAAATAAAAATTTAAACAGTATTAAAATAATAAGAAATAAAACTGGAGTAAATTATATTGGAATAATCCATACGATATCTTAATAATGACATATTACCCAACCTTTTTTAAGATGCTACAGAGTTTTATTTTCTACTATCACCACTTGAAAAATAAATAATAATAAGAGTGATATGACATACCAACCCAAATTGAATAAGAGTTATAAAAATTACTTCATCATATTACCAATTATGTTTTCTTTTTTGATTATAAACAAGATACTACATAAACATCATCAAGTTGGATGATTGACTACCTAAATAAGGGTTCTTTTTCATGAAAATTTTATTGTTTTTCTGTGTAAATTATGTATTTTTATGTGAGAATATTTTTTGTATCTATACTCTGTAGTGATCATCGAGATTATAGTATAGATAATAAGTATATCATGATATATAAAACAAATACTTGGGAATTTACCGAAGTTTGATGTGATACATTTGAATTTTATTATTAGTTATATTATTATTTAAATGATGTTGAAAGAGAGAAATTATACTAGTAATTACTATAAGATGAATTAAGTTAATTTTTGATGGAACTCAAATGTAGATGATATTTGAAGTTAAAATTTACATGAAGTGGAAAATGGCCATATCCTCCACATATCCTCCACATATACTCCACATAACTCCATATAACTCCATATAATTCCATACAATTCCATACAATTCCATACTTAACAGCTGAAATATCCTATACTATGATATAAAAAAACTCTTAAGAGGAATAATTGAGTTAATTTAAGAACCTAAAGACTGTTATACAATTTGGTTCATAAAGTCCTCAACTAGTTCAACTAGTTCATAGTTTTGTTTGATAAGTATTAATTTTATTATTTTACAGTTTTATTGTTATTGTTATTTATACTAATTTATTATTATTATATGTATTCTATTATTGTATATTATTATGGTTGCTATGGCAGCTAATGGCAGTATGAACAGGCCATTGTTGATTTTTTGATATTTAAAGAATTGTTGAAACTGTTGAAAGAATAGTTGTTATACACCTAGACTTTTTGAAAGGGAAGATACTCTCAATTGGACTCTGTATTATCAATTGTTATAAATAGTAAAAATTTAAGGTAATAAGACATTGATTCAAAATTTTAATAATTACTTTGCACATTCTCAGTTACCAGATTGTGAGCCGAGTCCGCGTGTTATGTTCTTTCAATGAACTTGCAGGTCAATGACCTGCCAGTTCATTCGTCTTTTTGGGTGGGGGAAATGTAATAATAAAAAAAATTTTGCCTTCTTTTCGCCATTTTCTTAGTCCTTATTCCAAATTATCACCATTGTATTAAATTACTAAATATTATTTATTTTATTATTTTAGTATTTCTCTGTCTTTTATTTATATCTTAAATCCCATGTTTGGTTTAATTCCATATCTTAGTCAAAATATTCTTTAAATCCCTATTCTAAAAATTATTCTAAATTGCAAAAACTTCCTAAAAAGCATTTGATTAAATTCCTTTTATTGAGACATTGAAATTTATTCTTTCAGAATATTTTTTCTTTACATTCTTTTTATTTTATTATTTTCAGATATCGTTCGATTGTCCCATCATTCCCTGCTTTCGCGCGCTTAATTTTACCTTCAAAATTCATCCGAATCCTGTAATGAGTTCTTACATTTACGTCAAGCTAACACCCCCTTAACCTAATTTCCTAGCCATTGACGTTTAAGTTTTTCCAGCGCTCTCTTCATGGCCACACCCCTTTCTACAAACTATTGGATGGCCATATTCGCGCGTTCGTAATCCTACACCAATTGTTTGAGTATAAAACATACTGTACGGGACCGGACCGTCAGAATTTTGCTCTAAATTGGGTGTTAAAATAATATGCGGCTCCAGTGACCCCCATTCTCAACTCAACATTGCATTTCATTTTGTGCATAGTGTGTCTATCTAAGTGTATTGTATTCTCTTCAATATCTGTCATCTCTTCGAATGTTAGTATCGTACTTCTGTGATGACAACTAGTTACTGTGCATCATGTAACAGATTACGTCTCTCCTAATAAACACATTGATTTTTCTACAACAAGTCTTATTCTTGAACTACTGCTCTGGTGTATGTATCATTTATTTCTGTGGAATTCCTTACGTGCCATCCTTTCGGCGAAAGTGCGGAAACCAGCTACAAAATAGTACTAAAAATTGAATCCCATAAATGTAGAGCATTCCTGAAACGATAACGGGTCGATCGCAGCGACATCTTCTAGCAGTTGCGTAGACAGGCTGGAGGTCCAGATGGTTTGGATACCACTAATTTTATAATAATATTTTTACCTTATCTAATCGGAGAATTTTCTGCGATATTAAAGGCGAAGAAAACTTTATAATATCACTGGTTTCCAGAGCATTTGGACCCCCCCCCTCTCTCTGGCTACGCCACTGTCTGCTAGCTCTTTTCAACTCAAACATTGTATAAGAATCGAATTGAGAAAACTTTTCAGCTGGTGGTAAATATTTTAAATAATTAAATTATACCTTATTTCCTTTGACTTGGGTAGTGATTTTCTTAAACTTTGAAAATATGAATGATATTGATCATGGACAAAAAACGTGATACGTATTATTTTGTGCCTGGTTGCAATACTCGATACAAGACAGCAAACTAGAAACTATCCCTATTTAGCATACCAAAGGACGAATCTCTGCTAAAAGAGTGGAAAAGATTAATTTCCTGGTATGTAAAAAACTAAATTCAAAATCAGTTACATCTTTAATATATAGATTTTATTCACAGAAATTATGTTCATGTTGTCAATAGTGAAACGGTTACTTTTGTTAGAGGTAAATCTATTTTTAAAGCAGATGTCACTGCAATCACCCTATTATTGTACCGCATCCTTGCACGTTTATCGGCTCAATTTTTTGGCACTTTTTAAAGGCATTACCAGTTTGGCTTTTTTTAAATTCCGAAAATTCGCATTCATACCAGAAATTCCCTATAGTGTTCTTTTGGTTACTTAATGGCAGATATTGCGTGACTTCTTAAAGTAAAAATTCTTGTTTCAGAATTTCCGGTTTGAATTCAAAAATTTTGAATTAAAAAAAGGTAAAACCGTTTTCCACACTATGCAATTTAGGTGCTATTGATATAACCTATTTTGTTTTGGAGACACGAAAGAGTTCAATATATCCTAGTGATCCATATATCTGGGCGATTAAATGCGAGGATTTACCGTATTTTTAAGTAAAGCAACGAGAATGGGGATTTTTAGATTACCACACAAAAGCAGTTCATATGTTACTGTAAATTACCGAAGAATGGTAAATCCTACTTTTTACCTGTAATTCTAGAATTTAGAAAAATGAGTTGGTATAAACACAAATTATTATCTCAGCTGTCTCCTTAGGAAATTCAAAGAATAGTTCTGGTTCTTTTTTTTTTACATTCTTAACTTCCGGTATCCGTTTCCATCGTTACTTTGGTTTTTGCTTCAATTACATTATTATTATTACTTTGCAATTCCAAATTAAAAATTAGTGAATTCAGCGTCTTCGACTTAAATATTACTCTCGGGGCATTCGTTATTTACTATCTTAATACCTTCTTGGGTGCGTTCGTAATTATATAAATACGTAGCACCTATTTTCGTCGCTTGGTCCGTCCGTCTGTCCGTCCGTCCGTCCGCATATAACAACGCAAAAACTACCCAACCGAATGGTTTGAAATCTAAGATATATTATCTGTGCAGAATTTTGTCGAGACATTTCAGATTTTATAAAAATCGAATCAAAACTTTAGGAGATATTAATAAAAATATTTATTAAGAAATTTGAATTTTTTTTAAAAAAAATCGCTGCTTTTTTGTTATAGGAGCTTCCGAGGTTTTAATCGTCAAGCGACCGAGATACTTATTTTATGACAGAAATTAATCTGCAGACGATAGACTTCATTTCACAGAATTAAAAATCATCAAGATCTGAAAATTTATATAACTAGCTATAGTACGAACGCACTTCGTTTGTCGTACAATTTCCAACTTGTTTTAAGTTCTCCTCTATGGTCATATTAATATGGAAATTAAGTGACAAACTGGAGTTAGTAATTCTCAGTTTCATAGTAACATCTGACATACTAATGCTCGTATTCACCATTTACCTCATCTTCAAAAGCCTTAGTCGAATACTTAAATAGTATTCATCAATATTCTGATTGGACTTCAGTCGCAATCAGTCCAATCAGACTAACCGTGAATTTCATTGGAGCGTTTGACCGAAGTTTTCTAGGTTGAGGTAAATGGTGAATAGGAGCATTAGATGAGTAAAGTGAACATTCAATTTCCTCATGATCATGATATACTCTGTTTTTCATTGCTTGTACAATTTTTAATCCTTCCTACCATTTTGTTGTGTTGTTTGTTTCGAACGGTGTTGCCAACATATTCTCAGTATCTTCGTTCTCCCGTTCGGCTGAACTATGTAACTCATTGTGTCTTGGTTTAGAATGAACTATTTTTACGCCATTTCGCATTTCAGGAGCTCTTTATGATTTGGCTCCAAAATTCCTTCCCGATGTCGGAATGGAAAGTGTTTGGCGCACCAAAAAGTTGTGAAAATTTTCAAGAGATGCTATGCTACTTTATCAAATCTTTTACTGTGCGAAGATTGGAGAAAGGCCACACTTGCCTTATTTAATCGCTCGATTAAATAAGGCCCGCTTTTCGAAGAAAATACTGGATTTTTTTTTTGACAATTGCCCTGACCCGTAGCAAACCTGTATAATAAGTTTCATATAACGATTAGGATTGGACTCCATAATCTATCACATCAACTAAGTATCGAGAATTTATTTCGTTATGTGCAACTGAATTGACTACAATTCTTTTTCTCAGATATTTTATAGTTTTCTCACATGGTTCACATAATCTCAGACACGTGACGCAGATCTGCCAACAATCTAGAATTTGCATTAATAAAGCGGAAATTTATTTTCAAAATTAGTGGTATTCAAAAATCTGGAGGGTTTGCAGCTATGGAGGTGAGGGATTCTAGAGTCACGTTATTGTACTTACGATTCAGATTTTTAATCATTCCGGTTCTTCCACCAGGAACAACAGCGATATGAACTTCGTGTATAACGTTGAAAATGACGTAAAAATTAGCATAGAATATGATTTCTGTTTTTTCTGAAGATTATGGTGCTGTAAGTTCCACTTTGCCTTGTATGATGTGAATATCATACCGTTTGAACCGACTATAATGAACTTTGTTTTTCTTCAATATGTTTAGTTTGTTTCACTTCATTTATAAAAGAATTGCATCTTTTACTTGCGAAATAAAAGCTGTTAATCACTAATTCAAACAAATAGTTATATAATATTTTCCGCATAATACCACTGATCATTTTGAGCCAAAACGAAAGAGCAAAAGTTATTATCATACAAACTGATTCTTAGATCATTGCTACTCACATCTGTCTACATTTACCCGAAGTTAACCTGCAACTGCAACGAGTAGAGAAGACGTTAGTTGTAAGCGCAAATAAATGGGTAAGGTAATTCCTCATTTCGGACTTTTTCAAATTGATTCGGTAAACCCTAGAATTTACGGAAAATATTTTATAAAAGCCCGAAATAGAAGCTTTTAAATGCATATTTCCGAATTTTACAACTTGTTTTGGTAAATCCTAGGATTTAATGATAAAACCTAAGATCCTCAGAAGGAGAAAACCGAGGAGAAAACCGAGTTTACTTTTAATTAAACTCCATGTGGCACGAAAGATATGGAAAAACACATCCGAAATTACTCCATGACTGTCACTCATTAAACATTGCAGCGAAAATCATCTAGTGTTGCAATCTGGATCAAATTAACTTTTCTATCACAAATAAAAACTGCAGATGTAATTTCAACTTAAAGTCTCCAGCTGGACTTATATCAAAAATGAACACTTCAACAAAAAGAGAGTGCTCTATGTCCTTGAACTTTGTCTGAGCGCGTGTATCCTAAAACTTTCTTTTAGTGTGCAAAATATTGTCTTTTCGTTAAGCTGCTTCTGTGAAAGCTCTTAAAATAAATGTCAGCTTAATAATGTAAAAGTAGAGCAATTATAAGCAGTCTCCACAATTAATCTTTAAATTACATTACATTATATAAAGCACATACTTTCCTATGCAAAGCAGAATGTATATCCGATTATTTCATGAATTATTGTCTCAATTTTAATGCAATTTTATTTATCTCCTATACAGTGCTCCGACGACGATTGGGTATGGATACTTCAAAAGTCGCTCAAAAATAATACGATAGCGACTGCAAATATTTCAGTGGATTATTTGTTGCACGATGATGAATTCCAGGTAAGGTGCATGAATATTTTATATTTTATCCTGGAATTTAAAAGATGAAGATATAATCAATAATTTAAATTTAAAGAAAACATATCGTGCTACCAACAATTACCACCCTTCGGACTTATAGTAAAACATATACCATAAGACGGTGGTACTCACTACGCTGTTTTTAAGCGGCAGAATTAACACTTTATTTAAAAATCAGAAATCGTCTCCTTATTTAATTGCAGAATTTCTCTCATTATAAGGCGAATAATATATTTCGAAAACAGTGCTATGAGAATACTTTTCGAAAAAAGTAGTAAGTATCACTGCCGTAAGTTATGTAAATGTGTAACTTCTTAATGACACTAGTAGGGTATAAAGGCCGATAGTAGGACACGTCGTGTCGGTGGTGGATCTCTGTGGAGCTGTGCGCGGTGGATCTTGGTGGATCTCGGAGGGTCGATCTGGGTGGATCTCGGAGGGTTGATTTGGGTGGATCTCGGAGGGTTGATCTTGGTGGATCTCGGAGGGTGGTGGCGTAGATAAGATAAGGGGTGTGCGGTGGCGATAAGGATGTTCGTAGAGATAAGGAGTATTATTTTAATTAGTTTTAATTGGGGGACTTACAAAATTTCGAAGAAATTTTTTTCGCGGAGAATTGACTACTAGAGTACGAGGTGAATTTCAACGGATTTATTTTAGCGAATTGGAAATTTAATATATTTTAATTGAAGAACTTAGAAAATTTCGAACCCATTTCAATTCATTTCTTCTAAAGCAAGTATACGAGTTGGTTGTAAGGTCTAGGTATGTAGTAATATATTTTAAAGTACTTTTTATTATTTGTTAAAATAAATGGTTATTTTATCTTTACGTAGGATAGTCAAAATTAAAAACATAAAATATTTAATTTAATCTTTAGTAATACAGAGACTTACTCATACAGAAACGCATACATCCTTTTAGTTATATTCATGCAGACTTTAAGATATATCATATATGTTCTTTCTTTTACCATGACACATATGGATTTTTTTAAATGTATGTCACATGACTATCTAAAGCGAGATTGATACTTAAAACCATTAATATATGCGAATTCTTTCGTATAGCCCTGTATAAATGCTACTCACCATACTCCTGTGCATAAAACAGCATATGTGATTGGTTCATTAATAAACATACGTGATTGGTTAATCGATTCATTATAAATTTTACTTTCATATTGTCTTAAAGGGAGAAATAGTATAAATCTTTATTCAGTTTCGTCTGTTAAAACGAGGGATTAATGAATAAGGGATCTTTAATCGCAAAATAGTTTTCTTCTATCCTTTAGAAATCTGTTAAAACTATTTAAACTTTGATCAACTCTTTCAATATATGTGTGAGAAAAAAAACTTTCGAAAGAATTTTTTTTATGTTATTAGAAAATGTAATATAGGTTTGAGAAGTTTATATATATCAGTTGAACACTATATAGAAAAGTGTATAATTATAGTCGCTTTATTCATCCCTTCACAAAAATTTTCACCTTTAAAACAGGACCCTTCACAAACATTTTCCAAGTGCTAAATCCTTTTAATATTATACATTATGCAAAGAAATGTCTAAAAATGTGATAAAAATATTAAAAGTTGTGTAGAATAAATGAAACATGATAAATTCTCAGTTTAATTTTCTTTCGTAAAATATGAAATGGATATATTTATAATCCCATGCAGATTTGTAAAATATACTTAATTTTCGAAGGACACCCTGTATTTTTTAGTCTATCGTATTTCGAAGGACACTCAAACTAAAAGATAAAGAAAAAAAGGGGGGGGGGCATATTTTTCTATCTTATAAGTGTAATTGATTTCATAGGACGCTCTGTATTTTTTTTAACGTAACTTACTCGACGGGGTTTACATCTTTCATATACCCTCTATAATTTTACAGTAATTGCTTAAATATTATTTATAATTATTATCTTTAATTTAATTCTTTGTTATTATTTTTAAATAACCATCGCTAAAATCTAATACCCATGCAAAATTTTTTTTAACCTACCCTAAAATAACCTTATCCATTTTTAAAGGGTTTTAATTTTGTGAATACCAAAACGAACTGCGTGAATCACCTACATTAAAACTCGATTGAACATGCATTATCAGTTAGCTTATCCCACAGGTGTGAGTCATGCGAGTGTTTAGATGCGCTTGTGTGAAAGGGTATGTTTTAAGGTGAACTTGGGTAAAGGCCCTTGCAGGGGAATAAAAAAGGGGACGGGGCATCTGATGCTATTAATTTATTCTCTTTCTTATGTGTGAAGAGGGCTAAATGCTGTTTTTTTTTCAAGGGGCCTGCAAGAAATAATAGATAGTGTAAATTTTTTGTAGGCTCTCTGTATGTTGTGGTATTTTCAGCTTAACGATGCTCAAAAAGCCGTTTAGAAAAAATAGGCGCTGCAGAATTTTTAGATGTACTTGCGTAAACGGGAAGGGGGGGGGAGCTATTCTATTGAGTGCAGTATAATTCATACGGGGCCCTGTATTTTATATCATAACATGTATCGAAATCGATAAAACCTATCTGTTCGCCCCAAAAATGTTTATTCACCTCAAATATACTCTAACATGTATATCGAATAACTACTCTAGTTGAAAAAAAATCGCAAAAATTTCTTAAGTTCTCCAATTAAAATTAATTTATATTTTAATGACAATTTTTAATTAATATTTTTAAATACAATTTTCTGTCACAAAGCATACTTCGAAAAATATTTAGCACTGTACCATAGTTGAAAAAAAATTAAATGGGTTCGAAATTTTCTAAGATCTTCAATTAAAATTTATTAAATTTCCAATTCGCTAAAATAAATCCGTTGAAATTCACCTCGTACTCTAGTAGTCAATTCTCCGCGAAAAAAATTTCTTCGAAATTTTGTAAGTCCCCCAATTAAAACTAATTAAAATAATACTCCTTATCTCTACGAACATCCTTATCGCCACCGCACACCCCTTATCTTATCTACGCCACCACCCTCCGAGATCCACCAAGATCAACCCTCCGAGATCCACCCAAATCAACCCTCCGAGATCCACCCAGATCGACCCTCCGAGATCCACCAAGATCCACCGCGCACAGCTCCACAGAGATCCACCACCGACACCGACGTGTCCTACTATCGGCCTTTATACCCTACTAGTGTCATTAAAAAGTAACACATTTACATAACTTACGGCAGTGATACTTACTACTTTTTTCGAAAAGTATTCACATTGCACTGTTTTCGAAATATATTATTCGCCTTATAATGAGAGAAATTCTGCAATTAAATAAGGAGACGATTTCTGATTTTTAAATAAAGTGTTAATTCTGCCGCTTAAAAACAGCGTAGTGAGTACCACCGTCTTATGGTATATGTTTTACTATAAGTCCGAAGGGTGGTAATTGTTGGTAGCACGATATGTTTTCTTTAAATATAAATTATTGATTATATCTTCATCTTTTAAATTCCAGGATAAAATATAAAATATTCATGCACCTTACCTGGAATTCATCATCGTGCAACAAATAATCCACTGAAAGATTTGCAGTCGCTATCGTATTATTTTTGAGCGACTTTTGAAGTATCCATACCCAATCGTCGTCAGAGCACTGTATAGGAGATAAATAAAATTGCATTAAAATTGAGACAATAATTCATGAAATAATCGGATATACATTCTGCTTTGCATAGGAAAGTATGTGCTTTATATAATGTAATGTAATTTAAAGATTAATTGTGGAGACTGCTTATAATTGCTCTACTTTTACATTATTAAGCTGACATTTATTTTAAGAGCTTTCACAGAAGCAGCTTAACGAAAAGACTATATTTTGCACACTAAAAGAAAGTTTTAGGATACACGCGCTCAGACAAAGTTCAAGGACATAGAGCACTCTATTTCTGTTGAAGTGTTCATTTTTGATATAAGTCCAGCTGGAGACTTTAAGTTGAAATTACATCTGCAGTTTTTATTTGTGATAGAAAAGTTAATTTGATCCAGATTGCAACACTAGATGATTTTCCCTGCAATGTTTAATGAGTGACAGTCATGGAGTAATTTCGGATGGGTTTTTCCATATCTTTCGTGCCACATGGAGTTTAATTAAAAGTAAACTCGGTTTTCTCCTTCTGAGGATCTTAGGTTTTATCATTAAATCCTAGAATTTACCAAAACAAGTTGTAAAAGTCGGAAATATGCATTTAAAAGCTTGTATTTCGGGCTTTTATAAAATATTTTCCGTAAATTCTAGGGTTTACCGAATCAATTTGAAAAAGTCCGAAATGAGGAATTACCTTACCCATTTATTTGCGCTTACAACTAACGTCTTCTCTACTCGTTGCAGTTGCAGGTTAACTGCGGGTAAATGTAGACATATGTGAGTAGCAATGATCTAAGTATCAGTTTGTATGATAATAACTTTTGCTCTTTCGTTTTGGCTCAAAATGATCAGTGGTATTATGCGGAAAATATTATATAACTATTTGTTTGAATTAGTGATTAACAGCTTTTATTTCGCAAGTAAAAGATGCAATTCTTTTATAAATGAAGTGAAACAAACTAAACATATTGAAGAAAAACAAAGTTCATTATAGTCGGTTCAAACGGTATGATATTCACATCATACAAGGCAAAGTGGAACATACAGCACCATAATCTTCAGAAAAAACAGAAATCATATTCTATGCTAATTTTTACGTCATTTTCAACGTTATACACGAAGTTCATATCGCTGTTGTTCCTGGTGGAAGAACCGGAATGATTAAAAATCTGAATCGTAAGTACAATAACGTGACTCTAGAATCCCTCACCTCCATAGCTGCAAACCCTCCAGATTTTTGAATACCACTAATTTTGAAAATAAATTTCCGCTTTATTAATGCAAATTCTAGATTGTTGGCAGATCTGCGTCACGTGTCTGAGATTATGTGAACCATGTGAGAAAACTATAAAATATCTGAGAAAAAGAACTGTAGTCAATTCAATTGCACATAACGAAATAAATTCTCGATACTTAGTTGATGTGATAGATTATGGAGTCCAATCCTAATCGTTATATGAAACTTATTATACAAGTTTGCTACGGGTCAGGGTATTTGTCAAAAAAAATCCAGTATTTTCTTAGAAAAGCGGGGCTTATTTAATCGAGCGATTAAATAAGGCAAGTGTGGCCTTTCTCCAATCTTCGCGCAGTAAAAGATTTGATAAAGTAGCATAGCATCTCTTGAAAATTTTCACAACTTTTTGGTGCGCCAAACACTTTCCATTCCGACATCGGGAAGGAATTTTGGAGCCAAATCATAAAGAGCTCCTGAAATGCGAAATGGCGTAAAATTAGTTCATTCTAAACCAAGACACAATGAGTTACATAGTTCAGCCGAACGGGAGAACAAAGATACTGAGAATATGTTGGCAACACCGTTCGAAACAAACAACACAACAAAATGGTAGGAAGGATTAAAATTTATACAAGCAATGAAAAACAGAGTATATCATGATCATGAGGAAATTGAAAGTTCACTTTACTCATCTAATGCTCCTATTCACCATTTACCTCAACCTAGAAAACTTCGGTCAAACGCTCCAATGAAATTCACGGTTAATATGATTGGACTGATTGCGGCTGAAGTCCAATCAGAATATTGATGAATACTATTTAAGTATTCGACTAAGAATTTTGAAGATGAGATAAATGGTGAATACGAGCATTAGTATGTCAGATGTTACTATGAAACTGAGAATTACTAACTCCAGTTTGTCACTTAATTTCCATATTAATATGACCATAGAGGAAAACTTAAAACAAGTTGGAAATTGTACGACAAACGAAGTGCGTTCGTACTATAGCTAGTTATATAAATTTTCAGATCTTGATGATTTTTAATTCTGTGAAATGAATTCTATCGTCTGCAGATTAATTTCTGTCATAAAATAAGTATCTCGGTCGCTTGACGATTAAAACCTCGGAAGCTCCTATAACAAAAAAGCACCGATTTAAAAAAAAATTCAAATTTCTTAATAAATATTTTTATTAATATCTCCTAAAGTTTTGATTCGATTTTTATAAAATTTGAAATGTCTCGACAAAATTCTGCACAGATAATATATCTTAGATTTCAATCCATTCGGTTGGGTAGTTTTTGCGTTGTTATATGCGGACGGACGGACCAAGCGAAGACAATAGGTGCTACGTATATATATAATTACGAACGCACCCAAAAAGGTATTAAGATAGTAAATAACGAATGCCCCGAGAGTAATATTTAAGTCGAAAACGCTGAATTCACTAATTTTTGATTTGGAATTGCAAAGTAATAATAATAATGTAATTGAAGCAAAAACCTAAGTAACGATGGAAACGGATACCGGAAGTTAAGAATGTAAAAAAAAAGAACCAGAACTATGCTTTGAAATTCCTAACGAGACAGCTGAGATAATAATTTGTGTTTATACCAACTCATTTTTCTAAATTCTAAGAATTACAGGTAAAAAGTAGGATTTACCATTCTTCGGTAATTTACAGTAACATATGAACTGCTTTTGTGTGGTAATCTAAAAATCCCCATTCTCGTTGCTTTACTTAAAAATACGGTAACTCCTCGCATTTAATCGCCCAGATATATGGATCACTAGGATATATTGAACTCTTTCGTGTCTCCAAAACAAAATAGGTTATATCAATAGCACCTAAATTGCATAGTGTGGAAAACGGTTTTACCTTTTTTTAATTCAAAATTTTTGAATTCAAACCGGAAATTCTGAAACAAGAATTTTTACTTTAAGAAGTCACGCAATATCTGCCATTAAGTAACCAAAAGAACACTATAGGGAATTTCTGGTATGAATGCGAATTTTCGGAATTTAAAAAAAGCCAAACTGGTAATGCCTTTAAAAAGTGCCAAAAAATTGCAGCCGATAAACGTGCAAGGATGCGGTACAATAATAGGGTGATTGCAGTGACATCTGCTTTAAAAATAGATTTACCTCTAGCAAAAGTAACCGTTTCACTATTGACAACATGAACATAATTTCTGTGAATATAATCTATATATTAAAGATGTAACTGATTTTGAAGTTAGTTTTTTACATACCAGGAAATTAATCTTTTCCACTCTTTTAGCAGAGATTCATCTTTTGGTATGCTAAATAGGGATAGTTTCTAGTTTGCTGTCTTGTATCGAGTATTGCAACCAGGCACAAAATAATACGTATCACGTTTTTTGGCCATGATAAATATCATTCATATTTTCAAAGCTTAAGAAAATCACTACCCAAGTCAAAGGAAATAGGGTATAATTTAAATATTTAAAATATTTACCACCAGCTGAAAAGTTTTCTGAATTCGATTCTTATACAATGTTTGAGTTGAAAAGAGCTAGCAGACAGTGGCGTAGCAAGAGAGAGGGGGGGGGGGTCAAAATGCTCTAGAAACCAGTGATATTATAAAGTTTTCTTCGCCTTCAATATCGCAGAAAATTCTCCGATTAGATAAGGTAAAAATATTATTATAAAATTAGTGGTATCCAAACCATCTGGACCTCCAGCCTGTCTACGCAACTGCTAGAAGATGTCCCTGCGATCGACCCGTTATCTTTTCAGGAATGCTGTACATTTATGGGATTCAATTTTTTAGTACTATTTTGTAGCTGTTTTCCACACTATGTATTCTAGTCGCAGTATTTCTAACCTATACTGTTCTTTAAGTAACATAATATGTATGTGAGTTGTAAGGGTGTAATAAAAAAGTTTAATAAACTGATATTTTGCAACTCCAATGTGACATTGTTGGAAATGTTCTAATGTGAGCATGCCCTCTGTGTTCATGTCCACTTTCTTGTATTTATAGAGGAATTTTACTGGCAACAACGTAAATTAAATGGAATTTGGGCAACAAAAAATTATTATCACAAAATTGTTTCTTTTGCACACAATCACTCTTTATAATCAAGCCAACTGGCACACAATATGTAAACGTTGCCTACTTTATTCATTTCTTCGTAGTCGATTTATTGTTCAGTTTCATTAACAATGGCTTTTTATAGTTGTTAATGCTCTCTTTTGAAAATGTCTTATCTCCATGGAAACCATTTCTAAACGCTCATCTTGAATTCTTAATATTAATACTAACAATGAAATACTCTGGAATGAAAACACCCTCGATGAAAATGCCGTTTCGACAGTGCATGTAAAAGACGCCTCGTTGTGAGAATTTAGAATCAAGTAGCAGAATTGCACCTAATACAATAACATACAATGGTGAATGTGTTCACACAGCATATTTGACAGGGTAGCAACATTTTGATCAATATTTCATCGAAGTTTGAATGGATTTTATGCGTGACGTAAGAATCAACAAGGAATGAATAGAAGAAATATATATTGAATTCATATCAATATATGGTTACTAGCCGGTCGCTTCTGAGTGGGGCCCTAATACATTCTGCAGCGCACTGCCTTGACTTCCTTTGGGGCCCAGAAATTACATTTTACATGCAAACAGAGAAATTTAAATAAAATACTTTATTTTAAACTATACGAAATTAACTAAACAATATATATATATAGGATTTCAGTGATTTCAGTGTTAATACTTCATTTGCTTTATGACATCATGATCGTCATATTTACTGACACTTTAGTACTATTACTATCATCCATGATTCAAACGCACGAGGTATAAATAGTTTGGATCTCGAGATTTGGCAAAGAGCCAGTCTTATAATTTTTATCATCGAAGAAGCATCGATGTGTGAAAAAGTCAATTAGGAAACTGCCAGGCCTAATTGGACTGTGTGACAATAAGAATATTGGATGTTTTATGTGAGAAGTGTAAGATATTTTAAAGAAATCATCAACGAAGCGTTGTGGAATTGATTTCTTGAATAGAACTAAAGTTCTTGGTTTTGTTATTTTGAATTCTAGTTGTACAATTAATCCCGTAAATTAACTTTTTACGTATCATCTATCTACATTGTTATATATATATATATATATATATACAGGATCTGTTCTAAAATTAGTAGGACACATTTAAAAAAAAATATATGTATTCATCAGAGTAGTACAAACGATTAGAATTTTTCAAAGTAGCACCGTTCCGCATCTACACACTGCTGCCAACGAGTTTTCCAGTTTTCGTACGCCTCCAGGAACGCCTGGACCGGAATGCTGTTTAGCTCCCTCGTCACGGCCTGTTGAACCGCATCTACCTATCCGTGATGCTTCCCCTTGAACGACGATTTTATTCCAGGGAATAGAAAAAAGTCTGGCGGGACCAAGTCGGGGCTGTAGGGGGGATGACGCAGCGTTGCCATATTGTGCTGGGCAAGCTACTCCCCTACGCGAACGCTGTGTGGCTCGGCGCGTTTTCATGATCTCAAAAACTTGGGTTTAAGGAATGCTCAATTCATCAGCAATCATTCTGATTCTCATCCTACGATCACTGTTCAGTAAATTTTTCACTTGCGGCACATTTTCTTTGGCCTTGCTGGTCGAAGGGCGTCTGGAGCGGTCGTCGTCTTCCACTCTTTCCCTGCCTTCTCGGAACACCTTCTGGCACTCAGAAACACCCCATCTACCCATTTCAGCATCACCGTAGGCTTCCTTAATCATGTCGTGAGTCTCTTTGCCCGTTTTACCAAGCTTTACACAAAATTTGATCGCGTATCGCTGCTCCAGAAAACGCTCCATGATTCCACTGAATTTCTAAAATCGCGGAAATACCTGTTTAACTATTTTTTAGTAGATTTGTTATCCTGAATCTGTGATTTCAAGCTCCCAACTAAAAATATTGCTGAGGTATGGCGAGCACTCGAAATGACCTAAAATTTTCGACAGCCATTTAGATCCCTTAATGGGTGAATTTCTAAAATCTCTGAAGTATGTATTTAATTATTGTTATAGCAGATTTGTTATCCTTAATTTCACGCTCTTATCCAAAACTAATGATGAGATATGGTGAAAAGGTGAAATCATCGAAAATTATCGACCCCCATTTAACACCGTTAGTAGTTGAATTTCTCAAATCGCCTAAAATACCTGTTTAACTATTCTATAGTAGATTTTTTATCCCGAAATTCACGCTCCTACGTATAACTTCTATTGAGAAATGGCAAAATGACATAAAACATCCTACTCACTATTTAACCTCCCCACCCTTAGTGGCCGAATTTCTAAAATCATTGAAATACTTGTTTAATTATTTTTAAGGCGATTTGTTGTCCTGAATTTCACGTTTTTCCTAAAACTGCTGATGAAATATGGTGAAAAGGTGAAATCACCGAAAATTTTCGACCTTTCATTTAACCTCTTTTGTTGTTGAAATTCTAAAATCACCTGAAATGCACGTTTTACTATTCTTTAGTACATTTGTTCTCCCGAATTTCACGCTAGCAACTATAACTTTAACTGAGATATGGCAAAATGGCGTAAAACATTCGACCCCCATTTAAGCCCCCTTAGCGTCTGAACTGCTTTTGTGTGGTAATCTAAAAATCCCCATTCTCGTTGCTTTACTTAAAAATACGGTAACTCCTCTCATTTAATCGCCCAGATATATGGATCACTAGGATATATTGAACTCTTTCGTGTCTCCAAAACAAAATAGGTTATAACAATAGCACCTAAATTGCATAGTGTGGTAAACGGTTTTACCTTTTTTTAATTCAAAATTTTTGAATTCAAACCGGAAATTCTGAAACAAGAATTTTTACTTTAAGAAGTCACGCAATATCTGCCATTAAGTAACCAAAAGAACACTATAGGGAATTTCTGGTATGAATGCGAATTTTCGGAATTTAAAAAAAGCCAAACTGGTAATGCCTTTAAAAAGTGCCAAAAAATTGCAGCCGATAAACGTGCAAGGATGCGGTACAATAATAGGGTGATTGCAGTGACATCTGCTTTAAAAATAGATTTACCTCTAGCAAAAGTAACCGTTTCACTATTGACAACATGAACATAATTTCTGTGAATATAATCTATATATTAAAGATGTAACTGATTTTGAAGTTAGTTTTTTACATACCAGGAAATTAATCTTTTCCACTCTTTTAGCAGAGATTCATCTTTTGGTATGCTAAATAGGGATAGTTTCTAGTTTGCTGTCTTGTATCGAGTATTGCAACCAGGCACAAAATAATACGTATCACGTTTTTTGGCCATGATAAATATCATTCATATTTTCAAAGCTTAAGAAAATCACTACCCAAGTCAAAGGAAATAGGGTATAATTTAAATATTTAAAATATTTACCACCAGCTGAAAAGTTTTCTGAATTCGATTCTTATACAATGTTTGAGTTGAAAAGAGCTAGCAGACAGTGGCGTAGCAAGAGAGAGGGGGGGGGGGTCAAAATGCTCTAGAAACCAGTGATATTATAAAGTTTTCTTCGCCTTCAATATCGCAGAAAATTCTCCGATTAGATAAGGTAAAAATATTATTATAAAATTAGTGGTATCCAAACCATCTGGACCTCCAGCCTGTCTACGCAACTGCTAGAAGATGTCCCTGCGATCGACCCGTTATCTTTTCAGGAATGCTGTACATTTATGGGATTCAATTTTTTAGTACTATTTTGTAGCTGTTTTCCACACTATGTATTCTAGTCGCAGTATTTCTAACCTATACTGTTCTTTAAGTAACATAATATGTATGTGAGTTGTAAGGGTGTAATAAAAAAGTTTAATAAACTGATATTTTGCAACTCCAATGTGACATTGTTGGAAATGTTCTAATGTGAGCATGCCCTCTGTGTTCATGTCCACTTTCTTGTATTTATAGAGGAATTTTACTGGCAACAACGTAAATTAAATGGAATTTGGGCAACAAAAAATTATTATCACAAAATTGTTTCTTTTGCACACAATCACTCTTTATAATCAAGCCAACTGGCACACAATATGTAAACGTTGCCTACTTTATTCATTTCTTCGTAGTCGATTTATTGTTCAGTTTCATTAACAATGGCTTTTTATAGTTGTTAATGCTCTCTTTTGAAAATGTCTTATCTCCATGGAAACCATTTCTAAACGCTCATCTTGAATTCTTAATATTAATACTAACAATGAAATACTCTGGAATGAAAACACCCTCGATGAAAATGCCGTTTCGACAGTGCATGTAAAAGACGCCTCGTTGTGAGAATTTAGAATCAAGTAGCAGAATTGCACCTAATACAATAACATACAATGGTGAATGTGTTCACACAGCATATTTGACAGGGTAGCAACATTTTGATCAATATTTCATCGAAGTTTGAATGGATTTTATGCGTGACGTAAGAATCAACAAGGAATGAATAGAAGAAATATATATTGAATTCATATCAATATATGGTTACTAGCCGGTCGCTTCTGAGTGGGGCCCTAATACATTCTGCAGCGCACTGCCTTGATTTCCTTTGGGGCCCAGAAATTACATTTTACATGCAAACAGAGAAATTTAAATAAAATACTTTATTTTAAACTATACGAAATTAACTAAACAATATATATATATAGGATTTCAGTGATTTCAGTGTTAATACTTCATTTGCTTTATGACATCATGATCGTCATATTTACTGACACTTTAGTACTATTACTATCATCCATGATTCAAACGCACGAGGTATAAATAGTTTGGATCTCGAGATTTGGCAAAGAGCCAGTCTTATAATTTTTATCATCGAAGAAGCATCGATGTGTGAAAAAGTCAATTAGGAAACTGCCAGGCCTAATTGGACTGTGTGACAATAAGAATATTGGATGTTTTATGTGAGAAGTGTAAGATATTTTAAAGAAATCATCAACGAAGCGTTGTGGAATTGATTTCTTGAATAGAACTAAAGTTCTTGCTTTTGTTATTTTGAATTCTAGTTGTACAATTAATCCCGTAAATTAACTTTTTACGTATCATCTATCTACATTGTTATATATATATATATATATATATACAGGATCTGTTCTAAAATTAGTAGGACACATTTAAAAAAAATATATGTATTCATCAGAGTAGTACAAACGATTAGAATTTTTCAAAGTAGCACCGTTCCGCATCTACACACTGCTGCCAACGAGTTTTCCAGTTTTCGTACGCCTCCAGGAACGCCTGGACCGGAATGCTGTTTAGCTCCCTCGTCACGGCCTGTTGAACCGCATCTACCTATCCGTGATGCTTCCCCTTGAACGACGATTTTATTCCAGGGAATAGAAAAAAGTCTGGCGGGACCAAGTCGGGGCTGTAGGGGGGATGACGCAGCGTTGCCATATTGTGCTGGGCAAGCTACTCCCCTACGCGAACGCTGTGTGGCTCGGCGCGTTTTCATGATCTCAAAAACTTGGGTTTAAGGAATGCTCAATTCATCAGCAATCATTCTGATTCTCATCCTACGATCACTGTTCAGTAAATTTTTCACTTGCGGCACATTTTCTTTGGCCTTGCTGGTCGAAGGGCGTCTGGAGCGGTCGTCGTCTTCCACTCTTTCCCTGCCTTCTCGGAACACCTTCTGGCACTCAGAAACACCCCATCTACCCATTTCAGCATCACCGTAGGCTTCCTTAATCATGTCGTGAGTCTCTTTGCCCGTTTTACCAAGCTTTACACAAAATTTGATCGCGTATCGTTGCTCCAGAAAACGCTCCATGATTCCACTGAATTTCTAAAATCGCGGAAATACCTGTTTAACTATTTTTTAGTAGATTTGTTATCCTGAATCTGTGATTTCAAGCTCCCAACTAAAAATATTGCTGAGGTATGGCGAGCACTCGAAATGACCTAAAATTTTCGACAGCCATTTAGATCCCTTAATGGGTGAATTTCTAAAATCTCTGAAGTATGTATTTAATTATTGTTATAGCAGATTTGTTATCCTTAATTTCACGCTCTTATCCAAAACTAATGATGAGATATGGTGAAAAGGTGAAATCATCGAAAATTATCGACCCCCATTTAACACCGTTAGTAGTTGAATTTCTCAAATCGCCTAAAATACCTGTTTAACTATTCTATAGTAGATTTTTTATCCCGAAATTCACGCTCCTACGTATAACTTCTATTGAGAAATGGCAAAATGACATAAAACATCCTACTCACTATTTAACCTCCCCACCCTTAGTGGCCGAATTTCTAAAATCATTCAAATACTTGTTTAACTATTTTTAAGGCGATTTGTTGTCCTGAATTTCACGTTTTTCCTAAAACTGCTGATGAAATATGGTGAAAAGGTGAAATCACCGAAAATTTTCGACCTTTCATTTAACCTCTTTTGTTGTTGAAATTCTAAAATCACCTGAAATGCACGTTTTACTATTCTTTAGTACATTTGTTCTCCCGAATTTCACGCTAGCAACTATAACTTTAACTGAGATATGGCAAAATGGCGTAAAACATTCGACCCCCATTTAAGCCCCCTTAGCGTCTGAACTGCTTTTGTGTGGTAATCTAAAAATCCCCATTCTCGTTGCTTTACTTAAAAATACGGTAACTCTTCTCATTTAATCGCCCAGATATATGGATCACTAGGATATATTGAACTCTTTCGTGTCTCCAAAACAAAATAGGTTATAACAATAGCACCTAAATTGCATAGTGTGGAAAACGGTTTTACCCTTTTTTAATTCAAAAATTTTGAATTCAAACCGGAAATTCTGAAACAAGAATTTTTACTTTAAGAAGTCACGCAATATCTGCCATTAAGTAACCAAAAGAACACTATAGGGAATTTCTGGTATGAATGCGAATTTTCGGAATTTAAAAAAAGCCAAACTGGTAATGCCTTTAAAAAGTGCCAAAAAATTGAGCCGATAAACGTGCAAGGATGCGGTACAATAATAGGGTGATTGCAGTGACATCTGCTTTAAAAATAGATTTACCTCTAACAAAAGTAACCGTTTCACTATTGACAACATGAACATAATATCTGTGAATAAAATCTATATATTAAAGATGTAACTGATTTTGAATTTAGTTTTTTACATACCAGGAAATTAATCTTTTCCACTCTTTTAGCAGAGATTCGTCCTTTGGTATGCTAAATAGGGATAGTTTCTAGTTTGCTGTTTTGTATCGAGTATTGCAACCAGGCACAAAATAATACGTATCACGTTTTTTGTCCATGATCAATATCATTCATATTTTCAAAGTTTAAGAAAATCACTACCCAAGTCAAAGGAAATAAGGTATAATTTAATTATTTAAAATATTTACCACCAGCTGAAAAGTTTTCTCAATTCGATTCTTATACAATGTTTGAGTTGAAAAGAGCTAGCAGACAGTGGCGTAGCCAGAGAGAGGGGGGGGGGTCCAAATGCTCTGGAAACCAGTGATATTATAAAGTTTTCTTCGCCTTTAATATCGCAGAAAATTCTCCGATTAGATAAGGTAAAAATATTATTATAAAATTAGTGGTATCCAAACCATCTGGACCTCCAGCCTGTCTACGCAACTGCTAGAAGATGTCGCTGCGATCGACCCGTTATCGTTTCAGGAATGTTCTACATTTATGGGATTCAATTTTTAGTACTATTTTGTAGCTGGTTTCCACACTTTCGCCGAAAGGATGGCACGTAAGGAATTCCACAGAAATAAATGATACATACACCAGAGCAGTAGTTCAAGAATAAGACTTGTTGTAGAAAAATCAATGTGTTTATTAGGAGAGACGTAATCTGTTACATGATGCACAGTAACTAGTTGTCATCACAGAAGTACGATACTAACATTCGAAGAGATGACAGATATTGAAGAGAATACAATACACTTAGATAGACACACTATGCACAAAATGAAATGCAATGTTGAGTTGAGAATGGGGGTCACTGGAGCCGCATATTATTTTAACACCCAATTTAGAGCAAAATTCTGACGGTCCGGTCCCGTGCAGTATGTTTTATACTCAAACAATTGGTGTAGGATTACGAACGCGCGAATATGGCCATCCAATAGTTTGTAGAAAGGGGTGTGGCCATGAAGAGAGCGCTGGAAAAACTTAAACGTCAATGGCTAGGAAATTAGGTTAAGGGGGTGTTAGCTTGACGTAAATGTAAGAACTCATTACAGGATTCGGATGAATTTTGAAGGTAAAATTAAGCGCGCGAAAACAGGGAATGATGGGACAATCGAACGATATCTGAAAATAATAAAATAAAAAGAATGTAAAGAAAAAATATTCTGAAAGAATAAATTTCAATGTCTCAATAAAAGGAATTTAATCAAATGCTTCTTAGGAAGTTTTTGCAATTTAGAATAATTTTTAGAATAGGGATTTAAAGAATATTTTGACTAAGATATGGAATTAAACCAAACATGGGATTTAAGATATAAATAAAAGACAGAGAAATACTAAAATAATAAAATAAATAATATTTAGTAATTTAATACAATGGTGATAATTTGGAATAAGGACTAAGAAAATGGCGAAAAGAAGGCAAAATTTTTTTTATTATTACATTTCCCCCACCCAAAAAGACGAATGAACTGGCAGGTCATTGACCTGCAAGTTCATTGAAAGAACATACCACGCGGACTTGGCTCACAATCTGGTAACTGAGAATGTGCAAAGTAATTATTAAAATTTTGAATCAATGTCTTATTACCTTAAATTTTTACTATTTATAACAATTGATAATACAGAGTCCAATTGAGAGTCTCTTCCCTTTCAAAAAGTCTAGGTGAATAACAACTATTCTTTCAACAGTTTCAACAATTCTTTAAATATCAAAAAATCAACAATGGCCTGTTCATACTGCCATTAGCTGCCATAGCAACCATAATAATATACAATAATAGAATGCATATAATAATAATAAATTAGTATAAATAACAATAACAATAAAACTGTAAAATAATAAAATTAATACTTATCAAACAAAACTATGAACTAGTTGAACTAGTTGAGGACTTTATGAACCAAATTGTATAACAGTCTTTAGGTTCTTAAATTAACTCAATTATTCCTCTTAAGAGTTTTTTTATATCATAGTATAGGATATTTCAGCTGTTAAGTATGGAATTGTATGGAATTGCATGGAATTATATGGAGTTATATGGAGTTATGTGGAGTATATGTGGAGGATATGTGGAGGATATGGCCATTTTCCACTTCATGTAAATTTTAACTTCAAATATCATCTACATTTGAGTTCCATCAAAAATTAACTTAATTTATCTTATAGTAATTACTAGTATAATTTCTCTCTTTCAACATGATTTAAATAATAATATAACTAATAATAAAATTCAAATGTATCACATCAAACTTCGGTAAATTCCCAAGTATTTGTTTTATATATCATGATATACTTATTATCTATACTATAATCTCGATGATCACTACAGAGTATAGATACAAAAAATATTCTCACATAAAAATACATAATTTACACAGAAAAACAATAAAATATTCATGAAAAAGAACCCTTATTGAGGTAGTCAATCATCCAACTTGATGATGTTTATGTAGTATCTTGTTTATAATCAAAAAAGAAAACATAATTGGTAATATGATGAAGTAATTTTTATAACTCTTATTCAATTTGTGTTGGTATGTCATATCACTCTTATTATTATTCATTTTTCAAGTGGTGATAGTAGAAAATAAAACTCTGTAGCATCTTAAACAAGAACGAAAAATCATGCGTCAAACATAGATTATGTAACACTTTCCAACGCTTCCAAAATAATTTTACAAATCATTACCGTTTAATAAGCTGAAAGATAACATCGAAGTAAACAATTTGGAAAACGCATAACATATTTAAAAACGTAATTTCAGGAATTTCCAACATTTATTTTTAACATATACAATATTCGGAAAAATATCTGAATACTTTTATTCAGCCCTGTACATGATCTATAGAATTGTATATATACTACATAGGATGCTAAATTTTAGTTCAGTTAAGAAACGCGCACAGTTTAAAATTCTCCTTCTGAAGTTTCTGTCAATAAACGGAAATGTGTTTGCGAATTTTTGTGCTTCCCTGTATATGATTTACAGAATTTATACACACAACATAATGAACAAAAAGTAAGTTAAATTTAAAATCGCGTTTAGTAACTTAAAACGCACTTAGTAACTTAACGCCAGGAATTACTGTTAACAGACAGTAGAGAATTCTTTTGTGTGTCCCTGTAAATGAACGATGACTGCTATACACACAATATTCTGTAGTCAGCCTCTTGTAATGCACCTTAGGGATATATATAATATTCAATGCGTTTAAAATAGTGGAACATTATTTAAATAAACCGCAGACGATTTTTCTCCATAGACGTAATGTAACGGAATTCTTTTGACTGTCCCTGTAAAGTAACTATAAGGGCTATGCACACCCTATTCCATATTAAGCTTCTTGTAATGCACCTTAGTGATATATATCAATTACGATGTGTTGGAAATTGTATAACATCATTAAAATGAACCGCAAATGATTTTTCCCCATAGACCGTAATGTAACGGAACTATTTTGAGTGTCCCTGTAAAAAAACTATAAGTGCTACACACTTCAGTTGAAATAGGTAACATGCTATAGATAACGACAATAACATATAAAAATTGTAGAGCAATCCGAGCATATTTATGGGAGTTAGAGCACGGACAGACGGCAGACGGCCATACGGCCATACGGCCAGACAAACCGAAGTCATAAACACTTTTCAACTAGGTTGGAAAGTGTTAAAAAGGTTGGGTAATATGCCATTATTAAGATATCGTATGGATTATTCCAATATAATTTACTCCAGTTTTATTTCTTATTATTTTAATACTGTTTAAATTTTTATTTTATTATTATACTAGATGACCCGCCCGGCGTTATCCGAGCCCTTGTAATAAAGTTAAATCTCTTAAAAAACGGAACTCTGGCCACGGTCTACGATGTCTTCGGAACCGTATACTCGGCATGGTCGTACGCTCTAGAAAATCTTTTATTTCCTCCTACCACCACCAGGGGAGCATTCTGTTCTAAACAAACCTCTTTCCGAACGAACTTCTGAGACAGGTCCCCGCTGCCTACGTTACTGTATAGTAGTCGCACTACAAAATTGAGCTGGTTTCGAGAAGATTGGAACATTATTAGCCCATTTATTGCAATAAGGCACAGTTAGAGAAAATAACCTTGAGTGAGGTGCCGAGGGGAGGGGATGTTCGAGTGTCCTTTAGAAAATGACTAATTAGGAGGCCCACTATGCATGCATAAAAATTATCGACCCCCATTTAACACCGGTAGTAGTTGAATTTCTCGAATCGCCTAAAATACATGTTTAACTATTCTATAGTAGATTTCTTATCCCGAAATTCACGCTCCTACCTATAACTTCTATTGAGAAATGGCAAAATGACATAAAACATCCTACTCACTATTTAACCTCCCCACCCTTAGTGGCCGAATTTCTAAAATCATTGAAATACTTGTTTAACTATTTTTAAGGCGATTTGTTGTCCTGAATTTCACGTTTTTCCTAAAACTGCTGATGAAATATGGCGAAAAGGTGAAATCACCAAAAATTTTCGACCTTTCATTTAACCCCTTTTGTTGTTGATATTCTAAAATCACCTGAAATGCACGTTTTACTATTCTTTAGTACATTTGTTCTCCCGAATTTCACGCTAGCAACTATAACTTTTACTGAGATATGGCAAAATGGCGTAAAACATTCGATCCCCATTTAACCCCCCTTAGCGTCTGAATTTCTAAAATCGCTGAAATACACGTTTAACTATTTTTTTAGTAAATTTGTTATCCTGAGTTTCATGATTCTACCTATAATTTCTTCTGAGATATGGCAAAATAACCTAAAATATATTACCTCCTATTTAACCCAACTTCGTTGCTGAATCTCTAAAATTTCTGAATAAATGTTTATCTATATTTTTTGTAGATTTGTTATCCCGAATTCCGAGCTCCTAACTAAAAATGTTGCTAAGATATGGCGAACAGGCAAAATGACCTAAAACTTTCGACCCCTCCATTTAACCCCCTTAACGGATGAATTTCTAAAATCGCTGAAATATGTGTTCAATTATTTTTTAGTAGATTTGTTATCCGGAATTTCACGTTCCTACCTAAAACTGCTGCTGAGATATGCCAAAAATTGCTAAAATGACGAAATTCTTCAAAACTTTCGAATCCCCTATTTAACCCCCTTAGATTGTGAATTCTCAAAAATCCTTTCTTAGTGGGTGCCTATGTTGTATAAAGAACATGTCTTCCAAATTTCATTGTTCTAGGACAAACGTTTGAGGCTCGGCGTTGATTATGAGAAAATCAAGCTATTCTTTTATAAGTATAGATATATGTATATACATATGAATTTAATGGATGCGCTGTTGCAGCACCATCGGCACAGGCACTGCAACATCGCCATCTGCTTGTTCGCTGTCGACCTCTACCCAATGGTTTATCGCATAATTTTTTATTCCAACTACCTTCTGCATTCAGAACTGTAGCTAGCGATCTGATTGGTTGTTGGTCTTAGCAGTGTTATGAGGTTACTTGGCGAAAAATACTTCTAGTGTCCGAGTTCTCTATGTTTTTGTTTACATTTACGAGCTGTTATATGGATATTTTTTAAATCATTAACGTTCTGTTTTTTTGATTATTTAAATAATTTCGCTCTGTATATTTACTATTATACGTTAATTAGGAGGATTTGTCATTTAGTTCTCAGTTATATTTATTTTTATAGTTTTAAGTTATGTAGCTGCCACATGATTCCAGAAATGTAATGAAGATTGATCCTGTCTAAGAAGCAGTTGTCAATTTGTTTTAATTCATTTTCTGAATTAATTGGCCAGCTGATGTCACTTTTGAAAGCAGGAAGTGTAATTTCTTCTTTTGCTTTATAAGTGTACGCCTGCTAGCCATACTTTCTTTGAGCTTTGGCTATATTTAATGCATAAAGCAATTTCAGGTTAGGTAAGCATTGAATTATTTCTGTCCATTTCTATAACTTTTGATGAATATGTCTAAGCTCCTGTATTTTTTCCTAATGTGTTAATAACGCCCAACAGCGATTTAACATTCCTGTTTACATTTAAACTTTAAATGCTTGCATCCAACCGAATATTAAATGTAATTTCGATCTGTATTAGTAATGGGTGGATTTCAAAATGACTATCCGTTTAATGCTTTACTCATAATCTAACTAAATCTGAATATTAAACCTTTGACAAGTTTTTTTAATTAGACCAGTTTTTGTGTATGAGTTAAATAATTATGACAAATAATATTAAAATGCAAGTATTAATTCTGCAATATTTACATACAGGGTGTCCATAATTAAACGACCCTACTTTAAAGTTGTCTACAGACAAAACTATTGGTCAGAAAGTTGTGAAATTTTGTGAAGGACATAATGAAGGAATGGGAATTTGTTTACGCGAAAAAAAATTTAGTTCAAAATTTCGCCGCCAGAGGGCGTTTTTTAAAATTAATTACACATTTAGCATAGATTTACGATAGGTTACAAATTTTATTTCAACAAAACATGTTGAACAACATTTTTTTCGCGACATGTTTTTAGCATTTCCCAGAAAACACTGCTGTCAACTGTGGAACATGCTATCTTACGATCCCAGATGGTAGCTGAAAATGACAACTGTCATGTGGAACATGTTTTGTTGCCATAAAGTATGTAAACTATCGTAAATGTATGCTAAATGTGTTATTCATTAAAAAACGGCCTCTGGCGGCGAAATTTTGAACTAAAATTTTTTTTTCGCTTAAACAAATTCCCATTCCTTCATTATGTCCTTCACAAAATTTCACAATTTTCTGACCAATAGTTTTGTCTGTAGACAACTTTAAAGTAGGGTCGTTTAATTATGGACACCCTGTATTTTAATGTTTATAATGATATTACAAAGATTTTGATATCTGTAGTGGACAATGAAACTAAAGCAACCATGTAATTTTCCTTAGTCAAAATTCATTTTTGCAAGTAATCCTATTTATATTTCAATGGCAGAGTTTTCCTCAGGTTTAAAAAAAGGCTGGGTGCTGCTAGTGAAAAAAAGGGCACTTTTTTAATTCTTAAGGGCACTTTGTTATTCTTAAGGGCACTTTTTGGATTCTTGAGGGCACTTTCTGGATTCTTGAGTTCACTTTTTTTAATTGTTAAAAGTATTATTTTAGTTTTTAAAGCCACTTTTGATATTTAAAAGTCAGGACAATCTTTTTAACACAACATTGAGTCAGTTTTTACTTAGTACCATATAATTAAATGTATGGTAACCATTATAATATATGGTAATAATAATTGATTTCCTACTTGATGTAGCCTCATAATTTTTTGTTCATGTAACCATAATCCTTATAAAAATAAATTATAAGTGTTCCTTTCCTCTCCCCCCCCCTTAACCTAAAAGAAAATAGTATGAAATAAATATTAAAAGGGGTTGACACATTAAAACAGCTATAACTTGGACTCTGATACAACCCGTTCAAATTTTTACAAGTATATATAATTATATACTTTTTTATTTGCTAAAAGATGTTTTACACCTTTTAGCAATTAATAAGAAGTCTATAATTACAAGGTGTTATGATTTGTTAGATTTATATATAATTATTATAGTTTTTAATATATATCTCAAATATTCATGAGTTATAATGTTTTCTAACGGTAACAGGACTTTGTAGACACCCATCAGGGATCTGCTTGGGAAATTTTTGGGTCCTTAAAATGATCCTTCACAAAAATTCTTAATTTAAAACATCTTAAAATCTTAACTCACCTTAAAACATCTTCACAAAATTATCTTATCTTAAAAATAGACCTTTCACAAAACTTTTATACCTCAAAACTGGTATTTTTACAAATTTAATCATTGAAAAGTTAAATCTGACCTGTCACAAAGCAAAGCCATCAAATTACATATTACTGAGCTTTTTTTATACAATAAGAATAGATACACAGGAACCTGAATATAACTATAATTTCAAATTCACAAAATTATGACTATAATTTTCATTAAATATAAAAAAATTCACAAAAACAGGACCCTGTGAGAAAAATCTGGACAGACCCCTTGCCCGTATATGTAAGTGTGTAGTGATTCAAAGATTATGGATGACTCAAGTAGGCAATTTGAAATAAATTGAACAATTAGGATTATCAGTAATTAATTTAATTTTTAAACTAATTGTAGGATCTGCGAATGAAAACAATGATAACCACATGCAATATTTATTCATCGCTCTTCTCTCGCTGATTCTTCAAAGGGCTTTCATCATTTTACCCCTTTTATACATATCTTCAAGTATGATTTTCAAAGGATTATGTTTATTTTTGTTTCGATCCAAGATTAGCAAGCAATAGTATGGAAGTCAAGCTTACAAATAGCTGTCATAGAAAAAAAAAAAAAAAAGTGTAGTATTTTTCTTTCCCCTTGAACCTTCAATTATTAACTCTTAATTCCCACCATTGTGTCCCAAAAAATTAGAAGCTTCACTATTTAATTAATAATTATATTAAATTCTGTTAATCTTAAATAAATGGATTGATTTACTTCCATTATTGTGATCATGATCATGGAATGTCCTTTAAAGCAAATGTGATTCTATATTATGCAAAAACATGTCCGTGAGTAATGCTGATATCATATTGATGGTGGCAACAACCAAAAAATTTCCCTTTTACTGTAATTTTTTATAAAATTAATTAAAAAAAAAAAATCTGTCCTATTTCTTTTTTCGCAGTAAGGTAACTCATCTAAAATCACATCTATATCATCTCATCAGAGACCGATTTACAAATTTGGGGGCTCTGGGCACAGATGTTTATGGGGCAGAGGAGGGGGGGGGGCTTGCACTGATGTTTCTAGTGGCCTTGAGTTTTAAAAAAATATTGTTGAAAGTGGTACTTATTACGATAATCACTTTTAACTTTAATAATTTCTTTAAAATATCAATTACAAAAATTAAATTTGATAATCATTAATTTACTAAAATAATTACTCCATAGTTATGAAATCTTAATTGAATAGATGCTTTATAATAAATTGTGTAGTGCTGATTATTTTTCTTTATGCAAGTCCATATATCTAGAATGATAAAGTATAAATAAGTAATATGCAGCAACTAATACTACATTTTCCGCAGTACCAAAGATATAATTATTTAAAATATTAGCATATTCTATTTATAAGATAACCTTTTCTTTCAAATACAAGCATTCACTGAAAAATAAAAATTAAGTTTATACAAGTACTAGCAGAACCAGTGTTGAATTCAGACACTTTTCTCCGGGAGGGGTTTCTGTAGCTCCGGGGGGAGACACTGAAGAGTTCCAGGAGGGAAATTACACTTTTTAACCATTAAAAACATAAAATCTCAAATATTCCAGGGGGAGGAATGCCCCCCTCCCTGAATTTAACACTGAGCCGAACCACCTGGCTTTACCAATGTTTTAACCATGAGGCCTTACAGATAAAATAAAAATGCAATAACATGGTGATCCCAATAACGGAGTTCTGCACATTCCCGCGCATATATCGACAGTTAGGAAAAAATGAAGTTACTTTGACACAATCATAGAAAAAAAACTTTTGTTTTATAAATGAGACTGCATTTTCTTTAGTGCATGTAACAGAAAAATATACAATTTCACTGACAGTACAAAAAAAAAAAAAAAAAACCAAATGGCGTAGCATTTAGCAAAACTCTATTTCGTATGGCATCTATACATATTATGAAAATTAAAAAAAAAATCCTTGGAAAAATGCCTTGCGCTAAATATTTAATTGAAAAATCAGCAATAGTTGTCTTATTCATCTAATCATCCATAGTTAGGTTCATAGTCGATGTCAACAACAAAATCATTAAAATAACTATATAATCAATAAATAATAAAATGTGAGTATATGTTTAACTTTTTTGTTAGAATACTGATTTATCTGTATTTTGCACTCCTATGTATAACTGCAGCTGATATATGGCAAAATGACCTAAAACGTCTGACTGCCCCACCCCCCTCATTTAACCTCCTTGGTGGTTGAATTTCTGCAATTCACATTTAACTATTTTTTAGTAGATTTGTTATGCTGAATTTCATGTTCCTTTTAAAACCTAAAACTGCTGCTGAGATATGGCGAAATGAACCAAAACTTTTTACCCCACCCCCATTTAACTCCCGGGTTGAAGTTTAAAAAATTCTTTCTATTTGCTTGCTTAGGTCATAACAGCCAATTTTGCAATACTGACTTTAGTCGTTTCAGCTCTGTGTTGATGAATAAGTCAGTCAGTGACTGAAGTAGCCCCTTAAAAAGTATTTTTTAAATGAAAAAAGTTATAAACAGATTTTTCCATATTAATTTTGTCTTTTAATAGTCAAAACTTCCTCAGATTTTGGCCAGTAATTTTAAAATCTTCCATTTGGGGTGCCCTGAGCCTGTGCACTGAATGCCCTGTCGTAAATCAGGCACTGTATCTCATAGCCATAGCCCAGTAGTAGAAACAGTGCAGCACGGCAGTCTCGCTGCAAATGTTTTCATGCCTTGCAAACCAATGTAGCAGCATTAAAAAAAAAAAAAAAAAAAAAAAAAAAAAAAAAAAACTGGGCTAAGTAAAAGTGTTAAAAGTAATTTTTTGTCACTAGAGTTATTGTATTTTCATCTGATATTTTCTTTGTAAATGCAAATTTTGCTTATTTTATGATCTACTATAATTTCTTATGATACTCAGTTTGTTCCAAGCATTCTTGGGTCACAGGTAAATTTCGGTTTGCCGCAAATTAACACAGAAAATTCTGCTACTGGACATGTAAATATCACACATCTAAAATTTTTATCCCCTTTGAAGTTTTTGCTCCATCCGTCCTTTCCCCTCGAATGGGGGGGGGGGGATTTCTAAACTTGTGAGAGGAAAGCAAAAATTCATACTTTCATAACTTATTCCAGATTCCAGATAAGTCCTTATATGAAGAGATTAAATCATAGAATGATCAATGTTGAAACAGGAATTAAGGAGATTGTAGTACATGTAAGTATAGAATAAAAGAGAATAATAAAAATAAACTTAATCTCAAAATAAAACTTGATGAAATCCAATATTAATGTCTTCATTATTCAGAAATTAAATGAATTTATTAAATTATATTCATTTATTATATTCAATTTATTATATTCATTTATTGAATTCTAACTCCATAAAATCATTTAAATAACACTTAAAAATATGCAGTTTATAATTAAAATGCTTTTCTGTATACAGAGGAACATTTTATACATAAAAACCAATTTTGGCCAAATAAAGCCAGTTAAAAACAATAAAAGCTACTGGCCTGGCTTTTTTTAATTTCAGCCGGCTGTTTAGCAACCCTGATTTGGAATTTACTCTTTTATTTATGAAATTCTAATTACCATCTTTTAATTATCTGAAACCTTAAGTTAAGTGTAGGAAGTACTTGACACCTCCTAGACATTGAAAGTAACTTCTTTAAGTTAATAAAATGGTGAAGTTTTGTCACAGCACAGTATTCTAAATGTGTTGGAAAATTTCATAATCTATGCTTTACACATGATCTTTTATATAAAAATAACAAATAAAACCTTTGTGCAAGAATATTAAAAGCAGAAAACCAACATTAAAAATGCACAAATAATACACAAAAAAGCAGCAAACAAAGGTTTCGAATCCACAAGCAAGATTCTTTTTCAGTGTAACAAAGAGCAAAGCACAGCATGCTAGAAAAAGCAAGACTAGGGCTGCTTCTTTGTGCATTTTTAACGTTGGTTTTATGCTTTTAACATGATCTTTTGTTCATGTTGACTGTTAAATTTATAATGATAAATAATAATAATAATAATGTATATGTTATACATCCCCTCCCTAAATTGAACTGTTTTTGCTTTTGAAAAATGGGAACATGCAATCAGGATTTTACAGCGACTAATTAAAAAATTATAAGCAAGCTTCCTATAAAATAAGAAAACATTCAAATTAAAAATGGATTTAAAATAATAATAATAATAATAGAATTATTAAAGGACAATAAATAAAAAGTTTAATAAGTAATAAAGATCATTTTCAAATGAACTGCCATTTTAGGATTAGTATCCAGAGAAAACTACATCCAAAAACAAGAAAGTTCAGCACTTAGTAAGAAAGTGACCATGTAATTTTTTTCTCAATATTTCAGAAAAAAAGTGTAAAAACAACTGATGATTTTTTATTAAAAACTGCTGCTATGAGTTTTTAAAATACAAACGTCTCATTCTTAGGAAGATAAAGTTAAGCCTTGATAAATGAATAAAATATAATCAATACTCATGAAAGATAATAAAAATAGTAACCATTTTGATATGACTTTTCAGTAAATAAAAAAATAATATAGCAGCTTTCTAATGTTTTTGCTTACATTAAATGATGAAAAACAACAAAGCTTCCTTTATGTCATCCATACCCATACTCAATCTGTTTTTTTTTTCTAGCCAGCCTCAAAAATATGTTTTTTACTTTAGTCAGGATGCAATACAGTATATTATTTATATTATAATGTGAAAGAAAACGGTACTAAAATGCTAAGATAATAAAGTTATTATAAACACTCATTATCTTTAAAACTTATGCAGAATCCAAGGGTTAAAATATAGTATCAAGAGATTTTCTTTTATAAATCAGATTTCTGCTCTACTAAGTGTAAAAGTTTATTGAATTTTCACTGTACATTTTAAAATGATTAAAGTTTAAGTAATATTTAATTAGTGTTGAAGAATAAAAATGTAATACATGGAAATATAACTTTTTATGGAAACATAAATAGGATTACTTGCAAAAATGAATTTTGACTAAGGAAAACTGCAAGGTTGCTTTAGTTTTATTGTCAACTAATGATATCAAAACCTCTGTAACATTATTATAAACATTAAAATATGTAAATATTGTAGAATTGATACTTGCATTTTAATATTATTTGTCATATTTTTTTTAACTCATACACAAAAACTGGTCTACTTATAAAAAACTTGTCAAATGTTTAATATTCAGATTCAGTTAGATTATGAGTAAAGCATTAAACAGATAGTCAGTCATTTTGAAATCCATCCATTACTAATACAGATCGAAATTACATTTAATATTCGGATGGATGTAAGCACTGAAAGTTTAAATGTAAACAGGAATGTTAAATCGCTGTTGGGCGTTATTAACACATTAGGAAATAATACAGGAGCTTAGGAATATTCATCAGAAGTTAGATAAATGGACAGAAAAAATTCAATGCTTACCAAACCTGAAATTGCTTTATGCTTTAAATACAGCAAAGTTCAAAGAAAGTATGGCTAGCAGGCATACACTTATAAAGCAGAAGAAGAAATTACACTTCCTGCTTTCAAAAGTGACACCAGCTGGCCAATTAATTCATAAAATAAATAAAAAGAAAATCCACAATTGTACTGCATGTGTCTTAGACAGGATCAATCTTCATTAGATTTTTGGAATCACGTGGCAGCTACATAACTTAAAACTAATATAACTGAGAACTAAATGACGAATCCTTCTGTTTAACATATAATAGTGAATATTTCTTTCTTAATTACAGAGTGAAATTATTTAATTAATCAAAAATCGAACGGTAATAATTTTAAAAATATCCATATAGCAGCTCGTCTTGTAAATGTAAACAACTCGGACGCTAGAAGTATTTTTCGCCAAGTATGATTATCGCCAAGATACCTTTTAACACTGCCAAGAGCAACAGCCAATCAGATCAATAGCTACAGTTCTGAATGTAGAAGGTAGTTGGAATAGAACATTACGCTGGTTTATCGGTGTCTTGAATGTTCGCGTTCACCTGCTGTGTCGTCTTTCGCCCATAGCCGTTCATCGCCTAGTCCGTATGCAAAGCCCTGATTTTTCCTGGAGGGATTTTTGAAGCTTAAAAAGCGGTATGACAAATATTTCAATGTACTTGGTACTTATGTGGAAAAATAAAGTTATGTTTTATCTTTAATGTCTCATTACATTTTTTGTCTTTCATACACAGCTCTGTCCACAGTCGCCAGGGGAAACTTATTTTCGGACTGCCCCACGTAATATAATCTTATTTGAAAATAGAATATAACCTCTTCCAAATTACCCACGATTCCTAAAAGCTTAATCTTTCGAAACATCAGAAACTAGCATATTTTCAAGATTTAATGAAAAAGAAAATTTTTTTTGCTTCCACTGATTTTGAGAAAGGTATCCGAGTACTTTTAAACAGTTTTCTGAATCTGGAACATAGGTTTTTTGTGGCCCTCAAGTCGCAAGGAAATATTTTCATCTTCAACAAACTTGTTTTACTGGCAAACATGATAAATTAACAATCTATATTATAAAGGACAAACTTGTCCCTGACGTCATTTTGCGAATGGCAGAACTTGACGATGAAATTGCGGTTTTGCGATTTTTAAATTTTCTAAACATCGCGTATTTTCAATATTTACACCATTATATAGGAAAAAATTACTTTCAAATGCAAATTGCTAAAAAACTGTATCTTAATTGACTGATTTATTATTGTTTATAAAACAAAAATTGATAATTTTCACCTTTTTTCGGGTTTAATGGTTGCCATTGGTAATTTTCTTTTCCCTTTTGGCAAGGATGAGCTTTTTCCGACTTTTTGCATACCAGTATAATCTTAGAAAAAATGTTGTTCTGTTAATTCGCAGAATGTTCCGATTGAATAAAACAACATTTCCCCTAAGAATATACTGGTATGCAAAAAGTGGGAGAAATCTCATCCCTGTATGGCGACCGCATATTATCGGTGGTTAAAGAATTGAAATGGCTATTATTAGTTAAAAAATAATACAGCCACCTCGAAAAGTAAAAGAAAAAACTGTAACTGATTTTATATAAAATACAAAATAATAATAATAATAATAATAATAATAATAATTGATTTTATAAATCGAAATTATTTAATTGAAACTTGAAAGGAATGTTTGTGATACTTAAAAAAAAAATTCCAATGTAAAAATTATGACTCAAACAATATTTGCCTATTTATCGCTTGCGCCAGGATAATAACGATCAAAAATCAATTTATGATGAAGTTTCACTTGCTGTTTTGAATAAAAATTCTAAGGTTTGTTTATTTGACGCGTTAGGAAACACTGGCAACACATTTTTACTTAATGCAGTTTAAAACAAGTTGGAAATTGTACGTTAAACGTGCAAATGAGGCGCGTTCGTTTCGTGCTAAATCTAGTTTAACAATGCAAAAAATCATCGTTATTATTGCAGTGAAATAAATTATATCGTCTGCTGTGAACGAAATGAAGATGTCATTTTTCTTCTTATTACGTATGCCATGTTTATAGGTGCTTTTTTTTTCGATTCCAGACAGCTCTGTAAATTCACCATAGAGATCTTGCTTTACGAATGATTACCTCCATGGTTAATATTTCTATGCCTCACGATGAATGAATATTTTGTTTATTTACTTTAATGGATTGAGATATTTGGCTGTTAACATTATTTTCACGGAAGTTATCTCAGAATCTATACATTTTTTTAATGTAACTCATCTTTCAATCAAACAATTTTTTAAAACGATCTTTCTAAAAATATAACTTTTATGCAATTTTATTCGAAAAATTAATTTTGAATAAAAATGGATGCTTGGCATATAGAAAAATATGTGGTAACCCGTATTTGTTTTCCTCAGTCACATGACATCCACTTTTATTATATAGATTACTTATGATAGGATTTAATAAAAAAAGAAAACTTTTATTAATATCTTTTTAAGTTTTGATTCGATTTTCAAAAAATTTGAAATGACTTGACCAAATTCTGCAATAGTTACATATATTTAATTTCAAACCATTCGGTTGGGTAGTTTTTGTGCTGTTATATGCGAAATGACGGACAGACAGACGGACGGACGGACAGGCAGACGGACGGACCAAACGACGACTATAGGTGCTACGTATTTCTATAATTACAAACGCACCTAAAAAGGTGAGATGATATAATATGGATGAGTTAGCTGTGGCATCTTCTGGTATCGCAGCTATGTTACTAGATCAAGATAGAACAGCACATTCAAGATTCAAAATACCGCTGAATTTGAACGCAATATCTACCTGTGCCATTAGTAAGTAATCTGACCTTTAAAGGGCAAAACTAAGAAATTTCATTAGTTGCCAGAGGCCAGTAGTAGCAAGAAGTTTTATAAGTGGCCACTTTTTTATTTAAAAGCTCTAAACAGTAAACTTTTGTTAATATTTCATTTAGTGTCCATCTAAAATGAAATCGCCCAAATACATATGTTAATATAAACGTATTACAACCAGCAAAAGTAGAATCTTTGATGAAATTCAAAAAAATTTTACTCTTCCCTTGTATGAAAATGACAATAAGGTTGCTGCTGGCAGACAATTTTTTAGTAGCCACTCTTTGTCATTTAGTGGTCCTGTGGCCGATAGCTAGTGCAAATTTAGCCCTTTACTGCCCTTTACTGACTGAAATTAATCTTATGGGATGAAGCACCTATGATTAGTAAATTAGTATTTGAATGTGTAGACCTTAAGCTGCGATCAGTGCGAGTCCGCCAATATCCAGCTCTAGCGGTTCTTTTGATGCGGTTTTTCGGAACCTTTGATATTTTATGGGTTTTGCCGGAGACGGATGGAATCCATCCAGTCCCCTCCCTCGTCCAACGGCGTCCGAAGGGTTTTCACAGCTTTATTACTTTAACCTGGGGAGATAATTACTACGTTTTCCATTGTCCATCTCCTCTCAAAGCAATAAAAAAAAAAGTTACTGTCACAGATTTGGCTCAGATTTTGCCTAATGAGGTGAAATTCTAAGTTTAGATTTTCGCCAAAGTTTTTTCGTCTATTAGGAAATCTCGATTTTTTTTTTTTCCAAAGATGTTTTGAAATAATAGATTTTTTTTTTTTTTTTCATTTTTTGACAAATGAAATAATGAGTTATATTTAATATGAGTAATTTACAATTTCTTTAATAATAATAATAATAATAATAATAATATAGATAATGCATTTTGATTTGTAATTCAATATATATTTAGAACTCAAGATTTTATTTGTAAAAAAAAAAAAAAAAAAGAAAAAGAAAGGAAAAATGTTGTTACCCAATCATTTAATAATTATTTCGATTCTAATTATATCCAGTAAAATCGGATGTTGCTTTCTCTTTTTCGATAAATGAATTACTTATCGAGGTACAGAAATTCTAAAAGGATTTCTACTTTCGAAAACAAAAAGAAAGAAAGAAAGAAACATCATTCGATTACATAGTTTCTCAATAACAACAGGAATTTCTGATTTTTTTATACGTATACTTGTTAAATTTCTTAATAAGTTATTTTTAATCCTTCATATTTTTAATAGTGTGTTTTTATGCGAATATAATTTATTTTTCTTAAAGAATGTGTATTTCTTTCTTAGTTGTCAAACCATTTCTAAAATATACAATTAATTTTTAATTTTATGTGCTAAAATCTTAGCGCGAAACTGAGCAAATCTTCGTACAAAATTAAACATATATTTAAAAAATAATTTGACAACTAAGGAAGAAAAATACATCCTTACACAGAAAACAGAAGTTAATATGATTGATTAATTAAAGAGATATTTTAAAAATACGAATGCATCACACAGTCATTGGTTTAACATTAGTGAGAGGAATTTGAAATCTCACTGATGAAAAGCCTTAAAAATGTTTTTTTAGTTTCTTTTTTTAAATTTTTTTTAAGAAATAAATTATGATAAAAAAAATATTATGAGTTATTTTGCAGTTTTTCGTTCTTTTTTTTTTTTTTTTTTTTTTTTTTTTTAAGCAGTCATTTTAAAAAGTAACCAATAATAAATGAAATGTTTTAATCATATTATTTCGATTCTAATTATATCCAGTGCCAAAATTATTTTTTTTCTTTTCTTTTTTTACATCCGGGTCAAACATAAATCCCCCCCTCACCCGTCATATGCAAAAAAGTTTCAAGAGAGGTTTTCAGTCCATTCCCTTAAATTTTATTTTAAATATAGAATAAATGTTAGGATTGTTTTATACATTATTAGATTTTTTTTTCCCCACACAACAACAGTTCTGACACAGTTACGAACTCAATTGTAAACGTAAAAGAATGACACTTCCAGGCTTGCTTTTGGAAGAGTTTTGAAATCGAATGTTGATTTCTCTTTTTCGATAAATGAATTATTTATGGAATTATAAGCGATTGTTGTCACGTGACGACATGTTTTTCTCCTTTAACACGCTGCCGCGTATACGGAAGCTTAGTTCAAACCGCCAACTTTGAAAGAATTTTCTAAAATGTATTCTGCCTTCAACAGAAAAGACGGGGGAGGTGTGGGGGCACCAGTTTCAGAATAAGAACACCAGCGAATTTCGTGCCTTTCTAAACAAAAGTGAATTCGAAAATTTGTCAGAAATAACGACCGTATTTAGTACCAGAATTTAGTGAAAGCATATTAATGATACAAAATAGTTGTTTTCAAATAAATTTAGCAATCAGTATATCAATAATTAATAAAATATTTGTGAGAATTATCAGCCTCGACTAGCAAGTTTCTATGCCCAGGTCACTTTCAATTTTTTATGACCACTTAGATTCATTTAATTACTGATACTAGCATAAAATTCCGAAAATAACCCCCCTCCCCCCACAATTTTCAACAAATTTCATTTTTCTAAAAAAAACGATCTGAAAGTAGAATTGAAATATTTTTTCTTCTATTTGATTTTGATAATTTCTTATATTTTTATAGATCTATATTTTTATAATTTTCATACACATTTGTCAAATTTTTACCTTGCTTTCAGAAAATTAAAAAATAAATAAATAAATAAATAATAATAATAATAATTAGTAACCAATATTTTTAGATATTTCTTCATATTGTTAATAAAAGTACAATGGTTGGACATATGGAATTTTTCCTATTTTCACTACTTTAGGTTTTACACATTTTAATAGTACAATTTTAGACTTTTCAACAGTAAAATTCACAGGTCCTATTCAAAACCCCTATTCTGAAGAGTTAATCGTACTACTGCATTTATTTTGAAATTAGCATTAAATTAAAATTAACTCTTATTGCAGGTTTATTTATTTTCCTTGAAATCCATGTAAGCAATATAGAAATAATTTTTATTGTATTTTTTTGTTATATTTATATATCTATTATAAAGCAAAAGTATTCCAATGAACTCGATTATGGAAGAGTAACCCATTTGCACTTAATACAAACAGTCCAGTTGTTTGCAGCTAATATTTCATACTGAAATGTGTACTGAAATGATACATGTGTATCATAAATGAAATGTTGGTAATATTTTTCATATTCTGAGAAAAGATAAAATGGTTCTTAACTGCGCCGTAAAAAAAGAATAATCTATGATTACATTCCTTACATACATTTTATTTTTTATCATGCAGTAAATTGAATATATATTCATTCATATTCAAATATGTATTTATTTTACGTAGTCATTTTAAAAATTAACCTCTAATAAAATAACAATGTTAGGATTATTTAACCATTATTAGATTTTGGAAGAGTTTTGGAAGAGTTTTCTAATTGAATGTTGCTTTCTCTTTTTCGATAAATGAATTACTTATCGAGTTAGGAGCGATTGTTGTCACGTGACGACATGCTTTTCTCCTTTAACACGCAGCCGCGTATGGAAACTCAGTTCAAAACGTCAACTTTGAAAGAATTTTCTAAAATATCTTCTGCCTTCAACAGAAAAAAAGGGGGAGGGACACCATTCGATTATACATGGTTTCAGAAAAAGAACACCTGCCAATTTCGTGCGGTTCTAAACAAAAATGAATTCGGAAATTTGTCAGAAATTAATTCCTTTGGCTTTTAGTATTTTCTTTTACGATGTCGCCTTTAATTAAATCTAAAATGTAACTAAATTCAGATATAGTTAAATGGAAGTATCTATAAAACCCCTCTTCAAAAGAAAAAAGCTCCTTTACAAGTTGAAATTCGCCTTGAATATCTCTTCTTTTTAAAATCGGGTGAACCCGGTATTTTTTTCTTCTCTTTTTTTCTGGGGATAAAGACCCTAGGTAGAAAATAATTGCCTTCTCTTCGCTGTCTGATGTTGACGACATGCTTCCGTATGCTGTGTCTGTAGGAAGTGTGAAAATAAAATCCCAGAAAGTAGAAAATACTGCCCCCTTTACGTTGGCGATTTCTAGCCACCCTCCTTTCCGATAAAGTTTGGATGGGCTGGATACGCATCCATCTGGAGGGATATGCAATGTCCGCAGCTTTACACTTAAAGACATAATAAACAATATTCGCCATTTGGTGGAATAGTAGTAAGTGTATTTGTTGGCGACCATAGACATATTTAGCATGTAGTGAAGTATAGAAATAGATATGATATTGTTTTGACCACTTTCAAATTTTCTAATATTTGGAGAAATGTTAATATTAGGTATCTCATAATTAACATGCGATTGAATCAAATTCAAAATATGAACTTTTCTGATTATTTAATTCTAGTTGGCGAAGGTCAAATATAATATAATAATTTTTCGACTTTACTGAATTCATCATTCAAACAAATATCTTAAAAAGTCTCATTGAATATGTACAGTGGCGGTCAAAAGTTTCCGGCCAGCATAGAATTTTTGGTGAATTTGTAAGTATACCCATATGAAGAGGAATCTCAAAGTAATATTTGTACATTTTATTGACATAATAGTTAGGAACTTATTTATGGAATAACAAATAAATATCAATAAATTTAATTAACAAAATTAAGTGCAAAGGAAAACGCATGTTCTCAAAAGTTTCCGGCCATCTTGGCAAGTTTGGAAAAGATTGGTTTTATAATAGAAAATAACAGTGATCAACAACATTTACAATTAGTATTTTGCCGTCATACCTTTAGAAATAAGTTCTGCGGCCCAGACACTAGGCATCGATTCAATGAATGGTTAAAGATCGTCTATGGTAAGTTTATTCCGCTCTTCTTGCAATTTTTGGGAAAATTCTGCTGAATTGGAATATTTATAATTCCTCACGTGTTTGTAAAGTTCGTTCCAAAGATTGTCTCTTGGATTCAGATCAGGTGATTGGGCTGGCCATTTCAAAAGCGGAATTATTTTGTGCAAAAGCCACTGTTTGACGAGCTTGCATGTATGCTTTGGGTCGTTAACATGCAAAAAAATATAGTTGCGATCACAATTTTTCCTCCAATAAGGCAGCAAATGATCTTGCAAAATATCCTTATACATTGCACCATTCATCTTGCCGCGTATTTCAACTAACGGACCGACACCTTTTCCAGAAAATGCTCCACACAGCATAACTTGCCCTCCGCCATGCTTCATTGTAGAAATAATATATCTCGAATCATATCTTTTGTTTTAGGTCGTCGGACGTAGTGTCTACTGTCACTCCCAAAAAGGTTGAACTTTGCTTCATCGGAAAATAGTACTTTTTTCCAGTTTTAACTTGTCGAGTCTTTGTGCTCCTTGGCAAACGCCTTTTTACGTAACTTTTTTTTACGTATGAAGGTTTTTTAACACTGACTCTTCCATAAAGTCCTACTTCACGTAAGCATCTTGACACGGTAGACCGACTTATTTCAGCAACCGACTTATTTCAGACTTACTCCGTAAATCGCGGGTTATTGCAGCGGCATTTTTATGCGGGTCATCAACTGATTTTCTCCTGTTAACTCTGTCCACACGAATAGTCATTTCCTGGAGTCTCTCAGACCGTGGAAAGTCCTGAAGGCCGTCGACATCTTTTATATATTTTTTAAAATATGCTTCACAGTAGATTTTCAATTCGATAACTTTGCCGATATCTCACGAGAGGTTTGGCCCTTTACCAACAAACAAATCACTCGTTTACAAACAATAATTGTTGAACTTTTCATTTTTTAATTTCAACTACGTTATTCACGTGGATTAATTAACAAACACGGAAAAAAACACTTTACCGATACCAAAAACTAACTAATGACGAATGGCCGGAAACTTTTGCACGCGCGAATTTTGAATTCCTCCTCTTTGCATCCAGTGTCTTCAGTATCCAATCAAAATGATCACGTGGTCAGAGGTCATTTACATATTCCTAACTTTTGGAGCAATTGTGCTTCTTCTTCGCTGAAACGTTCTGACAATCAAATCAAAGAAACTAACTGGGCGGAAACTTTTGACCGTCACTGTATATCCAACGATGGAAATGCAGACTATTAATTTGACAAAAGATGCATTGTATAAACTCTTTGAGTGTAGAAATTGAAAGAATCAACAACTTGATAAATTAACAATTTACTGGACAACAGATAATTTATTCGCAGCCTAAGAGAAACTACTCAGACGAAGAGGCCAAGTCTGTAGAGCAAAGATGTCCCTCCCGGTACCTTTATTAAGTTTAAAAAAGAAAAAGAATAGTACCGTTTCAGCTGCAACTGAGCCCGTCGGAAAACGCGACAGGGGACGGGTGAAAGTGCAATGACATTGGGCCAGAATTGCCCGAATTTTAAAGAACAAATCCCTCGCTGCCGCAGAACAGACCTCCCTTGCGACACGGGGCAGCGAGGTGCCGAGGTTCTTGAAATTGACTTGAGTATGGTGTGCCGCACAGCACCTTGTTATCAGACTGCAAATGAGCTAGAGGGTTTCGCACCAGAAACATGCTCACTCGCGACAAGGGGCGCTGTGGCATTGTCAGAGTAACACTACTCGCGACAAGGGGCGATGTCATAGTAGGAAATGGGAGTTGCTCTGGGTACAAACTTGTCAGTTTGGAGATGTGCTCTAGGTGTTGGTGGATGGTTGTTCAGAAATGTGGGTCTAGTAAGAATGTTTTGTAGCCATACTTTAGGGGGAGTGGCAGAACATCTATAATCTGCCAGCGTGCGATAAGTGTGCATTCGTGGTAGGCGTTAGTAGGAGGTCCCACCTGCCCGCATTCACATCTATTAGATCCTGCACAACCAAATTTGTGAAGGATGATTTCAAGTGCCAGTGGCCCGTTAGGAAGCTTGCGGTTTATGGTGTTGACTATGAAAAGGTTAGTGGACTGTAATTAAGTAACTATCTATAAAATTTCAACTATGTTGACTTTAACGAACCATTTTTATTTACAAGTATTGCTTTTCTCGGAGCTCCCCATTGGAGACACCGAATGAAACGAAGAACAAATGACTTCTTATTTACATTTATCGCCAAGCGATGTTAGAAGACAAGCGTTGCGCCAACATACCGGCCACCACTGAAATATTTATTTCAGCAACATTTCTTTAACAAATGTCAATCGTTGTAAACAATTATTTTTTTTCTTTTTAACAATAAATCTTCAATTCTAATGCAAGTTTCAATTCAATCAATAACACAAATATACAATTCAATTCAATTATAATATTAAAATACAAAGTTACTGAAAAAATTTTCAAATATAAATGCCCAAGAAATATAAGAAAAATAAATATTTACATTATAATAAAGGATCATTTATGGGCAGAATGCAAAGGTTGGAAATTGCTCGTTTGAATATACCATTTGGAGTTTTAACAATCACTACCCTAATTTTACCATCACTCCCATAAATAACGTCTTGAATGCGACCTACTGACCAGGTACACATGGACAAATTACTATCATTTAATAAAACCATAGTTCCAATTTTAATATTTTCTTTTCAACTAACCATTTTGTACGCTGTTGGAGGTTATTTAAATAATCTCCGCTCCATTTTTTCCAAATTAATTGATTAATTTTTGTAACTCGCTGCCAATGACTAAGTTTATTATTGGTAAGGTCAGTCAAGTTTGGTGCACAGATGCTATTTATAGGGCGGCCGATTAAAAAAGGTCCTGTGGTTAACGTTTCATAATCGTTTGGATCCGAAGATAAAGGTATTAGAGGCCTACTGTTTAAAATAACCTTCGATTTGATTAACGACAGTTAAAAATTCCTCAAAAGTTAGTTTTAAATCTCCAATAGTTCTTTTTAAATGGTGCTTACAAGATTTTACACCTGCCTCCCACAAGCCACCAAAATTAAGGGATCTAGGAGGAAGGAATTTCCAAGAAATTGAATTAGCCAATAAATAAGCAGACAATTCCTCGGATTGATTTTTTACAATTTTATGCAATTTTTTCAATTTTGAATTTGCACCAACAAAATTAGAGGCATTATAGGAAAAGATGGTGGCACAAATTTCGCGCCTAGCTACAAATATTTTTAAGGTAGCTATTAAGGCTTCAGAAGTTAAATCTGTTATTATTTCTAAATGAATTGCACGAGTTGCAAAACAGACGAAAATTGCGACATAAATTTTACTAAAAACTCCTTTACGTTGGTTTTTGTATCACTACATAGTATAAAACAAAGTCGCTTTTTCTGTCCCTATATCCCTATGTACGCTTAAATCTTTAAAACTACGCAACGGATTTTGATGCGGTTTTTTTTAATAGATAGAGTGATTCAAGAGGAAGGTTTATATGTATAATAACCATATGTTTTGCTTTGTAATTTCAGATAAATCACTACATAGTATAAAACAATCAATACATAGTATAAAACAAAGTCGCTTTTTCTGTCCCTATATCCCTATGTACGCTTAAATCTTTAAAACTACGCAACGGATTTTGATGCGGTTTTTTTTAATAGATAGAGTGATTCAAGAGGAAGGTTTATATGTATATCCATTAAATAGTGGAGAAATACTGTTATTTTTGAGGTTTTTAATGTGATGTCGTAAATAATTTCATTTTTTCCGCTTATACATTGCAAACGCAGGCTGAACCTTACAAGATTTATCAAAATAATGTACTAATTATTGTACACATTAAAAAGGTCTACAGAAAACACAAAGAGATGAAGGTTTTCAAGGTTAACCCGAAGCAAAGCGAGGGAGGGCCGCTAGTTTTATATAAAATGGGCCACATAAATCAATGCCTGAATTTGTAAAGGGGGGATGGATGGACCCTTTCTTTAGGTAACGAGGCCATGATTTGTTCTGCCATTTTAGGTTTGTTTTTAAAACAAACAATGCAATTATGCACAATATTTCTGGCTATGTTTCTGCCATTTAAAGGCCATTTAAAGGAATTCTTTTCTCACAAAATGAAGCAAGGTTTGAGCACCAACATACCAACATGCAAATTTTTAAGTGAAAATACTGGAAAATTAAAAGTGTAAGCCTGTGATCTTTGGGTAAAATAATAGGATGTTTTTTATCATAAGATAAATTTGATTGATCTAAACGACCACCAACCCTAATTATTTCATCCCTATCAAGAAAAGGATTTAAATTACTTACTCGACTATCCTTTAGTTTCTCGCCTTTCTTGAGCGCCTTCATTTCCCTGGCGAAGTACATTACCTGCACTAGTTTAACCAATTTCAGTTTTGCTTGGTGAAATTCCTCTTTTGTAATAGGCCCTACAACCTTTTCTTTGTGCTTGCAATTATAAATAAATCTATAAATATAAACTAAAATACAAATTAACTTAAAATAACTGTTACTTAAATCACAAAATTTGTTAAGAAAATAATTAAAGTCCTGGTTAATAAGATGCAAATTAATATTACAGTTCAATTTCAGTTCGTTTAAATATGCATCATCATTTGGAAAGTCAGTTTTCTTTTCCTTTTCTGTAAAGTCCAAGAGATTATTAGGCAATAATGGACCTTTCCACCACAGTTCCATATCTAAAAGTTCTTGAGGAAATGTTCCACGAGATATTATATCAACTGGATTATCACTAGAAGAAATGTGTTTCCAATAAAATTGTTCAGTGAGAGACTGAATCTTTGAGACTCTATTTGCGATGAAAGTTTTTAATAGATGGGCAGAGGTTTTTATCCATGACAATGCTATAGTTGAGTCTGAGAATAAAATTACTCTTTGAATGTCTAGTTGTAAGGAAGGGAGAATTTTGGAGACAAGTTGAGAAAGAAGCAAACAGGAACATAGTTCCAGTCGTGGAACAGAAATGGTATTTAGAGGTAACACTCTTGATTTACTTGCAATGAGGTTTGATGTGGTCGAGTTGGACGAATTTAAACAATGTACGTAAACTGCAGCAGCAAAAGCTGTTATGGAAGCGTCAGCGAAACCAAGAACAAATATTGCTTCTGTGGAAGGAGTTAAAATATATCGACTTATTGTTATATTTTCTATAGTTTTTAGTTGACTTACGAAGTTACACCAATCACTAGCAAAGGGTTCCGGAATGTTCTCGTCCCATCCTATTTTACAAAGCCACAATTTTTGAAGATAACATTTGCCCTTGGAAATAATTGGGCCAATGAGCCCAAGAGGATCATACAATTTTGCTATGACAGAAAGAACCTGTCTTTTAGTGTATGATTCTTGTTCTTTCACCGAAACTGTAAACACAAATTGATCTTTATTAGATTGCCAAACCATACCTAAACTTTTAACTGAAGTTTCAGATTTAGAGCAAAAGGAAACATCTTCGATTTCATCATAATTTAGAAGTTCATTCAAATTTGAATTCCACTTGTGCAAAGCCATTCCACAAGAACTAAATATGTTAATTAATTGATATTTTAGGGCAATTGCCGACTCTGAATCTGGGGATCCTGTCACAATATCGTCGATGTAGCTATCAGATAGAATGGCTTTTGCCGCTAGAGGAAATCTATCCTTCTCATCTAAGGCCAATTGTTTGATGCCCCTTATGGCCAAAAAATGGACGCATTTAGTTCCATAAGTAACCGTATTCAATTTAAAGGCAATTGTGGAATTAATTTCGTAATCCTTCCAAATAATGCGTAGAAGGTCCTTTTGTGAAGGATCTATCAAAATCTGCCGAAACATTATTTTTAATGTCGGCAGTTAAAGCAACCTTATATTTTCGAAATCTTAACAAATACCAAAAAGATCATCCTTAACTTCACCGGAAAGCAAAATATTATTCAAGCTTTTACCGGTTGTGGTAGGGACATAAGTATTAAAGACAACCTTTAATTTCGTAGAGGATTTATCCGGTTTAAAAATGCCATGATGAAGCATGTAATAAACTCCTGAGCGAGAGTCTTCGACTGAAATTCTCTCCATATGCTCCAATGCTTCATATTCATTTAAAATTTCGCAATAAAGTTTTTTCATAGTACTATTATTTTCCATTTTTCTTACAGTTTGTTGTAAACGCTTTTCTGCCAAATTTCTAGAATTTCACAATGAATTAAACTGTTCAGTTTGAATCGGCATTTCGACAATAAACCTTCCGGTATCATCTCGTTTGTGAGTTTTTTGAAAATGAGATTCACAGAATTCTTCTTCTTTACTTAGAAGACGGTCAGGTGAAATATTTTCTATTTCCCAAAATTTTTTAAGATTAGATTCAATATTCTCAATTTCAGAATTAAATGTCAATCCACAGTTAGAACTCTTGATTTTAACAGTTCCAGTAGCAATAAAGCCAAACACCGAATTTCGAAAAATTAAATTTGGTGAAATGCGATATTTTCCTTCTTTTATTATCTCATAAAAGAGTTCTGTCCCAATTATTAAATGAATTTTTCCCGGTATGTCAAAAGTAGGATCAGCTAGTAAAATCCGATTTGGTTACAATGCCTTATCAATTATAATATTTGAAGAAAGTACACAGTCAGTTATTTTAGAAACAACGAAAAATTCACTAGATGAAGAGAAGGAAGAATTCTTATTACGAATTATCGTATTAACCATCCCTTTCACATTAAAGGCATTTCCACCTTATCCACTAACGGAAATATTTATTCTTTCTTTTTTCAAGCCCAAATAGAAGGCCGGCTCTTTCGAAATATAGTTAGCTTGGCTAGCACTGTCGAGAATTCCACGAGCCTAGACGAAACACTTATGTAATGGACTATAAATATAAATATATGCCGTAGACAAAAGAACTGCTTTTTTACTTTCATTATTATGTGATGAAAAACTCAGAGATATTTCCGATAAATTTTGTTTATTTGATTCATCATTTTCCTTACCAGAACGAAGTCCGTCTGGCGCCGATGAAAATATTTCTACTTCAGAATCGGGGCTTTTTAATGACGTTTTATTTTGAAATGATTTATTTTTATCTTGATGAAGTAATACGATATGTCTTAGATTACACACCTGGCAGTTATATTTTGAACCGCATTTAGAGAGTAGATGTGAGTCATTTAAGCAATTTATACAAAGTTTATTCTTTTTTACTTCAGCAAATCTTTGAATTGGAGTCATTTTTAGAAAAACAAGGCAAATGTGTAATGCATGCAATTTTTTACAAACAAAACATGAATTAGATTTCAGAATAAAAGTTTTTTGTTTGTTCTGGGTTTTAAATTTTTGCGAATTTATTTGTGTTCCTTGTAGGTTTTCTAATATTTGAACCCGATTTTGCAAGAATTCGATAAAGGTATCCCATCTGGGTAAATCTGTAGTTGTTAATGTCATTTCGAATTCCTTGCATGTTGTTCTATCCAATTTTGTCAAAATAATATTAATCAATAAATTTTCACTAAAATTGTTCATTTCGACATTTAACACCTTTAAAGCTCTTACATACTTTAAAATACAATCAAGCAGCATTCTTAATTTTTCAGCCCATTCAGTACAAATATTATCTAACATTAATAAAGATTTAATATGACTGTTAACTATTAATCTTTTATTGTCAAATCTTTTTTTAAGTGCTTCAAATAATGACTCATATGTGTCATCGGTACTTTGGATTTGCTTCGATGTCCCCACAAGAGAGGATTTCAAATAAAAAAGCTTTTGATCATTAGTTAACAATTCGTTCGAATCAATTATACTATTAAATTGTGTCTTAAAGTTATTCCAGTTTTCATACGAACCATCGAATTTCGTTAATGGAATTTCCAGTAATTTAACATTTAAATTTTTGGAATTATTAACACCAATATTTTCATTTATTAGATCAACATTTTTAGTTTTAAAAAGCTCAATAAGTCTTTTAAATCTTACCCTGAGATTTTGGAGATCTTGCTCGATTTCTTCAAATTCAGCTTCACACTTATCTATTTCTTCGTCTTTCAAAATTTTATTGTACTCCATTTTCAAATCGTCTAATTTGTCTTCTAACTTTTCAAATTTTCGATTTTATTCAAAATATCCACTGTGTCTATTTTTTCTCCCTCATCGGCTATAAAATTTGATAACTTCGTAACTTGGGCTTTTATATTGTCCCTAATTCTATTCAACATCTTTACATCCATTGTTATGATTTTTTTTCTTTTTAAACAAAAACGCAATATAATCCAACGATCACTGATTTTTCTCCGCGAGCGGTGCCATAATGTTGACTACGAAAAGGTTAGTGGATTGTAATTAAGTAACTATCTATAAAATTTCAACTATGTTGACTTTAACGAACCAATTTTATTTACAAGTATTGGTTTTCTCGGGAGCTCCGAGAAGCCAAGAGTGGCGCCAACATATGGTGTGAGGGAATATTTGTTGCATGAGGCTTTGGGGATTAGGAAAAACGTGTGCCTGCTTTTTTCTGCGAGTTCCGAGTACTCTTGTCATTCCAAGATGATACCGGATTTCAGGACACTCTTGATGAACGACTGGGGAACCGGAAGGTGGTGATCAATAAATGTATGCTTGGAGGCTTGTTTTTCAAGTTCGTCTGAGTACACGTTGTCATATGTGCCTTTGTGCGCTGAGACATGACCAAGATGTGTTCTGTACATGAGTCTTTTGAGTTTTAATTTAATATTTTTTACGAGTGGGTTAGATGTTCTGTGTATGTGAATACACTGCAGTCCAGACAGGCTATCGCTGAAAATAGAGACCTTTGATCCAGATTGACCCTTTAGCCATTCTACGGCAGAGAAGAATGCAGATACCGCTGCCTTAAAAACAGAATTGTTATCTCCGAGCCTGCAGGCCCACTGATGAGTCACCGCGTCTCCTTCGGCCCCCACGCCGGTATCGGTGCAGAACCCATGGAACAGGTGGCAGGTGTGTAACTGTTAAGTGGCGTGTTGACTTAAAAGTGCGATATATCTTTCGCAGGGGGGATCTGCCAGACGTGGACATTATGTTCATAGTTTATGTTGCGAAAGGGAGTGATGGATACGTCTTCCTGGCGAAGTTGTAGGATGGATGATTTCTTTAATTCATATTTTAAAGGTATTGCTATGGGTGGGAGGGCTGTGCGTATTGTAAGCGCATCAGTGGATATTGTAAGGTACCCGCATGAAAGTTGTATTAAGAATATCCTTTGGATTGAAGTTAATTTCGTTATTCCCTGTTTTGTAAATTCTCCTCTACCAAATGCATGACCCGCATGTTATTATGCGTTCTATTATTGTTAGATAACAGGTTTTTTAAAGGCTATTTCTTACACCCTAAATTTGGATGTTAATTTAAGGGATTTGTGATGATAGGAGATGAGTTCGAACCGTAAATAATTTATGTGTGGGATCCAGTTAATGTTGGAATCGATTGTTATGCCTAGAATTATTTTTATAGCAGATTTGTTATCCTTATTTTCACGCTGTTATACAAAACTACTTTTGAGATATCGTGAAAAGGTGAAATCATCGAAAATTATCGACCCCCCATTTAACCCCTTTAGTAGCTGAATTTCTAAAATAGCATAACATACATGTATAACTATTCTTTAGTATATTTGTTATCCCGAAATTCACGCTTCGACCTATAACTTCTATTAAGAAATAGCAAAATTACATAAAACATTCGACCCCCTATTTAACCCCCCTTAGTGGTCGAATTTCACAAATCACTGAAATATTTGTTCAACTCTTTTTTTAAGGAGATTTATTATCTTGAATTTCACGCTTTTTTCTAAAACTGCTGTTGAAATATGGTGCAAAGTTGAAATCACCGATAATTTTCGACCCTTCATTTAATCCCCTTTGTAGTTGAATTTCTAAAATCACCTGAAAAGCATGTTTAAGTATTCTTTAGTAGATTTGTTATCCCGAATTTCACGCTCCTAACTATAACTTCTACTGAGATATGGCAAAATTGCATAAAACATTCGACCCCCATTTAATCCCCTTTAGTGTCTGAATTTCTAAAATCAATGAAATGCATGTTTAACTATTTTTCAGTAGATTTGTTACCCTGAGTTTCATGATTCTTCCTACAATTTCTACTGAGATATGGCAAAATGACCTGAAATATTTCACCTCCTATTTAACCCCACTTAGTTGCTGAATTTCTAAAATTGTTGAAATACATGTTTATCTATATTTTTTGTAGATTTGTTATCCCGAATTCCGAGCTCTTAACTAAAAGTGCTGCTGAGATATGGCGAACAGGCAAAATGACCTAAAACTTTTGACCCCCCCCCCATTTAACCCCCTTAACGGATGAATTTCTAAAATCGCTGAAATATGTGGTTAATTATTTTTTTAGTACATTTGTTATCCTGAATTTCACGTTCTTATCTAAAACTGCTGCTGAAATATGGTGAAAATGTAAAATGACTAAAAACTTTTGAACCCCCATTTAACCCCCTTAGTGGTTGAATTTTTAAAATCGCTGAAGTATGCGTTTAACTAACGTTTAGTAATTTGTTATCCTGAATGTCACGCTCCTAACTAAAAATGCTGCTAAAATATGGCGAACAGGCAAAATGACATAAAAATTTCGACCCCCCCATTTAACCCCCTTAATGGATGAATTTCTAAAATCGCTGAAATATGTGTTTAATTATTTTTTAGTAGATTTGTTATCCTAAATTACACTTTCCTACATAAAACTGCTTTTGAGCTATGGCGAAAACGGGAAATAACTAAAAAATTTCAACTTCCTATTTAAACCTCTTAGTGTTTGAAGTTTTAAAATCGCTGGAATATGTGCTTAACTAACTTTTAGTACATTTGTTATCCTGAATTTCGCGCTTTTATCTAAAACTGTTGGTGAGATATGGCTAAAAGGCAAAATAACCTAAAACATTAGACCACCAATTTAACCCCCTTAGTGGTTGAATTTCTTAAATAGCTGAAATACTTGTTTAATTATTTTTTTAGTAGATTTGTTATCTTGAATTTCACGCTCTTACCTAAAACTGCTGATGAAATATGGTGAAAATGTGAAATCACCGAAAATTTTCAACCCCCCCATTTAACCCACTTAGTGGATAAATTTCTAAAATCGCCGGAAATACATGTTTAACTATTCTTTAGTAGACTTGTTATCCCGAATTTCACGCTCCTACTTATAGCTCCTGCTGAGATATGCCGAAAAGACGAAATTTTCTAACACGTTTGACCCCCCATTTAACCCCCTTATGTTTTGAATTTTCAAAAATCCTTTCTTAGTGGGTGCCTACATTGTGTAAAGAACATGTCTTCCAAATTTCGTTGTTCTAGGACAAACGGTTGAGGCTCGGCGTTGATTATGAAAAAATCAAGCTACTCTTTTATAAGTATAGATTACTCTAAATTAAAGTTATCAAAATATCTACATATTTAAATTTAGTTAATGTCTGTCAAAATTTTGCTTCAATACATTTTGTAAATCATATGGAAAATATATTAAGTATTTTTCTTTAAAAAATTCGTTTGATTAAAGTTTTCAATACGCTATAGGGAATAAACATATTTATTTAAATTTGAAACTTTGTTTTAGTAAAACGAATTAATTCTTGTTGAATATGACATGTAGAATATTTCGTTTATTATAGTCTACATTGAATCACTGTCAAGAATTTTCTTTTTCAAAATTATTCTCTCTATAAAAACAAAAGTAAAAGATTAGTAATATAATATTTATTTCCAATATAATTTTAACAGCTTTATGAATAACGTTGTCTTCCATGTTTAATAGACAAAAAAGTATTTAAAAAATACTAGATGGAACCCGTCAAAATTTGACGGCAAACAACTTGATAGTACCATAAAAATAAAATTCATAGCTGCTTTAAAGTGTTTGAAACTTTTGCAGAATAATTCAAATAAACACATCTGACACATTTAGCGCTGTTGTGCCAGTAAACAGAAAACCATGGCACAACAGTGATAAATCATACACAATTGTCATTATACGATTTCAGTTAATGCAAAATGCATTTATGTACACTATACACTTTTCCATCTATTGATCCAATAACCATTTTGTCATTATAGTGAATCTAAATACAGTTTGTGATATAGTAAAAAATTAGCATTCGTCACTCAGCGAGTAATACTGAAAATTTGGTGATTGACTTTATTGCCAAACTTAATAGTCACACACCAATTGCAACGACTGAATGGAAAATGAGATTTTTTTTCTGCTGTCACTTGACAAATTTCATAGTGGGGAGCATAATATGATTAAGCGGTCACAGACTTTTCCATCAAATTTAGAAAGTACCCCTTGGGGGGGAGGGGGCAAAGTGAGGAGATGGACATCGCAGATGCATAATATGATTAAGTGGTCACAGACCTTTCCAATGATATATAACATGAGAGTTGTGTGCAAAATTTAGAAAGCACCCCTTGGGGGGAGCAAAGTGGGGAGATGGACATCGGAGATGCATAATATGATTAAGTGGTCACAGATGTTTCCAATGATATATAACATGAGGGTTGTGTGCAAAATTTAGAAAGCACCTCTTGGGGGGTGCAAATTGGGGAGATGGACATCGGAGATGCATAATATGATTAAGCCGTCACAGACCTTTCCAAGAATATATGACATGAGGGTTGTGTGCAAAATTTAGAAAGCACCACTTGGGGGGAGCAAAGTGGGGAGATGGACACTGGAGATGCATAATATGATGAAGTGGTCACAGATGTTTCCAATGATATATAACATGAGGGTTGTGTGCAAAATTTAGAAAGTACCCCTTGGGGGGCAAAGTGGGGAGATGGACATCGGAGATGCATAATATTATTAAGTGGTCACATATGTTTCCAATGATATATAACATGAGGGTTGTGTGCAAAATTTAGAAAGCACCCCTTGGGGGGGGCAAAGTGGGGAGATGGACATCGGAGATGCATAATATGATTAAGTCGTAACAGACCTTTCCAATGATATATAACATGAGGGTTGCGTGCAAAATTTAGAAAGTACCCCTTTGGGGGGAGGGAGCAAATTGGGGAGATGGACATCGGAGATGCATAATATGATTAAGCAGTCACAGACCTTTCCAACAATATATGACATGAGGGGTGTCAACAAAATTTAGAAAAGTACCCCCCTTGGGCGGTCAAAGTGGGGGGATGGACATGGGACATGCATAATATAATTAAGTAGTCACAGACCTTTCCAATGATATATAACATGAGGGTTGCGTGCAAAATTTAGAAAGTACCCCTTTGGGGGGAGGGAGCAAAGTAGGGAGATGGACATCAGAGATGCATAATATGATTAAGCAGTCACAGACCTTTCCAACAATAAATGACATGAGGGGTGTGAACAAAATTTGGAAAATTACCCCCCTTGGGGGGTCAAAGTGGGGGGATGGGCATGGGAGATGCATAATGTGATTAAGTGGTCACAGACCTTTCCAATGATATATAACATGAGGGTTGTGTGCAAAATTTAGAAAGTACCGCTTGGGAGGGCAAAGTGGGGAGATGGACATCGGAGATGCATAATATGATTAAGCAGTCACAGACCTTTCCAACAATATATGACATGAGGGGTGCCAACAAAATTTAGAAAAGTGGAGGGAAAGTGGAGTGAAAGTGGCGGGATGGACCCCGGAGATGCATAACATGAATAAGCGGTCAAAGACTTTTCCAGCGATATATCACATGAGGGGTGTGTGCAAAATTTAGAAAATTGTCCCACTTGGGGTGGGGAGGGACCCCAGAGATGCATAACGTGAAAAAGAGGTCACAGGCTTTTCAACTTGCAACTTTTTTTTGAAGGCATTTGACAATATTAAATTTTTTTATTCAAGACAATTTGCCGATATTCTTAATTTTTTTCGTAATTCGTCAAACGTTCATGGAAAAATTCATGAAATTCGCTAATCAATATTCGATAAATTATAAAATTCAACAATCGATAGTAGTAAAATTGGTCAATCGATAACGGAAAAATCACGAAATTCATCAAATGGTCTCCCGTAAAGAAATTGTCCTGCACGCTGATGTGATGATCAAAAGGGTTTTGAAGTATACGACAAAATTAGCAGTCGCCAAACAGCGAGTAATACTCAAAATTTGGCAATGGACTTTATTGCCACCACTGGTCAAACATTGTCACACTCCCCAATTGGGATAATTGAATGGAAAAAGATTTTTTTCCTGCTGTCGCTCGACAAATTTCGAAACCATTTGGCGAATTTCACGATTTTTTCCTCAAAATTGGCAGTTTGTGATTTTTTTCTCGAAGCCATTCGACGATATTCGAAATTTTTTCCCCCGAAACCAGTTAATGAATTTTGTGTTTTTTCCACTGTCGATTAATGAATTTTGCGATTTTTCCGCTATCGATTGACGAATTTCTCGATTTATCGACTATCAATTAACGAATTTTACGATTTTTTCCATGAACGAACAAATTGCACACTTTCTTTCCGCTAATGTTTGACACATTTCGCCCTTTACAATTCAGCCAATGAGTTGAACGTTGTTTCTTTCCAGAAATGTCTGGAATGAAACAATGATTCTTTAGGATGAATTTCCTTCTTTCGATGCCCCACGGAAGAATGTGTGTGATGCAGCAACCGGCGTCACAGACTTTTTAAGGCACCTGCAGACTAAAAGCATCTAACCAATCTTCGCGGGGAAAAAATCACAGATTTCGTCAAATGATTGAGGAAAAGACACTAATTTCATCAAAGGATCATGGGAAAACATGACTTTCGTTAAAAGATCCCGCAAAAACGTGAATTACGAAAAAGGATCTCGAAAGATAAGCAAATTTTGTCAAATAATCGCAAAAAAGGAAATTTCACCAAAAGATCACCCTGTTTTACTAAATTTCATCTAAAAATTGCGGAATAAAATGTATTTTATTAAAGAATCGCATGAAAATGCAAATTTCGTTAAAGGATCGCAAGAAAAATGCGAAATTCTTCAAAGGATCGCTGAAAAAACACGAATTTCATCAAAGAATTGCTGAAAAAACATGAATCTCGTCAATCAAAAGGCAGCAGAGAAAACGCGAATATTGTCAAAGAATTGCGAAAAAAGCAAATTTCACAAAAGGATCACAGAAAAATGCAAATTTCGTAAAAGGATCATGGAATAAACACGAATTTTGTCAAAAGATCGCAGGAAAAACACAAATTTTATCAAATGATCGCTGAAAAAACACAAATTACGTCGTAGGATCGCTGAAAAAATGTGAATCTCAACAAAAAGATACGAAAAAATTGCGAATTTCGTTAAAGGATCACGAAGAAAATGCAAAATTTGTTTAAGGATTGCACAAAAAATGTGAATTTTGTGAAAGGTTATGGGAAAATGCAACTGTCTTTATTAAAAACAGCACACACATAAATATCTATACAAACCTGCCGAAAAATCATTACTTTCATCGGTCAGGTGCGGAAAAATCCTTAATTTCATTGATCGGGTGAGGAAAAATAATGAATTTTGTCGAAAGGATGCAGAAAAAACGCGAAGGGAAAAAAGAATGTCAGAAAATCCTGCATTTGGTCGGTTTTTTCCACGTTTTTAATCGCCAGTTTTTCAAGTTTTATCTCCGAGTGGCGCCTGATTTTCATCTTTAGGTGGCAATAAAGTCAATCGCCAATTTTGAGTAATAATCGCTGACTGGCGAGTGCTAATTTTGACCTATATCACAAATACTGTATTTAGATACACTATAATGACAAAATGGTTATCGGATCAATAGATGGAAAAGTGTGTAGTGTATTCTGCATTCACTACTCAGCCAATTGCCGGTCCCCAAGTAAGCTTTAATTCAAGGTGGGTGTTTTATTTATTTGAATTATTCTGCAAAAGTTTCAAACATTTTAAAGCAGCTATGAATTTTATTTTTATGGTACTATCAAGTTGTTTGCCGTCAAATTGTGACGTGTTACATCTAGTTACATATTAAAATGTGTACAGAATGATACAAAAATTTTTTTAAAACGGAAATTTTCATTGTTTTCAAGTTTCATTGTTTACATCTGAAACAATGTGCAGATTTTAAGAATCTCCTTCATTCACACTATCATGCAAAATCATCAAAATGTGCTGGTAAAGCATCTAATGTGTATGAATGCATATTTTGAACTGGTTAGTTTTATTCTTTGGGGGTTTGTTAAAACTTGACGGCAAACAACTTGATAGTACCATGAAAATAAAATTCATACCGAACGATTGTTGAATTTCAAGATATTTTCCTGCAACTAATCAATTAATTTCACAAAATTTTATTGTGATACCATGTTATTTACTAACTCTATACGTATCTGTATGCATGTCAACACAAACACATTAAGAGAGGTTTCCATTTACTGACGGAACACAGATTAATAATATACGATTATGATTATCTGACATTTATTCCTCATAAAATGCACATTTAAAAAGTTAAAGTTAAGAAATGTAAACAATGCATTTTTAATGAGGGAAATAGTATTTAATGATGGAACCACAGAAAAATATTCATAACCGCTTCAAAATGTTAAAATTTTTAACAAAATACTTCTTATCAATAATTCAAATAAAGAAAGAAAACACCTCAATTCAAATCCGAGCTGGAGACTGGCAATTGGCAAATGCAGTCACAGAACCTAACATCATCCGAAGCTCTTTCTACTTAAAAGCACACCACCAACAAATGATACGCGAATGTACTATCTAACATTGGTAGTACATGGATTTTTTTTACTCGGCAGGTTTTTTTTAAACACTGGCCAGTAACAAATTTACAAATACTTGATAAAAAATTGCAAAATTCATCAAATGATTGTGAAATAAATAGAAAAATTTGTCAAATGGTGTTGGGAAAGAAATCGGGACATTCATCAAATGGTCTCGGGAAAGAAATCAGCAAATTCGGCAAATTGTCTCAGTTAATAAATCGCTAAATTTGTCAATCAACTGCAGAAAAATCATGAAATTCATCAAACAATTGAAAGAAAAGAAAGCTAATTTTGTCAAGGAATCATGGAAACAAATAGCAGATTTTGTCAATCGATCATGAAAAATATAGTGAATATCGCAAAATTATTGCGTACAAAAAATGCCTTTCATTTTAAATATATAGATTGGCGGCACAGCAAATTTCTAAATTTGTCCCTGCTGGAGAGGTTTTTTTTTCGTGCAACTGCTGGTCGAATTTTGAAATTTTTCTCCCCGCAGCAAACTGAAGAATTTTCCATTTTTCTTCACATGATCGATTGAAAATTTCGTGTAATTTGTGTGCCACCAAATTACTAAATTTACAATCTCCCCCCCCCCACGAGTGAGTGGTGCTTTGGAAGTTTGGATTACAATAAATATTTGGTACTTTTTCATTTTATCATTATTTATTCTGGTTTGTTGAATTCTTTGGATTCACCATATAATGTTTGCTAAATTATACTGGATGCAAATTATTTAGAGTACGATCAGTTCCTTTTTTCTGGAAATATATTTGCAGTCTGATTTATTTAGGAACTCTTAGAATGAAACATAATTGAAACTTGTAAGATGCTGAAACAGCCTTTTGTATATTTTAGTATTGGGTTATATTTAGCATTGGGTTATATTTAGTATTGGACGAGTACATGCAGAGTATTTTATACATTGATTCTCTAACGTCGTCTATCAATAGACAACAACAAAAAGTGGCAACTCATTTTCAAACAGCCGATTGTTAACTATTAAAACATCTGAAATATTATATTCAAAAAATGAAATTTCTGTTTTTCCAAATGAAAATAAACCCCTTCAATAAAAAAAGAAAAAAAATACTTATAAAAACTCATAAGCAAAGTAGTACTCAGTAGCAAAAAATACACGAAGCATGCAATAATTACATTACGCGCACTAAATAATTTCGCGAACAAAAAGAAGATATCCAAAGAATTCAATCATGTACACAGAAGTAGATATATGTTTCTATGTTCATGAATTAAATAAAACAAAATAAATAAAGATAAAATGAAAAAATACCTGATAATTGTAATCTAAACTTCTTGCCTACCTACGCCATAGAACGATCGAACAGTCATTTCGTAAACAGTCCCAAATACGTCTCTAGACAGGAAATAGCCCTCACCTCATTGGCGGAAGATTTTTTTGACGCATGCGTATTGGGTCGAATATTGATGGAAAATTTGACAAAATATGCAAACTGCTTTAAATATATGGATTTTATAAATTAATTTTTCATTTAATAAATAATTTTAAACATTGGAGCGTTAGCTTGTAATCTACTGATTTTTTTTTTTTTTACTAACTTCGCTAATTGAGACATTCTTTCGAAAACAAAATAGGGAAAGAGCATTTGATACACATATGTAGATTCATAAGTTTCATTCAGTGAAAAATCGATTTTTTTTTAATTTTAAAAATACCTATTCAATTCTGAATCGAACAAAACAAACCGCATGAAAATATTGAAATTAGAACCGATCGATTTGAAATACATATGTCAACTTTACACAGGTTTCTACTGATTTTTAAATTTTTCATCCGCTTTTCTAAAAACTGTGGTTTTGCTACTTACGAGCACTGTAAAGATAAATAGTTTGCAGACAAATGTTTTTTTCTGCACATACATATGTAAAATGATCACACCTAACAATTCCACCTACTATTTTGTTAATTAAGCGACGCAAATTTTATTTGCTGTTATTTGAATGTGATTGTTATAATGCATCACATTAAAAAATACATTATAATCGCAAAAAAATAAATTTGCGTTGTTTAATTAACAAAACAATATTTTGAGATTGTAGGTATGATAACGTTATACGTATCTGTGCAAAAAGAAACATTAAATCTAGCCATAATATCTCCAACTATAATAAAGAACGAAGCTTGTGTGTGCGTGTGTGTGATTGTGTGTTTGTGTGTGCGTATTTCAGGTTTTGTTCTGAAGACACCACTGAACGCAGCAATACAAAATTTGGTGGGAAGGTACCTCTATACATGCAGTTTTGCACCTCGAAGCCAGATTTTAGAATTTTTAATAGATTTTTTTAATTACATTTTTATGCGATTTTTAGTGTTTTTTTTTTCAAGTTTTTCTGCAATTTTTCCACATTAGTAATGGAAATCCGGTTCTAATCTATCAGCCCAATATAGTAAATTTTGTCTTCTTTTCAATGCAATTTATACAATAGAGTTTATGCAGTGTTAGAAATTCATACAGCAATTTTTGAATTTTTGGCGAATTTTTTCCATCGACACTAACAAACTTTGCCAGAATGCTTGATTAGTTCGATGGTTGCTTCCATTTCACCCTCCGGTACGCTCAGAATCGTCATTTTTTTTCTCTTTTTAGCTTGGAGAAAGTTGATATTTTTTTACAGATAAAAAACTGTGATTTTAAAAATGCGATTTTTAGTGTTTTTTCACGTTTCGCTGGGATTTACCCACATTAGTAACAAGAATCCGGTTCCAACCTTTTAGACCAATATAGTAAATTTTATTCTCTTTTCAATAAAATTTATGCGAAATTCGTATAGCGATTTTCGATTTTTTGGCGAATTTTTTCCTTTGACACTAAGTAATTTTGCCCAGAATGCTTGTTTGGTTTGGTGGTTGCTCCCATTTCAGCCTCAGATAGGCTCAGACTCATCGTTTATTTTAACTCTTTTCAGCTTGGAGAAAGTTGATAATTCTTTACAGATAAAAAAAATCATAATTATCATTTATTATCCCGTTTTTTATGAGATTTTGCTTCTTTTAATTTCATTTTTTATGCGTTTTTTGACATTTTTTTTCATATTTTGTTTCAAATGACGTCACAAATCGCCCGCTACAAGTCAAACACCATTAGAGGGCAGTTGTGATTGGTAGCTGATCGGATTGTAGGCACAGTTAGAAGTCAACCGGGTAATTGTGATTGGGAAACGAAAAGTTCTTCGAAAAAAATCTTATTGCAATTCTAACAGCGAGTTGTGAATTTTGTTTTTATGCGATTTTTAGAGTTTTTTCATGTATATGTCATGTTGATTTCAGAAATTAACAATGCTAACTTACAGTTTTTGCATGTAATAAAAAGTCATTTTGTTTCTGTTTCAAAAGTTTATGATAGTTTCTATTTTCTTAAAATCGTTTGTTTAATTCTGCGAGGGCGGGGAGGTGAATGTTCGGTTGTAGATTAAATATTGCGTTAATGCTCGGATCGAAACTCCCTCTTTCCCCCCTTACTCCAAAATCAGAACTATTTAATTATTAGTCCGATTCAAACGAAACCTTTTCTCAGGTCCCCAGGTACTAGATGAATTCGGTATCATTTTTTAGTCCTTGGCTACCACTATTTCTGAACATTAATGACCAGGGAGGGGTATTTTTTCGGGTTCTATGGGCCAAATTTCAATTAGAGTTAGTTCATTCAACTTAACTCGAAGTAATTAAGATATAGATAACTAATTAAGATACAGATCTGGTGCCACCTGGCGGTAGAAAATGGAACTAAAAGATTTTGTAGCGCGTGAGCAGCACGCGTACTATACGGTGTCGTAAGCAGAAGGGACACGTGCCGGAGTTTCGATCGGAAAGAGTTTTATTTAGAACTAAATGCAACCCGTAGCGGTTGGAAGTGAAACTAAACAATTTTGCATTTAAAATTTGTCCGATTCAAACAAAAGGCTCGATTTCAACGACAATTGATTCATTCAACTTAACATGAACTAATTAAGATATAGATAATTAATTAAGACATAGATTTGGCTTACCCTGGTGGTGGAAAGCGGAACTAAAAGATTTTCAGCACGTGCACAGAACGCCTTCTATATGTTGTCATTAGCAGTGGGGACACGTGTTGGAGTTTCGTTCGGAAAGAGGTTTTTTTAGAGCAGAGTGCACCCCCTGGAGGTGGAAAACGTAACGAAAAGATTTTGCATTTAATCTTGGTCCGATTCAAACGAGATATTTTTTTACATTCTTCCGAGCTCTCACAGGTACAAACTGAACTTCGGTATCATTTTTTCAGGCCTTGGTTACCACCATTTTTGAATATTAATATCCAGAGGGGGATTTACTTTCTCGCGTTGTATGGGTCCGATTTCAACAGGAATCTGTTCAACTTATCATGAACTAATTAAGATACAGCTAATTATTTAAGACATAGATTTGGTACTCCCTGGTGGTGGAAAATGGAACTAACAGATTTTCGCGTGTGCACGGCACGCATTCTACACGGTGCCGTAAGCAGCAGGAACGAGTGCCGGAGTTTCGTTCGGAAATAGGTTTATTTAGAACAGAATTCTACACCTGGTGGCAGAAACCGGAACTAAAATACTTTGCAGCGCGTGCCTAGCACGTCTGCTATATACGGTATCATAGGCAGCGGGGACACGTGTCGGACAATTTGTTTAGAACAAAATGCATCCCCTGGCAGTGCAACTAAAAGAATTTCCTGCGCCAAAAATGACTTTTTATTGAAACCGCAAAAGAAAGTTACCGATTTGATAATCCGAGAAAACGAAAGAATATCATTTTCTCTCATCTTGGAGTATTAAGAAAAGTATTTGATTTTTTGAATCGAAACTCGCAGTTTATTTTCCTGATTCCGAAAATTTTGTGAAAATCACACGGTAACCCCTTTTAATTTTGACCAAAAACTGACCCGTTTAGAATCAAATGATCCAGATATTTGAAGGGGTGATATTAAATTTACTTCCGCTTCGGGGCCATCTCTCTATTTAATTTCCGAAAGACAAAGAATTACCAAAGGAAGGGTTTTGTTCAGCGATTTTTAGAGTGATTTCGCGTTTCGTATTATTTTTTGGCGGGACAGTGCGGCGTCGGGTGGATCGTCCAGTAAAATAATAAAATTAAATTGTTAACTGTGCAAAAGTACTATCAGTCTACAAACGATTTTTTGAAATGAACGCATGTAGTAAAAGCACACTTAAATATTAATTTGAATCTGTGTTGCAGTACACATATAAATTTTTGACCCAGTCCAAATGTGAATATTTTCATGCGGATTGTTCTTTTCATTTTAGAAATGTATAAATGTTAAACAATAATGAAAACAAAAAATCAATTTTTTAAGGTTTAAAATTGATGTCTCCACTTAAAATAGATACTCTCTTTTTAAATGCTACGAACAAACTGGTGGACAATTTCTAAGGACGGATCATATGTCGTTAATTTGCGTAAAAGTAAGTATGGTTACAGGCCAAGCAGGGATAATTGGTGTGGCCAAAATGTTAGACAATACAGTAAAGATTTATTGTGCTATTAAATAAAAAAGGTGTTAGAAATTCTGGAAGATAAAATGTTGATATTATCCGAAATCCATAGATGTAGAGACAACTCAAATTACCGACAACAAGCACTTCTGAGCAACATTTCAGTATGGGATATATTCACTATAATCTATACTAATAAAATAAAGTTTCGCTCTGTGTGTGTGCGTGTGTGTGTGTCTGTTGGCTATGGCTATGAAAATCTAGCCCACCTAGAAGCCTGAAAATTTAGATTTAGGTAGTCCAAACCCTCTCCTTATGCACCTGAACCTCAGAATTTTAATATTTCAATTATTTACTAAAATATTAAAAAATATCTACAAAGAACTCTCATAAAAAATACTCTTTTTTCTCTTGTGTTTGTTTGTTGCATCGATTCTTCACAGAAGTAATTAAATAAACCAGAGTAGCGAAGCATAGACAAGGATTTCTAACTAAATAGTGTCAATATGCATTGAAGCTATCAGCGTACAGCCAAGCTATTGTCGCGCCACCTGCATATGACAAATTACACAGACGCCCCCCTGTTTGAAATATTTTTCAGGCACGTTTTTCTTCATGACAATTTGCCGGGTTTATAAGTTTTTTTTACATAACATATATTATTATGATAGAGATTATTAATACAGAAAACTTTATTTAAAAGATTATTTTTTATATTTGCGGGAATGGAGGAGGGCAAGGGTCTAAATACATTTAACAATTTTAACATTTTTAGCTGCAGCTAATAGTGTTCCGAACTTCTACAAACAAAATCCATTTTTACTAAATTATCGTAAAAACCAGCATTCATAGCTCGAAAGTTTATTTCTAGAAAGCAGCTACCAGAATTTCCGAACAATAGTCTAAGCCAAATTTCAAATTAAGTTCGTAGCTTAACCAAATGAATCAATCGTTAAAGATGCATAGTGGTCCTCCTAATTAGTCATTTGCTGAAAGGCACTTGAACAACCTCTCCTCCCCCCGGCCCTTTCTTCAAGGTTTTTCTCTAACTATGCATCCGTTTCCATATCTCAGCAACTACCTTTCCGATTTCAACGCATGTGATTCCAAACATCATAATTAACTTAATAGTCACCCTTTATAACGTTAAACTAAATTTATGAGTAGCGGTTACCATTATTTCCGAATAATTGTTTAAGTCATATTTGTAATTAAGTTCAAAGCTTAGGCAAACGAACGAATTTTGAAAGATGCATAGTGATCCTCCTAATTAGTCATTTTCTGAAAGGCACTTGAACAACCCTCCCCCCCCTGCCCCTTCTTCAAGTTTTTTTCTCTAACTATGCTCCGTTTCCATATCTCAGCAACTATCTTTCCGAATTCAACGCAAGTGATTTCACACATTATAATTAACTTAACTCTTATAACTGACTTATATAGTGACTCTTTATAACATAAAACTAAATTTATGACTAGCGGTTACCACTATTCCTGAATAATTGCTTAAGCCAAATTTGTAATTAAGTTCAAAGCTTAAGCAAACGAACGAATTATGATTATTTTGCGTCATAGTATCCAAAACAAAGGGAAATGTATGTGTTGTAATTGGGAATTCATTTCCTCTTGCATCATCCAAAACTCCCTTTCTACTTAAAGTTTTGAAATATCAAAAGACAATTATTTACACCTACGCAGTGTAGAAGTAGAAGTGTACTTTGATTCGCTGTTAAAGAGACAATGAATCTGTGGCGCATGCGCGCAACTTTATGTTTATTCAGTAACTGTTAAGAACATTTTTATTAGAACTTTAGTTTGAACTCTAACTTTTAGTTTAGTTTTAGTTTTTGTGATTATGTTTTTTTGAGAGCGTTTCTCGCTCAGTTGAAAAGCTGTAAATAATGATTTGTGTTCGTCGTGATGTGATTTGTTAATTAAATCGTGATGTGTTTAATAATCTCTGCAATTTTATTTGAGTCAAGATTATTCTCTCGTGAAAGTTTTTTTTTACTGAAATATAATGAGCGTTGAAGAACCGGAGCACCGATGTCCCGTTTTGGAACTAAGAGGTAAGAAAATTTGTTTCTTACTAATTTTATTAGAAATCAATTAAGATTAAAATTGATTATTTACATGTGGTCAACTGTGACTGAAATTAATAATATAGGCAGTCGGAGTTGTCATATAATTGTGGCATCCCTGCCGGGACCGGTTGCTCCGTAGTCAATTGGAATTAGAAATTAGAAATTTAATTAAAAGACATTTAGAAAGTTAATTAGAAGTTAGTTAACTAGAATTGAACATTAAGTATGGACAAATTAAAGAAATCAAGGACGCCAGTGCGTTCCAACTTCACAAACTTGATAAAAGAAATAGAAGATTATTTGCAGGCTAAATATGATGATTTAGATAGCTTGTCATCCCTTTTGGATAGATTAGAATCAAAATACGAAGAACTTTCTTCTTTAGACAAACAAATTTTGGATCTTTTATCTGAAGACAAAACTTGTTCACAAGACGCATTCGATGCTGAATACGAACAAATAGATAAATATAACACCAATTATTGGGAGGTAAAAAATAAACTATCTAGATACATAAAAAAGTTAGAGAAAGAGAGCAATCAGGATACCTCTCTATCATTAGATGGTATGAACACCAGAAGAAAGTTTAAATTACCAAAATTGGAACTTAAGCCCTTTAATGGCGACATAAAAAATTGGCTATCTTTTTGGGGGCAATTCGAGAAAATCCACGAAGATCCCGATATAGTAAACGAAGATAAAATTCAGTATCTAATTCAGGCTACTCAAAAGTGATCTAGAGCTGGGGAAATCGTGGATTCTTTCCCCCCTACAGACGATAGCTATCCAGAGGTGATACTATCGTTGAAGGCACGGTTCGGTAGAACAGATATTTTAATTGAAGTATACATACGCGAAGTACTAGGATTAGTTATAAATAATTCTTTGGGACAAGGCCAGAGACTGTCCCTTGTTAATTTGTATGATAAAATATAAACCTACCTTCGGTCATTAAAAATCTTAGGCGTATCGAGCGAAAATTAATCTTCGATTTTATATCCATTGCTCGAATCAGCATTGCCTTCAGATATTCTTAAATTATGGGAAAGACATCTTGGCACTTTATCTGTTAATGATAAAGATAAAGATCAGGGAATTAATAAATTAGATACTTTAATGAAATTTTTACAAATTGAAGTTGAAATGGAGCAAAAGGTCAAATTGGCTAAGAGTGGGTTTTCTTTCGATAAAGATGTCTCAGTAAACAGAGAACTTAGATTCGATCGTAAGGATAAAATTTTTTCCCTTCCTACGGCGGCCGAACTGTATAATGCAGATGATAAAAAATTGGAAGAACAGTGTGTCTTTTGCGAAAATAAACACCGTAGTCAAAATTGTAGAGGGGTATGGAAAATGACACTCGCGAAGAGAAAAGATGCTTTATTAAAAAAGGAGCTTGCTTTCGGTGCTTCAATGCCAACCACTTGGCTAAAGCTTGTAAAATTAAAACTAATTGTACTCATTGTGGGAAAATTCACCACCAGTTCATGTGTATAGAAAAGAATAAAATTAACTTAGGCGATAATTCTAAAGAGGATTCTACTCCTAATAAAGATTGTATGCTTGCGAATACAACTTCTAGAAAAAGGGTTTTGCTCCAAACATTGGTTGTACGCATATACAATGGGGATATCGTACGAAATGTTAGAATTTTATATGACACGGGATCGCAACGGTCGTATATATCAAAATTTGCTGCTAACATGTTAGGATATAATAGTATAAGTAAAGAAAGAATAGTGCATAGTTTATTTGGGGGTCGACAATGTCAGGAACTAGACGATAGATATTTAATTAATTTAGGAAATATGGATAATAGTTATCGATGTAAACTTGAGGTATTAGACCAACAAAAGATTTGCTCTGAAATTTCACCTATAACGGAAGGATCCTTTATTTATAAAATAAAACGGTACGGAATTTTATTGACTGATAGAGTCACTAAAACTAATGATTTACTATAAGAATTTTCTCCTGATGAAATTCATGTGTTAATTGGTGCAGATGTCGCCGGAAAATTATTTACCGGAAATTTAAAACAATTAGAGGGCGGATTAGTTTCATGGGAACTCGTTTAGGTTGGACAATTCTCGGGATTTCAAAAATATGAACAATCTAGTTTTCTCGCTGCATGCCAAAGAGGCAAAAATTTCCGAGTTATGGCACCTTGACACTTTAGGAATTGGAGATCCTGGGGAGGAAAAGGGTAGAGAAGAGATAGAGTTAGCCACTAAAGAACATTTTCTTAGTAATATAAGAGTAGATGACGAAAGTAGATATGAAGTTAGTCTTCCATGGATACAGGGCCACCCTAGACTACCCAGTTACGAAAATATCGCTCGACGTAGATTAAAAACATGTGTCGATTCATTAAAAAAATAGGAAAATTAGGTGATTATAATCAGATATTTAATGAATGGTTAGACGAGAAAATAGTAGAAAAAGTTGATCAGAGAAAAGCGTTAGGTAGTGAGCATTTCCTTCCTCATAGAGCGGTGTTTAAAGAAAACTCCACTAAAAGGTGCGGCCGGTTTTTGATGGTTCAGCTCGGGAAAAGGGCTCACCATCGATAAATGACTGTATTGAAAAGGGACCTAACCTCGTAGAACTGATTCCTTCTGTTTTAAATAGATTTAGATTGGGGAAAATAGGGGTAATTGCTGACATAAAAAAGGCTTTTTTACAGATTGACATTACAGAAAAAGATCGATCATTCTTGAAATTTCTATCGTATGAAGAAGGGGACCCTCAAAAGTTGATAACGCTTCAACATAGAAGAGTAGTATTTGGCATTTCATGTAGCCCTTACCTTCTAGGTGCCACGTTAGAATATCATTTAAAAAATGCACCTGAACAATTTAAAAACACTGCGTTAAAATTGTTAGAGTCATTTTATGTAGACAACTGTGTTACGAGTGTTGATAATAAGGAACAGCTAAACAGATTTATCGAAGAGTCAAAAACTCTTCTTAACAATGCTAAATTCGAGCTTTGCGGGTGGGAGCATAGTTTTCGAGAAGTTTTTACAGGGGAAAATGTCCCTGTTTTAGGGCTAATGTGGGATTTTAGAAGGGATACACTAGCAGTTGATTTAAAAGAAATTTCAGAGGATGATCGCCTAGTAACTAAAAGAAACATTTTATCGTCTGTACACAGAATTTTTGATCCTATCGGATACACATGTCCTGTAACATTAGAACAAAAATATTATTACAGGAGTGTTGGAAAGCTAAAGTGACATGGGACACGGAATTACCTGTTTCTATCAAGAAAAAATTTGAAAAATGGAAAAAAACAATTAGGAAAATTAGGGACTATTGAAATACCTAGGTGTTTTTTTTTCGAGATGCAGATAAGTTGCATTCCTTACACGTTTTTTGCGCGGCTAGTAAAGTAGCGTATGCTACGTGTATATTTATACGGACCGAAAACTGAGAACGGTGGTTTCTGTCAGTTGGTTCAAGCAAGAAGCCGAGTTGCTCCTATGAAAACAATTTCCATCCCGAGGTTGGAATTATTGGCTTGTAATATTGGGGCTAGATTAGCAAATAGTGTTAAAACTGATTTGAAATTAGATAACATTGCCATTTTTTATTGGACTGATTCGGCCAATGCGCTTTACTGGATAAAAAGAAATGAAAATTGGGCACCTTTTGTTTACAACCGAGTGTCCGAAATTCGCTCATTAAGTGATCCTTCAAAATTGCACTTTATTCCTGGCCAATTGAATCCTGCTGACCTGCCTTCAAGGGGTTGTACCGCTGAGGTTTTAGCCCTAGATAAATGGTGGGAGGGACCGCAGTGGTTGAGAAAACCAATGGACGAGTGGCCAAAATCAGAAATGTTTCCTGATTTCGAGACTATCGCTGCAGAAAGAAGAAAAACAATTATTAGTGCTACAAATGTAGATGTTCACAGTGAACAATTTTACACTAGAATTTCTTCCTACGATAAATTAGTAAAAGTAATCGCGTGGATATACAGATTTTACAAAAATTGTAAGAAAGCTAAAGAAGTGAGAGAATTTAAAATTTTAACTGTAGAAGAGCAGAATGAAGCTGAAAATATATTATTGAAATTAGTTCAAAAATCGTTTACTGGTCCCGAAGATAAACGTTTAAAAACATTTCAGACCATGACAGATTCGGCTGGAGTTCTGCGGCTGAAATCACGCATACATTTGAGAGATAATATTCTGAATTTCAGATTTCCTGTTATCCTTCCACATGACCATCCTGTAGTGGAAAAATTAATTAGATCTAGACACTTGAAACTAGGACATGCCGGGGTACAAATTATGATGTCTAATTTAAGGGAAGATTTTTGGATCTTAAAATTCCGAAAAACTGTCAGAAAAATTATTAGAACCTGTGTAAGATGTAGACGACACGATTTTAAACCAGTAGAAATTTCCACTCCTCCCTTACCTGAAGATAGAGTAAGAGAAGCTACCATTTTCCAAATTGTTGGTCTGGATTATGCCGGTCCGCTTATTCTTAAAGAAAATAGGAAAATCTGGCTAGTAATATACACTTGTGCTGTTTTTCGAGCAGTTCATTTTGAATTAGCTACCTCATTATCAACTGAAGTGTTTTTACTAACGTTGAGAAGATTCATAGCTCGTAGAGGCCGACCTTCTATTATCTATACAGATGATGGTAAAAATTTTGTAGGAGCGGAAAATTTGTTGAAAGAGATAAACTGGAATTCAGTGCAAAATGATAGTATATCAAGGAAAATTATTTGGAAATTTATACCTCCTTCAGCTCCGTGGTGGGGAGGGTGGTGGGAGCGATTTATTGGCCTAACCAAGAGAATACTCAGAAAGATTTTAGGAAAAAGTTCTCTGAACTATGAAGAAATACAAACCATTATATGTGACCTAGAAAGTGCTATCAACAGTCGCCCCCTTACTTATGTGTCAGAAGATTTAAATGATCTCGTACCTCTCACTCCGTCCATGTTCTTGCTAGAAGTGAAAGGTAGTGGTACACCCGATATTGATATTCTAGATGCCAAATCATTGAACAAAAGGCTTGTTTATCAACAGAAAATAAGAAAAGACCTTCGTAAACGAGTTAGATCAGAATATTTAGGCCAATTGCGACAACCTAGTAGATTGAAGAAAATAGAGAAAAATTTAGCAATAGGTGATGTTGTGATTGTTTCCAGTGACAATAATAAAAGAATTGATTGCCCTCTGGCCAAAGTGACTGAAATTTTTCCATCTAAGGATGGACACATCCGCTTAGTGAAAATAAGAATGAAAACTGGGGAATATTTAAGACCTACAAGCAGGTTAATACACTTAGAAGTATCACAAGATAACGACAGTATGAGAAACCATTTCAAGGACATTAAAAAGAAACAAGATTTTAATGAACATAAAGGTGCTAGTAATCCTCCTAGTGGTTCAGTCAGCGACAGTACGTCGGACGTTTCAGTTCATCGTTCCAGATATGGGCGTGTCATAAAACCTCGAACTAATTGGAAGATTTGAGTTCCAGACCCTGAAACTCAAAGGTGGGAGGATGTTGTAATTGGGAATTCATTTCCTATTGCATCATCCAAAACCCCCTTTCTACTTAAAGTTTTGAAATATCAAAAGACAATTATTTACACCTACGCAGTGTAGAAGTAGAAGTGTACTTTGATTCGCTGTTAAAGAGACAATGAATCTGTGGCGCATGCGCGCAACTTTATGTTTATTCAGTAATTGTTAAGAACATTTTTATTAGAACTTTAGTTTGAACTCTAACTTTTAGTTTAGTTTTAGTTTTTGTGATTATGTTTTTTTGAGAGCGTTTTTCGCTCAGTTGAAAAGCTGTAAATAATGATTTGTGTTCTTCGTGATGTGATTTGTTAATTAAATCGTGATGTGTTTACTAATCTCTGCAATTTTATTTGAGTCAAGATTATTCTCTCGTGAAAGTTTGTTTTACTGAAATATAATGAGGTTGAAGAACCGGAGCACCGATGTCCCGTTTTGGAACTTAGATGTAAGAAAATTTGTTTCTTACTAATTTTATTAGAAATCAATTAAGATTAAAATTGATTATTTACATGTGGTCAACTGTGACTGAAATTAATAATATAGGCAGTCGGAGTTATCACAGTATGAAAGTGGATAATATGACGCAAAATAATCATTTACATAAATTTTACTTATAATTTTGGATAGCATGGCACAAAAGATAAATCAGTTTATTGAAATAAATACATTTCAATGCATAATATAGGCTCAGTGACAATGATATATTTAACAGTGTATTGAAAAAATAAAAGTATTGTTTGTATGTGTAAATATACTTTAGAAGACAAACGAAAAATCATTTAAATTGAATTTTAAAACAATCCTATTAAATTCACGTCAAAGTGTCACTCAAATTTTGATGTCATTTCCTTTAAAACCCATATTTTGAATTCATGAGAGATGTGAATGAAAAAGCATCAGCGAATAAATTTTATATATATTTTCATGTTAAGATCATAATTGCATCTGTAAATATAAATAAAACAAAAAAGAAATTGATGATTTAAAAAAAAATATATTAACATAGCGTCACTCAGATTTGATATCATTATTTTTAAGACCTATATTTAAAATTCTTAGAGCGAAAAGAAAGTGCTGCGTCACAACTTTTATCACGTTAAGAGTTTTTGTACTGATATCATTACTTTTTTGCGGTTATTGATGAAAATTTAATTCGGTCGAAATTAAGCATAGGGTATAAATTTATTAGAATAAAACTTGCTGGCTTCGCCTGCTAGCGAGCCTTTAATTTTACATCGGGGTCTCGAATCTAATTGATTTCTCCATTTGTATGATGATCCCTTAATTTGCACATTCAATACTATCAACCTCTAACCGAACGAACCTCCGATCCAGTTACCCGCTGCCTTCGGCACCGTAGAGCTGTCGTGCGTGCACGCGCTGCAAAGTATGATTAAGCGGTCACAGATCTTTCCAAAGATATATCACATGAGGGGAATGTGCAAAATTTAGAAAAGTGCCCCTCTTAGGGGGCAAAGTGAGGGGATGGACACCGGAGATGCATAATATGATTAAACGGTCTCAGACCTATCCACGATATATCACCTGAGGGGTGTGTGCAAAATTTAGAAAAGTACCCCCTTGGGGGGCAGAGTGGAGGGATGGACACCAGAGATGCATAATATGATTAAACGGTCACAGAATCACAGGTGATTTTCCAACGATATATCACATGAGGAGACATCAGCAAAATGTAGAGTGTACCCCCTGGGGGGTGGCAAAATGGGGAGGGGATGGACAACGGAGATGTATAATATGATTAAACGGTCACAGACCTTTCCAACGATATAACACATGAGGTGTGTGTGCAAAATTTAGAAAAGTGCCCACCTAGGGGGAGGAGTGGGGGACTGACCCCGGAGATGCATAACATGAAAAAGTGATCACAGGCCTTTCGAACGATATATCACATGAGTGGTGTTAGGCAAAATTTAGAAAAGTACCCACCAGAGGGCCCAAAATGGGGGGGGGGATGACACCTGTGGGAAAATTTAGGGCACAGAAACTTAAAAGGTTCCAGGGGGCCCGGGTCTTGTACGAGGAAGGTTGAATCGAGTGAAGGTTGACATTTGAAATGATTTACTAGTCATATTCCAAGATCATAATTTTGAGGTCTGTTTTTTAAAGTGAACTACAAACTACTTTTTAATAGTAGTACTACAAATTGAATTCAATCTGAAAATAACGAATATTTTCAGATTGAATTCAATTTGTACTCAAAATTGAAGATACTGATTAAATAACAATGTGACCCCTCATACCATTGCATCTGCCGCCTTACAATACAGTCAAGGTATTAAAATAAATTAAGATAACATACAAGAAAATGTTTAGAGTTTGTCTTCAAAAGGTTATCTTATACACAATTAAAAATGTCTTAACAAAAGTAAGATAGCAGTTACTTAAATACTGGATAGACTTCTCCCAACTTTCCAAACACTTCACAGAATACTGTGGGCTCAAATAAATGGCAATATAACAAAAATGAAAATCATAATTATGAATATATATGAATTAATAAAATGAATTTCATCAAACTATCGCAAAAAAAATCCGAAAAATTAGTCAAATGGTCTTGGGAAAAAATCACGAAATCTGTCAAATGAATTCTGGGGAAAATCATGAAATTAGTCAAATGATCTCAGTAAAAAATCACAAAATCTATCAAGTGATCCATGAAATGAGGGGAAATCTAAAAAATAATCAAACAATCATCGAACGATCACAGAAAAAAATCATGAAATTCATTAAACGATCAAGAAAAAAAAATGCTAATTTTGCCAATTTATTGCAGAAAAAAAATAAATTTCATCAAATTGACGCCCCTAAAAATCGTTTAATTCATCAAACAATCATGGAAGAAAATTGCAAAATTCATCAAATGGTCTCAGAAAAAAACTGCAAAATTCGCTAAATAATTTCACGATTTTTTTTTTTTGCAAAATACATGGAGCAAAAGCAAAAAATTAATAATAATAATTAATTTTCCATTCAATCATCGTGATTGGCGAGTGTGACTAAGCCAGTGGTGGCAATAAAATCAATTGCCAAATTTTCATTATTACTCACTGATTGGCTAGTGGAAAGTGCTAATTTTGCCCTATCCTTACTGCCCTTGTGTTTTTCTTTTTTCGATCACAGGAATAAAAATCTCAAAATATGTTCATTGATTCTAGGAAAAAAAAATCTTAAATTTCACCAATCTATCGCAGGAGAAAAAAATAATAAAAATCACAGAATTTGTCATTCGTCTTAGCCGAATGACAAATTCTGTGATTTTTAATTAAAAACTCTCAAAGTTTACCAACTAGTCGTGGGAAAATATATCAAAATTCGTAGAACAGCTGCGGGAATATATCAGTAAATGATTGCTGAGAAAAACCAAGAGATATTTCAGTAGGACGAGAGAATTATGAATTTTTTCATCGGTCACTCGAACAAACACCCATTCGAAGTTTGCTAATTTGTTGAGGAAAAGTACCACAAAATTTGTCAATTGGTCTTAACGAAAATATCCTAAAATTCATCAGTCAGTTGCAGAGAAAAAGCACCAAATTTTTTAGTCAGACGTGACGAAGAAATCGTGAATTTCATCAATTTTTCACAAGAAGAAACAGAAATGAAAAAATTGGTCACGGAAATGAAATTCATCAATCTGTTGCTGGGAAAATATTGCGAAATTTGCCAGTTGGTCGTGGGACAATATAGCAAAACGTTACGGGAAAACATTGCAAAATTCACCAAATGGTCATGATGTTGCAAAATTTGTCAAAAGATCGTAGGAAAAACATCACGAAATTCGTCAGTCAGTTGCTGAAAAAAAAGAACAAATTATTCGCTCGGATGCAGGGAAGATTCGTGAATTTCGTCAGTTTATAACAAAAAGAAACCAAGAAATTCCCGAATCAGTCGCAGAAAATATTGCGAAATTTGTGAATTGGTCGAGGGAATCTCTTTTTTAAATATCACCAATCTTAACATTAACTAAAAATAAATAGCCAATATTCTCACATTGTAATATAATATCTTTAAAAACTTACTTAAAAATAGCTGAAGTATAAATCATGATAAAATACGTAAAAATGAACATATCAATACAAATAACAAAATCACATGTAATTGGGTCTATTACAAATTAGGCTTAGCCCATAATAAAAATGTTAAGCTATAACAAATTGGAAACATTTTATTTCATACTGAAAACATTTTATCTTATTTTAATTAGGGATGCACCGAATAGTGATTTTGGCCGAATGCCGAATATTCGGCTAGCCGGATAGTAACAGTAAGGCCGAATACTGAATATTCAGCTAACCGAATAGTAACTATTCAGCTGAAAACTGAATATTTTTATATTTCAGAGTTTAAAAGTATTAAAAGTTAAATTATAAAAGAACAGATACTACCATTTTATGAACTAAACCTTTTTACAAGAAACCTTTACATTCTTCATAGCTTCTTCTGTGAATTAAAATAAATTTATAAAATGTTATTATCTTCTATAACAAATACTTTAAATCAAAGAAATCTTTTGAATGAATTAGTAGAAACATTTTGCAGTGTTTATTTGTTAGGAAGGGACTAAAGTAAAACGATACAATATAGTAAAATGCTATCAAATCAGCAAGAATAACTTTCCTGCTCCGTTTGATTTGGCAAGGAAGTTTTTAAATGAACCAGAGAGAAGGTGTCTGGAATGGACGATCATATTCAGAGGTTGTAAACATACAGGGTACTCATACAAGTAATATTTTTTTTATCCTTCGCATGGACGATTCAGGATGAAACCGTGAAAGAAAGGTGTGCTTTCATTGGCATCCAAAAGCATCAGTGGTTTCTTCTGAAGTGGAGTGCAATAGGGAAAGGGGGGAGTGCAAGATATGTAAGAACGTAAGATGTAAGAACTAGTAAAAAATATAAGGGAGGATTTCTAGATCCTAACCAAAATTTTAAGTAAGATGGTCGAAAAGTGGAGTATTTTAGCACGATTCTTAAACATTGTGTGTAAACCCAAACAAATCTAAAAACTGATTTTTTTTTCTGTCCCATTTCCAAAAGACGGAATTCCATCCAGTGGACGAAAAACTTGCACCCATGCTAAGAATGCCAATTTGTACCATAAAATCTAATAATCTACATGTTGAACATCATTTTATTAAATGATTCAAGCCAGGGTTGGGTTTTAGTCATCAAAAACTAGTTTTGATGTGACAGTTTTAAACTGTCAAAAACACAATATATTAAAGTACACTAGTGTTCCCATTTGATGTTTTTCAAATGGCACTGCGCCCTGCCCCTTAACCCAGTTGCTTCTTTGCGTCCTCCTAGGGTTGTGCAAAAAGGGAGGTGAAGGGGACCTTCGCCCCAGGTACGGAAATTGAGATGATGCAAAAATTCATACCAACAACTACAGTTTTATTTATGTATTTATTAACACTTTGGCAGTCTATCATTGTCTAGGAATTTCTCTCACGGTGATTTTTTTCCTCTTTCGCTAAACATGATTTCTCTAATAAATAAGTGCAATTTTTTCTTATTTTCTCTTATGTTATGTAGTTGTTAGGAATTTCTGAATTAAAATTAACCTTCTAAAGTTCCCAAAAACACGAAATATTTATTCAAGGGAATTTATTTCTGTTTCTGAATTTGATAAATTTTAGAAGGAGGTGCGTGTGTGAAGGAGGTGGGGGGTGGGGAACAACAACTGAAACTTTGCCCCAGACTCAAACTTTTTTTTTGCACAGTCTTGCTTTCTTTCCTCTCTCTCTCCCCCCCCCCCCCCCCCGGGTAAATATATATATAGAAAAGTGGGAATTTTCCTTTTAAGACATAAGATCAATTCAATGATTTTTAATACAATATGGCACTTTTGCGATCTTTCAAGGGAAAAATTATGCATCTTCAAGGACACGCTGTACAATTATTTTAAACATCCCTCCTCTAATTTCTGTTATTTGTATCATTCTTTTTGTGTTCCATGACAATTTTTTAAGATTCGTAAATGAAATTCAATTTTAACTTTTACACTAATACACTGAATTTTGTCTTCCAGATTTTTAACATAACTTTTTCAGCATTCCACAGCAAATTTTTAACAGTCTTAAAATAATTCTACTTATTTTTAAGCCATTATAGTAAATTTTGTAATTTACAATTTTTGAAGTTCTAACGTTTATGTTTTTTAACTCCCACTTTCATGAAGTAAAATAACTCGTTTCAATCTTCTAGCCCGATACATAAAAATTTTGGTACTTTTCTGTTAGTCAGGCACCGGTGATATATATGGTACATATATATGTGCACAGGGCTTGAATTTGAGGGTGGGATTTGCGCCGAAAATATTGAAATTCCGTCCAAAAAAATATCGTGGAAGGGAGCCTCCCTCCCAAAAAATTTCACCATTTTCCGGAGAAATTTGCGTTATTTAATTTACCTGAAACTGAACGATAGATTTCGTGATTTTTCCCCTCCGTAACCGATCGACGAACCTTGCATTTTTAACCACGACTGATCGACGAACTTCGCATTTTTTTCCAAGACTGATCGATGAACTTCGCATTTTTTTCAGAGACTGATCGATGAACTTCGCATTTTTTTCACGAGACTGATCGATGAACTTCGCATTTTTTTCACGAGACTGATCGATGAACTTCGCATTTTTTTCACGAGACTGATCGATGAACTTCGCGTTTTTTTCCCGAGACTGATCGATGAACTTCGCGTTTTTTTCCCGAGACTGATCGATGAACTTCGCGTTTTTTTCCCGAGACTGATCGACAAACTTAGAGTTTTTTTCCTGAGACTGATCGATGAACTTCGCGTTTTTTTCTGAGACTGATCGATGAACTTCGCGTTTTTTCCGAGACTGATCGATGAACTTCGCGTTTTTTTCCGAGACTGATCGATGAACTTAGAGTTTTTTTCCCGAGACTGATCGACAAACTTAGAGTTTTTTTCCTGTGACTGATCGACAAACTTAGAGTTTTTTTCCCGAGACTGATCGACAAACTTCGCGTTTTTTTCCAACTGATCGACAAACTTAGAGTTTTTTCGAGACTGATCAACGAACTTTGCATTTTTTCCCGAGACTGATCGATGAACTTCTCATTTTTTCTGAGACTGATCAATGAACTTCTCGTTTTTTCCGAGACTGTTTGAACTTCTCGATTTTTCCGAGACTAATCGATGAACTTCCCGTGTTTTCCGAGACTGATCGATGAACTTTGTATTTTTTCCATGACCAATCGACGAAATTAGCATTTTTTCAGCGACAGATCGACAGAATTCGCGTAATTTCTGGTTTTATTTTTTTTTGGACAGATTGATGAAGTTTGTGAATTTTTTTTCCTGTGTCCGACTGACAAATTGAGATTTTTTTCCTGCGTTCGTCTGATGAATTTCCCGATTTCTTTCCGCGACTAACAGATGAATTTCAGCATATTTCCCCAGGAATGATTGACGAATTTCACGATATTTTCTGGCAAGCAATCGACGAATTTCACGTTTTTTTTTTCTGACGAGCAATTGTCGAACTTCGCGAATTTCTCTGTAACCGATTGGCAAATTATTCAGTTTCTTCTGGCGACAGATTTATTCTATGGTGTGTATCCGTATTGTTGTCTGTAGGTAGCGTTACCTTAGCACAGTTGTACACTGGCTGCCATGTAGTTCCAAAGTCGAAAATCGATATTAACACTGTTTCTTCAGACTTTTTTTTAATCCTTGTGAAGTAAAAGTGTACCTTATGAAAGAGGCTTCAGAAGCACTAAATTAAATAAAATCTAAATTCAGAAATTCATTTAACAACCTAATTGTTAAGTGCTCCTAATATTTGGTGAAAGTTGAAAAATACACTGCATATATAAAATTTAACTTTCTTCCTTTTTTTTATAATAAACATAAACATTTTACATAATCATTCTGAGTTGACTTAATTTTTTCAACAGTATTTTGTCATGTCTGCATTAATGTAATTCTTTAAATAACACATAAAATAAAAGTGAGGTTTAAAGATATTTTTTTCTCCCTTTACATTACAACTCCCCTCCATTTAAAAATGTTGGGAGGGAAACTCCCCTCCTTGGAAAAACTGAATTTCAAGCCCTGGTGCATATATACATATATATGTATGTATATATGTGTGTAGTGTATATATATCACTGGTGCCCGGCTAATGGAAAAGTACCAAAATTTATTTGCAATCTTAAAAATGTACATATTCATCAATAATTCAAGTTTTAATCATCTAGTACATCTTCCAATACAGGAGTCAGCAACCTTTTTTGGCTGCGGGGCACAATCAACCAAAATATGTGTACATTAAGACGATGTTTCGGGTCATAATCCTTTCACTATATCAGGTACATGTAATTCTTAAAGCGAAGCAAAACCTTTGGCAACCAGTGATTCCGACAATAAAGCTTATATAAAAATTCATTATAATGATAAACACCGGAAAAATAAATCAAGATTTTTGTGAATTATGTAGAAAACATTTGTAGTAACGTATAACTGAAAATATGGTATCAGTGGTATTTTCATTTTAAAACAGCCTTTTTACGGTGCATAAATAAGATACATTTTATTGAGGAAATAACTATTATGCGCCTTTTTAAACTTTAAACACAAAACAAAATTATAAAAGCAGGGCCCGCGCTAAGCATTCGCCTACGCGCCAAATGCGAATACATTATGAAATTGGCGAACAAATAATTATTATGGCGAATGATTTTTTTTAGACCCTTTCGTTGTTGTAATCATGTTTTGCACAGTACAAATATATGTACTGTAATGTTTTGAAACATAAATGAATTTCCGTGCGCCTTCCCGGCCGTTGTTAGGCTTAGCATCGGGCCCGCTTCCTCTGGCTGCACCATTTGGAGCTCTCATTCTATCATGCCCTTAACTCACTTGGCGGGAGATAGGAGCGAAGATCTTTCTACTTGTGCGCCTACGCTTTGATACCGCATGGAGAGTAGACCATTTGTGTACGGTACGGACGCTGTCCGCAGCAACTGCATTTGTTTGGTTTTCAAATGCTTGTTTCTGAATCTAAGTTAGTAAAACACTGGTGGTCAAAATGACTCAACAACCTTCAGTTCTTTCGTATTTTGAAAAAAATAGATCCTAATTCCGATAGTGTAGAAGAAGAGAAAGGCGCAAAAAGAAAAAACAAGAACGAAAAATCATGCGTCAAGCATAGATTATACAGCACTTTCCAACGCTTCCAAAATAATTTTACAAATCATACCGTTTAATAAGCTATAAGCTAACACCTAAGTAAACAATTTAGAAAACGCATAACATATTTAAAAACATAATTTCAGGAATTTCCAACATATACAATATTCGGAAAAATATCCGAATACTTTTATTCAGCCCTGTATAGGATCTATAGATTTGTTGCCGAAACGTCAGTGAAGGCTTACTGTTGAGACCCGAAAAGTTTTTGGTTTCTGTCTGTCTGTCTGTCTGTCTGTTTGTCTGTCTGTTTGTCTGTCTGTCTGTTCCGCGATAACTGCCGTAAAAATGATCCGATTAGTTTGATTTTTGGTAGGTATATTGGTGAGATACCCGGAATTAGCTGTATAGTTTTTAGTTACATTTGGTTCATTCGTTCGGAAAATATAGAACATTTCTTTTTTGATCATAATGATTTCCTATGGGATTTCAGACGATTTTGAATTTTTTCAGTCGTTGAAAATAAAATGTCGCATTTGATTAATGTATTTAAACGGTAAGCTATGAAGGCTAAAATTTATCAAGTCAGGTCTTAAATTATTCAAATTAATTTGAAATTTTGTTAATACATTCGTCAGATTTTTTAAATTAGGTGTATAATTTTTGGTGCAATTTTATACATCTGTTCTAATAATATAATACATTTTATTCTATCATTTTCTGCAAATTTTAAAATACATTTATTTTTATTTACCTCTTTAATTTAACCGTAACCTAGCAACTAAATTTTAAAGAATATCAAAATAATAAAATTCAAATAATTCAGACTATTTTGCTACAATATTTTATTGGGTGCTTTTAATATTTTATTGAGAGATTTTAGTATGCTATTGCCATCGAGTTAGATCAAGATGTACGTATGTAAAATAAATATTATAGAATGACCATCAAAACTGTTTTTCCGAAACAAAAATTGTAATAACACTAGATTTCTGCAATAGATATAAGTGAAATACAGTAGATTCAGTTTACATTTCCATAAGTTGCTTTTGTACACGAGATATTATTCAACTTATCTATCAGATGCGAGTGTTTCGTGGTTGGCACGTAAGTAAATATTGCTATTTAGGTACTAGGATAGCATGAAATTATTTTCTGAATTTTTGCTTATCCTAATAAAACCACTGAGTAGAACGAAATCCAAGATATACTAGAATCATTCACACAAACAATAGGTAGGAAATCACGAATATAAATTTAATAAGATTACGGAAAACATTTCTTTTTAGGTCATAATGCTTTCCTATGGGAATTCAGACGATTTTGAAAATTTTCATCCATTGAAATAAAATGGCGCATTTGATTAATGTATTTAATGTGTAAGTTATGAAGGCTAAAATTTATCAAGTCAGGTCTTAAATTATTCAAATTAATTTGAAATTTTGTTATTACATTCGTCAGATTTTTTAAATTAGGTGTACAATGTTTGGTGCAATTTTATACATCTTCTCTAATAATATAATACATTTTATTCTATCATTTTTTACAAAAATTTCCAGTGCATTTTTTTTCTCTCTTTCAATAAATGGTTGCTAAGCAACTATATTTCAAAGAATATCAATAAAGGAAAATTCAAGTGGATCGCATTATTTTTACGCGAAGTTTTATTAAAAATTGCCAATTTTCGGGTTTTAAGTTTTTAATGTGATTTTTAGCACTTTCCAACCTTGTTGAAAAGTGCTTATGACTTCGGTTTGTCTGGCCGTCTGCCGTCTGGCCGTCTGGCCGTCTGGCCGTCTGCCGTCTGGCCGTCTGCCGTCTGTCCGTGCTCTAACTCCCGTAAATATGCTCGGATTGCTCTGCAATTTTTATATGTTATTGTCGTTATCTATAGCATGTTCCCTATTTCAACGGAAGTGTGTAGCACTTATAGTTTTTTTACAGGGACACTCAAAAGAATTCCGTTACATTGCGGTCTATGGGGAAAAATCATTTGCGGTTTATTTAAATAATGTTTCACTACTTTAAACGCAGTGAAATTTATATATATCACTAAGGTGCATTAGAAGATGCTTAATATGGAACAGGGTGTGCATAGCACTTATAATTACTTTACAGGGACAGTCAAAAGAATTCCGTTACATTACGTCTAAGGAGAAAAATCGTCTGCGGTTTATTTAAATAATGTTTCACTATTTTAAACGCATTGAAATTTATATAGATCACTAAGGTGCATTACAAGAGACTTACTACGGAATATTGTGTGTATAGCAGTCATCGTTCATTTACAGGGACACGCAAAAGAATTATCTACTGTCTGTTAACAATAATTCCTGGAAGTGCGTTTTAAGTTATTGAACGCGATTTTAATTTTAACTTGCTTTTTGTCTATTACGTGATGTGTATAAATTCTGTAGATCCTATACAGGGCAGCACAAAAGTTCGCGAACACATTTCTGTTTATTGACAAACTCCAGACGGAGAATTTTAAACTGTGCTACGCGTTTCCTAACTGAACTAAAATTATCATCCTATGTAGTATATATACAAATCTATAGATCCTATACAGGGCTGAATAAAAGTATTCGGATATTTTTCCGAATATTGTATATGTTGGAAATTCCTGAAATTATGTTTTTAAATATGTTATGCGTTTTCTAAATTGTTTACTTAGATGTTAGCTTTTAGCTTATTAAACGGTATGATTTGTAAAATTATTTTGGAAGCGTTGGAAAGTGCTATATAATCTATGCTTGACGCGTGATTTTTCGTTCTTGTTTTTTAATGAAATAGATGAGAATTTATTTTAAGTACTAAAAAATGATTACCAAATCGGTTTTCCAAATGAAAATAATAAAAACGTTGAATGCGTAAATTGAATATAGGTCAAATAAGAGGAATTTAAATTTGTATAAGTATAATTATACACGAAATTTTATTCAACTTCAGAAACATATGATGTTTAGTAGTTGAAATATAATTATTCTTTTAAGGATAGGATAAAATCTCTTGTACAAAGATATGGTTATTCTAATGAAATGAAAATTGCAAATACATTCAGACATATACTCAAGAAATAAAATAGCACAATTACTGGAAATTGAGAATAGAATATTAAAGCGACAACGGGGGTTCAGGGGGGCGGAGCCCCCCTGAAATAATGTATTGTTATTCTGAAAAAATACAGTAACAAGTAGTTTATCCTATCATTGCATAACATTGTGTTTAAGGGGATACTTCTAAAATTTCCGAAACTTTCGATAAATTTATATTCTTATCAATGTATAAATAACTTAAAAAGATTGAATTTTAGTGTGTCAAATATTTTTCAGATAATGTTAAAAATTAGTAAGTTTAATGAACAATGATTTTTTGAGCTGACGTTGAGGCCTCTGATCTGTAGATTTACTAGTATATATACTACATAGGATGATAATTTCAGTTCAGTTAGGAAACGCGTAGCACAGTTTAAAATTCTCCGTCTGGAGTTTGTCAATAAACAGAAATGTGTTCGCGAACTTTTGTGCTGCCCTGTATAGGATCTACAGAATTTATACACACCACGTAATAGACAAAAAAGCAAGTTAAAATTAAAATCGCGTTCAATAACTTAAAACGCACTTCCAGGAAATATTGTTAACAGACAGTAGAGAATTCTTTTGCGTGTCCCTGTAAATGAACGATGACTGCTATACACACAATATTCCATAGTAAGTCTCTTGTAATGCACCTTAGTGATCTATATAAATTTCAATGCGTTTAAAATAGTGAAACATTATTTAAATAAACCGCAGACGATTTTTCTCCATAGACGTAATGTAACGGAATTATTTTTACTGTCCCTGTAAAGTAACTATAAGTGCTATGCACACCCTGTTCCATATTAAGCTTCTTCTAATGCACCTTAGTAATATATATAAATTACAATGCGTTTAAAATAGTGAAACATTATTTAAATAAACCGCAAATGATTTTTCCCCATAGACCGCAATGTAACGGAATTCTTTTGAGTGTCCCTGTAAAAAAACTATAAGTGCTACACACTTTCGTTGAAATAGGGAACATGCTATAGATAACGACAATAACATATAAAAATTGCAGAGCAATCCGAGCATATTTACGGGAGTTAGAGCACGTACAGACGGCAGACGGCAGACGGCCAGACAAACCGAAGTCATAAGCACTTTTCAACTAGGTTGGAAAGTGCTAAAAATGTAATGAAGACTTGGAAATTCGTCCGGAACAAAAACGAAAAATTCAGCTTAGAAGGGATTTTCCAATTTTGTGGCTAGGCAATACACTGTTTTGCCAAGTTTGCTGTTCCTTTATGGTTTGTGTTAGTTTCTTGTGTTAAAAATTTTTTCCGTATTTGTTCAGGTGGTCCAAAGCTTCCTAGGAAGTAATAATTTTATTAGTGAAATATTCAATTTTTCTGAGTATAATATTTCTTTTTTAATGCTAAAAATGTGTTGCAAAAATAAGAGGGAAAACATATTTTTTAAATAAAAGTTAGGATTTATCAAACTTTACAATGATTTAAAATAAGTGGTACAGATGTCATATACTCACCACGTTGGCGCGATCTTTTCCCCCTACCAATTTGGCGAAAACTTTGTTTTTGAATATTAGTTACAAATAGCATGCAATAATAGCGCGTGATTTTTTATTTCAATATAAAAATAAAATATTGTAATAAATGAAATAGCTTCTATTATTTTTAAAAAGGAAATAAAAATGAATAAATGATAGTTTGATATAAATATTGATACACATAATAAAAATAATTTACAGAATTAAAATAAAAAATAAAAGTAAGTAAACAATAATAAACATACATAATGCCAAAGTTTTTGCCAAATTGGGGGGGGGGGGTTACGTGCCAATGTGGGACGCATATGACATCTGTGCCAAATAAGTTTATATATATACTTTTGGCTAATAATTTTTCAATTTGGCTAATTTACTGGATAACAGTTTGAAAATCTTAGCACAGCCCCTGAAAAGAAAACATAATTGAATGAACTTTACTTTCTCTTCAATGGCTCCCCTGATGCCAAGGCTTGATTAATGCACGGGCCTCCGGGGCCTCGGTCCTGGGCTCACCAATTTCAGGGCGCCACAAATCATATGGCTGATTTTTCCCCCCTTAATCAAATACTTTTCAAATAATATTGTTTTATAAAATATGAAACATAAAATTTAAATATGCAATACTGCATACTGTGCAATAACATATGCAATACTGCATACTGTGTCTATTGGTTTCAATATAAACTAGGATTTTACAATATCAGAATTATAGTTTAAAATGATTACTAGACTGTTGGGAAAACACAATTTTTATGATTTTGGATAAGGCGAGTTTTGAAAAAGACGTCCTCATTTATTCTGCAACATAAACTGTGGATCATAGATGTTTGTGAATTATACAAATGCTTATTTGAGAAAGGGGACGGTAATTCATTTTCTTAATTATTCTTGTAAGTTAAATTTTTTTTGTAAACTTGAAACTTTCACCCAAACAACTTTGTCAACTCATCAAATAAACCCACTTTTTCTGAAAGTATCGCTGGAAATGGGGAGGTAGGGGGGGCAACTTTTTAACAGGCCCTGGGCCCAACTTCAGCTTGATCGGGCTCTGCCTGAAGCAAACATATATGCATTATAACTGAAATTTTCTGTTATGTTATTTCAACTAGCCCTTCAATGACAAACTCCCACCCTATGAGGAGGGATCAATCCATTTTTTTATCAGGTGGGGAAAGGTAGGGAGTGATTGCGGCGTGCGGTTCTAAGGGTTGGGTTGATTATTGACGGCCAATTATCGACACTAGGGATATAGGCCCGGGGGGAGTGCCCTTCGTGGGGGTCTTTCTAAGGGAACCTAATCCGTATTTACGCATGGAGAAAATCCACGGCTCGAAAGAAAACCACGAAAACTCCGAGCGATTAGGCCGACGGGCGCGATTGGGATCGAACCCAGCACCTCCCGTCTACCAGCTTCGAGAGCACAACCTCTCAGCCACTGGTGGGGCCGCGGTTCTAAGGGAATGAATGTAGTAGGTTCACCGTATTTGCCTCGTGTTGATATTTTGATTAATCCTGCGCTATGTCTGATGATTTTATAACCAAAAGGGCTTTTTTAGGGCCAACTTCGACTAATTTTGAGGGGGGGGGGAGGCACAAATGACACAATTTTAAGATAGTTTAAAGTTTAAAATTGTGAAATCGAATACGAAAAAAAATTTTAGTAATATGGCTTTAGATACGTTACTTACTTTTATTTTTTGCCAATTTTAAGATAGTTTAAAGTTAAAGAATTATGAAATCGAATACGAAAAAATTTTAGTAATCTGCTTTAGACACGTTACTTACTTTTATTTTTCGCCAAAAAAGCAAAAACTTAGCTAAATCCTGCTCCAATTGCATTTCTGTAGTTATATAATTTTAGCAAGGAGACGCTATCAATGCAGCTAAACAAGATAAAATTAGTGAGATTTCAATTTTAAAAGTCCGATTTCAATTTTTTTTAAATGATTTCTCTTATTTTATTTAATACCCAAATAATAAATAAAACATAAAACAAAAATGATATATTCAATGTTACGCTAATCTATTTTAATTTGAAATTGATAGATGGAGCCACCATTTCAATTGCCTCTCTAATTTTCCCCACCTGCTAAAAAATGGAATGATCCCTCCTTATAGGGAGGGAGTTTGTCATTGAAGGGATAGTGTTATTTCATAGTTGGAATTTCTGAATTAAACCTTTTTAAAGTTTCAAAATAAACTCGAAATATTTTTTCAATAGAATTTTATTTTTAAAATATTTTTTTCAGAACTTAAGTGAGTCACTTGAATTAATGAAATGGGTCACTCGGTGACCCGCGTGTCATAGGTTGCCAACCCCTGTTCCAATACATTAAAATTGTTTAAATCTTCTAGAAGGCATGAAACACAATACTTATAATTTTATGCACATAACACAATACTACAGCTCATATTCAAAATATTAGAATAATTGAGAAAAAGTAATAAGAAAAAATTATTGGTACTTTTTGGTTAGCCGGGCGCCAATGATATATGTACATATATAAATATATATGTATATACATAAATATATATATTCATACATATATGTGTATATTATATGTATATGTGTGTGTATATATACATGTATATATATCACTGGCGCCCTGCTAACTGAAAAGTACCACATTATTTTTCGTTTATTTTTGATACTAAGTAAATGCAATTAAATTTCTTATAAATTAAATCTGGAATGTTTAGATAGGATTTTAACATTTACAAAATATAATTTCTGAAACACATAAAAATATTAGAATATTTTATTTTACGCAACAATATTACCTTAGGAATATGAAGTAAATGGTAGTTAATATTTTGTAGCATCCCCCTTAGCTTTCATAACAGTATACAATCGATCTTGCATACTATATACAATGTGTTTACAAACATTTCTATCAATATTAGCTCAAATAGACTTTATATGTGCCACTAACTCAGTTTTACTTGGAGGATTTTCTTGGTGTTTTTTCTTCATTATACACCATAAGCTTTCGATGGGGTTAAGATCCGGTGAGTTTAGTGGCCAAGGAAGTACCTTAATGTTGCGTTGGCGGAACCAATTCTTAGTTGACACAGAGGTATGCAGTGACGCTAAATCTTGTTGAAAGATGAAATCATCTTACTTTAAATAAATCTTCTGATGATGGAATCATGTAATATTGCAAAATTTCTTGATATATCACAGACTTAACCTTTACATAGACAATGCATAACTTTCCGGGTCCTTTTGCACTCATGCAACCCCAAAACATGACAATAGCTGCAAATCTTATGGAATGTTTAAGGCATTTTTATCAAATGCTTCTTGCTTCATTCTCCAAACTCGAATAACTTGATTACCCAGACATGAGATTGCTAAAATTTGAAATTAGCTGAATTTTTTTTCCCTTTTATAGTTGGTTGGTTGGTCATCAGATTTCTGTGGAACAAGCATAGTTCATAAAAGCACAGCACGTGCAATCAAATCTTAATACATTTACTTTCGAATTAAATCAAAAATAAAATATCTAAAATTATCTGCCACCAGCTAAATGCTGTTAAAAAATATATACAAAAACGACTTAAAACAATGCACACATATATTTTTCAGCAAGAAAGAACGATCAGTTTCGATTATTTTCGTGCACGCTGTTGTTTCATTTACAGATAAACATAACATGAGTAGCATTTTGTTGCCATTCCAAAATAACAACATAACTCAAAACCCTTAACTACACGCTTCAGTTTCATGTCATCTGTAGTAGCAGATTTTTTTGGTTTTTGGCGGCCATTTCGGCGCTTATTTTTAAATTTTCCATTTTTTAAATATTGTGTTAGTATTTTACTAACGCTTGATTGCGAACAATGTAAATATTTCACTATATAACATTGATTTTTACCGTGCCGATACAAATCAACCATACGAAGTTTAATAGATTCAGGAATATCACTCACACGACCCATTTTAAGACGAAAAAGCAAACAAACTGCAAAAAGAATACTGATTTTAAATAAAATCAGTCTGAATTTAATCAATGATGCCACCAGTTATGAATTGGTGATAATTAAAGGAGAATTAATGTGAAATATTAGATTCACTTACAGAATTGCGATTGTGAGCGAGCGATCGTTTGTTTCGACCGATCGCTCTCGCTCGCAATCGCAAATACTGAAACTAGCGAATGACAAAACATGTCGCCTTTCCCTTCGTTTCTTATCCTGTGGCGTGGAAGGAGGCGTGAAGCATATTCTCGAAGTTGAAAGATGTGATGGCTTGTGATTGGCTGGCTCAAAATACTGGCTACAGATTGACGATTATTTATGATTGTTTGGATCAAAATTGATGGGCAAAGATGCCCGCCCATCACGTCTGGTGATCACGTGTTTGTAACTGATTTTATACATTTTCGCGGACTTCAGATATAATGTAAATACCAGATTAATAGAATTACAATTCGCAGAATAACGCGAATTAGGAAAAAAGAAAATTCGCTGAATTCCGCGAATTAGGAAAAAAAAATTCGCTGAATTCCGCTAATTCGCTGAAAAATCACATGCCTGTTACCATATGAAACACAAAACATACTTTCATCACTAAATATATTTTTCCAATCTTCTTCGCTCCATAAATGTCTTGATTTACACCAATTCAATCTTATACGCTTTTGTTTTGCAGTCATGAGAGGTTTTGTTTTTGATACACAAGATTCAAACTTAAATTTATGGAGACGTCTTAATGTTGTCGATGTAGAAACTGCAACTCCTTCTTCCCACTTTCGGTGCAAGAATCTCACACTTTTAAAACAGTTTTTCTTAACAACACGCTTCAGTTTCCTGTCATCTGTAGTAGCAGATGTTTTTGGTTTTTGGCCGCCATTTCGGCGCTTATTTTTAAATTTTCCATTTTATAAATATTGTGTTAGCATTTTACTAACGCTTGATTGCGAACAATGTAAATATTTCACTATATAACATTGATTTTTACCGTGCCGATACAAATCAACCATACGAAGTTTAATAGATTCAGGAATATCACTCACACGACCCATTTTAAGACGAAAAAGCAAACAAACTGCAAAAAGAATACTGATTTTAAATAAAATCAGTCTGAATTTAATCAATGATGCCACCAGTTATGAATTGGTGATAATTAAAGGAGAATTAATGTGAAATATTAGATTCACTTACATAATTGCGATTGTGAGCGAGCGATCGTTTGTTTCGACCGATCGCTCTCGCTCGCAATCGCATATACTGAAACTAGCGAATGACAAAACATGTCGCCTTTCCCTTCGTTTCTTATCTTGTGGCGTGGAAGGAGGCGTGAAGCATATTCTCAAAGTTGAAAGATGTGATGGCTTGTGATTGGCTGGCTCAAAATACTGGCTACAGATTGACGATTATTTATGATTGTTTGGATCAAAATTGATGGGCAAAGATGCCCGCCCATCACGTCTGGTGATCACGTGTTTGTAACTGATTTTATACATTTTCGCAGACTTCAGATATAATGTAAATACCAGATTATAGAATTACAATTCGCAGAATAACGCGAATTAGGAAAAAAGAAAATTCGCTGAATTCCGCGAATTAGGAAAAAAAAAATTCGCTGAATTCCGCTAATTCGCTGAAAAATCACATGCCTGTTACCATATGAAACACAAAACATACTTTCATCACTAAATATATTTTTCCAATCTTCTTCGCTCCATAAATGTCTTGATTTACACCAATTCAATCTTATACGCTTTTGTTTTGCAGTCATGAGAGGTTTTGTTTTTGATACACAAGATTCAAACTTAAATTTATGGAGACGTCTTAATGTTGTCGATGTAGAAACTGCAACTCCTTCTTCCCACTTTCGGTGCAAGAATCTCACTTTTAAAACAGTTTTTCTTAACTACACGCTTCAGTTTCCTGTCATCTGTAGTAGCAGATGTTTTTGGTTTTTGGCCGCCATTTCGGCGCTTATTTTTAAATTTTCCATTTTTTAAATATTGTGTTAGTATTTTACTAACGCTTGATTGCGAACAATGCAAATATTTCACTATATAACATTGATTTTTACCGTGCCGATACAAATCAACCATACGAAGTTTAATAGATTCAGGAATATCACTCACACGACCCATTTTAAGACGAAAAAGAATACTGATTTTAAATAAAATCAGTCTGAATTTAATCAATGATGCCACCAGTTATGAATTGGTGATAATTAAAGGAGAATTAATGTGAAATATTCTAATATTTTGAACCACTTGAATAAATATTCTAATATTTTGACTTTTCAAAATAATTTTTTTTTCAATTAATCTTTTCAAAAATTATATTAATTTTAAGATAATAAATAAGTTTAATCAACAATAAGTTTTTAATAAAAAAATTGTTTGCATTAAAAGACATTAAATTACCGAACGATATTTTCAATTTGTAAAAAGTAATTATTCTAATATTTTTAATCTGTACTTATCAAATAAAATAAATAAAAATTACTTACTTTTATTTTTCACTTTTTTGTCCACATTTAGCAGACTGCCTATGAAGATACACTTTGGCAAGGTAGGTACCAGTGATAGCAAATTTCTTAATTTTAATCTTGCCAATCTTTCAACATTAGCTAGAAACAAATAGCCAATATTTTCACATTACAATATAGTATCTTTAAAAACTTAATTAAAAATAGCTAAAATATAATCATGATAAAATATGTAAAAATCAACATATCAATACAAAAAACAAATATCATGTAATTGGGTATTAAAAATTAGGTTTAGTTCATAAAAATGGTAAGATATAACGATACCTTTCAGTTAGCCGGGCACCCGTGAAATACATTTATACATATAGTATTTATGTGTGCATACATATATTTCTCTGGCGCCCGGCTAACTGAAAAATACTGATATAACTAGAAACATTTTATTTAAAACTGAAAGCATTTTATCTTACTTTATAAACACAAAAATCATGTCGTAATTTTCGTAAATATCATGATATTTTTGAAAATATCCGATATTTTTTTATATACTATATCCCATATTTTCAGAGTTAATATAAATTAGACATTAAAACATATGTCATTTAACATGAAAACTTACAAAAAACAATATTCTAAATGTCTTTCTAATTTATTTTTTTTTTCACATAACAAAATTTAATATCAACTAATTGAAAACAGACACAATTTGCTTTTTACACTCATGAAAAACAAACTATTAAGATTTAGTAATCAAGTTAAGAAAATTTTATGTTTTATACAACAAAATAATTTCTTTTTATTGAAAAATTTAAACATAAATATAGTACACTTTTATTTATTTATTTTTTTTTTTTTGGGGGGGGGGGAAGGAGCTAAAAAAGCCACTAATAAAAGAGCAAAAATTCTTTATCTACAGAAACGACATAGCCAATAACAGTTAAAAAATTCCTTTACTTGTTTTTACTGAAAATATCAAAAATATTATACGCAATATTTTGAAAATAAATATCAAATATGTGAAAATATCGAACTTCATGTATTTTGAAAATAAATATCGGATGGATACATATCACCAAACCCTGACAAAAATAGGAACTTACATTATATAAAATCCCAAAATCTATTAAAATCATTTAGAAATTATAAAATGTTATATTTAGTTGTTTAAATAATTGTTCAATGAATCATTATTTGTTTACAATTCAAAAGATGCCAATTAAAACAAGATTTCTCGAGTTATAAGAATTTATTAACTGTTCATTTAAAAAGCATGAATTATCTTTAAAAACATGCATTAACAACGATAAAATAATTCATCAAAAAAGAATTAGGCAAGTTTTATTAAAAAAATTATCATGCTGCAGTTTAATTTGTAGTTTACCATATCCTCCCTAAATAGGTTTCAAGAATGTATTTGTGCAGTTTTCTTTAGAATTTATTGATTAAAGTCTATCTAACTCTGCTAAATAATTCCTTTAATGATAGTTTGTTAAAATTAGGTTTTTGACATGACTGTTTTAACCATATTTAAAACCAGTTAATACTGCCACATGTAAAAAACTTGCCAACCCTGATTTAAGTATAAAGTCCAGAAAACCAAGACTTTTAATTAAAAATATATATACCTACACAAAAAAATTGATATTCATCGTGTTGCATAATCAAAATAGGATCCTTCCCATTTAGCTGCTTAGCAGGTGAAAAAAAAATTATATATCACCAAACTATAATGCCAGATAAACTGGAAAAATAATCTAAATTTTTAAGGGTACTTTTCGGTTAGCCGGGCACCAGTGATATATATACATGTATATATACACACATATCTACACATATACATACATACATATATATACACATATATGTAAATACATATATATTTATACATAATACATATATCACTGGCGCCCGGCTAACCGAAAAGAACCTTTTTAAGTAACCTCTGATAGCGGTCGTCACAGAGCACGATAAAATGGCCATACTTTGGAGGTTGCCAACCCGCGGACTGCCAAGCAAAAAGGCAAAATTGTAATATGCACTCTAATCTTTTTAAAATGCTAAAAAAAGCATGAAATTTCAAACATGATATAAAAAACTTTATATACAGATTATAAAAGATGCAAGTGGTTTTAAAAAAACTTTAATTTCATTGCAATGATAAAATTTTTATTAATTACAGTAGACTCCCTAAAATCCGCACATTGTTTCAGATGTAAACAGTGAAACTTACAGTTAAGATATAGGAAGGAAATTCAAGCTTTGTTATTTTTATATCATTCTGTACTCATTTTATTATGTAATTCTGGTTAATATCATTTAACTATTGCTTTTTCATAGAGGAAGTATAAATTTATCAAGATAACACTGATATCAGTGGTGATTGATTTGTTTATCAAATACATTTATGTATTAATCAAGCTTTTTTGTTTATTAAATCTCGTCAAACACCAAATTAAATTTTGTAATTTTATGGTTTTGATGTAAATTACTAGTGTATTTTTATGAGGCGAGTTTCATTGAATAATTCAAGAAAAATTGATCTCATTATTATTATGCATATTTAGTCATGCATTATTAATTATTTATGTAACCTTTACATTATTTCCCATAGTTATTTTGGAACAGATGCTTTACACTCACGCAAACATATAAACATAAGTTTGGCGACTTTTTGGTTGGCGCAATTTTCAAGACCGCGCCAAACGAATAACTTAATACAATGGCTAGTTTGCCATTAAAGGAAAAAATCTCCTAAATTTGGCGACTTTTTTCCTTTTTATAACTGATTAAAATTTTTAAAAAATCTGTGCGTGAGTGTATGACATCATAGCCCTTATTTTAATATTTTACTTTATTGTAAGCATTCATGATAATTTTGAGTGCATTATTACATTCAAATTACTGTTTAAAAATGTAAACAAAACAGTGACCAGAAATCCGCAAAATTCTAAAATCTGCATAACCTCTGGTCCCAAGCTGTGCGGATTTGAGAGAGTCTACTGTACATGAAATTAATAAAAAAGTGGCTATTTATACATTTAAAAAAAAAGGTCATTACATTCTGGTATGTAACAATTTAAAAATTAAATTGGAGTACTTAGCTGTTCAGTTAAATTAAAACATTTTAAGGACTATGAAGAACGTTACTGAAAATGGACTAATTAAACATTCCAGTAATGGGCAAGGGTCCTAAAACCGTAAAAAGAAATACAATTTTGCAAATGACCATTAATATATAATATTCAAAGTTTTATATTGCTATCAAAATAAAAACAAAATATTAACATAAATTTGTGAAACAAAATAAAAAAAGATATAAATTAATTCAAGCCAGCTCTTAGAATGTTAATTTAGATTTTCACTCAAAAACAGTGGAACTATGAAACATTATTTTCTGCCTCAGATTGGTTTGATTAAAAGTGTTAACAGTAACATAGATTATAAAACTTGCAAGGGGGAATTATGAAAAAAAAATTAAATTTTTATTGGTTATTTTTTTTATAAACAAACTTTTCACCATTGAAAGGTGTCCATTACTGGCACATCTATCCTATTTTGCATCTTGCTGACTGGTAAAAACAGTTTTTTTGCACACGAAAACAACAAAAATGTCAAAAATAAGCAAGTTATCCTTTTTTTTTTCGATTAACTGATTAAATAATACTTATTAATGGGAGAAAGAAACCCGAATTAAGCGATTTGAATACCAATGGTAAAAAAGGTATAACGTCATTTTCTTTTCAATATTTAATGCAAATGCTAAACCAGGGAGATATAAATAGAGATATTCCATTACCATGTGCTAAACACTTAATACTAACTTATTTGTTTTTATACACTAACGTATGATTAATTTAGATGCATGAGCTGACTTCAATACTTAATTCATTAAAAAAAAGAAAAGTTATACATTTTGCACATAAACAGTTAAAGCATTTAAGAAACAACTTACTTTGACTGGGATATTCTGTTGAAAAAAAGAAACAAACAGACACAACACAGTGAAGCCCGCGCGCCGCCATATTGAAGTGAAGATCAAGTGAGTTGCCGTTGCCATTCCGGTTTAGATAAATGTCCCTACGACAATGAGAGTATATCGGTGCTATATCGATGGGTGTTAAAATATTATCATATCCATGGTGTAAAGTTGAAATCGGCATCCATCAAGCTAGTGGCGCGACGAATCATTATCATTTGTAGTATAGCTAATGGATGCCTAGTATTTGACAATGATTTGGTGCTGCGTAAGATTATCGCCAGTTTTTTACCGTACAAATACCACTTATTTGATAAAACCTTATTTTGCCATGAAAAATATGCCAGAATGTTACATGAAAATCGATGTATCTGACAATAATGATATTTCTTATATCAATTCGTGACGTTTCTGACAATTCTGTGTTTGCTGGGATGTTTTCAAGTCTACATAATTCAAATATTTTGTTTAAATGTTGCATGTGTTCTTCTAATGAGGAAGAAAAAATAATGATATCATCAAAATAATGAATGGCACGCAAAGTCTATTTTGTACTTAGTAAGTATTCTTCTAAGGGTTCTATTAAATATTGGCGGGCCTATTTTAATACCGAAGGGCAGAACTAACCACTGAAAGAGACCAGAGTTGGTAGCAAAAGCCAATTTTTCAATATCAGATGGATGGAAGGTTATATTGCCAGTAGCCATAGGCTAATTCTAAAGTTGAAAAATAATGCGCACTACTCAGTTTATATAAAATTCCATCGATACGAGGTAGGGGTTCTGTGTCATTTTTCATTATCGCGTTTAGTTTTCTATAGTCACCACATAATCTAGTTTTTTTACCTATTTCTCTTTTCATTACTAATGTAATAGGGGCCGAATAGGGACTATTGCTCTCTTTAATTAAACCAGCATCTAATAATGATTGAATTTGATCTGAAATATCTTTTACTTCTAAAGGGGAAGTTCTGTACGGCCATAGAGATATTGGTAGGTCAGATTTAAGGAAAATACGTTGCGGTTCAATATTAATTCTCCCGACATCATATTTATTTTTAGAAAAAAATGTCTAAATAATCCCTTATACTTTCCATTAAAGTTTCTTTTTTTATAGAATTTATTTCCCCAAGTAATTTAGAATTATGAACATTAGATTGAACAAAGGATTGAGGAGATATGATCTTTCCATAATCGGGTTGCACTCTCTGATAATCATAGTTAACATTAAAATGGAGTAATCTTAAATTATCACTGGATATGCTCTTAGATTGATTTTAAACAAGGTCTCCTTGTAATATACATTTAGCACAATCAATAGTTAAATTAAACTTACAGCATTCTTGTAAACCTAATATAGCATAATCTAATTCTGTATTACATATCAAAAATCTAATATTTTGTTGCACATTACCTAATTTAAACAATAAATTACAAGCTTTATCTATCACAACAGTTCCTTTGGCTTGGCCAATAATAACAAGTGGAATATTTATAACTTTAGCATTTAACAATTTAACAAATTTAAAAGGTAAAATAGTTATGGTTGAGCCAGAGTCAATCACACAAGGTAATTCCCTGTTATTTACATATCCAGATACAATCAATTGTCATATATTATCAATAGATGGTTGTGGTTGACTAAGAGGAGGTGCATAAGATTGCAGAGGGTTAACATTGAATACACACTTCCTCTCCAAGTGGTAAGCATTTTGGATACCTCTGTTTAAACACATTCAACATAGTCTACTTGGGTATTTTCTCTGAAAATGAGTAGTAGGCAACCTAGGATTAATAAATCTAGAATTTGGAGCATAAAAATTGCTCTGTGAATGAAAATTGGAATTTGGCACATGAAAATTTCAAATTGGGCGAGACCAATGTCTAGGTGCATGATCATATTGTTGCAATGCTCTATAATTCTGAGAATTACTCCTAGAATTACTATTGTTGACATGAGAAGTAGGAATCACTACTAGCTGTTTAGCCATTCGGTACCAGTCTATTGTATTTTTTGGAGGATTACTAATCATATAATTAGGTACTCAGGCTTTAGACCGTCTGTTAATACCTGTATTATTATGGTTTCACATAAACAAATTTGTCTACCTATTTCAACCGTTTTTCGAAAATACTTTTCCACATCATTGAGATCATTTAATTTCATAGAAGCAAACTCTGAAAATCGAGGAACATGAACAGTAATAAATTTCTCAGTAAGAATATCAGTAATTTTATCAAAGGCATTACATTCTAAACATCCATTTATAAATACCTTTAGAGTCTCTTCTTTTCAAAATTTAGAAATATTTTTAATCTTCCAGTTTTCATCTTTCTTATCAGAAAGGCATGTTTTGTCAAAATGGTTTAACCAAGACTGTATATTCATTCCCGATTCGATTTATTTCGTTTTCACTCATTTTGTTATCGCTATGGACTTTTACAAATCCAGATCGCAATAACATTAATATAAAAATTAAAGAGAATAAACACAAACTGATGTAAAATAAAATTTAAATTAAATAACAAATGTAAATTCCTCTATCTCTAATAAATCATGATAATAATAATACAATAAATAAGAAAATCTGACCGTAAATAAAATATAACAAAAATAAATAAAGTAAATAATAATAGACACAATAATAAGTCTTTTCAAAACTTACGTAACTCCGTTCACAAGTTGTCGGCTTGTTTACTTTTTTATTTTACATTTTTAATCCTTATGATCTTCTTTTTTCCCTATAAAAAAATGAAATTATTACGTTAGTAATGCTCCTTCACGGGTCACATTCAAGATGCATTGTAGAATTTCAAACAGCATGTTCTCCGGTGTTGTCAAGGTATAAAAAATTCCATAATTTTTTTGGAATATTTGATCGCATTTCGTGAGAATCAGCAAGATATTCGCAGATTCCCTGTTTATTGGAAGATTGCCGTGGCGTGGCGTAAGTTCATTTAATCCTGACCGGCTTTCTGTGAACTTTTTACGAAGATGATTTAATATTCCACGAGAAAATGGCAGTTTGTTAAAGATGTAGAATGATTGCAGTCGGCATCAAGAATCATGGCGAAGAGGTTAGGCAATGATGAGACACCACAAAAGTTTCTTCAATAAGGAGCAGCCAATTTTCAGATAAATCGTTTATTAACAACCATGACGATGCCAGTAACAGTTCCCACAGTATCAGGTATACTTATAGCCCTCAGGCTTAACGATAGCTCACTACATCATTTAATAGATCTTAAAGAGCTGTAATGAAAGTCTAAGTCAGTTGAACACCAGATAACGCTTTTGTCAGCACTTCCAAACACGACAAAAATCTGCTCTCCAAAATCTTGCAAGTGAGTTTTGTTCACGGCGCGTAGAGTTACTGAAAACGACGTAACGAGCGCGCGATCCAATGAGTGAGAGGCGAATTTAAGCTAAGCGAATGAGGTGCGATGGTGAAGATTTAACACGAAAGAATCCCCATCGTAGCTGCGCATTGATTTTGACGTGAAAAATACCCAGCGCGCGAAGCAAAGCATAGAATAAAAAAATAGCCTTTAAAAACATTCGAAATGACAACAAGCGTATCTCAGAAGTTTATAGATTGGAGAATTGATAAAAGTTACGAATGAACTTAAAGTTTTAGATTAAGATTTGGAATAAGATAATTATTAATATACGTGTTATTACTTTTAAAAGGACATTAAATAGGAATAAATATTATTAAGAATTAAGGAAATAATGACTATGTCAGAAGTTAGATTAATTTAAAGGAATAATGCGAAATAAATGCGAAGGATAGGCTAAGGAATTAAAATTTTTATATAATATATATATATATACTAGCCGGTCTTCGCCCGTCTAGCCGGTCGCTTCTCAGTGGGGCCTAAATACATTCTGCAGCGTCCTGTCTTGACTTTCCTTGGGTCCCAGAAATTGCATTTTACATGCAAACAGATAAATTTAAATAAAATACTTTATTTTAAACTATACGAAAATAACTAAACAATATAGTATATATATATATATATATAAACACTTAAATAAATATTTCGTGGGAATAATATTTTTTCCATAATCCCTCTGACAAAATACTACTGGCCCTGTGCGTATTTATCTAAGATGAGCGGAGAGTTTTCAGATGAAATAAATGAAAGTGGGATTACCTAAGATAAATGGCGATAATTGTAAATGGGTACTGTCACACCCATAAATTATTAATGAGGTGCTCAAAATAACGGGGCCCTGTGTATTTCTCAGCCATACATCGTTAATGCAGCGATCATTATAACGTGGTTCAGTTATTTTGCGTGCATAAATCATTAAAATGAAATCATTCTAACAGGACCCATTCGGTTGCACGCTTGTAATCTTACTATACGGTAATCACCATATGGCATCCTTGTGCATACCCTACCCTATAAATATCAATAAGTATTTAAATCAAATATAGTTTTACTTTCAAAAAATGTATTTTGAAAAAAGGTGGAAGTGTAATAATTTGTTTAAAATTTTAAATCCGATCTCTAAAAGACGAAAATAGAAAAAAAATATATTTAAAATAGGAAATTAAAAAACATATTCCTGGGAAAAAATGTCACACAAAATATATAATAACAAATCATCAATAGTTCTCTTTTCCGTCTAATCCTCTGCAGTCGGGTGCACAGCGTATGTTGCCCACAAACTCGCTAGCTCTAAAATCGCTGAAATATATGATTAACTACATTTTTTTTATAGATTGGTAAAGCGGAGTTTTACATTCTTACTTAAAACTGCTGCTGAGATATGGCATAATTACCTAAAATTTTCGAAACACAGTGTGACCCCCCCCCCCCCTTTGATAGATTATTATCTAAAATTGCTGAAATCCAAATTTAACAAGTTTTTATTACATTTGTTGCCCTAAATTTCACGCTCCTACCTATTACAGGAATATGTCAAAATGACATAAAAAATTCGACCCCCATTTATCGGCTTTTAATGACTGAATTTTTAAAATCGCGGAAATACACGTTTAACTATTTTTCAGTAGATTCGTTATCCTGAATCTGTGATTTCAAGCTCCTAACTAAAAATGCTGCTGATATATGACGAAAATTTGAAATGACCTAAATTGTATTGACCCCCATTTAGCCATCTTAATGGGTGAATTTCCGAAGTCGCTGAAATATGTGTTTAATTATATTTATAGCAAATTTGTTATCCTGAATTTCACGCTCTTATCCAAAACTACTGATGAGATATGGTGAAAGGTGAAATCATCGAAAATTATCGACCCTCTATTTAACCCACTTAGTAGTTAAATTTCTAATATCGCCTAAAATACATGTTTAACAATTTTTTAGTAGATTTGTTATCCCGAAATTCACGTTCCTACCTATAACTTCATTTCAGAAATGGCAAAATGACATAAAATATTCTATCCACTATTTAACCTCCCTTAGTGGCCGAATTTCTAAAATCACTGAAATACTTGTTTAACTATTTTTTTAATTAGATTTGTTATCCTGAATTTCACGCTTTTTACTAGAACTGCTGATGAAATAGGGTGAAAAAGTGAAATAACCGAAATTTTTTTATCCTTCGTTTAACCCCCTTTGTAGTTGAATTTCTAAAATCGCCTGAAATGCATGTTTAACTATTCTTTAGTAGATTTGTTATCCCGAATTTCACGCTCCTAATTAATACTTCTACTGAGATATGGCAAAGTGGAGTAAAACATTCGACCCCCATTTAACCCCCCTTAGTGTCTGAACTTCTAAAATCGCTGAAATACGTGTTTAATTATTTTTTTAGTAGATTTGTGATCCTGAGTTTCATAATTCTACCTATAATTTCTACTGAAATATGACAAAATAACCTAAAATATTTGACCTCCTATTTAACCCCCCCCCCTTAGTTACTGAATTTCTAAAATTGAAATACATTTTTATCTATTTTTTTTGTAGATTTGTTGTCCCGAATTCCGAGCTCCTAACTAAAAATGCTGTTGAGATATGGCGACACGCAAAATCACCTAAAATTTTCGAGCCTCCATCTAACCACTTTAACGGATGAATTTCTAAAATCACTGAAATATGTGTTTAATTAACTTTTAGTATATTTGTTATCCTGAATTTCGCGCTTTTAACGAAAATTTTTGTTGACATTTGGCGAAACGGCAAAATGACCTAAAACTTTAGACCCCCCCCCCATTTAACCCCCTTAGTGGTTGGATTTCTAAAATCTCTGAAATACGTGTTTAATTATTTTTTTAGTAGATTTGTTATATTGAATTTCACGCTCTTACCTAAAACTGCTGATGAAGTATGGTGAAAATGTGAAATCAATGAAAATTTTCGACCCCCCATTTAACCCACTTACACTTTTAAAACTGAAGGTGACAAAGCCGTGCCGTTTATGTCCCCGGGGTGAGTAGGCGGTACATTTTGGAACCCTAAGGCTGAGAAATGTGGCTGTGGTGACGTTTGACCGCGCACTGGGTGATTAAGGCTAATTTGGGTGCCATTCACTACCTATTGCTTTAATTTTGGCAGCCCCTTCGGGCGACATTCATCTTGCGCATGCTCTGTGACGTATTTTACTTTTCGCAAGTCACTCACAAGGGATATCGTACAACATGGCTGCCTTTGAATTGTAGTGGCATGCTGCCTCTGCCGCGCGAGATTTCAATAGTAGTAACAACTATATAAGTCATTTATTCGGAATAAATAAACCTGGGGAGTAAACAAGAATAATCACAATTTATATACAGGTATGTGAAGTGTTTCAGTGTATTTGTATATTATGTTTTATTATTATATAAATTTTAGGCATGTTGTATTACAAATGGCTCCAAACATTATTTTCAAGACAAATACATTTTAAGTTATAATCTTGATGTGGAAAGTTGAAATTTTTATCTCGTGAAAGTCGAATGATGTCGCCTCACCTATTTGCTTGCGTTTTAAATTATTATTTATGTAGAGCGTATAATAATTTCATTTTATTCATATTTTTATCTAATGAATTTTATCGCACAGTTTTTGTTCCTTACCATCTAGAAATAAAGTTAATGATGCATTATAATAATAATAAAAAAAATGTTGAAACATAAATTGTTATATTTAAAAAAATAGTTTAATTTCTTATTTTTCTGATATCTAAACAAACTATTTGTATACAGTTGAAGAATTTAAAAGTTTTAAAGAGAATTGATTTTTACTAACTTGAAACGTATTAATTTGAATATTTGACAATTTTAAATTAGTTGATTTGATAATATGAAATAGTAAACTTTGTAACATAAGAAATAGTAAACCTGATAAAATATGAATTACTGCAGATGTTTTTATTAATCAAATACTTTTTATTATCGAAATTTTTAGAGCTTGTGTTTGATCATGAAATGAACTAAAAATATACCTCATTACATATTATGAATTATTAACAAAATAAATAAATCGTAATTCCTGAATTGATATTTTGACATTTATACATGTGTCTTGAAAAATGTTTTGTGAGTCTCTTGTACTATAACATATTAATAATAATAAATCACTGGAACATTTCAAAGTGTGACTGGATGTAAGAATGTCTTGGATGATTGCGTGATTTATGTAAATATTTTTAACTCGCATAGCTAAAAGAATTTTTTTCCCTCTTAAAATAATAATGATAAATAAATATCTCTGTAGTACATAACTTAAAATAACAATAATAGTAAAAATGGCAATAAATACTAACCAGTTTTGAAAGCAAAAAGAATCTTTATTGCTAAGCTGAAAATATCTATTCACAATTTAGGCTGGAGTTGAAAGCTGAAAACATTTACTAACAAATTTATTTGTAAATAAAATGACTTTTAAATCTGAAACAAAACAAAACATCTTAATCGGCATTTATTTATCTATAGTGTCTATTGGCTATTTACACCTGATGATGTATAATGCATTTCTCATATATATTAACCTACACATGGAGGGGCAATGCAGGTTTTTTTTTCAATTTTTTTTGTTTGTGTGTGTCGGTGGGGGGGGGGGGGGGGCATTCTGTGAAAAATAAAGGTTAATTTTGTGAAATTTATTATATTTTTCACAAAATGCCCCCCCCCCCCCCTTGTATAGCAATTGTATTGAAAAGAATTTGAAAATTCTTATACTTAAAAAAAAAGGCTATACATATATAATAATGCAATGTTTAACTTTCGCTGAAATAAACTGATCAATACTTCATTTTCTCTGCTGAAATGTATACAAAGTTAAAAGTCGATCATCTCATATGTCAAGTGTCAATCCAGGCAAAATTTGAGGCTTATTCAGAGCTCCTTCACAAAGATCTATTTAATAAAACAATCTCCTTCACAAAAATCAATTTAATAAAATGGGCAAATAAAATTCAGTAAAATCTATTTGATAAAATGGCACCCTTCACCTAATTCCTTTTAATAAAATAGGCCCTTTCACAAAGTTCTATACTGTAAAAACTTACTATTTTTATTAATTATTTAATATTTTGTTATGTTTTAAAATGTGTAATTTGTAAACAATTTTTCGAACCAAACATTTATTAACATAACAAAAACATTTTAAAGTCCTATTTGCTAAAGTTTTCCCTTCTGGTGAACTTGATTGTTTACAAGTTACACATTTTAAACATAACAAAATAATAAATAATTAATAAAAAAAAAATAAGTTTTATGGAATAGAATTTTGTGAAAGGGCCTATTTTATTAAAAGGAATTTTGTGAAGGAATCATTTTATCAAATTGATTTTTCTGAAGGGGCCCATTTTATTAAATATATTTTTATGAAGGAGCTCTGAATAGGCGCCAAATTTTGCCAGGATCGACCCTTGACATGATATGATCAACTTTAAACTTTGTATAAATTTCAACAGAGAAAATGAAGTATTGATCAGTTTATTGCAGCTAAAGTTAAACATTGCATTATAATTGCCGAAACGTCAGTTGAGGCTAACTGTGGAGACCCGAAAAGTTTTTGGTTTCTGTCTGTCTGTCTGTCTGTCTGTCTGTTTGTCTGTCTGTCTGTTCCGCGATAACTGCCCTAAAAATGATCCGATTAGTTTGATTTTTGGTAGGTATATTGGTGAGATACCCGGAATTAGCTGTATAGTTTTTAGTTACATTTGGTTCATTCGTTCGGAAAATATAGAACATTTCTTTTTTGATCATAATGCTTTCCTATGGGATTTCAGCCGATTTTGAAATTTTTCAGTCGTTGAAAATAAAATGTCGCATTTGATTAATGTATTTAAACGGTAAGTTATGAAGGCTAAAATTTATCAAGTCAGGTGTTAAATTATTCAAATTAATTTGAAATTTTGTTTATACATTCGTCAGATTTTTTAAATTAGGTGTATAATTTTTGGTGCAATTTTATACATCTGTCCTAATAATATAATACTTTTATTTTATCATTTTTTGCAAATATTAAAATGCATTCATTTTTATTTTCCTTTTCAATTTAACCGTAACCTAGCAACCATGTTTAAAGAATATCAAAATGATAAAATTCAAGTAACTCAAAGGATTTTGCTACAATATTTTATTCGCAAAATAAAATATTATTGGGTGATTTTATATTTTATTGAAATAAATGAGAATTTATTTTGGTACAAGTTACCTTTTAACTACTATAGAATGATAGCCGAAACATTTTTATATGAGATATTATTAATTTTCTGGAAGAGATGCGGATTTTTCGTGGTTGAAAATTAGTATTATTTTAAAAATATAATGTAATATCTCATACAACGAGGTAGTTAATCTAAAAAATTAGCGTAGTAAAACGAATCCATACAGCCTGAAATAGCACAATTATTGGTAACTGAGATCATAAAAAGTTATCACAAAAAATACTTTATAGCGCCAAATCAAGATTGCTATTTAGTGAATTGGCAGTGGGCACGATTATGAAGGATTACACAATAAAAGTTTTCAGGTTTAAAAGTTTCCAAATAAGCCTATTTTGGGGAGATTTTAGTATGCTATTGCCATCGAATTAAATCAGGATGTACTAAGGTCAAATAAATATTGTACAATGGCCATCAAAACTGTTTTTCCGAAACAAAGATTGTAATAATACTAGATTTCTGAAATAGATAAGTGAATATATAGTAGATTCAGTTTACATTTCCATAAGTTGATTTTGTACACGAGATATTATTCAACTTATCTATCAGATGCGAGTGCTTCGTGGTTGGAAGGTAAGTAAATATTGCTATTTAGGTATTACATGAAATTATTTTCGAAATTTTTGCTTTTCATAATAAAACCAATGTGTAGAACGAAATCCAATATGTACTAGAATCATTCACACAAACAATAGGAAACCACGAATATAAATTTAATAAGATTACGGGGGGTTCAGGGGGGCAGAGCCCCCCTGAAGAAATGTATTTTTTTACCTAAAAAATAAAATAAGAAGTTCATAAGAATGTCAGACTATTATTGCATAAACCGTGTTTAATTTAATGTTCCTAATTTCTGAAACCTTCGAATTATTTTATATGCGTATAAATATACATGTAATAATTTAAAAAATTTAATTTGCGTATTATAAGATGTTAAATATTATGAGAAATGAGATTAAAAAACATTGACTTTCATATAGCTGACGTTGAGGCTCCTGATCTGTAGATTTACTAGTTATATACGTTTAGCCTTTTTTTCCCTTTTTTTAGTATGAGAATTTACAAACTCTTTTCAATACTTTAGTATGCTATTGCCATCGAATTAAATCAGGATGTACTAAGGTCAAATAAATATTGTACAATGGCCATCAAAACTGTTTTTCCGAAACAAAGATTGTAATAATACTAGATTTCTGAAATAGATAAGTGAATATATAGTAGATTCAGTTTACATTTCCATAAGTTGATTTTGTACACGAGATATTATTCAACTTATCTATCAGATGCGAGTGCTTCGTGGTTGGAAGGTAAGTAAATATTGCTATTTAGGTATTACATGAAATTATTTTCGAAATTTTTGCTTTTCATAATAAAACCAATGTGTAGAACGAAATCCAATATGTACTAGAATCATTCACACAAACAATAGGAAACCACGAATATAAATTTAATAAGATTACGGGGGGTTCAGGGGGGCAGAGCCCCCCTGAAGAAATGTATTTTTTTACCTAAAAAATAAAATAAGAAGTTCATAAGAATGTCAGACTATTATTGCATAAACCGTGTTTAATTTAATGTTCCTAATTTCTGAAACCTTCGAATTATTTTATATGCGTATAAATATACATGTAATAATTTAAAAAATTTAATTTGCGTATTATAAGATGTTAAATATTATGAGAAATGAGATTAAAAAACATTGACTTTCATATAGCTGACGTTGAGGCTCCTGATCTGTAGATTTACTAGTTATATACGTTTAGCCTTTTTTTCCCTTTTTTTAGTATGAGAATTTACAAACTCTTTTCAATACAATTGCTAGACAAGGGCGGTGGGGGGGGTGCTTTCATTTGTGGAGTGCAGCTGGGCACCTTGGAGTAGAGGTGCCATTACTCTCCCATGGGGTTCCATCCTTTCACCCCTTGGGGCACCCTGTATTAAGGGGGCCCAAGGGGTGAAAGGGTGCCATGTGGCACCTGTAGTTTTAACAGTGTAGTGGTTCAATTTATAAAATCGCCTGAAATACAACATGTTTAACTATTCTTTAGTAGAATTGTTATCCCGAATTCCACGATCCTACTTAAAACTGCTGCTGAGATATGTCGAAAAGAAGAAATTATCTAAAACTTTCGACCACCCGTTTAACCCCCTTAGGGTGTGAATTTTCAAAAATCCTTTCTTAGTGTGTGCCTATACTGTGTAAAGAACATGTCTTTCAAATTTCATTGTTCTGGGACAAACGGTTTAGGCTCGGCGTTATTATGAAAAAATCAAGCTACTCTTTTATAAGTATAGATTTGTTATCCTGAATTTCAGGTTCATCCAAAACTACCGATGAGATATGGTGAATATATGTCTACGATCAATATTTAAGGATTAAAAGCCGACGTCAATGTTTTTAGAACAGCCTGTTCATCTATGTATCTAAGTCAAACAACCAGAGAACGTATTTGAATGTAACTTTTATACAACTATTCCAGTCAACAGGGGAGGTTAATAGCTATAAATAGTTATCGTACGGTACATAGGTTTTTATTTTTTTTTCGACTGGCGCGCATAAAAAATGTATATATATATATATATATATATATATATATATGTTTCTATACTGTTTGTCAAACTTAGAGTTGTAAGAGTGTAAAAAAAAAAAAAAAAAAAAAAAAAAAGCATGCCCTCTGTGTCCATGTCCACTTTCTAATATTTATAAAGGCATTTTACTGGCAACAACGTAAATATCACTCTCTATAATCAAGCCAACTGGCACGCAATATGTAAACATTTCCTACTTTATTCATTTCTTTGTAGTCGATTTAATGTTTAGCGTCACAAACAATGGCCTTTTATAGTTGTTAATGCTCTCTTTTGAAAATGTCTTATCTCCATGGAAACCATTTCTAAACGCTCATCTTGAATTCTTAATATTAATACTAACAATGAAATACCCTCGAATGAAAATACCCTCGATGAAAATGCCGCTTTGACAGTGCATGTGAAAGACGCCTCATTGTGAGAATTTAGAATCAAAAAGCAGAATTGCACCTAATAGACTAACCATACAATGGTGAATACGTTCACACAGCATATTTGACAGGGAAGCAATATTTTGATCAATATTTCATCGAAGTTTGAATGGATTTTATGCGTGACATAAGAATCAACAAGGAATGAATAGAAGAAAGATATATTGAATTCATATCATAATGTATCAAAAGTGTATTACATCAGATTAATCTTTTTTAAAAGCTCAAAATATGATTAATAACTTGTTACATAGGAAAATGGATACTAGGTATTACAAATTAATTTTCCGATGTGATATGCTAAGCTAGTTTTATCATACGTCTGTGATGATATAATTCTATATTAATATATAGCTTCTCGACGGTCGCTTCTGAGTAGGGCCCAAATACATTCTGCAGCGCACTGTCTTGACTTCCCTTGGGGCCCAGAAATTGCATTTTATTTTGCAAACAGAGAAATTTAAATAAAATACTTTATTTTATACTATACTTTATATATATATATATATATATAAGCCCGTAAATAAGTATTTCGTGACATTAATAATATTTTTTCCATAATCCCTCTGACAAAATACTACTGACCCTGTGCGTATTTATCAAAGATGAGAGGAGAGCTTTCAGATGAAATAAATAAAAATGGGATCGCCTACGATAAATGACGATCATTGTAAATAGGTACTGTACGCCCGTAAATTATTAATGAGTTGATCAAAATAATGGGGCCCTGTGTATTTTTCAGCCACACATCGCTATTCAGCGATCACTATAACATGGTTCAGTTATTTTGCTTGCATAAATCTTTAAAATGAAATAATTTTAACAGGACACATTCTGTTGTACGCTTATAATCTGACTATAAAGTATTCACCATAAGGCATCTATGTGCATACCCTGGCCCATAAATATGGCAAACAGTATTTAAATCGCATTTTTTTTACTTTCAAAAAATGTATTTTTTTAAAAATGAGGAAATGTAATATTTTGTTTAAAATTTTAAATCCGATCGCTAAAAGACGAAAATCGAAAAAAAAATAAATCAAATGGGAAATTAAAAAATATATTCCTTGGAAAAATGTGACACAAAATATATAATAAAAAATAAGCAATAGTTCTCTTTTCGTCTAATCTTCCGCAATCGGGTTCACAGCCGATATTGCCCACAAACTCGCAAGCTCTTAAATCGCTGGGAAATACATGATTAACTACTTTTTTGTTAGATTTGTAAAGCGGAGTTTCACATTTTTACTTAAAACTGCGACTGAGATATGCCACAATTTATGGCCTAAAACTTTCGACACACAGTGTGACACCCTTGATGGATTATTATCTAAAATTGCTTAAAAATATATTTAACTATTTTTAGTACCTTTGTTATCCTAAATTTCACGCTCCTACCTATTACTGATACATGTCAAAAGAACATAAAATCGCGGAAATACCTGTTTAACTATTTTTTAGTAGATTTATTATCCTGAATCTGTGATTTCAAGCTCCCAACTAAAAATGCTGCTGAGGTATGGTGAACAATCGAAATGACCTAAAATTTTCGACCGCTATTTAGCCCCCTTAATGGGTGAATTTCTAAACTCGCTGAAGTATGTGTTTAATTATTTTTATAGCAGATTTGTTATCCTTAATTTCGCGCTCATATCCAAAGCTACTGTTGAGATATGGTGAAAATGTGAAATCATCGAAAATTATTGACCCCCCCATTTAACACCGTTAGTAGTTGAATTTCTAAAATTCCCTAAAATACATGTTTAACTATTCTATAGTTGATTTCTTATCCCGAAATTCACGCTCCTACCTATAACTTCTATTGAGAAATGGCTAAGTGACATAAAACATCCGACTCACTATTTAAGCCACTTAGTGGCCGAATTTCTAAAATCATTGAAATACTTGTTTAACTATTTTTTAAGGAGATTTGTTATCCTGAATTATACGCTTTTTTCTAAAACCGCTGTTGAAATAAGCTAAAAAGGTGAAATCACCGACAATTTTCGACCCTTCATTTAACTCCTTTTGTTGTTGAATTTCTAAAATCACCTGAAATGCACGTTTTACTATTCTTTAGTACATTTGTTCTCCCGAATTTTACGCTAGTAACTATAACTTCTAGTGAGACATAGCAAAATGGCGTAATACGTTCGACACCCATTTAACCCACCTTAGCGTCTGAATTTCTAAAATCGCTGAAGTACATGTTTAACTATTTTTTAAGTAGATTTGTTATCCTGAGTTTCATGATTCTACCTATAATTTTTACTGAGATATGGCAAAATGACCTAAAATATTTGACCTCCTTTTTAACCCAACTTAGTTGCTGAATTTCTAAAATTTCTGAAGTATATGTTTATCTATATTTTTTGTAGATTTGTTATCCCGAATTCCAAGCTCCTAACTAAAAATGCTGCTAAGATATGGCGAACAGGCAAATGACCTAAAATTTTCGACCGCCCATTTAACCCCTTTAGTGGTTGAATTTCTAACATCGCTAAAATACGTGTTTAATTTTTTTTAGTAGATTTGTTTTCCTGAATATCACGTTCCTATCTAAAACTGCTGCTGGAATATGTGCTTAACTAACTTTTAGTACATTTGTTATCTTGAATTTCGCGCTTTAAACTAAAACTGTTGTTGAAATATGCTGAAAAGGCAAAATGACCTAAAACTTTAGACCCCCCCATTTAACGTGGTTGAATTTCTAAAATCGCTGAAATACGTGTTTAATTATTTTTTTAGTTGATTTGTTATCTCGAATTTGACGCTTTTACCTAAAACTGCTGATAATATCTGGTGAAAATGTGAAATTACCGAAAATTTTCGACCCCCCCCCATTTAACCCACTTAGTGGTTGAATTTCTGAAATCGCCTGAAATACATGTTTAACTGTTAATTAATAGAACTGCTATCCCAAATTTCACGCTCCTACTTAAAACTCCTGCTCAGATATGCCAAAAATTGCGAAAATGACGAAATTCTCCAAAACTTTCGACTCCCCCTTATTTATATGAATTTAATGAATGCGCTGTTGCAGCGCCATCTGCACAGGCACTGCAACAGCGCCATTTGATTGATAGCGTTCGACTTCCACCCAATTTTTTATCGGTGTCTTGCACGTTCGTGTTCACCTGCTGTGTCGTCTTTCGCCCATAGCCGTTCATCGCTTCGTTTGTATGCAAAGCCCTGATTTTTTCCTCGAGGGCTTTTTGAAGCCCTCCAGGAATTTTTCTTTCATTTAATTTTTCTTTCCTTTGGGCAAGGATGAGCTTTCTCCTACTTTTTGCATATCACTATAATCTTAGAGAAAATGTTCTGTTAAATCGAAGAATGTTCCGACTGAATAAAACAACATTTTTTCCTAAGATTATACTGGTATTCAAAAAGAAGAGAAATCTCATCCCTGTATGGCGACCGTATATTATAGATGGTTAAAGGATTGAAATGGCTGTTATTAGTTAAAAAATAATACAGCCACCTCGAAAAGTTAAAGAAAAAACTTTTACTGATTTTATATAAAATACAAAATAATAATAATAATAATAATAATAATAATAATAATAATAATAATAATAATAATAATAATAATAATAATAATTAACATTTTGATGAGCGACCATTTTATAAATGGAAATTATTTAATTGAAACTTAAAAGGAATGTTTGTGATCCTTAAAAATATTCCAGTGTAAAATTAGACTCAAACAATATTTGGCTATTTATCGTTTGCGCCAGGATAACCACGATCCAAAATCAATTTATGTTTCAAATATCAATGAAGTTTCACTTGCTGTTTTGAATAAAAATTCTAAGGTTTTTTTTTTTGACGCACTAGGAAACACAGGCAAAACATTTTTACTTAATGCAGTTTAAAACAAGTTGGAAATTGTACGTTAAACGGGACAAATGAGGTGCGTTCGTTTTGTGCTATAACTAGTTTTACAATGTAAAATATCATCGTTATTATTGCAGTGAAATAAATTATATCGTCTGCTGTGAACGAAATGAAGATGCGATTCTGCTTCTTATTACGTATGCCATGTTTACAGGTGCTTTTTTTTTCGATTCCAGACAGCTCTGTAAATTCACCATGGATATCTTGCTTTACGAATGATTACCTCCATAGTTAATATTTCTATGACTCACGATGAATGAATATTTTGTTTATTTACTTTATTGGATTGATATATTTGGCTGTTAACCTGATTTTCACTGAAGTTATCTCAGAATCTATACATTTTTTAATGTAACTCATCCTTCAAGAAAACATTTTTTTTTGAACGATCTTTCTAAAAATGTAACTTTTATCCAATTTTATTCGAAAAAATAATTTTGAATAAAAATGGACGCTTGGCATACGGAAAAAGATGTGGTAACCCGTATTTGTTTTCCTCAGTCACATGGCATCCTCTTTTATTATACAGATTACGTATGATAGGATTTAATAGAATAAAGAAAACTTTTATTAATATCTTTTTAAGTTTTCAGTCGATTTTCATAAAATTTGAAATGACTTGACCAAATTCTGCAATAGTTATTAAAAATAAATGTACAACGTTTAAATAGCACAAATTAAAAACATGTATACTGACAAACAGCTGTTTCAAAGCCCTTAATCTCCATCATCAGTGCCAATTCAAAAGATTAAAACGAATTAAAACCCCCTAAGCCATGGCAGTTTGCCTGCCGTCTTTCACACGCACCCAAATGAAATGGCGGTGAACCCTTCAAAACATAAGATAATTGGTTATTATTTTCAAATTCAGATGTAAACTGTACATGTTTATCTACAGAGTTTATAACAGAAAGAATATGGGGAATATCTATATCACTAGAATTAAGTAAAGCGAAACAGTCGTCGACGTAGCGGGTGTAAAATGGAAAATTTAACTTATGGAAAAGGTTTGACTCGAAATAATGCATATAAAAATCACTGAGAATTGGGCTCAGGGGCGAGCCCATAGACAAGCCATCTGTCATGCGATAAAAATCACCATTAAAGATGAGCGTGTTTTGCGATAGACAACTGTCCGTAAGGTGTAATAATTCATCTATTTCAAACTGTGAGAAGTGAAATTCCTGTAGGCGTAATTTGAGACAGTTTAAGGCACCTTGAACCGGTACATTTGTAAAGAGGGATTTGACATCAAATGAAACCACACGGTGGCTTTGAGTCTGCAATAGTTACATATATTTAATTTCAAACCATTCGGTTGGGTAGTTTTAGCGCTGTTATATGCGAAGACGGACAGACAGACGAACGGACCAAACGACGACTATAGGTGCTACGTATTTATATACTTACAAACGCACCTAAAAAGGTATGATGATATAATATGGATGAGTTAGCTGTGGCATCTTCTGGGATCGCAGCTATGTTACTAGATCAAGGTAGAACAGCACATTCAAGATTCAAAATACCGCTGAATTTGAACGAAATATCTACCTGTGCCATTAGTAAGTAATCTGACCTTTAAAGGACATTCAAGATTCAAAATACCACTGAATTTGAACGAAATATCAACCTGTGCCATTAGTAAGTAATCTCACCTTTAAAGGGCAAAACTGGGAAATTTCATTAGTTGCCAGTGGCCCGTAGTAGCAAGTAGTTTTATAAGTGGCCACTTTCTTTAAACTAGTGGCCATTTTTTTATTTAAAAGCTCTAAACTGTAAAATTTTGTTAAAATTTCATTTAGTTTTCATCTAAAATGAAACAGCCTAAATAAATATGTTAATATAAACATTTTCCAACCAGCAAAAGTAGAATCTTTGATGAAATTAAAAAAAAAAGTACTCTTCCCCTGTAGAAAAATGGCAATAAGGTTGCTGCTGACAGACAATTTTTTAGTGGCCTTATAGCCGATAGCTAGTGCAAATTTTGCCCTTTATTGACCTTGCTGAATTAATAAGAGAAACGAAATTAATCTTATGGGATGAAGCACCTATGATCAATAAATTAGTATTTGAATGTGTAGACCTTGCGCTTAAAGATTTAATAAACAATATTCGCCATTTGGTGGAATAGTAGTAAGTGTGTTTGCTGGCGACCATAGACAAATTTTGCATGTAGTGAAGAATAGGAATAGATCTTATATTGTTTTGACCACTTTAAAATTTTCTAATATTTGAGAAATGTTAATATTAGGCATCTCACAATTAACATGCGATTGAATCAAATTCAAAATATGAACTTTTCTGATTATTTAATTCTAGTTGGCGAAAGTCAAATATAATATAAAAATTTTTCGACTTTACTGAATTCATCATTCAAACAAGTATCTTACAAAAGTCTCATTGAATATGGAAATACAGACTATCAATTTGACAAAAGATGCATTGTATTGAATGTAGAAATTGAAAGAATTAACAACTTGATAAATTAACAATTTACTGGACAACAGATAATTTATTTGCAGCCCATGAGGGACTTCTCAGATGAAGAGGCCAAGTCTGTAGAGCAAAGATGTCCCTCTCGGTACCTTTATTAAGGTAAAAAAAGGAAAATAAAAGTACCGTTTCAGCTGGAACTGAGCCCGCCGGAAAACGCGACAGGGGGCGGGGCGAAAGCACAATGACCTTGGGCCAGAATTGCCCGAAATTCAAAGAAACAAATTCCTCATTGCCGCAGAAAAGACCTCCCTCGTGACACGAGGCAGCGAGGTGCCGAGGTTCTTGAAATTGACTTGAGGATGGTGTGCCGCACAGCACTTGGTTATCAGACTGCAAAATGAGCTAGAGGGTTTCGCACCAGAAACATGCTCTCTCGAGACAAGGGGCGTTGTGGCATTGTCAGAGTAACACTACTCGCGACAAGGGGCGATGTCATATTAGGAAATGGGAGTTGATCTGGGTACAAACTAGCTTGTCAGTTTGGAGAAGTGTTCTAGGTTTTGGTGGATCTGTTTGAGTTTCTTCGGAAGTGTGGGTCTAGTAGGAATGTTTTGAAGCCATCTCTTAGGAGGAGTGACTGGACGTATAATCTGTCAGCGTACGGTAAGTGTGCATTCGTGGTAGGCGTGAATAGGAGGTCCCACCTCGCCGCACTCACATCTATGAGATCCTGCCCAACCAAATTTGTGAAGGATGATTTCAAGTGCCCGTGGCCCGTTAGAAAGCTCGCGGTTTATGGTGTGAGGGGATACATGTTGCATGACACTGCGGGGATTTGGACAAACGTGTGCCTGCTGTTTTCAGCGAGTTCCGCGTACTCTTGCCATTCCGAGATGATCCTGGATTTCAGGAACTTTTTGATGAACGACAAGGGCACCGGAAGGTGATGATTAATAAATATGCTTGGTGGCTTGTTTTGCAAGTTCGTCCGCGGACACGTTGTCATATGTGCCTTTGTGCGCTGAGACGTGACCATGATGTGTTCTGTACAGGAGGCTTTTGAGTTTTAATTCAATATTTAGTACGAGTGGGTTAGATGTTCTGTGTGTGTGGATAGCCAGCAGTCCAGACAGGCTATCGCCGAAAATAGAGACCTTTGCTCCAGATTGACCTTCTAGCCATTCTACGGCAGAAAAGATTGCAGATAGCGCTGCCTTAAAAATAGAATTGTTATGTCCGAGCCTGCAGGCCCACTGATGAGTCAACGCGTCTCCTTCGGTGGCGCAAAAGGTTGCCCTCACGCCGGTGTCGGTGCAGAACCCATGGAACAGGTGGCAGGGGTGTATTTGTTAAGTTGCGTGTTGACTTGAAAGTGCGATGCATCTTCCGCAGGGTCGATCTGCCAGCCGTGGACATTATGTTCATAGGTTATGTTGGGAAAGAATGTGTTGGATATGTGTTTCTGGCGATGTTGTAGGATGGATGCCTTGTTTAATTCATATTTTAAAGGTATTGCTACAGGTGGGATGCCTGTGCGTATTGTAAGTACATCAGTGGATATTGTAAGGTATCCGCGTGAAAGTTGTAGTACGAATATCCTTTGGATTGAAGTTAATTTTGTGAGTACCTGTTTTGTAAGTTCTTCTTCACCAAATGCATGCCCCGCATGTTATTATGCTTTCTATTATTGTTAGATAACAGGTTTTTAAAGGCTATTTCTTACACCCTAAATTTGGATGTTAATTTAAGGGATTTGTGATGATAGGAGTTGAGTTTGAATCGTAAATAAATTATGTTTGTGATCCAGTTAACGTTGGAATCGATTGTTATGCCTAGAATTTTGAGTTGTTTTACGTGATGTCCACTAACGCCGTGAATCCTCATTACTAGTGGTCAATCGGGATCTAGACGGCGTTGCTTATTGAAGACCAGTGCCTGGGACTTTCTCGGAGATAGTGTAATGTCTAGTGTGTCCAGAAGCTGGCAGAAGATACGCGGAGCTTGGGCAAATGCTTCCTCCAGATGACAGAGAATTTAATATAGAGATGATTCCGTTGTAAATGAAAATCAATAGATATTGTATCCTGTTGAATATTTGAACAATTTAAAACCAAGTGGTATTCTGCCAACTGTTTTACGACTTAAAATAGGAGTTCCAATTATGTTGTTGAGAAACCTCTATTCCTCGTCTTTGCAATAGAACGAGATTGGTTGTAAAGGCTCTAAACAATCGTTCAATCAAAGTTGAATTTATAACAGGAACTGATATAGACAATCAAGTTTATATTCCAAGAATAACTTTGATGCCTTCAGACTAGGAATACACTTTTAATTTTAACAGAAGACAAATTCACATCAAGCCATCTTTTGCGTTGACAATAAAAAAACGCAAACGCAGACACTTGAACAGGATAGCATCTATTATCACAAACTTGTGTTCACGTTGTAGTTATACATTGCATTATCTATTGGTTTGTTCTGATAGTTCTTTCTGTTTGTGAAAGATGGTTCGAACCAGAAAACTCTACCAATTAATTATTAGGCATTAATACCAATATCTAATGTCTAATAATCGACAGGAAGAATTTTCCGTGCGAACTGGTTTTCCCAAAGGGAAGGATATTTTTGAATAACCCAATAGAATAACAAATGAAGAACACATTGAAATTTGTTGTATAACAAATAATTTGGATCAAAAGAATGTTGTGTTCAATTAGGTGTTGAAATAATTGCATAAATAAATAAAGCATTAATATGTAATATGGGGCTTAATGTAGTTAAGGGTAATCCAAAAATATACATATTGGACTAGGTAAAATTCTGTCAAGTATTACGAGAAAAATTGTAGGCTGAAAAGAAACTATTTCACTATATTCACTGAAAGAAGTGTACGTGAAGGTAATGTTGGATATCTTGGGGAAAAGGGTGTTGGATATGTTTTCCTGGCAAAGTTTTAGGATGGATGCTTTGTTTAATTCATATTTTAAATTTATTGCTATGGGTGGAATTCCTGTGAGTATTGTCAGTGCATCAGTGGATATTGTAAGGTACCCGCGTGAACTCATGTACACGCTTAAAAAGTCTTTAATATGCATACAATAAAAATGATGAAATCAAAACTTATTTTTATTTCATATCTTTAAGTCCATGTGAATGGATGATGTCACACATAAATAATGTTATCAAAAATACGGTTTAAGGTTAATAATAATCTATATTATAAACCAAACACATGTCTGATTATTTATGAAGTCATTTTGAAGGTTGCAATGAATGGACTAATAAATTTCGTTTTTACTGCATCTTTTTAAACTTATAAACATCGCACAATTTCAATTTGTACACTGTCGAATAGGGAAAAAATGCAATTTCTTTGAAAACTCTATTTGAATTTACTGAATTTTTATGGATTTAATAAGTTTCAAATAAAAAAAAATACTGTAATAATAAAATTCGTAACTTACTTATTAGTTGAATACCATGTGCTGAAAATGAAGAAATCTTTTTGTCAGTTCCAAAAAAATGGATAATTTTTGTACTTTACTGTAATTTTATTTACCGATGCATAAGCTCTAAAAGTCACATGAATAAATAAATAAAATAACAATGATGAAAAACACATGAAACCTTCCTCATCAGCAAAAATAATTAAATCTGCATTGTAGTTTATTAGATTGTTTTCAGCTGGTGCATTAACATTGTACCTGAAAGTTTTATAGTACAAATGTTTTACTCATTTTTTCACCTGAAACTCGGGAAAAAATGGCCATAATTCCTATGGTCATTCTACATGTTTTCATTTGAATAAGAAAGGGAACATGCATGTTGTTGCGGCAACCTGTGTTTACACTTGCGTTATTAACACTAGCTCTCATATACGTAATAGTTAAACAAATTTTAAATGAAAACCATAAAATGTATCATGTTCACTCGCGTGATAGTCGCACTTTTGTATCGACTTATATTACAGCTGCTATCACGCGAGAAAATCTGACACTAAATATTGTACTTGCTCATGCTAAAAAAATATACTGCTATAAAAAAAACAGTAATAATAAAATTCGTAACTTACTGATAGTTGCATACCATGTGCTGACAACGAAGAAATCTTTCTGCCAGTTGCAAAAAAATGGTTAATTTTTGTACTTTACCGTAATTTTATTTACCGATGCATAAGCTCTAAAAGTCACAAGAATAAATGAATAAAATAACAAAGATGAAATACACATGAAACCTTCCTCATCAGCAAAAATAGTTAAAACTGCACTGTAGTTTATTAGATTGTTTTCTGCTGATGCATTAACATTGCACGTGAAAGTTTTACAGTACAAATGTTTTACTCGTTTTTTCACCTGAAACTCGGGAAAAAATGGCCATAATTCCTATGGTAATTCTATCAAAGTTTTCATTTGAATAAGGAAGGGAACATGCATGTTGTTGCGGTAACCTGTCTTTACACTTGTGTTATTCGCAGTAGCTCTTATATACGTAACCAGCCGGTCTTCGCCAGTCTAGTCGGTCGCGTCTGAGTGGGGCCCAAATACATTCTGCAGCGTACTGTCTTGACTTCCCTTCGGGCCCAGAAATTGCATTTCATATCCAAATAGAGAAATTTAAATAAAATACTTTATTTAATACTTGGAAATTTTTCCAGAGAAAATTTCTCACGCCTTGCATTAATAATATTGATATTCAAATTTTAATTGCTTAATAGGCGTATAGCCAATATAGTGAAAAAGTACTCAAGCCGGGATTCGAACCAGGGTCATCAGATTAGCGCACTGACGTTCTACCAACTGAACCACTTGGGAACGATACTCAGCCTGGAACTTTTTCACCATAACATGTTGGCAAGGCTACAAACGCAGCACAAGATGGAATATTTTCCATGAGCCGCCAACACTGGGGCAAACATGAAATCACAGAAAGTCCAGCATCGACAATTGAAATAAATTCATATTTAATACTTAGAAAACTTTTCCAGAGAAAATTTCTCACGCCTTGCATTTATAATATTGATATTCAAATTTTAATTGCTTAATAGGCGTATAGCCAACATAGTGAAAAAGTACCCAAACCGGGACTCGAACCCGGGTCATCAGATTAGAGCACTGACGTTCTACCATCTGAACCACTTGGGAACTTATAAATGCAAGGCGTGAGAAATTTTCTCTAGAAAAATTTCTAAGTATTAAATATGAATTTATTTCAATTGTCGATGCTGGACTTTCTTTGATTTCATGTTTGCCCCAGGGTTGGCGGCTCACGGAAAATATTCCATCTTGTGCTGAGTCTGTAGCTTTGCCAACATGTTATGGTGAAAAAGTTCCAGGCCGAGTATCGTTTCCAAGTGGTTCAGTTGGTAGAAAGTCAGTGCGCTAATCTGATGAGCCGGGTTCGAGTCACGGCTTGGGTACTTTTTCACTATGTTGGCTATACGCCTATTAAGCAATTAAAATTTGAATATCAATATTATAAATGCAAGGCGTGAGAAATTTCCTCTGGAAAAATTTCCAAGTATTAAATATGAATTTATTTCAATTGTCGATGCTGGACTTTCTTTGATTTCATGTTTGCCCCAGGGTTGGCGGCTCACGGAAAATATTCCATCTTGTGCTGCGTTTGTAGAGTTGCCAACATGTTATGGTGAAAAAGTTCCAGGCAGAGTATCGTTCCCAAGTGGTTCACGACACAATCACGACACAATGGGAAGTGGACACGTCCCAAGTGGACCTCCAGCTCACAGGTGGCACAATACTTTTTCACTGGACATGGCAGTTTTCCTCACTTTCTATATAAGATTGGAAAGAGAGAAAACGATCTTTGTGAATGCGGTAGTAGAGGAGACGTGGTACATTATATTTATGGCAGGTGTAATTTAATGATGCATCATTTCAAATTCAATTCAGGCTTGACTCTTAGACAGAATTTATTCAAAACTTTGAATAATCCCGCTAATTATAAAAAACTGGCTGACAATTACAATATTTTAAATGATCTTTATTCTTTTATCAGATATCGCTTTTAAATTGATAATTTTCTTTTACTGCTCAAGAAAACTTCACATTTATTTATTGACGTACATATATTGGAGTTAAATTGGTATGACTACTTATGAACTTTTTTCAAAATAGACTATAAACTGTTATAGACTATGAACTGTTATGAACTTTTTCAAATTAGACTATGAACTTTTATAGACTATGAACTGTTATGAACTTTTTCAATATAGTCTGTCTTATATAATGATGAGCACAGTTGCAGTAGACACCTATTATTTCCATAATATTTAGACTTGTGTAACCATACTGGTCTTTATATTTTGTTTCATTTATTGTTTTGTTTGTAGTTATTTTTTATTTAGTTTTTAGCAAAAGGAGGTTGTGTGTTACCTTGCTATTTTATTTTTTTTATGTTAGGATTAGTTTATATATTTTAGTTTAGTAGTATGAATGAACTGGATTCATTGGCGATGTCGCCATTTTTGATTTTGAGTTTGATTATTGTTTTAATTAACGCTCGTTGACTTAGTCTGCTCCTGTGGCTGGGTGGATTTGGATGGTAGTTGGGATTTTCCGCCTGGTGGTACCTCCATCAGCCTTACGGCTGGGCTCCAGGTTGGGTGCACCCCCCCCCCCAAGTGGTTCAGTTGGTAGAACGTCAGTGCGCTACTCTGATGACCCGGGTTCGAGTACAGGCTTGGGTACTTTTTCACTATGTTGGCTATACGCCTATTAAGCTATTAAAATTTGAATATCAATATTATAAATGCAAGGCGTGGGAAATTTTCTCCGGAAAAATTTCGAAGTATTAAATATGAATTTATTTCAATTGTCGATGATGGAATTTCTTTGATTTCATGTTTGCTACAGGGTTGGCGTCTCACGGAAAATATTCCATCTTGTGCTGCGTTTGTAGCCTTCCCAACATGTTATGGTGAAAAAGTGCCAGGCTGAGTATCGTTCCCAAGTGGTTCCATCTTGCAAGTTAATTTGAATCATTGTCGAGCAGCCAATGATGCATTGGGGATCTATGTATTGGAGAAAGGAATTGATGTGGTTTTGGTCCAGGATCCTTATGTCTTTAATAAAGTTGCTTTGGGTGTTCCATCACACTGGCCTTCCTTTTATTCTTTTAATTATAATGCTGCTATTTATATAACTAACAAGGATTATACTTGTATACAGTGCCTTACTCTGAATAATAGTGTGTTTATCTCTTTAAACATGAGTGATAGAATTATATATATTGGTTCACAATATTCAGCCCCGTCGGGAAACTTGGAAGAAGACATGGCGGATTGGTCTGGTTTATTTCCAGATTTTGATAATATAGTAATAGGTGGAGACTTTAATGTTCCATTACGATCACTTGGTTATTCACGTGAAAATGACAGAACAGAAACTCTATTAGATTACATTATGCAGAATAATTTGTGTATTTTGAATGACTTAGAGGCACCACATTCTTTTAATCAAGGTGATTTACATGGACGTCCGGACTTAACGTTGAGTGGTTATGAAATTTGTAACTATGTTGACAGTTGGAAAGTTGATGCTGACACATTTTCCTACAGTGATCACCGATATATAACATTTGCTTTAAACTGTGCTCCAGTAATTATGGATAAGAAAAGATATAAAACTAAAAATAAATCATTTGTTAAATTTAACAATATAATTGAAGGAATTAAGAGGAATTGGTTGAGCTCTTTGCTGAATGTAAATGACGTGACAGCATGTAAATGACGTGATGATTGGATGGAACAATTTCAGGTTTTGATTACTGATGTAATGGACAAATGTTTTACAAAAGGTGTATTATCTTACAAACCTACTATTACATGGTACACTAAAGATCTGAAAATATACAGGAATAGAGTAAGTGCTTTGTATAAAAGAAGTACTAAAAATTTGGATAATCAGAGCTATAGAAATGTTTATATTGAAGAAAGGAATAAATATAAAAAGATGGTAAAGAATGCTAAAAAAACAGCATGGCTTGACTATTGTAAGAGAACAAATGAAAATTATGGTAATTTATATAGATTTATATCAAACAAGAAATTGAAACATACAGATTTAATTTTTATGTATTTGGAAAATTCGGCTCCTTTTTCTTCATATGATGAAGTTGCCTCAGAATTAATGAGTGAACATTTTAATATAAATGACACTCCGAATAACATCTTTTCATACTCTTCAGATAAATCTTTTTCTGCCGATGGGGATTGTTCATCTGTGACTACGAGGGAATTAAAATTTGTGGTTGCCCAGCAAGGACTTTCGAAGGCTCCGGGCTCAGATAAAATAGATGTCTTGGTGGTTAGAAACTTATGCAAGAAGTTTCCTGAAATTATAAAAGCGATCCTAAACAAGTGCTTGATCTTTGGACATTTTCCACGAATTTGGAAATCGGGAATTGTAATCTTTTTCCGAAAAAGGAATAAAGACCCTAGTTCTGCTAGGGGATATCGTCCTATTACTCTGTTATCGATATTGGGAAAACTTTTAGAAAGAGTTATTAAAACAAGAGTTATGATAAAGCTGGAAAAAGATAATTACCTTGACGTTGATCAACATGGATTCCGTGAAGGAAGGAGTACATTGTCTGCTATGTCTTATTTTAGAGGCATGGTTAGAAACGTTTTATCTAACTTCAAATATTGTGCAGTTGCGTCACTGGATATCCAGGGTGCATTTGATAGTACAGACTGGTTTATTCTGGCGGAGATCATTGATTCTACTCTAATTCCAAGCTATTTAAAATCAATCCTAAAAAATTACCTTTCTGAAAGAAAAATAGGTTTTCAATATTCAGATGGCATCAGATGGTTTCTGTTACACAAGGGTTGACCGCAGGGCTCTTGCATTGGCCCACTGTTGTGGTTGTTAATTGCGGACACTTTAATTAAATTTTATAAGGCTGAACATGCACTCATAGTCTCCTACGCAGATGATTTCCTTATAGTAAACGGTTCTGATACAAGAAGAGAATTGGAGACAGTTATGAACAAATCTTTGAACAGGTTTGTGATTGGATGTCAAAACTTTCACTTAAATCTTAGTATTGATAAATCAATAGCAATGTTATTTGGTTCAAATCTTATGGAAAATAGACATCCGATTTTCAAATTAAACAACATCACAATTGATATTGTTGATTCATTCAGATACCTGGGCTTCAATCTTGATAGTAAATTCACATGGCTTGTTCATTTGGACACTGTGAGGTCAAATCTAAGAAACTTTGTACTTAATATAGCAAAGAAAGGTTATAGAGATAAAGGTATTCGTCATGAGATTTTGAAGACTTGGTATTTGACCGTAATGGAAAAGCAAATTGCATATGGTCACGAAATTTGGTATGATGATTTGAAAAACCATGCGCTGCGTAAAGAGTTGGTTTGAGGACAATTATAAAGTCTTATAGGAATGTCTCAACGGAGGCACTGTGTGTTTTAGCGGGAGTCCCTCCAATTGGTATCAAACTGAAGTATGATGCATTGCAATACAATGTTTTAAAAGGGAAGTCTGCAATACAAATGTGGGGGAAAGAGCTTCGCGGCAAAGATTTTATGACTAACATTAAGCAGTATGAATATCCAAATTATAATATGATAAAGAATTTAGTTTTTATGAACCCATTGCGCGACAGTCCACCTTTTTCAGTTAACCCAATTATTTTTACAGACGGTTCTAAAATGGCCAACGGTACCTCTGCAGCTTTTACTGTATACCACCAAGGAAATTATATATTTGATTATAAAGTCAGTTTATCAAAATGGAACTCAATTTATCAGGCTGAATTGGAGGCAATTAAGCAGGCAATAAAGTGGTTTGTACAATTAAATTTTAAATCAGTGAAAATATTTTCAGACAGTCAATCTTCGGTCCTAGTTCTCCAGCAGATTTTTCCTGCAAATATCATAGTTAGAGATATATTTGATCTATTATATCAAAATCCAGATAAGGTGGTGAACATTGGCTGGATTAAGGCACACATCGGTATATCGGGAAATGAGAGAGCAGATGAATTAGCCAAAAGTGTGATCATTAATGGTCAGGCGGATATACACATAGAATTGCCGGTACCTGTCTCGGCCATAAAGTTGTGTTGTAGGAGAGAAGTGTTAAAGACCTGGCAGTTGGAATGGCAATCTTCTACAGTTGGTCGAGACACGTACAACATAATTAAGGAGGTAAAAACAGATTATTTGTGCAGCTCACAGGTGGCACAATACTTTTTCACTGGACATGGCAGTTTTCCTCACTTTCTATATAAGATTGGAAAGAGAGAAAACGATCTTTGTGAATGCGGTAGTAGAGGAGATGTGGTACATTATATTTATGGCAGGTGTAATTTAATGATGCATCATTTCAAATTCAATTCAGGCTTGACTCTTAGACAGAATTTATTCAAAACTTTGAATAATCCCGCTAATTATAAAAAGCTGGCTGACAATTACAATATTTTAAATGATCTTTATTCTTTTATCAGATATCGCTTTTAAATTGATAATTTTCTTTTACTGCTCAAGAAAACTTCACATTTATTTATTGACGTACATATATTGGAGTTAAATTGGTATGACTACTTATGAACTTTTTCAAAATAGACTATAAACTGTTATAGACTATGAACTGTTATGAACTTTTTCAAATTAGACTATGAACTTTTATAGACTATGAACTGTTATGAACTTTTTCAATATAGTCTGTCTTATATAATGATGAGCACAGTTGCATTAGACACCTATTATTTCCATAATATTTAGACTTGTGTAACCATACTGGTCTTAAAATTTTGTTTCATTTATTGTTTTGTTTGTAGTTAATTTTTATTTAGTTTTTAGCAAAAGGAGGTTGTGTGTTACCTTGCTATTTTATTTTTTTTATGTTAGGATTAGTTTATATATTTTAGTTTAGTAGTATGAATCAACTGGATTCATTGGCGATGTCGCCATTTTTGCTTTTGAGTTTGATTATTGATTTAATTAACGCTCGTTGACTTATTCTGCTCCTGTGGCTGGGTGGATTTGGATGGTAGTTGGGATTTTCCGCCTGGTGGTACGCCCATCAGCCTTACGGCTGGGCTCCAGGTTGGGTGCCCCCCCCCAAGTGGTTCAGTTGATAGAACGTCAGTGCGCTAATCTGATGAGCCGGGTTCGAGTCCCGGCTTGGGTACTTTTTCACTATGTTGGCTATACGCATATTAAGCAATTAAAATTTGAATATGAATATTATAAATAAAGGCGTGAGAAATTTTCTCTGGAAAAATTTCTATGTATTAAATATGAATTTATTTCAATTGTCGATGCTGGACTTTCTTTGATTTCATGTTTGCCCCAGGGTTGGCGGCTCACGGAAAATATTCAATCTTGTGCTGCGTTTGTAGCCTTGCCAACATGTTATGGTGAAAAAGTTCCAGGCTGAGTATCGTTCCCAAGTGGTTCAGTTGGTAGAAGGTCAGTGCGCTAATCTGATGAGCCAGGTTCGACTCCCATCTTGGGTACTTTTTCACTATGTTGGCTATACGCCTATATGAAAAAGTTCCAGGCTGAGTATCGTTCCCAAGTGGTTCTAATGGGTACTTGCCGGTACCTATCTCGGCCATAAAGTTGTATTGTAGGAGGGAAGTGTTAAAGACCTGGCAGTTGAAATGGCAATCTTCTACAGTTGGTCCAGACACGTACAATATAATTAAGGAGGTAAAAACATTATTTGTGCAATAAAAAAAAAGGGTTATTTGTGCAGCTCACAAGTAGCACAATACTTTTTTACTGGACATGGCAGTTTTCCTCACTTTCTATATAAGATTGGAAAGAGAGAAAACGATCTTCGTGAATGCGGCAGTAGAGGAGACGTGGTACATTATATTTATGGCAGATGTAATTTAATGATGCATCATTTCAAATTCGATTCAAGCTTGACTCTTAGACAGAATTTATTCAAAACTTTGAATAATCCCGCTAATTATAAAAAACTGGCTGACAATTACAATATTTTAAATGTTCTTTATTCTTTTATCAGATATCGCTTTTAAATTGATAATTTTCTTTTGCTGCTCAAGAAAACATTTATTTATTGACGTACATATATTGGAGTTAAATTGGTATGACTACTTATGAACTTTTTCAAAATAGACTATGAGAATTTTCAAAATAGAATATGAACTCTTATAGACTATGAACTGTTATGAACTTTTTCAAAATAGACTATGAACTTTTATAGACTATGAACTGTTATGAAATTTGAAATTATGAATGTCATAGTATCTAGACTTGTGTAACCATAGCCAACAAACACGAGATTTTTGGCCACATGCTGTAAACGTTGTGGCCAAAAAAGTTTGCGGCAATTTGTATCCAGCCATTAATGTATTTCAACTGACGCGCCCGCACACCGGATGTCTAGCGCCAAATCGTTAACGGGCAAATGGCGGGGAAACTTAATGCAATTTCAGTGCCCAATAACGAATGAAAGTACGTTTGCGGCCAAGATATACAAATCTATCATCGTTTAAAAGTCAGTGGCCCAGTATAATGTTCTCGACATTTTTATTATAAGAAAGAAAAAGTATTTTTACTTCACATTTTATAAGATGATTTTCGTTATTTTAAACCTAGATTTATGTGAAACGATAAAATATGCTGCATTTAAATATTTTATGCAATAAAAAATACACAAAAAGTACCCTTCTTTAATTTAAAGAGTTTTTATGGGAAAAAAATCATAAAAACTGTTAATGTTTTTGCTTTTAAAGTATGCATTAATATTTTTAAATGAATATTTTTTGTGAGCACCTAGAATGAAAATGAATATTGCAATCTTTAGACATACATATTATATAAAGATATTAAAAAATTAATGATAAATGGGAATTTATTTCAATTTCAATTTCAATGAAAAAATATTTATCAAAAGAAATAAATGCCACTTTGCCAAAAACAGTTACTGTTAAACGAGAAAGAAAAAAAAAATATTTTTTTTTGGGGGGGGGAGGGGGGGTGATTTTATATTATCTGTATATTATCTATAAATCAATTCCAAAAAATAAGTTATTTTCATTTTTTGAAACATTCAAAATTTAGATTTAAAAGGAAAAAATATCTTAAATAAGCAATAATAGCAAATACCGATCCCCCCCCTCCTCTCCTTTTACACGGCAAGCCAGGGAAAGATGAAACTAAGATTTCCCTTTTCCGACACATTTTTTTTCCCAGTGGGGATTTTTGTAAATATATTTTTAAATGTTTTCCGCTTTGTAATAATCAGCATTGAAAAATTTCCACTTTTAAAATTATTTAATATTGTATGAGAAATTTTGAAGATAAAAAAAAACCTTGAAAAAAAAATCTATTGAAATATAGCTTTTTTTCTGCGGGTTCGTAGGGATTTTTATGTCTTTTTGGCAGCGTCATCGTAGGATGTTTACATTTTTCCTTGCTTGATTTTGCCTTGTATTATCATGGCGTCGTCTATGTCTCGTCATTGTTTTTGGATATTTTGATTTACAAATTAGGTAAGATTATTTTTCTATATTATTCCAAGAGTTAGTTAAAAATTAATTTTCATCATTCTTAGGGACAGATTTAAGTTCAAGATAAAGAAAGCTGAGAAGAAGCATCAGCAATTTTGTAAAATTAACTGCATTTTCTCTGCTTGCTTATTCTCTTAAATTCTTAAAGTCTGCTTTGCTTATTATGCGACTTAATTCTACAGAAGTGTATAAAAAAAAAGTTCTTTACTGATCTTACATCTGCCCTGAATATGCTATTAATAAGTTGATTGTAATTATATATACATATCGGAGTAAAATGTGTCGGTAATGAACAATCTCGGACGTTTTTGGTTTATGAAAAAAATAACCAATAAAAATTCAGCTTTTATTTTTTTCATAATTCTCCGTTGCCTGTTTTATAATCTGCTTTATTGCTGACAATCTTAAACCAGTCAGGAAGCGGAAAATAATATTTTACAGCTCCAGTGTCTTTCAGTGAAATTTTACTTCATATGTTAAGATCTGGTTTTAATTAACTAATATACTATATAATGTATATTCTGTATTTTCTGATGATACTGGCATATTTTTGTTTTGATAGTAATAGAAAACTTCGAATTTTATGTACTAATTAATGACCATTTGCAAAATTTCACTTATTTTTAAGATTTTAATAAAGTAGGTAATTTCTTTTTAATTCATTAATGTGATTTTTAATTAGTCATGGCAATAGTGCCCAAAATGTTTTGGTTTAGCCGAAAAGCTAAGTAATCTGATTTAATTTTTAAATTCCACTTATCAGAGTGTAATAGGAACACAACTTGGTACTTTTCTGTTATACCAACACATGCCAAAACATACGCTAATCTGCCATTTATTTCTACCCTAACCGTGTAAAGAATTTTTTATTGCAAACTGTACCAAACATTCTGATTGGACTATTTATTGAACGTGAATCTTTTATTATTATTATTATTTAATCGTAACCTCACAAAACATCTTGACTTTCTACTTTTCAAATAGAAAATATTTATTAAATTATAACTTGCATTTATTATTGACACTGAAAGGAATTTTACCATAAGCTGTTACTTGATGATGTAGAAGCGACAATAAAATTGTTTTAGGACTTTAGATACATAAAAAAAAAGTTTTTATCAAAAAACTCATAAACATCTTCATTCAAAAAATGAAATGTTTACAGCAATCCTAAGAGACATTTACAATTTCAAGCCTGCATTTTAAATAGTTTTATTTTCTTACCTTATTTAATATTTATTTGTTCTTTTATTTTAAGTGCATATATATATTGCAATTTTCAAACGTTTTATTTTTAAGTGCTTAAATTTGTGCCAACAATGTTATTTTTGTTCTCAAATGATTCGTTTCATCTGAATTTCCTTTTGTGCCGATTATTATGCTTTGCGACAATGGTGTTGGTATAACAGAAAAGGACCCAAACTTTTTATAAACAGTTGCTTTTAATATATTTTCATGTTGTAAATATTTTTTTAATAACAAACCAGATTAATTTTTAATGTTTTTTTTTCCTAATGAAAGTATACATAATTTTTTGGGTACTTTTCGGTTAGCCGGGTGCCAGTGATATACATACATGTATATATACATATACGTATATATACATATGTCTGGATATACATACATATATATATACATATATTTATGTACATATATGTATGTATATACATATATAGGTATATACATATGTATTTATATATGTAGATATATCACTGGCGCCCAGCTAACCGAAAAGTACCTTTTTTGTTTCAAAGTATTGCATCGTCCCTCACCCCTCATGCAAAAACAAATTTGTCTTTAAGGACGTCTTCCTTTTTAAAACTTGTTTTAAGCCTTTGTAAGTATTTTTTTTTTTTAACCTCATCTCCCCCGAGTCTGAAATTTTCTTTCTGTGTTTGTGACAACATACTCTCAAAGCATGCAATTTCTTTCTTGGAATTCAAAATAGTTGCACATTGTTATACTATACTGTTATATTTTTTTTTTACACCCATCCAAAATATTAGGAGGAGGGGGCCTGTCTGATATTACACTTTTAATTTTATGTAAATAAAACATTGGGTACTTTTCGGTTAGCCGGGTGCCAATGATGCGTACATACATGCATATATATCACTGGTGTCTGGCTAACCGAAAAGTACCACACATTGTATCAATTATCTTCCTTAATTACTTTCCTGGAATTATAATTTATCTCCATCTTTTATATTATGTTCTGCAGTGTTTTTCTTTTTCAGTACCATAATTTCAGTAAAAAGCGCTATAGTGCATATGCGTGTAAAAATTTAAAACAGTCTAAGTGCACAGCACTTCTGCTGGTGTGGCTGATTCAGAAATTTTTTTTTCTTCTTTTCCTCCCCATAGCAATATTTAGAAAAGATGCCATTTTATTTAATACAAATTATTATGTGTGTGTGCATGTTGAAATAAGTTTTAATTTAAAAGAATAAAATGATTCACTGGCATCAGTTATATACATTAATCAGTTATACTTTTTCTTTTTAATTTTCTAGTTGAATATGATAAATGCTTAATAGGGTGGGTCGAAAAAAACCAAAATTTATATAATGGAAACATAATAGTGTGGGAAAGTTGCCATTGGTAATAAGGAATAAATTCGCAAAATATTACACCAAATGGTTAATATCTTTTACTGCCGCAAGTGGGCCAAAATTTTGAAAAATCGCAAAAAAAAAAAAAAAAAAAAAAAAAAAAAAAAAAAAAAAAACTGATTTTTTTGAACAAAAAAATTAAACTATCCAACCATAACAATACAATTTCTAATAGATTGCAACAGTTACTTCAAGATGTTAGTAATATTCCAATAAAATTGTATTACGGTGAAATCATTTCATGCGGTCAAAATTTTGGAAAAAAAGGCCAAAATTTCAATTTTCAGTTTTTTTTTTTTCAATTTTCCCAATTTTTATTATACAGGGCTTGAAATTAAATTTTTCCAAGGAGAGGAGTCTCCCTACCAACATTTTTAAATGAAGGGGAGTTGTAATGTTTGGGAGGGAGAAAAATAAATCTTTAAACCCCACTATTATTTTACATGCTATTTAAAGAATTACATTAATGCAGACATGACAAAATACCATTGAAAAAATTAAGTCAACTGAGAATGATTATGTAAAATGTTTATTTTTATTATAAAAAAGGGAAGAAAGTTAAGTTTTATATATGCAGTGTATTTTTCAAGTTCCATTAAATGTGTTAGGGACCCTTAACAATTAGGTTGTTAAATAAATTTCTGAATTTAGATTTTATTTGATTGAGATTCACCGATCGATCGCGGAAAAGACGCAAAGTTCGTCGATCCATCGCGGAAAAAACACAAAGTTCATTGATCTGTCGCGGAAAAAACACAAAGTTCATCGATCTGTCGCCCAAAAACGCAAAGTTCGTCGATCAGTCGTGGAAAAAAAGAAAATTTCGTCGATCGATTGCTGAATAAACTCAAAGTTCGTCGATCTGTCCCCAAAAAACACAAGGTTCGTTGATCAGTCGCTTAAAAAACGTAATGTTCGTCTATCTGTCGCAGAAAAAACGCAAAGTTCGTTGATCAGTCGTTTAAAAAACGCAAAGTTCGTCGACCAGTCGCTTAAAAAACGAACAGTTCGTCAATCAGTCACTTAAAAAACCAAGTTCATCGATCTGTGGTTGAAAAAACGCAAAGTTCGTCGATCTGTCGCTTAAAAAATGCAAAGTTCATCGATCAGTCGCAGAAGAAACACAAAGTTTGTCGATCAGTCGCGGAAGAAACATAAAGTTCGTCGATCAGTCGTGGAAGAAACACAAAGTTCGTTGATCTGTCACGGAAAAAACCGTAAAGTTCGTCGATCAGTCGCGAAAAAAACGCAAAGTTCGTCAATTGGTTGCGGGAAAAAAAAATCACGAAATTTATCGTTCGGTTGCAGGTAAATTAAATAACGCAAATTTCTGCGAAAATGCTGAAATTTTTTGGGAGGGATTTCAAAATTTTAGGCCCAAATCCCGCCCTGAAATTCAAGCCCTTTTATATTTCTACAATTAAAGAAATTTACATCATATCTAGTAATAACTTATAAATGTCTAATAATTTTGATCATGGTGTAGCCAAATAAGGGCGAGAAGGGCCCATCCCCCCCCCCTAAATTTGAGAGAAGGGGGCTTTTTAAAGGATTCTGGGGATTTTCCGTGAATTTTTATGGATTTTTTTGTAGGGTGTCCCGAAAAGTGGAAAATTATGTGGAATTTATGTATAGGGACACCCTACAACAAAAATTACCAAAATTTCCTTAAAATTCCTTCAAAAAGACTTTTTTGCAAATTTAGGGAGGGGGAGGGGACCCCTCTCGCCCTTCATTGGTTATGCCCATAATAAAAATTACTAGACATAAGTTTTTACTAGATATGATGTAAATTTATTTAATTGTAGATATATAATAAAAATTGGGAAAATTAGAAAAAACTAAAAATTGAAATTTTTGCCGTTTTTTTTTTTCAAAATTTTGACCGCCCTTGCGGCGGTAATAGAAATGACTTGGAACAAATTGCGTATAAGCCCTCAGATCGCGGCCATTTTTTTGGTGATGTATTTGCCGATCTGACCACCGGGCGGACTTTTGCCTTCTGGCAACCCTTCATTAATCTCCGAGCCGATTTTTTTTTTCTCCTCATTTCTTCTGTGAGCGTACAAGTGAGAAGTTGTGTTCATTTTTTCTGGACTGTTTTTTTCTACGTGGTATCTTTGATCAGATTGTATTATAATTCCAACTTTTTATTATTATTATTAATATTTGATTATTTTTTTGGATTGATAATGGCTTATGTTGGTAGTTTACCAGTAGTTGGTGATTTTGTTCTGAAATATCAGCAAATTTTGAGAGCCAAAGGCAGTTTTAAGGTTTCGCGAGTTAGGCCTATTTCTGGAGTGCAATTGCATTTTGCGTTATTTTCAATTTTATTTTTTATTTAATTTTGGAATATATACAGATTAAACATAAAAAAGGTAAATTCAAGAAATTTTCGTTGAAACGTGAAGTATTTTTTGCAATTTATGCACGGTGATTTGATTTTTCAATGGATGTATCCATGTTTAATTTTTCAAATTAATTCTGCAGGTGTTTTTTTTTGTTTGTTTTTTTATGTTTTTTTAAAGATGTATTTTTGCAATTTATGTACGGAGGCTGAATTTTTCAATTTCTGGTGTTTTTTTTTTTTTTTTTTTTTTTTAATGGAGGTTTGTTATTAAAATGTATTTTAGAAATTTATGTACGGATTTTTGATTTTTCTGTTTGTTGATGTTTGTTTTCTCAAATTTTGTTTCGAGGTTTGTTTTTTAAACTATAGGATATACGTTTTAATGTCTGTATTTTTAGAGATATGTTGGTTTAATAATGAATCTTTGCGTTTTTTTTAAGTATCACTGTATTTACTTTTCTGCCATTTGCTCAGTATTCAGTGAAAATTTCTTGAATTTTCCTTTTTTATGTTTAATCTGTATATATTCCAAAATTAAATAAGAAATAAAACCTAAAATAGCCGAAAATGACCACTTGGCGACAAATTCTTGTTGGCGAAAAACTGGTTCCGCCAACAAAACAAAATGGCGGACCTGAGGGCGTTTAAGTCATCTGTTCCAATGACTTCCCCATAATAAAATGTTATTGGAATATTATTAACATCTTGAAGTAACTGTTTCATTCTATTAAAAATTGTATTGTTATGGTTAAGTAATTTATTTTTTCAAAAAAATAATTTTTTTGTGATTTTTTGAAATTTTGGCCCCCTTGCGGCAGTAAAATATATTAACCATCTGGTGTAATAATTTGCGAATTTATTCCTTATTACCAATGGCAACTTTCCCGCACTATTATGTTTCGATTATATAAATTTTGGTTTTTTCGACCCACCCTAATGCTTAATATTGCAACCTATTATAGTTTATTTTCATATTTTTCAGGAGATTGTGGTGGCGCAGTTAAGAGATGGCAGCAGAGATAGATGGTATAAAAAAGATGGTTGTGCTGCATAAACTCGTTTGGCATTCAAGCAAAGGTAAGTTGTCAATTTACGCAGTTTATAATGCAGGGTTTTTATCTTGGGGCCCATTTTGAGAAAAGTAAAAGTTATTTGTGTGAAATTTATTCTCTTTTTTTTTTTTGTGAAAGATAACATTTTGTAATGAATATGAAATTTAGTTACTCGAATTTGAACCAAACATTTATTGATAACTTCTTTAAGTCCTTCTGTTAAAGTTTTCGTTTCAATTTGTTTGCAAATTACACATTTTGAAACATAACAAAATAAAAATTAACAATGAAGAGTATGTTTTTATAGATTGTTTATAAAATAGGCAATTCAGAAAATTCCAGAGTTGTTTAAAAGTATTGCTACCCCACATGCAAAAACAAATTTGTTTTTAAAAACTTCTTCCTTTTTAAAACTCAATTTTTTTTAAGGTGCCTGTGTTATTTAAAAAAAAATTGGGAAGAGATCCTGTTTATTAAAAGGTATATATTGTGAAGGGACCTGCTTTACTAGGAAGAATTTTGGAATGGTCTCCTAACTAGGCTCCAAATTTTGTCTGTATTGATCAATTTACATTAGTAAATTTAATTTCACACATTCATAAAATAGAAGTGCACTCTTGTATTTTAGCTGCATACTGTTGGTAAACGTTAAAGCTCTTTACAAAGCTTGCCAACCTTTGCACTTTAAGGGTAAAATTTACACTTTTTAACCATTTTTTACAGCTAGAATGTACTTATTTTTTACTCTTAAAAGTTATAGGAAAAAAAAAAAAAGCTATTAAAATATTTTTTACATGTGCAAGGTAAGGTGTGTTTGAATTCAAAATTCATTATATATTACAAAAGAAAGAAAACTGACAGGAAAAATAGTAAATAAAAGGTTTTTTGTTTTACTTTAATAAAATTTTGTATTATGCACATCACATACTTAAATTTTTCTGGCAAGTTTAAACTTACATACTTAACATAATTTTAGAAAGCAAGTTTTTCAAAATGATTTATTAATGTTGTTTAAAAGGAGATCCTCATTTCTATCTCTTGTGTGAGTTTCATAAAGTTTTTACTGTGTTTTATATATGGGAAACTATAATTAAGTCATTGTTAACTTTGATTTAAAACTTTTAAGACAAAAATATTCTTGTCACCTTGATTTAAAATTAATCACAAAGGAATATATAAAATGAGTGCAAATTACATGTTTCATAAAGAAGTTATTTAATTCATGTAATTTATAGAATTGAAGAATACTCAATACATCATTAAAACTACAATAAAAAAGCTGTTAAATGATATCTTTTATATGACCAAAAAATCATTTTTTAAACTTAAGGTATTTTGAAAATATTCTTATGTTTTGCCCAAAATTATTTTGCAAATGTAAGATTCTGGAGAGGTGTTGAAAGCTCAAATCCATGTTTTATAAATTTTTGATTTAAATCAAATATCAAATCATAAACATGGGGATTTTTACATTGCTAACTAAGCATAAAACCGACAGAGTGAAAAATGCCCAAGCCTGGAAGCTTGGTTACGCTTAGTTAGCAATGTAAAAATTCGCATGTTTATTATTCAGTAATTTCATGTGAATTTCACTGCTGAAAACTAATTGAAAAAATAATTACAATTACTCAAATATCAAGTTTTTACAATAAAATAACTGTGGCATATTATAATTTTTTATGCTGAAAAGAACTTTTCCTAGTATTTGTATTTAGTATCCAAAGTATAACTGTGTAATTTTCATTCATTAAAAAAATTATATATGTGAAAAAATATTTAACAAATACCACAATTTTGGGCTTATACATGTTTAAAAATAAAATTTTACCTATATCTACCAGTGCGGCATTTGATAATCGGAAGATGTGGTTACATTAATGGGCCATGGGAGTCTTCAACATTGGCTGAGGACTCTGTTTCCCTTATGGGATCCCGACTATGGAGCCGTTGTTCACTTCCACGTTCCATCCAAGAAGTGTTGGGGGTGGTGTCCTCTGAGTTCGGGCTCCTATAAGGGGAGCTGACGCATATCCAATTCTGTTTCCCAAAATAACCGCCATATTGCAACCCAGCTCAGCATTAGGATACCACCTGAGCAAGTGTTTGCCGTCCATGTTACTGTCACTCGCTGTTCACTAGTATGGTAAGCTAACCGGTTTTAGCTTGGTTTTTGGTCTGTTGGGTTATTAAATGGCAGTATGATTCAGCCTGTAGTATAGGAGCTCTAGGCTCCACCGTATCAGCACAGCGACCTCTGTCGTCATTCATTTGGGAAATGGTGATGAAGCGCAAGAGGCTTAAGCCCCTGCTTCACCCCCGGCCGAAGAGCACCGCCTTAGAGGTGTCTGAGTAAACTGGCCCTTTTTGGTAGTGACCTCGCTAAATAGGCTCACGAGAGCCTGGAATTGGCGGTGAAGTACGACTGCCTTCAGCAACCATAGCTTATCATATCTACCAGTACAGTGTATATGAAGCATTCGTGTTTATTATTTTTTTTCTCTAATATTTTACAATGTTCTGCAAAGAATCTTCAGCTGATCAAAAATGTTCTGTGGGAATTAAAAAAAAACAAAAAAAAAAAACATGGAGATGTCCTTGTATATATGTATATATAGGAGTGCAATTTCATCTTTTATAGAAATGCAAAAGACGTTTCATAAAGCACTGACACATACACACCAAAAACACGTTATTTTGGGTTAAGATCGCAGATTGGGTTAAGATACAGTTCTGTCAATAACTTTACAAAAGATATATTTTGAGATATCACCTTTATGGAGGAAAAGTCTGGAAATTTGGTCCATACATAGTTTATAAGTCCAGCTTTTAGAACTTTTCTAACATATTTATATCCAAGCGGAGGCCCATGTGATTTTCTTTTGTTACTGAATACATGTTATTCGTAATATTTGTTGTAGCAACTTCACTGTACATGAGATTTCAAATTTTTTATTAGTAATGAATATAGTGTTGACTCTAGAACTAAAGCGTAGCCGGATGAAAATATTTTTAAAACGGTCACACTGTTCTCCAAAAGAGCACTCTTGCATCCTGTTCAAAAGATATATTTTGAACTGGTTTGTTTATTATCCCCACTTATCAATAGAATTTTGCGATATTTTCCCATGACCAATTGACTAATTTTGCGACCGACTGACAAATGGGATTTTTTTCATGACCAATTAACAAATTTCACAATATTTGAGATTTTTCACTCGATCGACTGGTGAATTTCACCATTTTTTCTCACAACCGATCAATATTTTTGAAAACTGGGAAATCGGATTAAAAGCCAGTGACTGGTAGACTCGGTTTCATTAATGGCCACTTTTTAAAGTACTGACTAATGTTTCAAATTTTCTAGATAAAGTATAATCATATAGAAATAGAAACATATTTTTGTATGAATCAGAGTTTTATACCAGCGAAGTGTTCATGATAAGAATAGGGAAGAAGTCAAAATTCAGGAAAATTTCCTTAAAATCAGAAAGTCTATTATCACATTATTTTTTTTGTTTTGACTTATTGAAGAATTTTGTGATTTTTTCCTGCGACTGATTGAAGAATTCTGTGATTTTCCTCTCGATAGACTGACGAATTTCACAATGTTTTTTAGATTTTTCCTTTGATTGACAGGCGCATTTCATAATTTTTTCTTGCTACCGATGAACGATTTTTGCGATTTATTTACCGTGACTGTTTGAAGAATTTCTCGATTTTTTCTGACAATCCACTGACGAATTTCATATTTTCTTTTCTCAAGCGCCTGAAGAATTTAAAGATTTTTTTTCACGATCGACTAACGAATTTCATGATTTTTTTTCCTGTGACTGATTGTAGAATTTTGAGAATTTTTTTTTCCCCCGACAATCCATTGACTAATTTTAAGATTTTTTACCACGATCGGCTGATAAATTTGGCGATATCTTTTAAATGGCCAAAAAATCATTTTGTAAACTTTTTCATATTAAAATTTAGTTAAATTGTAATATTTTAACAAAACTGCATTCAAAAAGTTATCATAAAAAAATCTTTGTCTATTACCAATTGCATGGGAATTGTTCATTTTTATTAAAATTATTTTATTCAAAATTGTTATTTTACAGTTTGTTAAAACAATTTAGCAGAGTTTCATGAAATGTAAACATCTTGTACAATGGATCCTTCAAATTACTCAAAATTTTTATGCTTCAGCTCATGTGCTTAGAAAATGTTTGCTTTAAATGTTTTAATATTTGTTTCAAGAGTGATGATTCAGTTTTGTGATTATTGTGACACCTCTGGAAATATAATGCATCTAATCTGGACTTACATTTAATAAAAATTAAATTAATTTAAATTTTTTAAATGTAAAATTTAATAGAAAAAGATTGAGTATTTTTTAAAGTTTTGCAGAAATGTGTCAAATAATTTTTGTTTACAGGATTTTTGACTTTCATGAACTTTGACAATACTTAAGATTACACAGATTTATGCTAAATATTTTTTTTAATTTATGCTATGTATCTAGAAGAGGAGGGGAGACGGTGATAAAATTGTTTAATCTTCTGACCTCTAAATTAAGGATTTTTTTTTTTTTTTAATATGCCGTCATATAAATTAATTTGGATTTTGATTATATGTATAATTTTTAACAAATTAAAAATAAAGCTGGTTCTTTGGAGAAAGGGACCTTCTTTAATACTTTCTTTGACCCTTTTTTCTTAAGAAACTTTAAAAAATGATATTTAAATTTAAGATATTTTTAAAACATTCTTATGTTTTGCCCAAAATATTTTGCAAATGTAAGATTCTGGAGAGGAGCTGAAGGCTCAAATCCATGTTTTTTAAATTTCCTTTTAAAATCAGATATCAAGTAATAAAAATGATGATTTTTTTTCATTGCTAACTAAGCGTAAAACTGACAGTATGAAAAATGTTCGAGCCTGGAAGCTTGGTTATGCTTAGTTAGCAATCTAAAAATTCACATGTTTGTTATTCAATAATTTCAAGTTAATTTCACTGCTGAAAATTAATTAAAATTATTCAAATATAAAGTTTTTAGAATAAAATAACTGTGGCAATATTTGTATTGAAGTAATTAGTGTTTCCCCTAGGCGTTTTCAAGAAGGCGCAGCACCCTGCCCATCTTATTATAGTTGTAAATTTATCCTGCCCGTTTTTATATAGCTGGAAATGTGACCTGATTATTGTGGATTCGCAAGAATTTGCTTTCGCGAATTTCACCAAAATGTAGTGAGAAAATATCACAAAAATCATCTATCGGTCGTGAGAAAATATCGCAAAATTCGTCTATCGGTCACAGGAGAAATATCACAAAATTTGTCACTTGGTCGCAAGAAAAAATTACAAAATTCAAAAATCTCAAAATTCAGCAGTTTGTTATAGGAAAAAAAATCTGGAAATTTGCCTATTTGTCGCAAAACCTCCCTCCCTGCAAAATTCGGCAATTGGTAGCAGGGAAATATTCTGAAATTCGTCAGTCAGCTGCGGGAAAAATCACGAAACTTTTCAGTCAGTCATGGGGGAAAAATAGCAAAATTCTTCCATTGATCGCATGAGAAAAATTGCTAAATTTGTCAATCGAATGCTGCCAAAAATAGAGAAATTTGTATATCTGTCATGGGCAGGGCATTCGGGGCACGGGCCCAGGCTCCCCGATTTTCAGGAGTCCCCAAATGCTACTAAAAATTTTTCAATTATTGGCCAAAACAGTTTTAACTGTTTAAAAAACAAAATTAAAATGGAAAAATCTGTTTGTCAAAGATTGTCTATGATGTGTCAAAGTAACTTCCTTTTTTCTTTGTCTTTTAACCCTTTGAAGGGCGGTGGGATATAATATAAAATTACAAAATGTGGCAATGTAGGTGGGATATGTTATATCCCACCTAATTTTAATACGATTCGAACCAGAAACTTTGAATTAAATTTTAATTTTTTAACTTTGACGGGAAAAAGTTGAAAAATTGCTTTTCCTTATTTTGAACTAAATTACGGTGAGAATTCAAATGCTATTGTTTTATGAGTGATAATATCAGATTTATAGCTTGGAGGTACAGTGTATTTTCCTACTTTACAAAGCCATTTTGAAGGAAAAGTTATGTGAAAAAATAAAGTAAAGAAAATAAAGAACTGCTGGTTTCTAGCAATACAAATTCTAGAACAATTCACAAAGTGAGCAATTCAACTTTTATGAAATGAAAGAAAGAGCACCCATACATCATATGTAAAGAATATGAATTTATATATTTGAATTTATAGAAAGCCTGTTTTTGTTTTGTTTTAGTGATTAACACAGAGATAAAGTGTTTAATATATACAGCCCCCCCCCCCTGCTCTTAACACATAAAAATAGAAACAATATTATTGTTAACATGGTTGCAAAAAGAAATGAGAGAATATGATATAACATAAAATTGCCACCATGAAATGCAGTTTCGCACCTAGGAAAAAAAAAAAAAGGAATTAGGCGTCGTTTGACAATGCTGCCCTTTTATGAGTTTTTGTTAAAAGCAAAAGCAAATATAGGTATACTGCAATAAAATAGTTTCATGGTGTACAAATAACTTGAACTACAAAGCTTTTTATAAATGGTTTTTTTTAATTATAATTTCTGTTCTGATTATATTTATAAATGGCTAATTAATAAGTGGTGTTTTTAAAGTAAGCCATTTTAATTTTGTTTTGTAAAATTTATTTTATTTTTTCAGAAAAAGAAGAATAAAAATCTGGAAAGAAAAAAGTTCTCTATGAAGATGACTGTAGATTTTCAGCTCTTTATCAACTTAAATTAAGAAACATCAGAAATTTAATTGTAACAGGATTAAATTTTCTTGTAAAATATTTCTGATAAATTTTGAGCATCTTGTAAATACATAAATAAATAAATGTTTTTTGGTTGGTTTATTTTACATTTGTTGTGAAAAATAAAATTTATATGAAAAAAAAAAAAAACATTCAGTTCTAGTGTTTTTAAATATATATATTTATTTATGCAAGTGATGTTATTAAAAAGGATGTACTATATATTTTCCCCTTCTTTCTTGTTCTAAGAACATTCCACCTTCTTTTTACAGGTTAAGATATAATTCAATAAAAGTGTTTTATGTAGTAATTAATTTTTAGTTGATATTAAAATTTTAATTCACATAATATTGTATGAATCAGTTTGAAATTTTGTTAGTCAAAAAGTCGCATACCTCCTGCTGGAAGGAAAAATATTTTAAAGATTTCTTTATTGGTAATATATTTAAAAAAAATATATTATTCAGTACTCATTACTTGCTAATCTTTAAAAAATAAAAACAATGTTATATTATTATTTATGAGTAATGTTTAGTCCATTTAAAAAAAAAAAAAAAAAAAAGATTTAATGCATGAATGGTGAACCTGCCGTGTCCTAGATGATCAACTGCCACTACTATTTTGAAAAAATATTAAACTTATTTAGTAAAAGCAATTTGAGATTACATAAGAAGGAAAATAGTGACAATTGGCTTTCTGTCAATTAGTAATATTTTGTAAATATATATACATTAAAATTTTGTTCAATGATGTGTATAAGGGGGGAAGAGTCCTTAACAGACTAAAACATTACTTTATAGGAATACTGCTACATTTTTCTGATTAATTATATGCCAAAGAGATGAAGATAATGAAATGACATTTTTTGAACGGACCTAATTTACATATATGTATAGTTATATCATTAAAAAAATTCTTAAATGCCAATGATCAGTAATGTCAACATTTTACCAATTTTATAAAATAGAATTCCTGCGTTTTTGTTTTATTTTCAAGCTGGATAATTGGAAGAAACATCCAGGTAAGAAATTGTATTATAAAAGCACCAGTGGACCCGTGCGAAGATTTCACACTGCAGTCTAATACTTTTTAGCAATATCTAATACTCTTTAGATGCAGGTTTAAACTTCTAAAGGAAAATTAAGGGCTGAAACTATCTTCAAACAACGTTAGTCGAGCCAGAATATCATCTCGTTTATTCCATCACAGTTACAGTAAAAACTGATCGAGCATAGCAAAGACAAAAATATATATATATCTATAGTTAATTAACTGCTTTAGAGGATGACATCATCTGTTTCGGAAAAAACATGGGACAAAGAAAAATAAATTGAGCATTTCAATTTTGCTTTTTAGTCAAATATAAAATAAACCCGTGCAGCAACTATGTCCCACTTTATCTTTTTTGTAGTATTTATTTTTTATAATCATTTTGAGCATTATATAATGTGGTATTTTATTTTTGTGGCCACACTAACTTGAGGAAAGACTTTCATTTCTTTTATGAAAACAATGCAGATTTAATTTTTAATTAACAGCAATTTTTAATCAAAAAATATGTTTTACCGAAATGTGAGGGCACTATGTCAGAAGCTGGTTCAAAATCCTTTCTTATTGCATCTCATTCATTGTTGTGCATTTAGTATTTTCTGGGAAAAGGGGGTGTTGATAACAGAAATAATATATACTAGTGGGCCTGTGTGAAGATTTCACACTGCAGCCTAATATTTTTAGCAATATCTAATATTTTTTAGATGCATGTTTAAACTTCTAAAAAAAATAAAGCCAGAATATAATCCAATTTATTCCATCAAAGTTACAGTAAAAATTGACTGAAAATATCAAGAGAGAGATATATATAAATTGTATTTTAACTGCATTAGAGGGTGACATAATGTGTTTTGAAAAAAAAAAAAATAAAATAAAAAATAAATTGAGCATTTGAATTTAAATTTTGCTGTTTTATCATAAATATAAAATAAACCCATGCAGCAACCCTGTTCACTTTATCTTTATTGAACATTTTTTTTTAAAATCATTGTTGTGGAATTTAATTTTTGTGGCAACAGTAATTTGAGGAAAAACATTCATTTCATTTCTGAAAAGAATGCCTATTTAATTTATTACTTGCAATTTTAACCAAAATACATGTTTTAAAGAAATGTGAGTGTACTATGTCAGAAGTCGCTTGAAAATCCTTTCATATGGTATCTCATTTAACATTATGCATTTTTTATTTGTTTCGAAAAAGGGATGTTGAATATAATCATTAGATAACAATTTTCAATGGAAATGCAGGGAAATTCTGGCTGGACAATTCACCTGGTGAATTAGCTTGAAGAAACATAAATTGAAACTACTTAAAAATTTACTCCTTTGAATAGAATGTTTAAACCTATAATTTAATTAAAAATTGAAGAAAATTAGTTTTTTTTTCATATTTTCACCATCATTGGTAATTTAACGTTCAATATATATTTTACACCTTGTGTTATCAATTTTTTTTAATTAATTACAAATATGGCTTTTGCAACTTTTTCAGAATAACATTAAAAACTAAATCATAACCATATGGCCTTTTATTCCGATCTAATGAGATGAGTGGGTACGGCCAATTTTTGCCTCCATTGGGACTTTTTTTTTTTTTTTTTTTTTTTTATTATTGCTTTCAGATTGAAAGTATTCTATACAAGATCTGAAACACTTTCGATTTTATTGTATTTTGACCTTTTTAATATGGGATGCTTATAACACAACACCATTGTAGTTTTTAACTGAAAAAGATTATAATGATAAAGTGAAACATGTATTGTATAAAAGTCAGGTTGGTGTTATGAGCTCTTGTTAAGAAAAATATTCAAATAGATTTTTTTTTTTTCAAAATTTTGAAAGAGTTTTCTGACAAAAATTATGGACCAGTAAATTTAGATTCTGAAGTTTAAAATAACTTTTAAAAAAAGAAAAAAAAATGTCCCTGCCAAAGGAGTAAAAATGGGCCTTTCTTGCTCAACTTTTCTTTTTTGAGGACCATAAAAAATATAATTCTGGCCAGCTTCCATTCATGATATCTAATAGTGGCATGAATATGGCTAGCTTTGGGCTATCATTCATTAATGATGCCCATTGATGGCGACAAAGTGGCTAGCTTTCGGCATGCATTCATTAATGATTACCATTGATGGCAACAAAGTGGCTAGCTTTCGGTTTGCATTCATTAATGATGGCAACGAAGTGGCTAGCTTTCGGCTTGCATACATTAATGATGCCCATTCATGGCAACAAAGTGGCTAGCTTTCGGCATGCATTAATTAATGAATAGCATTGATGGTATGTGGATGGCTGGCTTAAGGCTAGTTTACATTTATGATGACCAATAAATTAACATTTATGGCCAGCTTTGGGATAGCTTTTATTCTTAACAAACGCAGGTGGCATGGCTGTGGCGATCTTCTGGCTAGATTTTATTCACGATGATCGTTAATGGCCAAACTGTGGCTAGTTTTCGTTAATAATTGCCACTTAAAGTATAACTGTGGCCAGTTTTAGGCTATCCGTCAGTTATGATTAACCACTTGTGGCACAATTATGGGCATCTTAATGTAGTTATGGCCAATTCTGTTGCGGCCACGTTGTGGCCGGCGTGACAGTTTTTTTAAGTTGCCGTTACGGCAAACGATTGCGGCCCCTCATCTACTAGTTTGGGCCAAGGCTAACGTAGCCATCAGTGGCCCGCAAGTTCTGTGTTAGTTGGGATACTGGTCTTAAAATTTTGTTTCATTTATTGTTTTGTTTGTAGTTAATTTTTATTTAGTTTTTAGCATAAGGAGGTTGTATGTTACCTTGCTATTTTTTATATTAGGATTAGTTTATATATTTTAGTTTAGTAGAATGAATCAACTGTATTCTTTGGCGATGTCGCCATTTTTGCCTTTGAGTTTGATTATTGTTTTAATTATCGCTCGTTGACTTAGTCTGCTCTTGTGGCTGGGTGGATTTGGATGGTAGATGGGAATTTCCGCCTGGTGGTACGCCCATCAGCCTTACGGCTGTGCTCCAGGTTGGGTGCCCCTCCCCCCAAGTGGTTCAGTTGGTAGAACGTCAGTGCGCTACTCTGATGACCCGGGTTCGACCCGGGTTTCGGTACTTTTTCACTATGTTGGCTATACGCCTATTAAGCAATTAAAATTTGAATATCAATATTAAAAATGCAAGGCGTGAGAAATTTTCTCTGGAAAAATTTCCAAGTATTAAATATGAATTTATTTCAATTGTCGATGATGGACTTTCTTTGATTTCATGTTTGCCCCAGGGTTGGCGGCTCACGGAAAATATTCCATCTTGTGCTGCGTTTGTAGCCTTGCCAACATGTTATGGTGAAAAAGTTCCAGGCTTAGTATCGTTCCCAAGTGGTTCAGTTGGTAGAACGTCAGTGCGCTAATCTGATGACCCGGGTTCGAGTCCCGGCAAGGGTACTTTTTCACTATGTTGGCTATACCGCTATTAAGCAATTCAAATTTGAATATCAATATTATAAATGCAAGGCGTGAGAAATTTTCTCTGGAAAAATTTCCAAGTATTAAATATGAATTTTTTTCAATTGTCGATGCTGGACTTTCTTTGATTTCATGTTTGCCCCAGGGTTGGCGGCTCACGGAAAATATTCCATCTTGTGCTGCGTTTGTAGCTTTTCCAACATGTCATGGTGAAAAAGTTCCAGTCTGAGTATCGTTCCCAAGTGGTTCATTTACAGCGCCTAGAATACATAGTGTGGAAACCTACTAAAAAATTGTATCCAATAAATAAACAACGTTGCTGAAAATATTAGGATGGGTTCGCAGCGCCATCTGCTAGCTCTTGACATTGTACTAGAATGTTTCGGCTGGTGGTAAGTATTTTAAATACTTAAATTATATCATTTTCTCCTCTGACTTAGTGATTATTATAAGTTTTTTTTTAATTATGAAAGCATGGCTAAAAAACGTGATACGCATTTTTTTTTGTCTCTGGTTGCAACATTATCGTAGGCTTCGTAGGAGCACCGTTGCACATTTATAGGCTACAACTTTTTAGCACTTTTTAAAGCATTACACCATTTGCCGGTTTCCACACTATGTATTCTAGGCGCTGTAGTTCAGTTGGTAGAACGGCAGTGCGCTAATCTGATGAGCCGAGTTCGAGTACCGGCTTGGGTACTTTTTCACTAGAAAACTACTTTTTCACGGAAAATATTCCATCTTGTGGTGCGTTTGTAGCTTTGCCAACATGTTATGGTGAAAAAGTTCCAGGTTGAGCATCGTTCCCAAGTGGTGAAAAAAGCCCTATCTACTACGTCATGTGTTGCGTGCAATTTTTGGAGCTCCGACAACTAAGTTCATAGTTTGGTAAATTTTTGTTCAAATCCTTAATATACAGTATAATCCTACTCTATATCTTTTCTAGTTTCTATTTTGTATAATATTATTGCTTTATTTAATCTATTTTTATGTTAAGTGGACTTGTAAAATTTTTCATGGCGATTCGCCATTGATTCTGTCTTTCAGATTAATATTTTACTAATTTTTCTTATTAATTTATTAATTTTTATGAATTGAAGTAGTTCGGGTACTTACCTCTTTGCTGTATCTAACCGCTAAGTTGTTTTTTTATTTTTGACTTGTATTTCTTGAGTTATTGTAGTTTCTGTATTTCGATGGCTCCAGGGTGGGCGTTTCAGCGCTCGTTGTTGTCATCCATTTTGTGTTGGAGTTAAGATGAGTTGTATTTTGCTGCTGTTTGGTAATTTGTGGATTTAGTTTTCGTGTTGCGTAAAGAGCTAGCTATCTGTGCGGTCACTCAGTTTTTGGAGTGCTTGTGTATTGGAGGAGTTCAAGTTATTGTATTTTGATTCCTGGGTTGCTAGGCAACAGTTATTGTTTGTTTATTTTGATTTTTGTAATTCATAGTAATTGAAGATTTGTCTTTGAGTATTTACGGCTGTTTTGTATTGTTATTGGTTGCCAAGGTGATTAGATTGCCTTTGTGATATTTTGATTTCTGGGCAGGTTGTGTTTGGATTTTGATAAATTTTGTGATTTTGGTCTGTTATACTATTATTTCCGTTGCTTCATTTCCGGTCATAGCTGAGGCATATGGTTGATTATTCATAGCGTTGCTGGTTTTGTTTCTTGTGAAATTGGATTACTTCAGGTGGTTCCAACCATAGGTTGGTCCACATATATGCTGAAAGTTAGTTCCGTGTGTGAAGGCCCCTTGGCGGTTTGCTGATTTATTTGATTTTTGTTGTATATCTTTGGTCTTATATTTTGGCTAAGGTGTTTTTGGAGTTTGGATTAGTTGTAATTCTGGTTTAGGTCTTGGTTAGGCTTATTTCAATATGGACTATCCGGATATCTGGTTTGACGAAGTTAAGGATTCTGAATTTTTGCCGATGATACAGACTTTGAGTTCGAAGTTGTATTCATTTCTGGAGTATAAGAGAAGTAAACAGGATAAGATAAGTGGTCCAACTGCATTAACGGCTAAACGTGTTTTGGATCATATTGTGATGAAAGCCATTGATGTCTTCAAAAATATTGTGCAGATGGAAACAAAGATTGAAGCTTACGGCGAATACAATAAGAGATTAGAGAATATAGCGGGAAGAATAAGTAGACAATCGGTGAGCTTTGCTGATGAACTGCAGAGGCCTATAGTAACTGAATCAAAAAGTAAAAGAGATGATCACGCGATTATTATTACAATGAATAAGGAGGACGAGGATGTGGATTTGATCAAGAGTGAAATTAAGACTCTTTGCCGATCAGACGTTAGTATTCCTATTCCTGGAGATGTAATTGTCACAAAGAATAAACAGGTTATATTAAAGATGGGAAATAGAAGGGATACAGAGAAAATGAGAGAAAAGGTGATTCAGGCTGAGTCAATAAAGAATAAAATCAAGATTTCCGTTCCACAGAGAAAAAGACAGAGAGTACTTATATTGAGTGTAGATTCGGCAGTGGATGAAGAAATGGTAAAGGGCTCAGTACAGAAGCTACTGGATGATTCTGTCAGTAATGAAAATATGACTAGGGAAATCTCCAGGAAATTGAGGGATCCTGACTTAGATGGTGCGGCAAAAGAGGCATTGGAAACTTTATATGATGAAATTCGTCCTGACTTCACCATAGTTAAGAGGATAAAGACAAGAAATGAGAAATTTAACTGGTTACTTGATGTCGATGCGAATAGTAAACAATGGTTACTTGACAGAAAGAAAATATGTATAGACTTCGAGAGACACAGGGTGGTGGAATTTGTTTCCATCACTCGGTGCTTCCGTTGTCAAGAATTTGGCCATTATGCTAGTGGTTGTAAGGGAACTCAACTTTGTGTCAAGTGTGCTGGTGAACATGACATAAAAGACTGTAAAGAAACACATGTTAAATGTTACAATTGCTATTTTGATTCGGCATCGGGTGCGTGTGATCACAGGGCAGATAGTCCTGATTGTCAGGTTTATCAACAGGTGAGATTAAAGGCTATTCCTAAACGGAGCTAATTTGGACATCTTTTTGAGTCTTAAGTTTTTGCAAGTTAATTTGAATCATTGTCGAGCTGCCAATGATGCATTGGGATCTATGTATTGGAGAAAGGAATTGATGTGGTTTTGGTCCAGGATCCTTATGTCTTTAATAAAGTTGCGTTGGGTGTTCCATCACACTGGCCTTCCTTTTATTCTTTTAATTATAATGCTGCTATTTATATAACTAACAAGGATTATACTTGTATACAGTGCCTTACTCTGAATAATAGTGTGTTTATCTCTTTAAACATGAGTGATAGAATTATATATATTGGTTCACAATATTCAGCCCCGTCGGGAAACTTGGAAGAAGACATGGCGGATTGGTCTGGTTTATTTCCAGATTTTGATAATATAGTAATAGGTGGAGACTTTAATGTTCCATTACGATCACTTGGTTATTCGCGTGAAAACGACAGAACAGAAACTCTATTAGATTACATTATGCAGAATAATTTGTGTATTTTGAATGACTTAGAGGCACCACATTCTTTTAATCAAGGTGATTTACATGGACGTCCGGACTTAACGTTGAGTGGTTATGAAATTTGTAACTATGTTGACAGTTGGAAAGTTGATGCTGACACGTTTTCCTACAGTGATCACCGATATATAACACTTGTTTTAAACTGTGCTCCAGTAATTATGGATAAGAAAAGATATAAAACTAAAAATACATCATTTGTTAAATTTAACAATATTATTGAGGAAATTAAGAGGAATTGGTTGAGCTCTTTGCCGAATGTAAATGAGGTGACAGCACTAGATGATTGGATGGAGCAATTTCAGGTTTTCATTACTGATGTAATGGACAAATGTTTTACAAAAGGTGTATTATCTTACAAACCTACTATTACATGGTACACTAAAGATCTGAAAATATACAGGAATAGAGTTAGTGCTTTGTATAAAAGAAGTACTAAAAATTTGGATAATCAGAGCTATAGAAATGTTTATATTGAAGAAAGGAATAAATATAAAAAGATGGTAAAGAATGCTAAAAAAACAGCATGGCTTGACTATTGTAAGAGAAAAAATGAAAATTATGGTAATTTATATAGATTTATATCAAACAAGAAATTGAAACATACAGATTTAATTTTTACGTATTTGGAAAATTCGGCACCTTTTTCTTCGTATGATGAAGTTGCCTCAGAATTAATGAGTGAACATTTTAATAGAAATGATACTCCGAATAACATCTTTTCGTACTCTTCAGATAAATCTTTTTCTGCCGATGGGGATTGTTCATCTGTGACTACGAGGGAATTAAAATTTGTGGTTGCACAGCAAGGACTTTCGAAGGCTCCGGGCTCAGATAAAATAGATGCCTTGGTGGTTAGAAACTTATGCAAGAAGTTTCCTGAAATTATAAAAGCGATCCTAAACAAGTGCTTGATCTTTGGACATTTTCTACGAATTTGGAAATCGGGAATTGTAATCTTCTTCCGAAAAAGGAATAAAGACCCTAGTTCTGCTAGGGGATATCGTCCTATTACTCTGTTATCGATATTGGGTAAACTTTTTGAAAGAGTAATTAAAACAAGAGTTATGATACAGCTGGAAAAAGATAATTACCTTGACGTTGATCAACATGGATTCCGTGAAGGAAGGAGCACATTGTCTGTTATGTCTTATTTTAGAGGCATGGTTAGACACGTTTTATCTAACTTCAAATATTGTGCAGTTGCGTCACTGGATATCCAGGGTGCATTTGATAGTACAGACTGGTTTATTCTGGCGGAGATCATTGATTCTACTCCAATTCCAAGCTATTTAAAATCAATCCTAAAAAATTAACTTTCTGAAAGAAAAATAGGTTTTCAATATTCAGATGGCATCAGATGGTTTCTGTTACACAAGGGTTGGACGCAGGGCTCTTGCATTGGCCCACCGTTGTGGTTGTTAATTGCGGACGCTTTAATTAAATTTTATAAGGCTGAATATGAACTCATAGTCTCCTACGCAGATGATTTCCTTATAGTAAACGGTTCTGATACAAGAAGAGAATTGGAGACAGTTATGAACAAATCTTTGAACAGGTTTGTGATTGGATGTCAAAACTTTCACTTAAATCTTAGTATTGATAAACCAATAGCAATGTTATTTGGTTCAAATCTTATGGAAAATAGACATCCGATTTTCAAATTAAACAACATCACAATTGATATTGTTGATTCATTCAGATACCTGGGCTTCAATCTTGATAGTAAATTCACATAGCTTGTTCATTTGGACACTGTGAGGTCAAATCTAAGAAACTTTGTACTTAATATAGCAAAGAAAGGTTATAGAGATAAAGGTATTCGTCATGAGATTTTGAAGACTTGGTATTTGACCGTAATGGAAAAGCAAATTGCATATGGTCACGAAATTTGGTATGATGATTTGAAAAACCATGCGCTGCGTAAAGAGTTGGTTTGAGGACAATTATAAAGTCTTATAGGAATGTCTCAACGGAGGCACTGTGTGTTTTAGCGGGAGTCCCTCCAATTGGTATCAAACTGAAATATGATGCATTGCAATACAATGTATTAAAAGGGAAGTCTGCAATACAAATGTGGGGGAAAGAGCTTTGCGGCAAAGATTTTATGACTAACATTAAGCAGTATGAATATCCAAATTATAATATGATAAAGAATTTAGTTTTTATGAACCCATTGCGCGACAGTCCACCTTTTTCAGTTAACCCAATTATTTTTACAGACGGTTCTAAAATGGCCAACGGTACCTCTGCAGCTTTTACTGTATACCACCAAGGAAACTATATATTTGATTATAAAGTCAGTTTATCAAAATGGAACTCAATTTATCAGGCTGAATTGGATGCAATTAAACCGGCAATAAAGTGGTTTGTACAATTAAATTTTAAATCAGTGAAAATATTTTCAGACAGTCAATCTTCGGTCCTAGTTCTCCAGCAGATTTTTCCTGCAAATATCATAGTTAGAGATATATTTGATCTATTATATCAAAATCCAGATAAGGTGGTGAACATTGGCTGGATTAAGGCACACATCGGTATATCGGGAAATGAGACAGCAGATGAATTAGCCAAAAGTGTGATCATTAATGGTCAGGCGGATATACACATAGAACTGCCGGTACCTATCTCGGCCATAAAGTTGTATTGTAGGAGAGAAGTGTTAAAGACCTGGCAGTTGGAATGGCAATCTTCTACAGTTGGTCGAGACACGTACAACATAATTAAGGAGGTAAAAACAGATTATTTGTGCAGCTCACAGGTGGCACAATACTTTTTCACTGGACATGGCAGTTTTCCTCACTTTCTATATAAGATTGGAAAGAGAGAAAACGATCTTTGTGAATGCGGCAGTAGTGGAGACATGGTACATTATATTTATGGCAGGTGTAATTTAATGATGCATCATTTCAAATTCAATTCAGGCTTGACTCTTAGACAGAATTTATTCAAAACTTTGAATAATCCCGCTAATTGTAAAAAGCTGGCTGACAATTACAATATTTTAAATGATCTTTATTCTTTTATCAGATATCGCTTTTAAATTGATATTTTTCTTTTACTGCTCAAGAAAACTTCACATTTATTTATTGACGTACATATATTGGAGTTAAATTGGTATGACTACTTATGAACTTTTTCAAAATAGACTATGAACTGTTTTAGACTATGAACTGTTATGTAATTTTCAAATTAGACTATGAACTTTTATAGACTATGAACTGTTATGAACTTTTTCAATATAGTCTGTCTTATATAATGATGAGCACAGTTGCAGTAGACACCTATTATTTTCATAATATTTAGACTTGTGTAACCATACTTGTCTTAAAATTTTGTTTCATTTATTGTTTTGTTTGTAGTTAATTTTTATTTAGTTTTTAGCATAAGGAGGTTGTGTGGTACCTTGATATTTTTTTATGTTAGGATTAGTTTATACATATTAGTTTAGTAGAATGAATCAACTGGATTCATTGGCGATGTCGCCATTTTTGCTTTTGAGTTTGATTATTGTTTTAATTAACGCTCGTTGACTTAGTCTGCTCTTGTGGCTGGGTGGATTTGGATGGTAGATGGGAATTTCCGCCTGGTGGTACGTCCATCAGCCTTACGGCTGGGCTCCAGGTTGGGTGCCCCCCCCCCCCCAAGTGGTTCAGTTGGTAGAACGTCAGTGCGCTAATCTGATGAGCCCGGTTCGAGTCCCGGCTTGGGTACTTTTTCACTATGTTGGCTATACGCATATTAAGCAATTAAAATTTGAATATGAATATTATAAATGCAAGGCGTGAGAAATTTTCTCTGGAAAAATTTCCAAGTATTAAATATGAATTTATTTCAATTGTCGATGCTGGACTTTCTTTGATTTCATGTTTGCCCCAGGGTTGCGGCTCATGGAAAATATGCAATCTTGTGCTGCGTTTGTAGCTTTGCCAACATGTTATGGTGAAACAGTTCCAGGCTGAGTATCGTTCCCAAGTGGTTCAGTTGGTAGAACGTCAGTGCGCTAATCTGATGAGCCGGGTTCGAGTCCCGTTTTTGGGTACTATTTCACTATGTTGGCTATACGCCTATTAAGCAATTAAAATTTGAATATCAATATTATAAACGCAAGGCGTGAGAAATTTTCTCTGGAAAAATTTCCAATTATTAAATATGAATTTATTTCAATTGTCGAGGCTGGACTTTCTTTGATTTCATGTTTGCCCCAGGGTTATTGGCTCACGGAAAATATTCCATCTTGTGCTGCGTTTGTAGCCTTGCCAACATGTTATGTTGAAAAAGTTCCAGGCTGAGTATCGTTCCCAAGTGGTTCAGTTGGTAGAATGTCAGTGCGCTAATCTGATGAGCCGGGTTCGAGTCCCGGCTTGGGTACTTTTTCACTATGTTGGCTATACGCATATTAAGCAATTAAAATTTGAATATGACTATTATAAATGCAAGTCGTGAGAAATTTTCTCTGGAAAAATTTCCAAGTATTAAATATGAATTTATTTCAATTGTCGATGCTGGACTTTCTTTGATTTTATGTTTGCCCCAGTGTTGGCGGCTCACGGAAAATATTCCATCTTGTGCTGCGTTTGTAGCCTTGCCAACATGTTATGGTGAAACAGTTCCAGGCTGAGTATCGTTCCCAAGTGGATCAGTTGGTAGAACGTCAGTGCGCTAATCTGATGAGCCGGGTTCGAGTCCCGGCTTGGGTACTATTTCACTATGTTTGCTATACGCCTATTAAGCAATTAAAATTTGAATATCTATATTATAAATGCAAGGCGTGAGTTTCCAAGTATTAAATATTAATTTATTTCAATTGTCGATGCTGGACTTTCTTTGATTTCATGTTTGCCCCAGGGTTGGCGGCTCACGGAAAATATTCCATCTTGTGCTGCGTTTGTAGCCTTGCCAACATGTTATGGTGAAAAAGTTCCAAGCTTAGTATCGTTCCCAAGTGGTTCAGTTGGTCGAACGTCAGTGCGCTAATCTGATGACCCGGGTTCGAGTCCCGGCAAGTGTACTTTTTCACTATGTTGGCTATACCCCTATTAAGCAAGTAAAATATGAATATCAATATTATAAATGCAAGGCGTGAGAAATTTCCTCTGGAAAAATTTCCAAGTATTAAATATGAATTTATTTCAACTGTCGATGCTGGACTTTCTTTGATTTCATGTTTGCCCCTGGGTTGGCGGCTCACGGAAAATATTCAATCTTGTGCTGCTTTTTTAGCCTTGCACACATGTTATGGTGAAAAAGTTCCAGGCTGAGTATCGTTCCCAAGTGGTTCACAGTTCAGATAGTCCTGATTGTCAGGTTTATGAGCAGGTGAGATTAAAGGCTATTCTTAAACGGAGCTAAGGGCTCCGTAGGTAATTTGGACATCTTTTTGGGTCTTAAGTTTTTGCAAGTTAATTTGAATCATTGTCGAGCTGCCAATGATGCATTGGGGATCTATGTATTGGAGAAAGGAATTGATGTGGTTTTGGTCCAGGATCCTTATGTCTTTAATAAAGTTGCTTTGGGTGTTCCATCACACTGGCCTTCCTTTTATTCTTTTAATTATAATGCTGCTATTTATATAACTAACAAGGATTATACTTGTATACAGTGCCTTACTCTGAATAACAGTGTGTTTATGTCTTTAAACATGAGTGATAGAATTATATATATTGGTTCACAATATTCAGCCCCGTCGGGAAACTTGGAAGAAGACATGGCGGATTGGTCTGGTTTATTTCCAGATTTTGATGATATAGTAATAGGTGGAGACTTTAATGTTCCATTACGATCGCTTGGTTATTCACGTGAAAATGACAGAACAGAATCTCTATTAGATTACATTATGCAGAATAATTTGTGTATTTTGAATGACTTAGTGGCACCACATTCTTTTAATCAAGGTGATTTACATGGACGTCCGGACTTAACGTTGAGTGGTTATGAAATTTGTAACTATGTTGACAGTTGGAAAGTTGATGCTGACACGTTTTCCTACAGTGATCACCGATATATAACATTTGTTTTAAACTTTGCTCCAGTAATTATGGATAAGAAAAGATATAAAACTAAAAATAAATCATTTGTTAAATTTAACAATATAATTGAAGGAATTAAGAGGAATTGGTTGAGCTCTTTGCTGAATGTAAATGACGTGACAGCATGTAAATGACGTGATGATTGGATGGAACAATTTCAGGTTTTGATTACTGATGTAATGGACAAATGTTTTACAAAAGGTGTATTATCTTACAAACCTACTATTACATGGTACACTAAAGATCTGAAAACATACAGGAATAGAGTAAGTGCTTTGTATAAAAGAAGTACTAAAAATTTGGATAATCAGAGCTATAGAAATGCTTATATTGAAGAAAAGAATAAATATAAAAAGATGGTAAAGAATGCTAAAAAAACAGCATGGCTTGACTATAGTAAGAGAACAAATGAAAATTATGGTAATTTATATAGATTTATATCAAACTAGAAATTGAAACATACAGATTTAATTTTTACGTATTTGGAAAATTCGGCACCTTTTTCTTCGTATGATGAAGTTGCCTCAGAATTAATGAGTGAACATTTTAATATAAATAATACTCCGAATATCATCTTTTCGTACTCTTCAGATAAATATTTTTCTGCCGATGGGGATTGTTCATCTGTGACTACGAGGGAATTAAAATTTGTGGTTGCCCAGCAAGGACTTTCGAAGTCTCCGGGCTCAGATAAAATAGATGCCTTGGTGGTTAGAAACTTATGCAAGAAGTTTCCTGAAATTATAAAAGCGATCCTAAACAAGTGCTTGATCTTTGGACATTTTCCACGAATTTGGAATTCGGGAATTGTAATCTTCTTCCGAAAAAGGAATAAAGACCCTAGTTCTGCTAGGGGATATCGTCCTATTACTCTGTTATCGATATTGGGTAAACTTTTAGAAAGAGTAATTAAAACAAGAGTTATGATAGAGCTGGAAAAAGATAATTACCTTGACGTTGATCAACATGGATTCCGTGAAGGAAGGAGCACGTTGTCTGCTATGTCTTATTTTAGAGGCATGGTTAGAAACGTTTTATCTAACTTCAAATATTGTGCAGTTGCGTCACTGGATATCCAGGGTGCATTTGATAGTACAGACTGGTTTATTCTGGCGGAGATCATTGATTCTACTCCAATTCCAAGCTATTTAAAATCAATCCTAAAAAATTACCTTTCTGCAAGAAAAATAGGTTTTCAATATTCAGATGGCATCAGATGGTTTCTGTTACACAAGGGTTGGACGCAGGGCTCTTGCATTGGCCCACTGTTGTGGTTGTTAATTGCGGACGCTTTAATTAAATTTTATAAGGCTGAATATGCACTCATAGTCTCCTACGCAGATGATTTCCTTATAGTAAACGGTTCTGATACAAGAAGAGAATTGGAGACAGTTATGAACAAATCTTTGAACAGGTTTGTGATTGGATGTCAAAACTTTCACTTAAATCTTAGTATTGATAAATCAATAGCAATTTTATTTGATTCAAATCTTATGGAAAATAGACATCCGATTTTCAAATTAAACAACATCACAATTGATATTGTTGATTCATTCAGATACCTGGGCTTCAATCTTGATAGTAAATTCACATGGCTTGTTCATTTGGACACTGTGAGGTCAAATCTAAGAAACGTTGTACTTAATATAGCAAAGACAGGTTATCGAGATAAAGGTATTCGTCATGAGATTTTGAAGACTTGGTATTTGACCGTAATGGAAAAGCAAATTGCATATGGTCGCGAAATTTGGTATGATGATTTGAAAAACCATGCGCTGCGTAAGCTCAGCTCCTGTCAAAGAGTGGGTTTGAGGACAATTATAAAGTCTTATAGGAATGTTTCAACGGAGGCACTGTGTGTTTTAGCGGGAGTCTCTCAAATTGGTATCAAACTGAAGTATGATGCATTGCAATACAATGTTTTAAAAGGGAAGTCTGCAATACAAATGTGGGGGAAAGAGCTTCGCGGCAAAGATTTTATGACTAACATTAAGCAGTATGAATATCGAAATTATAATATGATAAAGAATTTAGTTTTTATGAACCCATTGCGCGACAGTCCACCTTTTTCAGTTAACCCAATTATTTTTACAGACGGATCTAAAATGGCCAACGGTACCTCTGCAGTTTTTACTGTATACCACCAAGGAAATTATATATTTGATTATAAAGTCAGTTTATCAAACTGGAACTCAACTTATCAGGCTGAATTGGAGGCAATTAAGCAGGCAATAAAGTGGTTTGTACAATTAAATTTTAAATCAGTGAAAATATTTTCAGACAGTCAATCTTCGGTCCTAGTTCTCCAGCAGATTAATCCTGCAAATATCATAGTTAGAGATATATTTGATCTATTATATCAAAATCCAGATAAGGTGGTGAACATTGGCTGGATTAAGGCACACATCGGTATATCGGGAAATGAGAGAGCAGATGAATTAGCCAAAAGTGTGATCATTAATGGTCAGGCGGATATACACATAGAATTGCCGGTACCTATCTCGGCCATAAAGTTGTATTGTAGGAGAGAAGTGTTAAAGACCTGGCAGTTGGAATGGCAATCTTCTACAGTTGGTCGAGACACGTACAACATAATTAAGGAGGTAAAAACAGATTATTTGTGCAGCTCACAGGTGGCACAATACTTTTTCACTGCACATGGCAGTTTTCCTCACTTTCTATATAAGATTGGAAAGAGAGAAAACGATCTTTGTGAATGCGGCAGTAGAGGAGACGTGGTACATTATATTTATGGCAGGTGTAATTTAATGATGCATCATTTCAAATTCAATTCAGGCTTGACTCTTAGACAGAATTTATTCAAAACTTTGAATAATCCCGCTAATTATAAAAAACTGGCTGACAATTACAATATTTTAAATGATCTTTATTCTTTTATCAGATATCGCTTTTAAATTGATAATTTTCTTTTACTGCACAAGAAAACTTCACATTTATTTATTGACGTACATATATTGGAGTTAAATTGGTATGACTACTTATGAACTTTTTCAAAATAGACTATGAACTGTTATAGACTATGAACTGTTATGAACTTTTTCAAATTATACTATGAACTTTTCTAGACTATGAACTGTTATGAACTTTTTCAATATAGTCTGTCTTATATAATGATGAGCACAGTTGCAGTAGACACCTATTATTTTCATAATATTTAGACTTGCGTAACCATACTGGTCTTAAAATTTTGTTTCATTTATTGTTTTGTTTGTAGTTAATTTTTATTTAGTTTTTAGCATAAGGAAGTTGTGTGTTACCTTGCTATTTTTTTATGTTAGGATTAGTTTATATATTTTAGTTTAGTAGTATGAATCACCAGGATATATTGGCGATGTCGCCATTTTTGCTTTTGAGTTTGATTATTGTTTTAATTAACGCTCGTTGACTTAGTCTGCTCCTGTGGCTGGGTGGATTTGGATGGTAGATGGGTAGTTCCGTCTGGTGGTACGCCCATCAGCCTTACGGCTGGGCTCCAGGTTGGGTGACCCCCCCCCAAGTGGTTCAGTTGGTAGAAGGTCAGTGCGCTACTCTGATGACCCGGGTTCGAGTCCCGGTTTGGGTACTTTTTCACTATGTTGGCTATACGCCTATTAAGCAATTAAAATTTGAATATCAATATTATAAATGCAAGGCGTGAGAAATTTCCTCTGGAAAAACTTCCAAGTATTAAATATGAATTTATTTCAATTGTCGATACTGGACTTTCTTTGATTTCATGTTTGCCCCAGGTTTGGCGGATTACGGAAAATATTCCATCTTGTGCTGCGTTTGTAGCCTTGCCAACATGTTATGGTGAAAAAGTTCCAGGCTGAGTATCGTTCCCTAGTGGTTCAGTTGGTAGAACGTCAGTGCGGTAATCTGATGAGCCGGGTTCGAGTCCCGGCTTGGGTACTTTTTCACTAAGTTGGCTATACGCCTATTAAGCAATTTGAATATCAATATTATAAATGCAAGGCGTGAGAAATTTTCTCTGGAAAAATTTCCAAGTATTAAATATGAATTTATTTCAATTGTCGATGCTGGACTTTCTTCGATTTCATGTTTGCCCCAGGGTTGACGGCTCACGGAAAATATTCCATCTTATGCTGCGTTTGTAGCCTTGCCAACATGTTATGGTGAAAAAGTTCCAGGCTGAGTATCGTTCCCAAGTGGTTCAGTTGGTAGAACGTCAGTGCGCTAATCTTATGAGCCGGGTTCGAGTCCCGGCTTGGGTACTTTTTCACTATGTTGGCTATACGCATATTAAGCAATTAAAATTTGAATATGAATATTATAAATGCAAGGCGTGAGAAAATTCTCTGGAAAAAATTCCAAGTATTAAATATGAATTTATTTCAATTGTCGATGCTGGACTTTCTTTGATTTCATGTTTGCCCCAGGGTTGCCGGCTCACGGAAAATATTCAATCTTGTGCTGCGTTTGTAGCCTTGCCAACATGTTATGGTGAAAAAGTTCCATGCTGAGTGTCGTTCCCAAGTGGTTCAGTTGGAACAAATGAAAATTATGGTAATTTATATAGATTTATATCAAACAAGAAATTGAAACATACAGATTTAATTTTTACGTATTTGGAAAATTCGGCTCCTTTTTCTTCATATGATGAAGTTGCCTGAGAATTAATGAGTGAACATTTTAATATAAATGATACTCCGAATAACATATTTTCATAGTCTTCAGATAAATCTTTTTCTGCCGATGGGGATAGTTCATCTGTGACTACGAGGGAATTAAAAATTTGTGGTTGCCCAGCAAGGACTTTCGAAGGCTCCAGGCTCAGATAAAATAGATGCCTTGGTGGTTAGAAACTTATGCAAGAAGTTTCCTGAAATTATAAAAGCGATCCTAAAGAAGTGCTTGATCTTTGGACATTTTCCACGAATTTGGGAATCGGGAATAGTAATCTTCTTCCGAAAAAGGAATAAAGACCCTAGTTCTGCTAGGGGATATCGTCCTATTACTCTGTTATCGATATTGGGTAAACTTTTAGAAAGAGTAATTAAAACAAGATTTATGATAAAGTTTTAAAAAGATAATTACCTTGACGTTGATCAACATGGATTCCGTGAAGGAAGGAGCACATTGTCTGCTATGTCTTATTTTAGAGACATGGTTAGAAACGTTTTATCTAACTTCTAATATTTTGCAGTTGCGTCACTGGATATCCAGGGTGCATTTGATAGTACAGACTGGTTTATTCTGGCAGAGATCATTGATTCTACTCCAATTCCAAGCTATTTAAAATCAATCCTAAAAAATTACCTTTCTGAAAGAAAAATAGGTTTTCAATATTCAGATGGCATCAGATGGTTTCTGTTACACAAGGGTTGGACGCAGGGCTCTTGCATTGGCCCACTGTTGTGGTTGTTAATTGCGGACGCTTTAATTAAATTTTATAAGGTTGAATATTCACTCATAGTCTCCTACGCAGATGATTTCCTTATAGTAAACGGTTCTGATACAAGAAGAGAATTGGAGACAGTTATGAACAAATCTTTGAACAGGTTTGTGATTGGATGTCAAAACTTTCACTTAAATCTTAGTATTGATAAATCAATAGCAATGTTATTTGGTTCAAATCTTATGGAAAATAGACATCCGATTTTCAAATTAAACAACATCCCAATTGATATTGTTGATTCATTCAGATACCTGGGCTTCAATCTTGATAGTAAATTCACATGGCTTGTTCATTTGGACACTGTGAGGTCAAATCTAAGAAACTTTGTACTTAATATAGCAAAGACAGGTTATAGAGATAAAGATATTCGTCATGAGATTTTGAAGACTTGGTATTTGACCGTAATGGAAAAGCAAATTGCATATGCTCACGAAATTTGGTATGATGATTTGAAAAACCATGCGCTGCGTAAGCTCAGCTCCTGTCAAAGAGTGGGTTTGAGGACAATTATAAAGTCTTATAGGAATGTTTCAACGGAGGCACTGTGTGTTTTAGCGGGAGTCCCTCCAATTGGTATCAAACTGAAGTATGATGCACTCCAATACAATGTTTTAAAAGGGAAGTCTGCAATACAAAATTGGGGGAATGAGCTTCGCGGCAAAGATTTTATGACTAATATTAAGCAGTTTGAATATCCAAATTATAATATGATAAAGAATTTAGTTTTTATGAACCCATTGCGCGACAGTCCACCTTTTTCAGTTAACCCAATTATTTTTAAAGACGGTTCTAAAATGGCTACAATGGCTGCAGCTTTTACTGTATACCACCAAGGAAATTATATATTTAATTATAAAGTCAGTTTATCAAAATGGAACTCAATTTATCAGGCTGAATTGGAGGCAATTAAGCAGGCAATAAAGTGGTTTGTACAATTAAATTTTAAATCAGTGAAAATATTTTCAGGCAGTCAATCTTCGGTCCTAGTTCTCCAGCAGATTTTTCCTGCAAATATCATAGTTAGAGATATGTTTGATCTATTATATCAAAATCCAGATAAGGTGGTGAACATTGGCTGGATTAAGGCACACATCGGTATATCGGGAAATGAGAGAGCAGATGAATTAGCCAAAAGTGTGATCATTAATGGTCAGGCGGATATACACATAGAATTGCCGGTACCTATCTCGGCCATAAAGTTGTATTGTAGGAGAGAAGTGTTAAAGACCTGGCAGTTGGAATGGCAATCTTCTACAGTTGGTCGAGACACGTACAACATAATTAAGGAGGTAAAAACAGATTATTTGTGCAGCTCACAGGTGGCACAATACTTTTTCACTGCACATGGCAGTTTTCCTCACTTTCTATATAAGATTGGAAAGAGAGAAAACGATCTTTGTGAATGCGGCAGTAGAGGAGACGTGGTACATTATATTTATGGCAGGTGTAATTTAATGATGCATCATTTCAAATTCGATTCAGGCTTGACTCTTAGACAGAATTTATTCAAAACTTTGAATAATCCCGCTAATTATAAAAAACTGGCTGACAATTACAATATTTTAAATGATCTTTATTCTTTTATCAGATATCGCTTTTAAATTGATAATTTTCTTTTACTGCTCAAGAAAACTTTTATTTATTGACGTACATATATTGGAGTTAAATTGGTATGACTACTTATAAACTTTTTCAAAATAAGCTATGAACTGTTATGAACTTTTTCAAATTATACTATGAACTTTTATAGACTATGAACTGTTATGAACTTTTTCAATATAGTCTGTCTTATATAATGATGAGCACAGTTGCAGAAGACACCTATTATTTTCATAATACTTAGACTTGTGTAACCATACTGGTCTTAAAATTTTGTTTCATTTATTGTTTTGTTTGTAGTTAATTTTTATTTAGTTTTTAGCATAAGGAGGTTGTGTGTAACCTTGCTATTTTTTTATGTTAGGATTAGTTTATATATTTTAGTTTAGTAGTATGAATCAACTGGATTCATTGGCGATGTCGTCATTTTTGCTTTTGAGTTTGATTATTGTTTTAATTAACGCTCGTTGACTTAGTCTGCTCCTGTGGCTGGGTGGTTTTGGATGGTAAATGGGAATTTCCTCCTGGTGGTACGCCCATCAGCCTTACGGCTGGGCTCCATGTTGGGTGCCCCCCCCAAGTGGTTCAGTTGGTAGAACGTCTGTGCGCTACTCTGATGACCCGGGATCGAGTCCCGGTTTGGGTAATTTTTCACTATGTTGGCTATACGCCTATTAAGCAAGTAAAATTTGAATATCAATATTATAAATGCAAGGCGTGAGAAATTTTCTCTGGAAAAATTTCCAAATATTAAATATGAATTTATTTCAATTGTCGATGCTGGACTTTCTTTGATTTCATGTTTGCCCCAGGGTTGGAAGCTCACGGAAAATATTCCATCTTGTGCTGCGTTTGTAGCCTTGCCAACATGTTATGGTGAAAAAGTTCCAGGCTGAGTATCGTTCCCAAGTGGTTCAGTTGGTAGAAAGTTAGTGCGCTACTCTGATGACCCGGGTTCGAGTCCCGGCTTGGGTAATTTTTCACTATGTTGGCTATACGCCTATTAAGCAATTAAAATTTGAATAGCAATATTATAAATGCAAGGCGTGAGAAATTTTCTCTGGAAAAATTTCCAAGTATTAAATATGAATTTATTTCAATTGTCGATGCTGGACTTTCTTTGATTTCATGTTTGCCCCAGGGTTGGCGGCACACGGAAAATATTCCATCTTGTGCTGCGTTTGTAACCTTGCCAACATGTTATGGTGAAAAAGTTCCACGCTGAGGATCGTTCCCAAGTGGTTCAGTTGGTAGAACGTCAGTGCGCTACTCTGATGACCCGGGTTCGAGTCCCGGCTTGGGTACGTTTTCACTATGTTGTCTATACGCCTATTAAGCAATTAAAATTTGAATATCAATATTATAAATACAAGGCGTGAGAAATTTTCTCTTCAAAAATTTCCAAGTATTAAATATGAATTTATTTCAATTGTCGATGCTGGACATTCTTTGATTTCATGTTTGCCCCAGGGTTGGCGGCTCACGGAAAATATTCCATCTTGTGCTGCGTTTGTAGCCTTGCCAACATGTTATGGTGAAAAAGTTCCAGGCTGAGTATCGTTCCCAAGTGGTTCAGTTGGTAGAACGTCAGTGCGCTAATCTGATGAGCCGGGTTCGAGTCCTGGCTTGGGTACTTTTTTACTATGTTGGCTATACGCCTATTAAACAATTAAAATATTTGAATATCAAAATACTTTATATTATAAACTATACGAAAATAACTAAATAATATATATATATATATATATATATATATATATATATATATAAGCACGTACGTAAATATTTCGTGACATTAATGATATTTTTTCCATAATCCCTCTGTCAAAACACTACTGGCTCTGTGCGTATTTATCTAAGATTAGCAGATAGCTTTCAGATGAAATAAATAACAAGTTGGAAATTGTACGTCAAACGTGACAAATGAGGTGCGTTCGTACTATAGCTAGTTATGTAAATATTCAGATCTTGATGAATTTTAATTCTGTGAAATGAATTATATCGTCTGCAGATTCATTTTTGTCATAAAATAAGTATCTCGGTCGCTTGACGATTAAACCTCGGAAGCTCCTATAGCAAGAAAGCACCGATTTAAAAAAAAAAAAATTCAAATTTCTCAATAAATATTTTTATTAATATCTCCTAAACTTTTGATTCGATTTTTTAAAAAATTGAAATGTCTCGACAAAATTCTGCAAAGATAATATATCTTAAATTACAAACCATTCGGTTGGGTAGTTTTTGCGTTGTTATAGGCGGACGGACGGACAGACAGACGGACAGACAGACGGACAGACAGACGGACGAACAGACGGACGGACCAAGCGACGACAATAGGTGCTACGTATTTATATAATCACGAACGCACCTAAAAATGGATTGCCTAAGATAAATGGCGATCATTGTAAATAGGTACTGTCACGCCCATAAATTATTAATGAGGTGATCAAAATAACGGGGACCTGTGTATTTCTCAGCCATACATCGTTAATGCAGCGATAACTATAACGTGTTTCAGTTATTTTGCGTGCATAAGTCATTAAAATTAAATAATTTTAACAGGACCCATTTGGTTGCACCCTTGTAATATGGCTACACGGTAATCACCATAAGGCATTCTTGTGCATATCCTAGCCCAAAAATATGGCAATCAGTATTTAAATCGCAATTTTTTACTTTCAAAAATGATATTTGTAAAAAAGGTGGAAGTGTAATATTTTGTTTAAAATTTTAAATGCCATTGTTAAAATACGACCAAAAAAAATAGAAAATGGGAAAATAGAAAAAAAAAATCCTTGGGAAAATGTCACACAAAATATATAATAATAAATCAGCAATAGTTCTATTTTTTGTCTAATCTACCGCAATTGGGTTCACAGTCGATGTTGCCTACAAACTCGCTAGCACTAAAATCGCGGAAATACATGATTAACAACTTTTCTTTTGTAGATTTGTGAAGCGGAGTTTCACATTCTTATTTAAAACTGCTGCTAAGACATAGCAAAATTGCCTAAAACTTTCGACACACAGTGTGACCCCCTTGATGGATTATTATCTAAAATTACTGAAATACATATTTAACTATTTTTTAGTACATTTGTTATCCTAAGTTTCACGCTCCTAACTTTTACTGAGATATAGCAAAATAACATTAAAAAATTCGATTCCCATTTTACCCCCTTTAGTGGCTGAATTTCTAAAATCGCGAAAATGCATGTTTAACTATTTTTTAGTAGATTTGTTATTCTGAATCTGACATTTCAAGTTCATAACTAAAAATACTGCTGAGATATGGCGTACATTCGATGTGACACAAAATTTTCGATCCCCAATTAGCTCAGTACCACAATGAGCCTATATACAAAATTTGAAGAAAATCGGATAATTTTCCATGAAAAACGCATTCATCTAAATTAAGGGGAGTGATAACCCCCCCCCCCCCCTTACCCTCTTTATACTTAACCAAAGAACCCCCTAAACTACACAGGAAAGCGCCTTATCACAATGAACCTATATACAAAATTTTAAGAAAATCGCATAATTCTGCATGAAAATCGCAGTTATCTAAATTAAGGGGGGGGGGCAGCCCTCCGTTACCCCCTTTATACTTAAACAATGAATCCCCAAAACCAATAAGGAAAACGCTTTATCACCATTAACCTGTATACAAAATTTGAAGAAAATCGGATAATTCTGCATGAAAAACCCATTTATCTAAATTAGGGGGGGGGGGTGTTATCCCCCCTTTCCCCCTTTATACTTAACCAATGAACCCCCAAAACTATTGACAGAAGCGCATTATCAAAATGAACCTATATACAAAATTTGAAAGAAATTGGATAATTCTGCATGAAAAACCTATTTATATAAATTATGAGGGGTTAGCCCCCCATTTCCCCCCTTTATGCTTAACCAATAAACCTCCAAATCTAATCAGGGAAGCCCCTTATTACAAGGAACCTATAAACAAAAATTAAAGTAAAACGGTTAGTTCTATCAAGAGTTATCGCGTTACGTACATACATACATACATACGTACATACATACATACATACGTACATACAGAAACGGCGGGCACATAAGCTCTCAGGCTTTGATAGCCTGTGAGCTAAATTAAAATAAAATAGAAAACTGCCCAGTTAAACTGAGGGCATTGAGCTCACAGGCTATTGACACTCATTGTATATTGTACTCTTATTTCAAAGAATTTGAAATATGCCCTCGAAAAATAAAGAAATCAACAATATATTAAGGGGGGGGGTCATCCCCCTGTTGCCCCCTCATAGTTAACTAATGAACTCCTTAAACTAATCAGGGAAGTGTCTAAGTACAATGAATATACATACAAAATTTGAAGAAAATCGGATAATACTGCATGAAAAACTCATTTATCTAAATTAAGGGGGGATTAGCCCCCCTTTTCCCCTTTATACTTAACCAAGGAACCCCCAAAACTTTTCAGAGAAGCCCATTATCACAATGAACCTATATACAAAATTTGAAGAAAATCGGATAATTCTGCATCAAAAACTCATTTATCTAAATTAAGGGGGGATTAGCCCCCTTTTCCCCTTTATACTTAACCAAGGAACCCCCAAAACTTTTCAGAGAAGCCCATTATCAAAATGAACCTATATACAAAATTTGAAGAAAATCGGATAATTCTGCATGAAAAACTCATTTATCCAAATTAGGGGGATTACCCCCCCTTTCCCCCTTTATACAAAACGAATGAACCCCCAAAACTATTGACAGAAGCACATTATCAAAATGAACCTATATACAAAATTTGAAGAAAATGGGATAATTCTGCATGAAAAACACATTTATCTAAATTATGGGGGGTTAGCCCCCCGTTTCCCCCCTTTATGCTTAACCAATGAACCTCCAAAACTAATCAGGGAAGCGCCTTATCACAAGGAACCTATAAACAAAATTTAAAGTAAAACGGTTAGTTCTATCAAGAGTTATCGCGTTACGTACATACACACATATATACATACGTACGTACGTACATACAGAACCGGCCGGCACATAAGCTCTCAGGCTTTGATAGCCTGTGAGCTAAAAAACTGCCCAGTTAAACTGAGGGCATTGAGCTCACAGGCTATTCACACTAATTGTATATTATACTCTTATTTCAAAGAATTTGAAATATGCCCCTCGAAAAATAAAGAAATCAACATTATATTAAGGGGGGGTGATCCCCCCGTTACCCCACTTATAATTAACTAATGAACCCCTTAAACTAATCAGGGAAGTGTCTAATTACAATGAATATACATAAAAAATTTGAAGAAAATCGGATAATTCTGCATGAAAAACTCATTTATCTAAATTAAGGGGGGATTAGCCCCCCTTTCCCTCTTTATACTTAACCAATGAACCCCCAAAACTTTTCAGAGAAGCGCATTATCACAATGAAGCTATATACAAAATTTGAAGAAAATGGGATAATTCTGCATGAAATACCCATTTATCTAAATTAGGGGGGGTGTTATCCCCCCTTTCCCCCTTTATACTTAACCAATGAACCCCCAAAACTATTGACAGAAGCGCATTATCAAAATGAACCTATATACAAAATTTAAAGGAAATGGAATAATTCAGCAGGAAAAACCCATTTATCTAAATTAAGGGGGGATTAGCCCCCCTTTCCCCCTTTATACTTAACCAATGAACCCCCAAAACTTTTCAGAGAAGCGCATTATCACAATGAACCTATATACAAAATTTGAAGAAAATCGGATAATTCTGCATGAAAAACCCATTTATCTAAATTAGGGGGGTGTTATCCCACCTTTCCCCCTTTATACTTAACCAATGAACCCCCAAAACTATTGACAGAAGCGCATTATCAAAATGAACCTATATACAAAATTTGAAGAAAATGGGATAATTCTGCATGAAAAACCCATTTATCTAAATTATGGGGGGTTAGCCCCCCGTTACCCCCCTTTATGCTTAACCAATGAACCTCCAAAACTAATCAGGGAAGCGCCTTATCACAAGGAACCTATAAACAAAATTTAAAGTAAAACGGTTAGTTCTATCAAGAGTTTTTGCGTTACGTACATACATACATACATACGTACGTACGTACATACCTACATACAGAACCGGCAGGCACATAAGCTCTCAGGCTTTGATAGCCTGTGAGCTAAATAAAGGGAAAACTGCCCAGTTAAACTGAGGGCATTCAGCTTACAGGTTATTCACACTCATTGTATATTGTACTCTTATTTCAAAGAATTTAAAATATGCTCTCGAAAAATAAAGAAATCAACAATATATTAAGGGGGGTCATCCCGCTGTTACCCCCTCATAGTTAACTAATGAACTCCTTAAACTAATCAGGGAAGTGTCTAATTACAATGAATATACATACAAAATTTGAAGAAAATCGGATAATTCTGCATGAAAAACTCATTTATCTAAATTAAGGGGGGAATAGCCCCCCTTTCCCCCTTTCCCCCTTTATAATTAACCAATGAACCCCCAAAACTCTTGACAGAAGCGCATTATCAAAATGAACCTATATACAAAATTTAAAGGAAATGGGATAATTCTGCAGGAAAAACCCATTTATCTAAATTAAGGGGGGATTATCCCCCCTTTCCCCCTTTATATTTAACCAATGAACCCCCAAAACTTTTCAGAGAAGCGCATTATCACAATGAACCTATATACAAAATTTGAAGAAAATCTCATAATTCTGCATGAAAAACCCATTTATCTAAATTAGGGGGTGTGTTATCCCCCCTTTCCCCCTTTTTACTTAACCAATGAACCCCCAAAACTATTGACAGAAGCGCATTATCAAAATGAACCTATATACAAAATTTAAAGAAAATGGGATAATTCTGCATGAAAAACCCATTTATCTAAATTAAGGGGGGACTTGCCTCCCTTTACCCCTTTATACTTAACCAATGAACCCCCAAAACTATTCAGAGAAAAGCATTATCACAATGAACCTATATATAAAATTTGAAGAAAATCGGATAATTCTGCATGAAAAACTCATTTATCCAAATTAGGGGGATTACCCCCCCTTTGCCCCTTTATACTTAACCAATGAAACCCCAAAGCTATTGACAGAAGCACATTATCAAAATGAACCTATATACAAAATTTGAAGAAAATCGGATAATTCTGCATGAAAAACTCATTTATCTAAATTAGGGGGGGTAACCCCCCTTTCCCCCTTTATACTTAACCAATGAACCCCCAAAACTATTGACAGAAGCACATTATCAAAATGAACCTATATACAAAATTTGAAGAAAATGGGATAATTCTGCATGAAAAACCCATTTATCTAAATTAAGGGGGGATTAGCCCCCCTTTCCCCCTTTATACTTAACCAATGAACTCCAAAAACAATTCAGAGAAGCGCATTATAACAATGAACCTATATTCAAAATTTGAAGAAAATCGGATAATTCTGCATGAAAAACTCATTAACTAAATTAGGGGGATTACCCCCCCTTTCCCCCTTTATACTTAACCAATGAACCCCCAAAACTATTGGCAGAAACACATTATCAAAATGAACCTATATACAAAATTTGAAGAAAATCGGATAATTCTGCATGAAAAACTCATTATTTATCCGGAACTCATTATTTATCCGGCAGAATTATCCGATTTTCTTCAAATTTTGTATATAGGTTCATTTTGATAATGTGCTTCTGTCAATAGCTTATGGGTTTCATTGGTTGAGTATAAAGGGGGAAAGGGGTTTGGGTAATCCTCCTAATTTGGATAAATGAGTTTTTCATGGAGAATTATCCGATTTTCTTTAAATTTTATATATAGGTTCATTGTGATAATGCTTTTCTCTGAACAGTTTCGGGGGTTCATTGGTTAAGTATAAAGGGGGAAAGGGGGGCAAATCCCCCCCTAATTCAGATAAATGGGTTTTTCATGCAGAATTATCCCATTTTCTTCAAATTTTGTATATAGGTTCATTGTGATAATGCGCTTCTCTGAAAAGTTTTGGGGGTTCATTGGTTAAGTACAAAGGGGGAAAGGGGGGCTAATCCCCACTTAATTTAGATAAATGAGTTTTTCCTGCAGAATTATCCCATTTTCTTTAAATTTTGTATATAGGTTCATTTTGATAATGCGCTTCTGTCAATAGTTTTGGGGTTTCATTGGTTAAGTATAAAGGGTGAAAGGGGGGATAACACCCCCCCCCCCCCCTAATTTAGATATATGGGTTTTCATGCAGAATTATCCGATTTTCTTCAAATTTTGTATATAACTTCATAGTGATAATGCGCTTCTCTGAAAAGTTTTGGGGGTTCATTGGTTAAGTATAAAGGGGGAAAGGGGGGCTAATCTCCCCTTAATTAAAGTAAATGAGTTTTTCATGCAGAATTATCCGATTTTCTTCAAAGTTTGTATGTATATTCATTGTAATTAGACACTTCCCTGATTAGTTTAAGGAGTTCATTAGTTAACTATGAGGGGGTAACAGGGGGATGACCCCCCCCTTAATATATTGTTGATTTCTTTATTTTTCGAGAGCATATTTTAAATTCTTTGAAATAAGAGTACAATATACAATGAGTGTGAATAACCTGTGAGCTGAATGCCCTCTGTTTAACTGGCCAGTTTTCTTTTTATTTAGGTCACAGGCTATCAAAGCCTGAGAGCTTATGTGCCTGCCGGTTCTGTATGTACGTATGTATGTATGTATGTACGTAACGCGATAACTCTTGATAGAACTAACCGTTTTACTTTAAATTTTGTTTATAGGTTCCTTGTGATAAGGCGCTTCCCTGATTAGTTTTGGAGGTTCATTGGTTAAGCATAAAGGGGCAAAACGGGGGGCTAACCCCCCATAATTTAGATAAATGTGTTTTTCATGCAGAATTATCCCATTTTCTTCAAATTTTGTATATAGGTTCATTTTGATAATGCGCTTCTGTCAATAGTTTTGGGGGTTCATTGGTTATATATAAAGGGGGAAAGGTGGGCTAATCCCCCCCCCCTTAATTTAGATAAATGGGTTTTTCCTGCAGAATTATCCGATTTTCTTCAAATTTTGTATATATATTCATTGTAATTAGAGACTTCCCTGATAAGTTTAAGGGGTTCATTAGTTAACTATGAGGGGGGTAACGGGGGGATGACCCCCCCTTAATATATTGTTGATTTCTTTATTTTTCGAGAGCATATTTCAAATTCTTTGAAATAAGAGTACAATATACAATGAGTGTCAATAGCCTGTGAGCTCAATGCCCTCAGTTTAACTGGGCTGTTTTCTTTTTTATTTTAATTTAGCTCACAGGCTATCAAAGCCTGAGAACCCATGTGCCCGACGGTTCTGTATGTACGTACGTACGTATGTATGTATGTATGTACGTAACGCGATAACTCTTGATAGAACTAACCGTTTTACTTTAAATTTTGTTTATAGGTTCCTTGTAATAAGGCGCTACCCTGATTAGTTTTGGAGGTTTATTGGTTAAGCATAAAAGCGGGAAATGGGGGGCTAACCCCTCATAATTTAGATAAATAGGTTTTTCATGCAGAATTATCCAATTTTCTTCAAATTTTGTATATAGGTTCATTTTGATAATGCGTTTCTGTCAATAGTTTTGGGGGTTCATTGGTTAAGTATAAAGGGGGAAAGGGGGGATAACCCCCCCTAATTTAGATAAATGAGTTTTTATGCAGAATTATTCTATTTTCTTCAAATATTGTATATAGGTTCATTGTGATAATGCGCTTCTCTGAAGAGTTTTGGGGGTTCATTGGTTAATTATAAAGGGGGAAAGGGGAGCTAATCACCCCTTAATTTAGATAAATGGGTTTTTCATGCAGAATTATCCGATTTTCTTCAAATTTTGTATACAGGTTAATGGTGATAAAGCGTTTTCCTGATTGGTTTGGGGGATTCATTGTTTAAGTATAAAGGGGGTAACGGAGGGCTGCCCCCCTTAATTTAGATAACTGCGATTTTCATGCAGAATTATGCGATTTTCTTAAATTTTTGTATATAGGTTCATTGTGATAAGGCGCTTTCCTGATTAGTTTAGGGAGTTCTTTGGTTAAGTATACAGAGGGTAAGGGGGGGGGGCTTGTCACTCCCCTTAATTTAGATGAATATGTTTTTCATGGAAAATTATCCGATTTTCTTCAAATGTTGTATGTAAGGCTCATTGTGGTAAGGAGCTAATTGGGGATCGAAAATTTTGGGTCACTTCGAATGTACGCCATATCTCAGCAGCATTTTTAGTTATGAACTAAAAATCTCAGATTCAGAATAACAAATCTACTAAAAAATAGTTAAACATGCATTTTCGCGATTTTAGAAATTCAGCCACTAAAGGGGGTAAAATGGGAATCGAATTTTTTTATGTTATTTTGCTATATCTCAGTAAAAGGTAGGAGCGTGAAACTTAGGATAACAAATGTACTAAAAAATAGTTTAATATGTATTTCAGCAATTTTAGATAATAATCCATCAAGGGGGTCACACTGTGTGTCGAAAGTTTTAGGCAATTGTGCCATGTCTTTGCAGCAGTTTTAAGTAAGAATGTGAAACTCCGCTTCACAAATCTACAAAAAAAAGTTTTTAATCATGTATTTCCGCGATTTTAGAGCTAGCGTGTTTGTAGGCAACATCGACTGTGAACCCGATTGCGGTAGATTAGACGAAAAAGAGAACTATTGCTGATTTATTATTATATATTTTGTGTGACATTTTCCCAAGGATTTTTTTTTATTTTCCCATTTTCTAATTTTTTTGGTCGTATTTTAACAATGGCATTTAAAACTTTAAACAAAATATTACACTTCCACCTTTTTTCCAAATACCTTTTTTGAAAGTAAACAATTGCGATTTAAATACTGATTGCCATATTTATGGGCTAGGGTATGCACAAGGATGCCTTATGGTGATTACCGTGTAGCCAGATTACAAGCGTTCAACCAAATGGGTCCTGTTAAAATTATTTAATTTTAATGATTTATGCACGCAAAATAACTGAAACACGTTATAGTTATCGCTGCATTAACGATGTATGGCTGAGAAATACACAGGTCCCCGTTATTTTGATCACCTCATTAATAATTTATGGGCGTGACAGTACCTATTTACAATGATCGCCATTTATCTTAGGCAATCGATTTTTAGGTGCGTTCGTGATTATATCCGCTTTCCCCCTTTATACTTAAGCAATGAACCCCCAAAACTATTGACAGAAGCACATTATCAAAATGAACCTATAAACAAAATTTGAAGAAAATCGGATAATTCTGCATGAAATTCTCATTTATCTAAATTATGGGGATTACCCCCCCCCTTTCCCCCTTTATACTTAACCAATGAACCCCCAAAACTATTGACAGAAACACATTATCAAAATGAACCTATATACAAAATTTGAAGAAAATCGGATAATTCTGCATGAAAAACTCATTTATCTAAATTAGGGGGGGTATCCCCCCTTTCCCCCTTTATACTAAACCAATGAAGCCCCAAAGCTATTGACAGAAGCACATTATCAAAATGAACCTATATACAAAATTTGAAGAAAATGGGATAATTCTGCATGAAAAACAAATTTATCTAAATTATGGGGGGTTAGCCCCCCGTTTCCCCCTTTTATGCTTAACCAATGAACCTCCAAAACTAATCAGGGAAGCGCCTTATCACAAGGAACCTATAAACAAAATTTAAAGTAAAACGGTTAGTTCTATCAAGAGTTATCGCGTTACGTACACAGATACATACATACATACATACGTACGTACATACAGAACCGGCGGGCACATAAGCTCTCAGGCTTTGATAGCCTGTGAGCTAAAAAGGGATCACATACTAAGGTATATAATGTTTAAGTACTAATAGTCTTTATTTCATTCTAAAGAAATTGGTTTAAACATTGCATTAATTAATATCACATTTCATAGAAATCACGATAAAGAACCGAGACATATGCGTTAATAGGTTTTTTTTTATTCTTCATACTTCCTCAGTAGGTATTTTTTTCCATGCTAAAAAGTATTTTGTTGGTCACTGTTTATATAAAGTGTCGTCTGTGACTAATGTGATTAACTCTTAATGTAAACTTCTCACAAACGTCTTTAAAGGCAAATTATTAACCGCAGGCTGTACTAAAAGTTGTCTATTTGACTGGATTCATTCAGAATAGACATGAAAGTACAGTATAATTACAAGTAACAGAAAAATAAACGCATCAAAAAGCAGTTGTACATGTTCCCGCGCTTCAGAATATAGATTATTCGCAATCTATTATCAAACATTTTCGCCAATACCTACAAAGCTTTATTATTCACAACACTCTCCATATAACTCTTTCCTAAACTATGAAACGAATAAATGTTTTTGAAATTAATTTCTGGAAAGTTTACGATAAATATTTAATTTCAAACTTTGATACATTCCTTCTAATTGAATGGATATTTTGAAAAAAAAAAGTTAATTGAAAATATTTCCCCTCAAAGCAATCCCAAAGGCACCTAATAATTAATTATGCGAAACAATCTTCGGTAACCTTTTGAAATAGTTACAGCGCACTTCAAGCTTATTTGGTATCGAATCAAAATATTGACTCATACTTGGAACTCAAAATTTATCTCTACATCAACCTGGAAACTTTTCCATTTTCCATTAATTTTTCTCCCCTTCTGCAGAAATTGACCCTCCCTCGGCAGTCATTCGTTAATGAGTAGTTCAGACGTAATTGAGCTCGCCAAGCATCCTGTCACTAATTATGGCCTGGAAAGGATAATTAGAATTAAACACTGCGCTTTTAATTGTTATGACGGTGGCTTGTCCGATGGTTTTATCAGTTTGTCTTCCATATTAAATATACTGGACCAGTGTTATCAGGGTGAGATAGGGCTATAAATATTTTTCTTACATCACATTAAATGCGTCGATCAATATCGTTTTATTAGCGCACGCTTCGTTGCGAATTTGCGTGTCTGCGATCATTTATGCGTGCATAAATCTTGGTAAAATTAACTGACATCACCGGATAACATATTAATGAAAAGTAGAACGTATAATAATTTTACTTAGCGCAAAGTGCATTTGAAAGATTCTGACTATAAAAATAATCATAATCTTTCAATTTTAACTTTTATAATTGTGTGTAATGTTTTGCCGTTTTAAAGTACTAATTAAATGTTAACTTACATTTAATAGATGAAAGAACACAAAGTAATACATCCGAAAATATTTTGTGAAAAAATTCTTACAATTATAGATTTTTTTTTCATTCCATTTATAACATACGCAACGCTCTAACATTATGAATAGTAGTTATACACCTTCAAAACATGATTATATATGCAAGATGTTTTCCTCCATAAGAAGCAGTGAATCCAAATTGCTTATACATATAAAAATCATCGTCATACTTAGGATATTCCACTAAGCAGTGGGGGTTTCCTCGACCACTAAAAGTATTTTTGAGAGTTCCTTTCCATTGCTCTTGTTATCTAGCGAAATAACATCACATAACTTAAAAGTCATCAATGTCTTTTCAGTAGTATTTTTTCAAGTCATTCTTGGTCTGCTGCTCCTCTGGTTTCCTTTCGAACTTTATTCTAAAAAAAATTGGGGGGGGGGGGGCGCTTTTCTTTCATTCTTTAAATATTCCCATACCATCTAAACTTAATATGTTCGATCGACACCACATGTCTTTTGTCAATTATGCTATTAAAAAGGGATTGTATTCGATTATTATGATTATTAGTTATTATTGTTTATTATAGGGATTATTATTATGTTCGATTATTATGATTTTTAATTATTATTGGTTATTATAGGGAATATTATTATGTTCGATTAATATAATTATTGATTATTATAGGGATTATTAATATGTTCGATTAATATGATTATTAACTATTATTGATTATTGTAGGGATTATTATTATGTTCTCTTATGCGATTTATTTTGTTAAAAAGGTATCCTATACCAAAGTTTAAAATATTCGAGAACTAATATTATTTATTTCATTCTGAAAAAATTGGTTTTTAAAAAGATTATGATTTCTAAAATTATTTGATGATATAGATGAAAACTGAAATGAATGTTCTGTCCACCACATTAACTCCAGAACAGTAAAAACTAGTCATAAACGTGGTGTCTAAATATAGTAAATTGGCTATGGGGTATAAAATGAACTCCTTACAGCGCCACCTATCCGTGAGACTGCATTCTTATCTCGAAAACGGTACGAGATACATAAAATGTCATTAATCTATTTAATATGTAATGATGTCTTAACATAAAACTAACTTTATTAGAAGATCTAAAATGCAATTTTTTTACATCCTATCCACAACTTAATTACACCCCAAATTGTATGCATAAGTATGGTATTATATGGCAGATGTAGGGATGGAAGAATTGTGCTCTAGTGCGCCTATTATCACCACGAAATCTTAATAGTATTCCTCACCTTTTTTAATGACAAAATTTCTGGAATTTAATATTGCGAAGAAAAATTTAATGGTGACAGTCGGCCAACTGGGGCGAAGCGCTTTCATTCCTGCAGATGCACATTTGCTAACAAAGTTTGCTAACATGTAACCAAGGAACATTTTATTTTAATACGAAATTTAAGTTAAGTATGCTCAATACCCCTACCCCCAGAACAAATGCAGAATTCATCACGCATTCCTACCTATACTGGGCAGAATGAGCATACTTAACTTGATTCTATTATCAAAATAATTTTATTTTGCTTACATGTGTTACTTTTATTACTAAATGTGCGTATGTCTGATAATGTCGCACTTTTGCATGCAATTATAGGAGTATTTAAGCTGGTGATTGGATAAAAAATAAAATCATTTCAGGGACACAATTACATCCAAGACATCGTTTCATATTAAATAGAGAGCCTTCTACAAATTTGTGATTGACTTTTTTTCCTATCTCGTACAGTTTTCGAGTTGTGAATCTAATTCCACAGTTCTCCGATAGGTAGAGCTATCAGCAGACTCACTGCGTAGAGAATAATCATTTTATTGTACCTACACACACCGTTTTTAACTGGCTACCCTCGCTTTGAAATTAATGGGGGTGTACACGATTTTAGTGTGCATCCTGTAAAAAAGGTGCAAAAAAATCGGAGAAATAAGATAAAGAGAAAAGTAAAGTATTTTAGATAAATATGATAAAATTTCTTTAGTTTTATATTATTTTATTTCCATATGTAATACAAAATATATAATCTATACTAATATTATAAAGTAGTAAAGATTGTTTGTTTGTAGGGGGTAATCTCTGGAACTACCTAACCGATTTCAAAAGTGATGGTGGCAAATTGATGGTGACAACCCCTGCTTCAACATAGGCTATATTTTATGTCGGTGCCAATAACCCTAGGGGGTGCAGGACCAAAAAACGTTCTAAAATTGCGATTTTTTAGCTATCAAACTAGCTATCAAGCCCTGAGAGCTTGCCAGCCGGTTCTATGTATGTACGTATGTAATGCGATAACTCTTCCTAGAAATATCCGTTTTCCTTCAAATTTTGTTTATAGGTTCACTGTGTTAAGGCGCTTCCCTTATTAGTTTTCGGGATTGATTGGTTAAGTATAAAGGGGGGGGGAACAAGGGGCTAATTCCCCCCCCCCTTAATTTATATAAATGGGTTTTTCATGCAGAATTATTCCGTTTTCCTTCAAATTTTGTTTATAGGTTCACTGTGTTAAGGCGCTTTCCTTATCAGTTTTCGGGATTGATTAGTTAAGTATAAAGGGGGGGATCGGGGGGCTAATCCCCCCCTTAATTTATATAAATGGGTTTTTCATGCAGAATTATTCCGTTTTCCTTCAAATTTTGTTTATAGGTTCATTGGGTTAAGACGCTTCCCTGCTTACTTTTCGGGATTGATTGGTTAAGTATAAAGGGGGGAACGGGGGGATAATCCCCCCTTAATTTATATAAATGGGTTTTTCATGCAGAATTATTCTATTTGCTTCAAAATTTGTTTATAGATTCATTGGGTTAAGACGCTTCCCTGATTAGTTTTCATGATTGATTGATTAAGTATAAAGGGGGGAACGGGGGGCTAATACCCCCCTTAATTTATATAAATGGGTTTTTCATGCAGAATTATCCCATTTCCTTCAAATTTCATTTATAGGTTCACTGTGTTAAGGCGCATCCCTGATTAGTTTTCGGGATTGATTGGTTAAGTATAAAGGGGGGAACGGAGGGCTAATACCCCCTTATTTTATATAAATGGGTTTTTCATGCAGAATTATTCCGTTTTCCTTCAAATTTTGTTTATAGGTTCACTGTGTTAAGGCGCTTCCTTGATTAGTTTTTCGGGATTGATTGGTTAAGTATAAAGGGGGGGGCGGGGGATAATCCCCCCTTTATTTATATAAATGTGTTTTTCATGCAGAATTATTCTATTTGCTTCAAAATTAGTTTATAGGTTCATTGGGTTAAGACGCTTCCCTGATTAGTTTTCGGGATTGATTGATTAAATATAAAGGGGGGGAACGGAGGGCTAATACCCCCCTTAATTTATATAAATGGGTTTTTCATGCAGAATTACTCCATTTCCTTCAGATTTTATTTATATTTTCACTGTGTTAAGGCGCATCCCTGATTAGTTTTCGGGATTGATTGGTTAAGTATAAAGGGGGGAACGGAGGGCTAATCCCCCCTTATTTTATATAAATGGGTTTTTCATGCAGAATTATTCCGTTTTCCTGCAAATTTTGTTTATAGGTTCACTGTGTTAAGGCACTTCCCTGATTAGTTTTCGGGATTGATTTAAATTGATTCGTTAAATTGATTGGTTAAGTATAAAGGGCAGGAACAGGGGGGCTAATCCCCCCCCTTAATTTATATAAATGGGTTTTTCATGCAGAATTATCACATTTGCTTCAAAATTTGTTTATAGGTTCACTGGGTTAAGACGCTTCCCTGATTAGTTTTCGGGATTGATTGGTTAAGTATAAAGGGGGGGAACGGAGGGGGCTAATCTCGCCTTAATTTATATAAAGGGGTTTTACATGCAGAATTATCCAATTTTCTTCAAATTTTGTATATATATTCATTGTAATTAGAGATTTACCTGATTAGTTTAAGGGGTTCATTATTTAACTATGAGGGGGGTAACGGGGGGATGACCCCCCCCCCCCCCCCTTAATATATTGTTTATTTCTTTATTTTTCAATGGGCTGTTTTCAAATTCTTTGAAATAAGAGTATAATATACAATTAGTGTGAACAGCCTGTGAACTCAATGCCCTCAGTTTAACTGGGCAGTTTTATTTTTATTTTTTACACCGAAGGAGCTAGAAATTTGAAATTTGTCATTGTAGTTTCTTATAAGATGTAAATGCTCTCTAAGAACAAAATAAAAAAGAAATTGAAATTTAAAAGGGTAAAATGAGCGAAAAGCGTTCTAAAAACAGTCTAAATTACAATTTCTATGAAATCTCTGGAACTACAGAACCGATTTCAAAAGTAATGGTGGCAAATTGATGGGGACAATCCCTACTCTAACATAGGCTATATTTTATGTCGGTGCCACTAACATCAATGGGGTGCAGGATCGAAAAATGTTCGAAAATTGCAACTTTTTTATACTGAAGGGGCAAGAAATTTGAAATTTAGCATTGTAGTTACTTATAAGATGTAAATGCTCTCTAAGAATAAATTTTTAAAAAAATCGAAATTTAAATGGGTGAAATGAGCGAAAAGCGTTCTGAAGTCATTTTAAATTACAATTTCTATGGAATCTCTGGAACCACGGAACCAATTTCAAAAGTGATGGTGGCAAATTTGTGGTGACAATCTCAGCTCCAACCGCCTCTTTAATAAAAAACTATGCGTTGCTGACGACTGGGTTTTTCGCTAATTGTTGCAACAGATTAATCTCGGAAAATGAAACATTTGAAGTTACTAAAAAAAATGATAGCTCAAAAAGTATTTGTCAGAAAATTGTTAGACAAACTGCGTTTCAAAGGTAAAAAATTGTATTTTTCTTCATATAAATTAAAAATCTAATGATTATGCCGTTTTTCAAATATTGAATTTCAAAAATTACCAAATTTTCCAATGGAGTACCATAGCGGAACCTTCATGCGTAAAAAGATAATGATAAGGGCGACGTGTCCTGACGTGTATATTGGCTATAGCACGAGTCACAAATTGTAGTAGCCTTATTATTCTGTTAAAATATAAAAGTTATTTATGAAATGTCAATATTTTGTTTGATTAAAGGTTCGTTAAAAGAAATTGACCAGCGTAGCGGGCGTAGCTTGCTAGTGTATAATAAAATTAATATATAATATATAAATATAGAAAGTATTGTAAAAATATAAAAAATATATGAAATAATATATAATATGTAATTATATAAAGTATTTTATACATTTAAAAATAAATAAAATAATACAACATCTGGGAGAAAAAACAACAAAAATGTAAACGTCTGTGTTGATATTGGAAATTGACTTATTATAAATTCTCCAATACATAGCTGCTACTTTTAACAATTTATAATATAAAAACAACACTTTCATCTATACATTATGAACAATAGTTCTTACATCACTCTCAGAAATAAAACACTGAATTTTGACGATTAGGCAATCCTTAAACTGTATTTCGTTATTTTTGACAATCATTTCGTCACAGAGTCACGTTGTTTATGACGAAACGCGAAACCTCAAATATCTGACGAAACTGCTTCCTCACTGTCAAAACAAAACTCTCACTTTTGACAATTCAGCAATTCTTGAGATATATTTTATCATTTTTTGCAATCATTTCGTCTCAAAGTTAAGTGATTTTTAATGAAATGGAAACTCAAATATTTGTCGAAACTGTTTCCCCATTCACGGCCAGATTATTTTTGTTGTTACAAAATCGTTCAAAAAAACGAAACAAATTCAGGAGCTCTTTTTTATTTAAGAAATATATTCATATAACAATCAAATTTAAAATATGCATAACTAATCCCTTTCTCCTCTATACAAATCTTAACAATATTCTAAAACTGATTAACTCTCCTCCAATATGCACTTCAAAATTTATTATTTCTGACCAACAAATTAACTAGACCATATTCTAATCATTCATTGAACAAAGGAAATGTCTCTAATAAATTATATTAATCAAGCCATATTCTAATTATTTATTAACCATAGAAAAACCATAATAATAATCTAGTCTTATTAATTAAAACATGCAGAAATTATAATAGCACCGATAAAAATATAATCTACCTTTTAAAAATATAAACACACATCAACAACCCGTAGATACATTTAAAATCAGATTCGCACAAGGTCCCGCTGGCGAAGCAGGCAGGGCGTTGGTCTCCCACGCCAAAGGTTGCGCATTCGAATACCCTAGAAGACTTGAGAAAAGCTACGTAAAAATTTTCCCCCTGTCAATTACAGATGTTTCTAAAATTGTCAATAGATGGCGCCATCGGCTATTTTTTACACTTTCGAACAAGCAATTTGACGAAATTAATTTCCTCACTCTTTTGAGGATACAAATTTACTCGATTTGACGAAATATTCGCTCGTAGAATTTCCCAGGAAACAGTTTCGTCAAAAACGAAGAAAATTTCGTGGAATTTGAGTAACGATTTCTGACAGTAATATTGCAGTCTTTAAGGTTCCCTCTGAACTTATTTATTTGAATATTTTATAGCTTTTTTTTACATATTATTAAATGGATTTATCAAAGAAAATACTTAATGAAGAAAAATTCAAGTGTCGTAGAGAATATATTAAAAATAAATAAAAAATATATAAAGCCACACTTTTACTATTTTGAAACTTTAATTTTCATGCCTTTCTTATAAGCCCGCTCTATAAATGTAAAGAACGGATTTCCAAAACGTTGATTATATTAAGAAAAAAAATGTCATGAGAGATACAAAAATACACTAAAAATTTCTTTTTATTCTAAAGTATTTTATTTTTAAAAAATAAAATATTTTACTGAAAAACCGATTCTTAATTTTATGAAATGCATCTTAAAGAACGTCCATAAAAATCGCGAGTGAATTACAAAATATTTGTTGAAGTTTTATCATTTTGACCATAATAATGTACTGAAAAAACATACTGAGGATAATGAATTTAAAGACTGCAAGCAAGGCCGTATTCCGAACATGTGCAACCTTTTACCAATAAAATATAATAGTAATTTTCTCCTTATTTATTCGCAGATAAATAAGGCTAACTTTACAGTGCATTTTTACTGGTGGAAGTTTTACTTGCTGCAAGTGTTCAGATGACCGCTCTGATTGCATAACTTGAAAGCAGTCACTTTGAAAGAAGGAACAAGACGAAAGAAGAGATAGTGGTGGTGTATGTGCAAATAGCGAATAGGAAAGCAGGAGGCAACAACCAATCACTCAGAGAGATACAGCGAATCACGAAATAACACAACAAAATAAAAAAGAGAAGTGTGAAAATGATATAAAAAACACAAATAAGAAAAGGGCAAATAATTATATAACAAATAACTTATGTGACGTGAAAAAGAAGAAAAAAATTAAAATACAATATAAACATAAAATTTAAAAAAGAAGGTTATTAAATTAAACTGATAAGGATTTCCTACGCCACAGAGATCATAGTGGAATCAGATTTGACAATAAAATCACGATAGCCAAATTTTCAAGAAAGTGTAATTCGGAGGTGCAATTGGCGTTAAGGATAATTTTATATTTTTGAAAATTAAAACTATGGCGGGAATCCCAAAAGTGCTTAACGATAGACGATTTCGAATTTTTTTTGAGACATTACGGGAGTGTTCTTTTAAAAGGCTTTCGAGATTTTTTTTTTATTTTAACCTGCTTAAAATAAATGACGATCATTATAAAGAACGTATATTGTACTGAAGAATACTTAACATCAGGTTGGTGCAAACTTTTAATTTGATTAACGATTGAAAATTAACGATTAAATGTTTAATTGTCAATCTAGATTTACGATTAAATTTCGTTTCAATCCTACTTATAGATTAATGATTAATAATTACTTTAATTTCAATCCCTCTCTCCGATTAACGATTAAATCAATTCTCAATTTAATTGATTAATTTAATTAATGATTAATGATTAAAACCGTCATGTTTTGTTCCGGCTTTTCTCTTTTATTTTCTTTGTTTTTTCTCATGTTTCTTCCGGTTTTATTTCCCTGGGTTCGCAGCTAGAGTCCTATATCTGGTCGAGTACAATTGTACCTGACCCAACACGCGGATTGGCTTGGGAAGGATTGACTTTAAATATTTTGTGTTTGGTTGTTACTATTTGAGGTCGATCTTGGTTTGACCGATTTTTCAAAAGAAAGTCCTGAATATTTATCAAATAAAACAAACTATATATTTTAATATAATGAGTGTATATAGGCTCGTTTTTATGCAAAAGTGATAGAATTAATATTAGAGGTTTAATTGCAGACTACTTTTCAATAATATATTTTAAATATAGATTAATATCCTTTCACTTCGAGTTTGGGTTGTGATACTTTGTGTTCAGGTCGCGTTTCAGGTTGACTTAAATCCAAAATTTTTGGTTCGGGTACGATACAGTGTCGCAAGTGGGCTACAAATTGAGATTGTTTGATTTGTACCACTTTTTTAAAATGGTATAATTCGCTTTGTGTACGGCTTATTTAATCTGTCATTAAATAAGGCGAATTTGACTTTCTTAAAAAACTGGTGGTAATCAAGAAAACAGAATTAAAAAAAGCACCCCACTGGCAACAGTGGTACGATATGGACACAATGGAATAAGTGTGTGAGTAATGAATGAGCTCGAAACCACTGGGGTTATCTGATGAATTAAAAACCCTAGTCCTGATTGAGTCCGCTCATTGGTGTGCTTAACTTAATTAAAATTACTTTTAAATTTTCCGGTGGAATCTTCTGTGATAATTCCGACCGTTTGAAGAAAGAAAAGGGTGGGTACTGAGTATTGTCTTACATTTAGACTGTAATAAATATTTTAACCCTTTCAGGGGCAAAGTACTTATGTTTCTAAAATGTTGAAAGCATTGAATCACACCGGGATTTAACAACAAATTTATTTCTAAATAAGTAAAAGCTTTTCTTCACATATACTATAAAAGTAAAATTTGATACCAAAATTCCAGTGTTGCGGCGTTTGAGAATTAAAATTAACTGGGATATATTATATCCCATTGCCCTTCAAGGGGATTTAAAAAATCCTTGTTTAAGATTTAATTTGGTAACAATTTCATCTCAAAACTTGATGGCGTGAAAGTACTGTCAAAATGACGAATTTTCGCCCCGTTCTGCTCATATCATATCAAGATATCACGAAGCAGATTGAAATATTTGCAATGTACTAGTTATGAGAGATTGCCCGCTAAAGTTTCATGTCGTAATTAAAAAATGTGATAGTACAGTTAAAATAACGAGTTGGCACTCCATTCTACTAATTTCGCACCAAGAAATCAGGAGGCAGATTGAAAAATTTGTATTGTACCAGTCAAAATATATGATATGTTAAAGAATCTTGTCGCAAATCGTTAACATAATAGTTCCATCAAAATCGCCTATTGGTACAAAATCACCCCGTTCTACTAATATCGCACCAAAATACCAAGGCAGGCAAGTCATTTTTTCATCTATTAATAATAACTTTGTCTTATACCACAATTTCATCTCGTAAGTCGAAGACGTAGTCATTCTTGACGCCGTCGTACACTCTACCACAGTTGGTTCTTACAACACAGAGAAAACATTATTTAAATATTAGATAATATTAAATATTGATTGATAATCAGAAAAATAATAAATAACAAAAACTTCTTAAAATTTCTGTTTTTGAAATTGTCTATCGTTCCATATTTTAGGAGGAGTAACAATGAAATAAAAACGAACAGGCAGATTTTAATAAAACTAGCTTTATAGCAAATAAAGCTAGTTTCATGCCGTGACTAGTAAACGTGATAGTACAGTTAAAATAACGAATTGGCGCTCCATTCTACTAATATCGTACCAAGATCTCAGGGGGCAGATTAAAAAAAAACACTAATATGGCTTAAACATAAAAAAGCAGTGGTCTGTAAAACCGCTAACAGAAGAAAAATAGTTAAATACAAAAGAGAGGAACAAAATTATTCATTTTCCTATAAAATAAAGATCCGTTTTAAGAAAATGTGTCAAAGTGCGTGTTATTTCCAAAATATGGAAACAAAGAAAGGATGTTCAATAATTACAAAAATTTGTAACAGAATGTAAATCAAACGTGTATTTACTTCACCCTCAAATTAGCCTGACCCTCATATGAGGCTCCTATTTTAAACCCCGATAAAAGAGATTTAAAATGCGAAAATAAAAAAACAAAAACATTTTTTTTACTGGAAATACTATCTTAAATCTTATATGAGGCTTTAGATTGTTCTAGATTCTGCTGTGAGATGGGAGCACTGCAGTTTATGAGTGCTTTAAAGTTATTTTGGTTTCACGCTAAGTTGATCTTTTAGAAATGCCCACTTCTAAACAAATATTTGTTTAGCAAAAGAAAGAAAATTATTTTTATCATTCTAAGATATGTATTTATTATAATAATGTGTTTAATATATTTCTAAATAAAAAAAAGCTGTTCTAACTGGGAAAGAACATGGAGCCTCATATGAGGCTTAGGGCACCTAATGCGAACACTGGGTAATGGTGCACCTTCTATTCAGTAAAGTTATACATTTCACTGAAAATTATTCCACTGCAAAATAATGAAATGTATTTAAAAGTAATAAATTAACAATAGAAACTTAGTTAAAAATATAGTTTGTAAACTTAGTAAATGTTGTAGTTTTAAATGTACTGTTCACTAAAGTTAGAGTTTTACTAATGATGATTGCCATCAAGGGACGATCGAAGATAAAGTAATATATAAGGAATAAAACTCAAAGTTTGGGAATAAAAGCTTGCGTACTGGGAGGAATATCCTAGTATGCGTATGCCTTTGGAATCTATCAAGGAACAACTAATATTACATAAGATGAGTTTGCTGAATTTAGATCTTCACGAAGTGTTGTGTTGAGACTTTGTGAACAGAATAAAAATAAAAACCACAAATTGTTTTTTCATAATCTTTCACAACCATACCATTCCTGATTAAACTGGTTGAGTGAAAAATATTTTCAACAGGGACAATACGCAATAATCGAATAACATAAACTTCAACAAAACTAATCTTCATGAAAGAAAGGAAAAAACAACCAAGGGGTACATTCTGCATCGCAGCAAGTGATAAGAAAATAGGAATAGTTTGATAATTCTGCTTTTCATTTTGCATAAACGTTTCTAGGAGCAAATCCTACTTATTTTGTAGGCTGTCGGAGTAAGAGGTAAATCCTTTACACCAATTCCAAGACCACCTTCAATAGTGATGTGTAACAAAAATATGGGTGGAATTGATCTAATGGACTCGCTATTAGGATTAGGCTTATACAAACATACTATGAGACACAAGAGAATGTATTTTAGAATTTTTCACCGTATGTTAAATGTTACTGTTATAAATTGCTGGCTGCTTTGGAAGGCGGATTCGAACAATGAATGCTTAGATTTGCTGGAATTGAAATCTTCGATAGCTATATACCTTTTTCAACAAGGTTTTTCAAGAGAAGAAAGAAGCGTTAACCATCACAGTCTTTTAAAGAGCTACCAAGAAAGAAACTCGTGAAACTTCAAGTAGCAACTGAGCTTCGACGAGATGGAGGAAATCATTATCCCGCAAAATCTGATGGTAAATATGCAGCTAAATGCCCTTTATTTGGATGTTCCAAAAAACAAGATATGTATATATATATGAATGATGTAAAAAGAGGCTCTGTGTCCTAAATACTTTCAGGCTTTTCATTCAAGATAAATCTGTGTGAATAAAAAATATAATCTCTATATATCAATATTATCGATAATAACTACACGTATTTGGAAAATTTAACTCGATTGTTATATAATGTATTAAAATAAATGTCAAAGTTTTCGTAGAAATATATTATCATTTTCTTTTATTGTTCTCATTCAGGACCACTGTATACATCCTTCATCATATATACTGACTCAAATAGTTCTATTGACGCAATCAAATCTTTTAAAAAGTATCCTTATGTCTCAGCCATCTTGGATTTTTATAATAATTTGATTAGGCGTGGTTATAATATTTTATTTTGTTGGGTGCGTGGACACATGGGTATTCCTGGAAATGAAAAAGCAGATGAGGCGGCAAGACTTGCTCTTAATCCATTACACCATAAAATTCCATTCTCAGACGTTAAACTATTTCTAAAACACTTAATTCATAATAAATGGCAAGAAATTTGGGATAAAGAATACAATAATAAGCTGCATCATATCAAACCCACAATCGTGACCTGGCCCCCGAGAGAAAAACAGATGTTCTTTTGACTCGTCTGAGAATTGGACATTCAAGGATCACCCATAAACATCTTTTACTTCGGGAGGATGCACCCATGTGTCCACATTGTCATTTTGATTACCTGACCATTTATCATGTTTTAACTGACTGTCCGGGCCTCCGGCCCTTGTATTGAATATATTTTAATTCATCATCACCAATCTTGACAAACCTCATTGGGGAAAAACCTCATGGGGCACTCTTTCATTTTTTAAAACATTCTGGTTTTTATTTTGAGATATAGTTTTTATACATCCTTCATGTTTTAGCTATAACAGTGTTACTGTATATTTGTTTAACTTGACATCTGGATGGGGTACCCCATCCAGATGTATTTCTCCAGATAGTATTTCTTAGTATATTACTTTTATACTTTACTTTTTTTATGAACTCATAATATTTGTTTTAAATATTGACTATATCTGGATGGGTGACCCCATCCAGATGTTTTGCTCATTATGCTTTGTTTCTTCTTCCGTTTTGTTGTGGACCTCTTAAATTAGTTTTTTCTTAACTTTTACTTTGGCGCAGCTTGTCCCCAATGGGACCTTGCGCCATTAAACCTTATACAACCAACCAACCAACCAGGACCACTGTATAATCCTTTAGTCCCTCAAGCCTCATATGAGGCTCTTCCAAATTGAATAAAAAGATACATAGTAACAACAAAAATCCTTTTCTATGCAATTTATAGCAATATTTTATATACAAAAAGTAGTAGAAATATTTTTTTATTCTACTTTTTAATAATTAGGGAACGAGAGGGTAAAAAAATTAAAATATCTGAAATTAATTGGTTTTTGAGTATATTTTAAGAATTCGTTTTGGTTACAGGGGGTAAAAATGGAGAGTGGCCCTGATCATTTATTCCTATAGTATGGTGTAAAGCCAACATCGAACTGTTATATTTTTGCTTATACAATATTCTTTCTTTTTCAGTTTGATGCAACTTCTTTATGATAAAAGCATAATATAGTAGGTTTATTTGAACACCATTTGAAGAAACAAATTAGTTATCTGATTCAGAACCTTTTATTTATAATTCTTTGAAATGTTTAAAAATTGTCTACAAATATGTCATGAGTATATTAACGATATCGATTGGTTTGTGAGTAAGTCTGAAAGATTAATTTTGGTGAAAGTGAAAAAAATAAAGAGCTAACGATAAAGAGCTAATGATTTATTCTTATAAATTTATGATGGACAGCAAACATTCAACTGTTATATTATGCTTATAACATATTCTTTCTTCTCCAGTTTGTCGCAACATTTTTTGTGACATAAACATAATTCAATTTCATTTCAGTTATTTAGTTTATTGAAAATTTAATTATTTGATATCTTTGTTCGCCTTTACCTATAATAATTACAAAAGAAAATTATACCAGTTTTATAAAAAGGGGCTCAACTGTTCCTTCTAATCTAAATGATTTTCAGATTTTGACCTGCGTGTATCTGGATAATTTTATGTGACCCTGTATAATTTTTAATAAGGAAAATCATGTAGTGACACTTAATAACAGTCTCATAGCAATGAAAGCGAATTTAAGAAAGTTAAATGGCGGCCATATTTAATTTACGTCTGTGTAATTAGATTAATGATTAAAGTAATCGTGATTGAATTAATTCAGATTGAATTAATCATAAAAAAATTGTAAACATAATTCCTCACATAATTCCTTTGTTTCAAGAAATAACAGCCTTACATGGTATAAGAAACAAATTGCCAATCCACAAGGAAGGTGTACTACAGTTAATATTTTACGTGAAAAATCAGGACTACAAGATTTGTAAATCGTAAAATAGAATCAATTTCATCTCCATTCCTTCTCTAGTTTTGTAAAAGACTTTTAGAGATCATAATAAAATGGACAAATGATGAAGGCAACAGAGTATTTGGTAATCAGCGACAACCGATCAATATTATAGAACTAAAAAAATTCATTGGACTTTTATTTCTTACCGGAGTTTATAAATCTCTAAATAAAAAGTATGAAAACGAAGTAACAGTATGAAGAGTATGAAAAGTGGAAGACACATCTTTCGTGAAATTATAATTCGTAATAGATTCACAAGTATATTACGTTTCATAAGATTTGATAATATTGCTGAAAGGCGTAAAAGAAGATCAAGTGGTAAATTAGAGCCAATAAGAGAATGATTTGAGTTGCAGAACAGAGTTGACTTACAGGACCCTTATATTCCCAATTGGTCTATGACTGTCGATGAGCAATTGGTTGCTTTTCGCCGAAAATGTCCATTACGGCAATATATGCCATCTAAACCTGGAAAGTATAGTTTGAAATTTGAGGCAATTTGTGACAACACAACATCGTATGCTTTGAAAATGGAAGTATATACAGGCCAACAGGACAAAAGAGAATAGCATCAAGGTGGAAATGTGGTTAAAAGATTGACAACGGAAATTGAAAATAGCGGTTGTAATATCACATGTTATAACTTTTTTACAGCAATGCAATGAACCAACAGTGCAATGGATTAGTAATGAACCTTGCTTAAAAAAAATTATATCTTATTGGAAAAATTCGAAATAATAAACCGGAATTACCTGTTTCGTTCACAAATCCAAACAAGAACAAAAAATCATGCGTCAAGCATAGATTATGAAACACTTTCCAACACAACCAGAAAATTGTAACGAAACTTCACCGTTAAATAAGGTGAAAGAAGATATGTAAGTAAACAGTTTAGAAACATATAACTCATTGAAAAATACAGTTTTCGAAATTACCTTCCAGTTTCAAAAAAGTAGTCGAATTATTTTGTGAAACCCTGTATATGATCAATTAGATGTGGATATATAGTATGATAAAATTTAGTTCAGTTAGAATAGTTAGAATAGTTATTCACATTTAGCAATTTTTGCCAATCTATGGAAATGCACTAGAAATATTTTGTACAGCCCTGTATATTATCTGAAGGCTTTTGTATACACAACATATTAAGCTAAAAGGGAACTTAAAACTCACTCGCAGCAATTACCAACCGTAAACGACAATGTATCTTTTCCTATGCGTAGCCCTGTATATGAATTTTTTTATATTCCACAAACTTCTATTAGTCTACTAAATATAGATCCGCAGGAAAATGCGTAAACACAATTAAAAACTACCCTTAAGCAATTCACTCCCATAGTCTGTAATACTTACTAATGCCCTTGTGTAGCCCTGTATATGATCAACTGAGTTTATAAACACACACGTACTATGAAAAAATTTAGTTAAACTTAAATTCTCAAAACAAAGTTGAAAACACACTTATCACACATAGACTGTAAATATCGCACATGTACTGTAACCAATATATTTTGTGTGTCCCTGTAAATAAACTCAATGCACACAAGAGAGCAATTTATATTGCACCTCAGTAATGCATATAATTTTCATTGTGTTTCAAAAAGGGAAATATCACTAAATTACACTGCAAACGATTTTCCCCATAGAACGATGTTGTAACAGAATTCTTTTGATCGACCCTGTAAATGAATAATAAATGCTTTGCAATCTATATTCTACAAGAAGCATGTTTTAATACGCTTCATCTTTATATATCAATTTCGTTATGTTTTAAATGACGTAGCGTCATCAAAATGTACTTTAGACGATTATTTCCCATTGACTGTAATGTAACAGAATACTTTTTATTGTCCCTGTAAAAACTACAAGTGCTACACAATTCTGTTGAAATAGGCAACATGCTATAGTAAACGACAATAACATACAAATATTTCAGGACAATCGAGGCATATTTACGGGAGTTAGAGCACGGACAGACGGCAGACCGACGGACGACAGACGGCAGACAAAACGAAGTCATAAACACTTTTCAACTAGGTTGGAAAGTGTTAAAAACCGTACTGTGTATTCTACATTATTCGGATTTCAAGAAAAAGCAAATAACCAGCATAGTCTCTTACTGTCCCAAAATGGAAAATTCCTTACTTTGATTAGTACTATGCATAATACTTATGATGTTGATACTAGATTGCAAAAAAGCCACAAATTATTCTAGACTATAAACAAACGAAAGTGTTGTAGACACAATGGAAAAAAAATGATGAGAAATTATAGTGTGAAACGCATGACACGCAGGTAGCCATTGATTGAATTTAATCAAATCTTTGATGGTTTCTTAGTTCTATGAATGTATTACATAATATGATTGTCATTGAACGCTGAATGTGAGTAGAAATTGATGAAAAAACGGAATTTCATTATTCAATATGCAGAAGAATTAGTCGGATATGAAGAAAGTATCGCAGTGCCCACTCGGGTTCCAGATGTCTTTCATACAGAAAAGAACCGCTAAGAAAAAAATCAAGATGTCATATTTGTCCCTCTAAAAAAGATAAGATCGTTGTGTGCAAAATGCATGAAAAATGTTTGCGGAGAACATTCGTACTTATTTGTAATTCGTATGTAAAATAATTTATGTATAACGAAAGTAAGTACATTGTATTTTTATGTATTATAACTGTTATTTTTCTACTTTTCTACAGTTTATAATGTACAGTGGATTCTCTCCATTCTGAACACTCATGGGACCGACCAAAAGTGTTCAGATTGTGGGGTGTTCATTACAGAGGGAGATTGGGAAATGCATTACTACTACTACAATGTTTTGAGTTTATAGACTGTATAGAATACTTAGTCTGGCTAACCATGCAAGTTACCGAGATGGAGGGCTGAATTTAGAAACTATTTAAAAAGTTAATTAAAAAAAGTCAATTAAAAGAGTTATATTAAAAAAAATATAAATCATACAATTACATACTTACAATACATTACCTAAAAACAAAATCGGTAGATTACTTAAACAAGTGGGTAAGTGTGATCGAAGATCGCTCAAAGGATTTCGTTTAATATTTTCCTTTCAAAACACTTTATCCTTTCTTTAATAAATTCAAACAAATTTCATTTAGCAACAACAACAAAAAAAAGTCATGTTTTTTATAAAGTAAAAATTTACCGGTCTATTTTTTTCCTTTTTTCGAATATCTAAACATGCCGGATAGCGGTAGAAGCCCGCTATTATATTCTGTCATAATAATATCAGTCATACGGACTAAATTCAATATTTAAAAAAATAATTTCAAAATTAAACAAATTGTACACCTTCAAAATGTTAAAATATGCGAATATTTCCATAATCGGATTTTTATCACGATTCAATATGTTTTTCAAACTCATATATTTACTATTCTCTATTATTTATATTGATATACGCTTTGTATTATTCTGAAACATTTGAAAAATTAGTTAAACTTCCTATATGACGTCAGATTTTCTTTTTAATTCTCTAATGACGTGAAATTCATCTGCTTTGTCCAATTACACATACTCATACTCCTTGTATTATTGAGAAATCTTAGACATTTTCCGTTTTATTACGACTATGACGTCAATAGATTTTATTTCATATTTATCTTTTTAGCACTTTCCAACCTAGTTGAAAAGTGCTTATGACTTCGGTTTGTCTGGCCGGATGGCCGTCTGGCCGTCTGGCCGTCTGTCCGTGCTCTAACTCCCGTAAATATGCTCGGATTGCTCTGCAATTTTTATATGTTATTGTCGTTATCTATGGCACATTCCCTATTTCAACTGAAGTGTGTAGCACTTATAGTTTTCTTACAGGGACACTCAAAAGAATTCCGTTACATTGCGGTCTATGGGGAAAAATCATTTGCGGTTTATTTTAAAAATGTTTCACTATCGTAAACGCATTGAAATTTATATAGATCACTAAGATGCATTAGAAGAAGCTTAATATGGAATAGTAGGTGTATAGCACTTAGAGTTACTTTACAGGGACAGTCAAAATAACTCCGTTACATCACGTCTATGGAGAAAAATCGTCTGCGGCTTATTTAAATAATGTTCCACTATTTTAAACGCATTGAAGTTTATATATATTACTAAGGTGCATTACAAGAGGCTTACTACAGAATAGTGTGTGTATAGCAGTCATCGTTCATTTACAGGGACACACAAAAGAATTCTCTACTGTCTGTTAACAATAATTCCTGGAAGTGCGTTTTAAGTTACTGAAAGCGATTTTAATCTTAACTAGCTTTTTGTCTATTACGTGGTGTGTATAAATTCTGTAGATCCTATACAGGGCAGCACAAAAGTTCGCGAACACATTTCCGTTTATTGACAGAAACTCCAGAAGGAGAATTTAAACTGTGCTACCCGTTTCCTAACTAAACTAAAATTTAGCATCCTATGTATATATACAAACCTATAGATCATATACAGGGCTACATAAAAGTATTCTGATATTTTCCGAATATTGTATATATTGAAAATTCCTGAAATTACGTTTTTAACACTTTCCAACCTAGTTGAAAAGTGTTTATGACTTCGGTTTGTCTGGCCGTCTGCCGTCTGGCCGTCTGTCCGTGCTCTAACTCCCGTAAATATGCTCGGATTGCTCTGCAATCTTTATATGTTATAGTCGTTATCTATAGCATGTTCCCTATTTCAACGGATGTGTGTAGCACTTATAGTTTTTTTACAGGGGCACTCAAAAGAATTCCGTTACATTGCTGTCTATGGGGGAAAATCATTTGCGGTTTATTTAAATAATGTTTCACTATTTTAAACGCATTGAAATTTATATATATCACTAAGGTGTATTAGAAGAAGCTTAACATGGAATAGGGTGTGCATAGCACTTATACTTACTGTACAGGGACAGTCAAAAGAATTCCGTTACATTACGTCTATGGAGAAAAATCGTCTGCGGTTTATTTAAATAATGTTTCCCTATTTAAAACGCATTGGAATTTATATGAGGTGCATTACAAGAGGCTTACTACAGAATATCGTGTGTATAGCAGTTATCGTTCATTTACAGGGACACACAAAAGTATTATCTACTGTCTGTTAACAATAATTCCTCGAAGTGCGTTTTAAGTTACTGAAAGCGATTTTAATTTTAACTCGCTTTTGTCTATTACGTGGTGGGTATAAATTCTGTAGATCCTATACAGGGAAGCACAAAAGTTCGCGAACACATTTCCGTATTATTTAACTCCAGACGGAGAATTTTAAACTGTGCTACGCGTTTCCTAACTGAACTAAAATTTATTATCCTATGTAGTATATATACAAATCTATAGATCCTATACAGGGCTGAATAAAAGTATTCGGATTACTTAGATGTTATCTTTTAGCTTATTAAACGGTATGATTTGTAAAATTATTTTGGAAGCGTTGGAAAGTGTTACATAATCTATGCTTGAAGCATGATTTTTCGTTCTTGTTTTAAATTGCTGAAACTTTTTATTTCATTTTCATTTTTCACGTGAAAATCGTCTGATAGAAAATTAATTATTTTAGAAAGAATTTTATTGTGGATTTTAAATCTTTGGCATCTGCTCTAACGAAAAATATTTCAATTTAATAGGTAAAGGCTGTTAGAATTTTGGTTTTTTATCTCTATTTATTAAAATAATACGAATTTTTCAAATTTTAATATTTTGAGCTCTCACAGCTGCTATTCAGATTTATACACTAAGTTTCAACTCTGTAAGTTACATACTTTTTGAGAATGGCTCTGTGACGGACAGACAATGGAGCGGGGGTAATAGGGTTTCGTGACATGAACGAAACCCTAAAAAGTGGGTAATTTTAGCCTGTTTTTGCCTTGATTGCTCATCCAGCTTTGTGGAAGCATTTTTGGATGGTGTAATGGGTTACTTCATTCCAAGCCATTGATCTCCAAGGAACAGCATCCATGACATTGACCTTCTTCGTTAGTTCGGTTGCCGAATTTGCCAACTTGATCACCACGGACATTTTCTTCCAAAAATGAGCTTTAAAGGTCTTGATTACTCCTTGATCCAGTGGTTGTATTATAGAAGTACAGTTCGGTTCCAAGAACTTCAGGCTCACGTTATAGACCAAGAGCCGGCCGTCGATTTTACTATGTATGAGATACAAGAGAAATTCGGCCGGCATAATTAAGCCCTAACAAAGATCTATAGGAAGCCACCTTTTTAGCACTTTCCAACCTAGTTGAAAAGTGCTTATGACTTCGGTTTGTCTGGCCGTCTGGCCGTCTGCCGTCTGGCCGTCTGGCCGTCTGGCCGTCTGGCCGTCTGCCGTCTGTCCGTGCTCTAACTCCCGTAAATATGCTCGAATTGCTCTGCAATTTTTATATGTTATTGTCGTTATCTATAGCATGTTCCCTATTTCAACGGAAGTGTGTAGCACTTATAGTTTTTTTACAGGGACACTCAAAAGAATTCCGTTACATTGCGGTCTATGGGGAAAAATCATTTGCGGTTTATTTAAATAATGTTTCACTATTTTAAACGCATTGTAATTTATATATATTACTAAGGTGCATTAGAAGAAGCTTAATATGGAACAGGGTGTGCATCGCACTTATAGTTACTTTACAGGGACAGTAAAAATAATTCCGTTACATTACGTCTATGGAGAAAAATCGTCTGCGGTTTATTTAAATAATGTTTCACTATTTTAAACGCATTGAAATTTATATAGATCACTAAGGTGCATGACAAGAGGCTTACTACGGAATATTGTGTGTATAGCAGTCATCGTTCATTTACAGGGACACGCAAAAGAATTCTCTACTGTCTGTTAACAATAATTCCTGGAAGTGCGTTTTAAGTTATTGAACGCGATTTTAATTTAAACTTGCTTTTTGTCTATTACGTGGTGTGTATAAATTCTGTAGATCCTATACAGGGCAGCAAAAAAGTTCGCGAACACATTTCTGTTTATTGACAAACTCCAGACGGAGAATTTTAAACTGTGCTACGCGTTTCCTAATTGAACTAAAATTATCATCCTATGTAGTATATATACAAATCTATAGATCCTATACAGGGCTGAATAAAAGTATTCGTATATTTTTCCGAATATTGTATATGTTGGAAATTCCTGAAATTATGTTTTTAAATATGTTATGCGTTTTCTAAATTGTTTACTTAGATGTTAGCTTTTAGCTTATTAAACGGTATGATTTGTAAAATTATATTAGAAGCGTTGGAAAGTGCTTTATAATCTATGCTTGACGCATGATTTTTCGTTCTTGTTTAATTATTTATTCCTGCCGGGTCATGGCTTTTTTGCGTCACTTCCGGTGTTAATTTTGAGTGTTTGCCTATGTATCGAATACAAGGACCGTACATATATCAAGATGCAGGTATCAAAATGTACATTAAGAATATATCGGTCTGCCAAGTCTAATCCTGCCGGAACCAGGTGGCAGATTTACTTTTATGACGTCAATTTTGAGTGTTTTCCTATGTATCGAATACAAGGACCGTACATACATCACAATGTAGGTTTCAAAGTGTACATTAAGAATATATAGGTCTGCCAGGTCCAATACTGCCGGAACCAGGTGGCAGACTTACTTTTATGACGTCAATTTTAAATTGTTTACCTATGTATCGAATTCAAGGACCGTACATACATCACAATGTAGGTTTCAAAGTGTACATTAAGAATATATAGGTTTGCCAGGTCCAATCCTGCTGGAACCAGGTGGCAGACTTACTTTTATGACGTCAATTTTGACTTTTTACATATGTATCGAATACAAGGACCATACATTCATCACAATGTAGGTTTAAAAATGTACATTTAGAATATACAGGTCTTCCAGGTCTAATCCTGCCGCAAACAGAACGAAAACTTACTTTTGTTACGTGAATTTCGATGATGAAAGTATGAAATATGCATAATAATGTTCGTTTCAAAGTATACAATAAAAATATACGTTTCTGTCAAATCTAATTCTCCCCAACTTCAGATGGAATACATGACGCTTACTTTTATTATGTCAATTTTGAGTGTACCGAATAGAAAGGTTAAACATACATCTCAATGAGTTTCAAAGCTTAAAAGAATTATGTAGTTCTGTGACAAGGTTGAGTAGACGCTCTAGACAAATGCAAACTTTCTTTCTTATTGACATCTTTGACTATTCTTTCTTATATATGACTATGACTTTTCTTTCTTATATATATATAACAACTCATCTTTAATGTGTAAAATAGTAATTTTGGAAGAACTGTTATCAGGCATACTTTGCGTGTGACTTAAACATTGTTATAGATATTTGTTTTTATATGTAAATGTTTGTTCTCAATAATCTCAGTGATATCATTATACTGGTCTTCCACAAATGACTTACTTTCTAAAATTAGAGTTTTTAATCTTTAATTCCACATTTTCTTTCCTTTTATGTTTATATATTTATACCAAAAATCCTTTGGGGAGTATTGACCTGGGCTAATTGTACCCTTCATTAGCAATTTTTTGAGTGCCTATCTATAGAAAATTATAAAATTTTCTATAATAAAATAAATAAATACGATTAAATTTCAGAGATATCACAGAGATACCACAATCAGAGATATCATATAAAATGCAATTCTTATTTGTTGCATTTTGCCACATAGAAGTAACGTAAATTTTTCTTAAAATTTTTTGCTTGAGAGATTTCCAGCAAGGTGGCATCAAACTTGAATCGTAATTTTTTACTTTTTTGAAAAACTGTTCCTCGTTAAATTGTGTTCGAACTGTTTTTCAAAATTTAACAGACGAGCTAAATTAACATCTGTACAATTTTTAATACCATAAATATTACAAGTGAATTCTTGAATTGTTCTCATCATCTCTCCGTTTTCAATACTTAGGGGATTACTGATATTTGCAAACATTAACTGATATTTTTCATTTTCCCTTAATATTTGAAATGGTTTTATTTTATCCTTTTTATAAAAACTTGATGTATAGTCGCATCCAGTATAAGCATGAAAACCAGGCAAGGAATTGCAAATATTATTTTCTAACAATTTAGCTAGGTATGTACAATTAATACAATTATTTTGAGCTGCTTTATTGGTAGATGAGAAAAGCCAAATTTTAAGATGTTGAAATTTTAAGATGTTACCTAATAATATGATCAAAACATCTGTATTTGATGCTTTTATCAGAACTTTGGAACCGTTTTTGCATTTATTTAAATGAAACATTATCCTAGAATCAGCTTCCTCGCGGCTACATTCTAATGCTGTCTCTTCCACTTTTGAAGTTTTCCTATTTTCTGATATATATGAATAGCATTTTTTCCCAGCAGTTAAATAAACTTCTTTTTTACCTAAAATTGCAGCCACTTCATTGCTTCCCCAATATCGACTTAAAAATTCAACTAAAGATTCTTTATTATTTTATTTTTCAGGCTTTTCAAAAAATGCATTGGCCTGCTCTGGGAAGGCCCTATAATGATGTACGGTACATCAATTTCATCCCGATACTTTATTTCTCTATCTTTTATTGAGGGGGATATATAATTGTCAAAAATAAAATGAATTTTGCCGGCTTTAGTATTGCAAATTTGTTTTAATATAAAAACAGCTATCCTGCCAAAGGTTTGGGGAACTGTTGATTTTAATCTGTGAAGCATGTAAAATCCATATATTAATTCCACATCAATCTGTAATGGATATTCTGGTTCAACTAAAGCTTTAATTGTGTTTGCCAAAGCCGATTTTGCTGTTTTACGTATTTCACCTGAGTATTGGAACAATGCTGGTGGTGCAGGTGCTAATGGATAAGAAAGACACATTTCAAGATCAATTTTTCTGCTTATAGCTATTGCTAATAATCTTCCAAAAATATTCCTTTCCATTTTCATTAAAAATTTTTTGCTGCCATCAGTATTTTTGAAAGCTTTTTTCATGCATTCTGAAGAAAATGTTTGGGTTTTTACTTTGCTAATGGGAGATTCAAATATGTCACCATTGCTATTACAGCTACTTATGAAACTTAGTTTTTTGTTTTCACCTATTTGTTCAGCCTCGATGAGAAATTTACAAGTTGAATCACAAACAGATCTTCCAGTAACAATATTAAATAAATAATTTGTATCTTATATTAAAAAAAAACGGGTTTATATTTTCTTTGATTTTTGCAATAATATTATAGACGGCTTGTCTATCCTTGGTGATCCTGCTAGATTCTAATTCACGAGTAACATCATCATGATCTGTAATACATAAATCATCTATAATCTTTGATCATCATATATATTATTTCTCCTGTCAACATCCCTTTTTCTAAGAAAATATGAAACGCAGAACAACGAATGAGATACCATATGAAAGGTTTTAGAACAGGCTTCTGACATAGCCAACTTAACAATTCGTTAAAACATGTTTTTGATTAAAATTTACTGAAAATTAAAAATTAAATCGGCATTGTTTTCATACAAGAAATGAAAGGTTTTCCTGAAATTATTGTTGCCAAAAAAATAAAATACCACATTATAGGATACTCAGCAATTATTATAAAAAACACCGCACTGGTTTATTTTATACTTATGATTAAAAAGCGAAATTGAAATTGAAATGCTTAGATTTATATTTCTAAGTCCCATGTTTTTCCCGAAGCGGATGACGTCATCCTCTAAAGCAGTCAGAATACGATTGTTAATTTTTTTTTCTCGCGCGTGCCTTTAGCAATCTTGGATCAGTTTTTAGGCTAACTTTGATGGAATAAATTAGATGATATTCTGGCTTGACTAACAACTAAATGTTGTTTGCAGATATTTTTATCCTTGCTTTTTCTTTAGAAGTTTAAACCTGCATCTAATAAATATTACATATTGATAAAAAATGATACTTCTCTATTATCCCGTCGATCACATTTCATAACAAGAAACTATACGGGATAACGGGAGAACGTTGCCATTGGAATATCAATAAATAAATAAAGAAATAAATAAAATATAAGAATTTAAGGACACAATTGTTATTTTAATTAATAAAATAACTACTAAATCAGTAAAACATAATGAAAAATACACGCAAATGTCGAATGTAAAACCACTAGATGATGTAACAAACACGCATAATGATTCTGACATCAAGTAAATGGGACTGCATATTTGGCGTTTAATCTTACAGTTTGGCGGTAGTTTTTTGTTATGAAAAGTGGTCGACGGGATAATAGTTAAGTACCTAAAAAATATTAGATTTCAGTGCGAAATCTTCGCACGGGCCCTCTGGTATTAAATTGTCATACTATGAATCAAATCCCAACGTTGTCTGGCCGAAATAGAATTAGTGAAATGCGTAATCCCAGTACGTGAACTTGCTGCATTGGCATTAAAAGTTTGCTCAAGTTTGAAACCTACATTGTGATGTATGTACGGTCGTTGCATTCGATACATCGGAAAACACTCAAAATTGACGTCATAAAAGTAAGTCTGCCACCTGGTTCCGGCAGGATTGGACCTGGCAGACCAATATATTCTTAATGTACACTTTGAAATCTACATTGTGATGTATGTACGGTCCTTGTATTTGATACATAGGTAAACACTCAAAATTGACGTCATAAAAGTAAGTCTGCCACCTGGTTACGGCAGGATTGGACCTGGCAGACCAATATATTCTTAATGTACACTTTGAAACCTACATTGTGAGGCATGTACGGTCCTTGTATTCGATACATAGGAAAACACTCAAAATTGACATCATAAAAGTAAATCTGCCACCTGGTTCCAGCAGGATTGGACCTGGCAGACCAATATATTCTTAAAGTACACTTTGAAATCTACGTTGTGAGGTATGTACGGTCCTTGTATTCGATACATAGGCAAACACTCAAAATTGACACCGGAAGTGACGCAAAAAATACATGACCCGGCAGGAATAAATAATTAAAAAAGGTGGCTTCCTATAGATCTTTGTTAGGGCTTACTTATGCCGGCCGAATTTCTCTTGTATCTTATACATAGGAAAATCGACGGCCGGAACTTGGACTATTACTCAGCTGCACATTTGTATGTGATCTGGCATTACCCACAAAAAGAAGAATTTTTCTTCCTTCTCTCTTCAGCATCTCGTTAATGCCCTCAAACCATTGTGAGAAAATTGTGAATGTCATCCAGGCTTTTCGATTTGATTTATAGTTTACAGGCAATGATGCTATCTTCACATTTGTGAAGCATCGTGGTTTTTCTCTTTTTCCGATCACAAGTGGTTTGAGCTTCTCACCCGTAAAACTGGCACATAGCATGATGGTAAGTCTTTCTTTAGACATTTTTGCGCCCAAGCATTTCTCGCTTCTTTCTGCTAGGATTTTATTTGGAAGAGCTATGAAAAACAGGCCTTTTTCGTCGGCATTGAAAATGTCAGCGGCATCGAAATCCTTCGTTATATCCGGAAGCTTCCTTTTCCATTCCTCCACAGTGTCGATATTTACATCTGCAGCTTCACCATTGATTATTTTGAATTCGATGTTATGCCGACTTTTGAAGTGAGTCAGCCATCCTTCTGATGCCTTGAATTCCGTGATTTTCTCCTTTTCTGCAAAATCCAGAGCAATCTGCTTTAGCAGGGGTTTAGTGACAGGAAGATTCTTTGTTCTCATTTGGCAAAAAAACTTCTAGACGTGATTGTTTATGTTCTTGTTTCCCATTTTCTTTTCAAAAATTCTACACTTTGAGGAAGGTTCATTTGCTTCAAAAGCGCCTATAATTTCTTTCTCTTTCTTGCTGATGGCGTTGAGTTGAGCTACTGAAATTCCAAATTCAGATTCAATTTTCCTTTGACTTACTTTTGATTTTAATTTTTGAACAGCGTATTTTTCCAGAAGCTTCAGTTCTTTCCTTTTTTTTCGTTTTCCTACGTATTTCTGATATATCTGCGTAAGTGTTGTGATTCTCTCACTGCAACGATAGACAAACGGCGAAAAAAAATTACCTTTGCCGAGCAAAAAGTAAGAAAGAAACGGAAGCGATAATGCTGCCAACCAGGCTTGCAGAAAAGAAACCATAATCCTTTTTAACCACTTCCTCTAACACCTGTTGTCTCTTATCTATCATTGGGGGGGGGGCATTTCTGTTGCGCAATCTTTCTATTTTTAACTCAGCTAGGGAGAGGAGGAATCACGTGACATGTTTTTTACATTATTTTTTCTTGTATCTCTTTGCATAAAAATAGATTGTTTTGGTCATTTCATTTAATTTGATAATCATGATTTACATTTTCTGAAATGGCAACAATCTCATATCTGCACTGTTTTGTTTATTAAAAATATAAGAATGTTCTAGTTAGTTGAGAACACCTATGGTAAAAACAAAAATATTCTTTCGATTTCTTTTTTTTTTTGTTATAATAAATGTTTTGTTTGTGTTGTTAACTGAAGATTTTATCTGAATTATTCAAACAAATTTCAGCATCGGGCAGATCTTAAAATCTAGAAATGATTTTTTTTACTTTATTTTTAAATTGAGTTCATTGAACCCTTTTATTCTTCTGCAACAGTTATTCCGAATTTCCATGATGCGGGAACTCCCCGCATTCCGACTGCAAACACACGTTCAGTTTACGGAGAGGCGGGTTAGAATGGGGATTAGAGGGTGTTCAGAATATAGAGAGTTCATCTTTTGTTAAATCTTTGGAGTTTCGCCAGGACCATCAGAAAGTGTTCACAATACCGGGGTACTGTACTAATAAATATGTTCATTGTAAATCAAAGGATATTTAGCATATTTTGGAATCCAATAAATTTTACATATGGATCTGATGGACCCGAGTGATTACTTTTGTGCGCTGTTTTTCTTTAGTCCGAGAGTTAATCTTGATGTTATTGTTAATGGAATATCGGATTTCCTCCTGCTCTTTGCAGCTTGAAAAACTGTTGAGTTTAACTACATAACTTTGTTTTGTTGTGAATATTTTTCTGTATTTTTATTTTATTTTACTTTATTTTAAATTATTTTACTTTGTATTTTATTTTTATTTTGTGTTTATTTTGTTTTTATTTTGTTTTCTTTTTTGTTTCAATACATATTTATTTTATAATCCATTTTTTTCTCCTTTATATCTTTTTATTCCTTTTACATGCATCTGCTTTTATTTTTATGCGTTATCTTCTTATCCGCAGTTGCTGTCTGTCTGACTGGCTGTTGGCTCCAGCTTTTCTTATAGGCTATTTGTTCCTGCCTGTATCTTTCTCTTTCCTTTCCTTTTACGCTTGAACTATTCAAAGTGGTAGCACGTCTTATGTTCGCCTGATGAAGAAAGACAATTTTTATTCAAAAAGTTTTTTCATTAGTTACTTTACTGCCCGAGAGGGACTGCTCAGACTAGAAACCAAGTCTGTAGAGCATAGATGTCCCTCCTGGTCAATTAGTTACATTTACGGTACTTCAGTTTTTTAAATTATACCGTACACTATATTTGTGAAGTGCATTCCGACATAACCACTGCACTAGAAACAGCTGACACAATCATACTACCAAACGGTAACTAACTACTGACTTCTACGGCTGTTGTAATTACATTTTTCACTCAAGTAGACATAAAGAGGTTTCCCCGTCTGTCAGTATGTCAAGAGTACGTGTTCATTTTAAACGCAGAAAAAAGGGTAATGGTTTTGACTTTGGACAATGGAAAATATTTATTCTTTGATAAAATGGTAACGGGTGGATTGATTTTAATAAATGTGCTATCAAAATGTTTGTCTTCGCTCCCGAGTATCAAAAGATATAGTTATATAGGGTATGTTTCATGGAGTAATCCGATATACACAAAATGGTTGCTCTCTTAAGAAGTATATATATTAAATTTAGTAAATAAATAAGAGAAAAAATTAAGAATAATTATACATTAAATTGAATTGCTCTAAATATTGAAATAATTTGATTACATCATAAAAGTGGAATGTTTGTGCTTTTGTTTTGATTTGTCTTCGCGCAGTTTGAACTAATTAATGTAATATCGTGTGTGAATTTTCACAGTCAGGTGTTTTATTACTAAAAAATTGTTACTTATAAATTTCTCTTTTATCCTCTTGCATAGACTTGTTTGTGATTTTGGATTCCTTTGTAAATGCTTTAGTTGGATTTCTGTTGATTTAAGTAGAACTATTTAGTTAAGTAAGCTTTTTCTTGCAATCTAAGCATGGTGTGCATAGAAGTGTACTAATATTGATGCACAATAAGCTTTCTACTTTTGTTCAACAAATAATGTAAATGAAAATGCGGTGTAACACTATTTTACGCAAAAAATACCACCAAGAATACAGTGCCATTTATTTGTGAAAATTTGTACTATGTTTATTAATTTACTTAACATATGATTAGCTCAACATTATAATTATATGTAGTTTTAATTTCTTTTCATTTGGAATAGTAAGCTCGACTCAGAAGCTGTCGCAGTTAAACAACTTATTTTGTTACAAACTCTGGTTAACTACTTAACAATTACTTTTTTCTGCCATGTTGTTCAGCATAATCACATGTTTCATAAATAACTGTATATTGAAATACAGGGTGTCTCAAAAAGTCGCTTATAAACTTAACATGCTGGTCTGTCATATCATGATGAACAAGATTTACATAGGAACTTGTGTTCGAAAATGCAAACTACGACCGCTAGAGGGCATTTTATTGTAGCAATTATAACAGAAAAAGTTCTACGATCAGTGTTAAATACACACACTAAAAATTTGCGTATTGTGTCTTCTTCTTCAGAAGTGCACCAATTCGTTAGTGGTCTTATAATTTCTTAACACACTGTATATCATAGTATATACTATTCTATTTTACAGTTATATTAGCTTCTGCAATTGTCTTTAATATTAACTATAAAGTTACAATATACAAAGAAAAAGAAAAGGTTTACTATAATTAATGTTACAGACGCCATTGTTGCAGTATATTTACCTGGCACGGATAATATGTAACCACGAAATCTTTTATTATTACTGAAGAGGTTTTGTGTTGCAATGTTTCAAATATATCACAGAATATTTCAGGCAATATAAAAATTATTCTCCTTCAATATTAATTCAACATTTATAATATAATTAGAATTTCTAAAGTCTATTTTTGACAGGATATATTTATTTACTGAATGCAATGCTTTGTTCTTTAATTCATATACCGAAATTCTATAAAATACTTTAGAACGGTATTTCGTTAAATACAGATTTGCGATGCGAATAACAAGATTTCTTTCAGTTATTTAATGAAAGAAAATGAATGTTTCACTTTAAATGGGAGGATTCCGTGTTAAGTGATGGATCCTTTCAAAAGATACCAAAGATTTTAAAACTATTTAGTCTAAGTGAAGCTGTTAAATTGTCTTATTAAGGGTATTTCACATCCATCATTTTTAAAGAACTGAGAAAATATTCTCTAATCTTAGGAAGATCTTAAATTTCAAAGTCATCAAACAGTTATTCCTCCTAAATGCACTTAAATTAAGGGTTTTTTTACATATGAATGTTGGAGATAAACAATCAACATGGGACATTTTTTATTTCCTTATTTAAGTCAGAATTTATTTTAATTAATAATGTTTTTTAGCAATCGTTTTATTTTTTTTTCTCTCTAAAGCCTTTTTTAAAAATATCTTCTTTAATTTTTATTTTCCATCCATAAATGTGGATACCATTTTAAAGCATTTAAATAGTTAAATTTCAGAATTGTATTCATTTTTCCATAAATATAACATTCTAAATTTTATTCAGTATTATTATTTTGGATCAGCGGGTATTGGCAATTTTCATCCTAGTAACAGCAACTCCAGAGAGTCTGCAAAATTAACAAGAAGGAAAAATCATGCGTCAAGCATAGATTATGTAACACTTTCCAACGCTTCCAAAATAATTTTACGAATCATACTCTTTAATAAGCTAACAGATAACATCTAAGTAATCCTAATAATTTTATTTAGCCCTGTATAGGATCTATAGATTTGTATATATACTACATAGGATGCTAAATTTTAGTTCAGTTAGGAAACACGTAGCACAGTTTAAAATTCTCCGTCTGGAGTTAAATAATACGGAAATGTGTTCCCGAACTTTTGTGCTTCCCTGTATAGGATCTACAGAATTTATACACACCGCGTAATATACAAAAAGCGATTTAAAATTAAAATCGCGTTCAGTAACTTAAAACGCACTTCCAGGAGTTATTGTTAACAGACAGTAGAGAATTCTTTTGTGTGTCCCTGTAAATGAACGATGACTGCTATACACACAATATTCTGTAGTAAGTCTCTTGTAATGAACCTTATATAAATTTCAATGTGTTTAAAATAGGGAAACATTATTTAAATAAACCGCAGACGATTTTTCTCCATAGACGTAATGTAACGGAATTCTTTTGACTGTCCCTGTAAAGTAAGTATAAGTGCTATGCACACCCTATTCCATATTAAGCTTCTTCTAATGCACCTTAGTGATATATATAAATTTCAATGCGTTTAAAATAGTGAAACATTATTTAAATAAACCGCAAATGATTTTTCCCCATAGACCGCAATGTAACGGAATTCTTTTGAGTGTCCCTGTAAAAAAACTATAAGTGCTACACACTTCCGTTGAAATAGGGAACATTCTATAGATAACGATTATAACATATAAAAATTGCAGGGCAATCCGAGCATATTTACGGGAGTTAGAGCACGGACAGACGGACAGACGGCAGACGGCCAGACAAACCGAAGTCATAAACACTTTTCAACTAGGTTGGAAAGTGTTAAAAAGGAATGTACGTGTTGTCTTGGGAAAGGTGACCTCATAACAGCGTCACATATACATTTCAGGGTCACTTTTACGAGTGACCACCTTCGTATCACTTCAGAAAAAGACCCAGCGAATCTCTGCGAAAGAAGAGGGGCGTTAAAAAAAGGCCCCCAGTGGGGGAGGCAAGCTCCCCTCCGAAAAACCTTCAGTTTTCCTGCATTTTTCAAAAGTGCAACACCTCTCATGTAGTCCAGGCAACCAAAAAATGCCCGGGTCGGGGCCGATCCAGTCAGAGCGTCCAGATGCTAGTTTTTCTTCAGCCATCCTTATGGGTGAGCCAAATTCCAAAATAAGATTCTCGTGCCTGTCTGGTCCGTTTTAATTTTATTTTTTTATGTAAAACAAAAATTTTGGCTTCATTATTGTCTGAGTGCAACGAAGACTCATACACAGCGCAGTATTACTTTGCCCCATATATAGCTACGATGGATATTAAAACCTTTCGTCAAGCATAACTCAAAAAATATTTAACGGATTTCGTTCAAATTTTTACAGCAGGTACCTATAAAGGTGACAACGACGTCTATTTATTACCAAGAATAAATGTTAAACAGTTTCGAAATTATATTAAAAAAATTGGTAAAAAAGCACAATTAAAATGCATACGTCACTAATTTTTGTGCGTACGTCATTTTCACCGGCGGAAGATTTTCGTAGACAATCGGAATTGAAAAGTTCATGGAGTACATGGAACAAAAAAATATGCAAGCACTAATATTCAGCACAATAAAATATATTTCCATTTAGTAGAAATCGAAAATTAATCTGGATTTTTTTTCTGTTTGAAAGAAAAACCCCGCAATAACTTGGTAGACTTGGTATTAGAGATTTGGCGCAAATCTCAGCAATAGCAGCTTTTTTTATTTCGCGTGTGTAAATTAAAAAAAAAAAACCCGCAATAACTTGGTAGACTTGGTATTAGAGATTTGGCGCAAATCTCAGCAATAGCAGCTTTTTTTATTTCGCGTGTGTAAATAAAAAAAAAAAAACCCGCAATAACTTGGTAGACTTGGTATTAGAGATTTGGCGCAAATCTCAGCAATAGCAGCTTTTTTTATTTCGCGTGTGTAAATAAATAAAAAAAAAACCCGCAATAACTTGGTAGACTTGGTATTAGAGATTTGGCGCAAATCTCAGCAATAGCAGCTTTTTTTATTTCGCGTGTGTAAATTAAAAAAAAAAAAAACTCTTTGGTGTTTAAATAAAAGGTTTCGATTTATGGCATTATTTCTTTTTTTTTCTCTTTTTAGCATTTTAAATGGGATTAATGAAAGGCATGTATTTTAAATTAAATGAGTGAAAGGTTTATATTTAAATGAAATGAATTCAATATGAGAATGTTATAGGAACAATATTCGGCGATTTATCAACTGTGCCAGGATAACATAAAAGTACCAATATATCAAACGGTATGTAGTACGTGAAATGAAACAATTATATTATAACCACCCATCGTACAAGAAAAAAAAACTAATATTCTGCATTCAGAGGGAAAAATCCATCTCCTGTGCCGTAAGATTTGGCGAGTTCTTTTTTGGTGATAAGTTTTTCGATGTGATTGTTGGGATCTGCAGAATTTGGCTTACTTTTTCTAAATCTTATTTTTTTGCAGTTGTAGTGTTATGTAAATTTATTTTTTTGCAGATATTTCTCTATTTTGTATATATATATATATTAAATTGTAATGGCATTTGGAAAAGAGATTTTTACCTTTTTATCTGTGCCTTCGGAAATATTAAAAAATTAAAAAAATATTTACATATATCAAGCGTATAATGTTATGTTTTGCATTTTTATACGGACCACTTCTTCATTTTTAGATTTTAAATGCTACCAGAGCATTACCTTATATGGAGTTGTGCTACTGTGATATGTGTGCGATTGTGGGATGTGTGATAGTTTATATGGAGTTGAGCTACCAGAGCACAATGATATAAACTGCAGAGGGCCCGTGCGAGGATTTCGCACTGAAATCTAATATTTTTTAGGTACTTCTCTATTATGCCGTCGACCACTTTTCATAACAAAAAACTATCGCCAAACTGTAAGATTAAACGCCAAAAATGCAGTCCCATTTACTTGATGTCAGAAGCATTATACGGGTTTGTTACGTCATCAAGATACAGTACGGTTTTTAATTTGACATTTGCGTGTATTTTTTCAACCGACTTAAAAAAAAAGGAGGAGGTTATCAATTCGACCCGTATGTATGTATTATGTTGTTCACGCATAACTTTCGTAAATGTGCATCGATTTTGATAATTTTTATTTTGTTTGAAAGAGTAAGGCCCCAAGGGGGTCCCATTTCAATTTCGTCAAAATCTGATCATTAGTACAAATTATTTATTTTTATTTTTCAAATTTCCATTATTCATTATGTTTCACTGATTTATTAGTTATTTCTTTAATTAAAATAACAATTGTGTCCTTACATTCTTATATTTTATTTATTTATTTATTTTGATATTCCAATGTTAACGTTCTCCCGTTTGTTTGGCGATAGTTTTTTGCTGTGAAAAGTGGTCGACGGGATAATAGAGAAGTACCATTTTTTTTATCAATATGCAATATTTATTAGATGCAGGTTTTAACTTCTAAAGAAAGAGCAAGGATAAAAATATCTGCAAACAACATTTAGTTGTTAGTCAAGCGAGAATATCATGTAATTTATTCCATCAAAGTTAAAAACTGATCCAAGATTGCTAAAGGCACGCGCGAGAAAAAAAAAAATAACAATCGTATTTTAACTGCATTAGAGGATGACGTCATCCGCTTCGGGAAAAATATGGGACATAGAAATATAAATCTAAACATTTCAATTTCAATTTCGCTTTTCAATCATAAATATAAAATAAACCCGTGCGGTGTTTTTTATTATAATTGCTGAACATTATATCATGTGGTATTTTATTTTTTTTTTAGCAACAATATTTTGAGGAAAACCTTTCATTTCTTTTATGAAAACAATGCCGATTTAATTTTTAATTATCAGCAAATTTTAATCAAAAACATGTTTTAACGAAATGTTAAGTGTGCTATGACAGAAGCCTGTTCAAAATCCTTTCATATGCTATCTCATTCGTCGTTCTGCGCTTCGTATTTTCGGAGATAAAGGGATGTTGACAGGAGAAATAATATATATGATGATGATGATTTATTATTTACTAGCCGTTTATTAATTGTTTACAATTTACTCCCCTGACAATAACAATTATATATCACAAAAATGCCTCTTAGGTTTGTTAAATAAGTTTGTTTATGTATTTTCATTACTTATTAAAATATCGAATCTGGCGATAAAATTTTATGTTAGCATCGTGCTTAAATTTTTAAGATGGTGCAAAAACATGCTTTAATAAACGTATGTTTGTAAATATTTGAAAAACATGTTTTACCGCTCTCTTGAAAAATTTTGTAAGATGCTAAAACTACCTTCTGGCACCATTTAAATTTTTTTTTCGCCAACTGACATTGGATACGAAACTTTTCCCCATTCAGATACACAGGCAAGGCTGGTCTCAAACAAGAGTAAAGCTAGCAACAATATTGTTTTAACTCTATAAGAGTTACAATAATGATATTAAATGCTCCGAATGGCTTTAGGCCCAATTACGAAAGTTTCTCCGAAAAAAACTGTAGAAGTCCTTTACATTTGTTTCAAATGAAGCTCGGTCTACAAGGTTAATAATACAAACAACACTAATGGCATGGAGGCAAAAGTTTTAATTTATATGTATATATTTGAAACCCTCCCCACCCCCCCCCCCGCAAAAAAAAAAAAGTGACATTAATGAATTTAAAATGGCGTTAAGCCACGCTTTCTGACATAAGCAATTTTTTGCAAAGGCGATAAAGAAACTTTCACTTAACTTAATAACATGTAGCTAATATAGCCCTCAGGGTACTTTGCAGTTATGCAGACCTTGTGGTTTTTTTAAAAAGGTTGAGACAATTCAGGTTTAAGGAGTTGAAATTTACTGTCAAATGATATAAACAACCATGAACACAAAATTGATGAATTATTATTCAGGTTTGTGTATGTATTTAAAAAAAAATTGCATCTGATTACACTTATTAGATAAATTACTTCAGTTTGCATTTAATAACTGATAAACGGCTTCTGTATATTAAATGAATCGTTTAAATATTGGGAAGAGGTGGTGAGAGGTAGAAAGACGAGTAAACAAACGGGTAGACAGACGGGTAGTGAGATGGGTAGAGAGGCGAGTAGCGACATAGGTAGGCTGACGGGTAGAGAAATGAATAGACAGACAGCTAGAGATAAAGGTAAAAAGAGGGTAGAAAGGAATGTAGCGAGAAAGGTTGCGAGACGCGTAGCGTGGTAGATAAAGAGACGAGTAGAGAGATGAGTACAGAGACGAGTTGACTGACGGGTAATGAGATTGGTAGCGAGACCGGTACAAAATCAGACGGATAGTGAGACGGGTATACAAACGAGTAGAGAGACAGTAGATGGGTACGGAGATGGGTAAGAAGATGGGTAGAGAGGCGTATAGCCAGACGGGTAGAGAGACAGATAGACAAGTTGTGAGACAGATAGACAAATGGGTAGAGAAGGGGATAGAGACACGGCTAGGCATACAAGTAGTTAGACGGATAGACAGACGGTTAGAGAAATAGATTGGCGGGTAGCGAGACCGGTAGAGAAATATAGAGAAAGGTAGCGAGACGTGTAGAGATATAGACAATCGGTTAGAGAAACGGGCAGAAGAACGGATAGGGAAACAGACAGATTGTGGAGAGACAGACAGACAGGCAAAGAAAAGTCTGCGGATTGGCGCTGTAAAGGCGCATGGGGCCGAGCCTCCTAGAGAATAATCAAGAAGTATCTGTTAAGCTTAACTTTGAAATATATATAATTTTTCAATTTTGCCGATATGGAGATTTAATATAAAAGTTATTTTTCAGAAGTCATCGAAAGATTTTTTTATACTTTAATAGTAATTTAGACTATAGTTTTGCAATCTGGTTTGTAGCAAAGCATGCTATCAATGTGGTTTGAAGTGTAAGTGTTTCTATAAACAGTTATACAAATAATAATAGATATATAATCAAGGAAGAAAAATTTTAAATTCACACACAAAAAAAAGTGCAACAATGAAATTAAATTTGCGTTAAGCCACGCTTTATAGAATAATCTATTGGCTGCAAATCCAATTACGTAACTTTAAAAATCTTGGCGTTTTAAAAGATCCGGCGTTTTTTATTTTTATTTTTATTTTTTATTTTTTTAAGTTTTGCGCAATACGCGCTTAAGAAAATGAGATTCTTTGCCACATGTTTAAAAAAAATATGACAACACATCTGATGAACGACACTTCTTTTCACTTTTTTTAACAGTATATATGAATTTATATATGATATTTTGTAATTCTATCATTTAATTTGCTCTTTTTCTTTATATTGTAATTGTTAACCTTATGTTCTCAGCAATATCACTCAGACTAATCCCTTTGAGGGAAGTCCTAGTTTAACTCTTAAATTTATCGATTTTTTTAAAACTATTATTTTATCAAACTATTATTATTGTATGCGTTAAGTGTATTCCTTTTGTTTTGTTAGCATTTTTTTTGTTATATTGCGGTCGCAGGTAATTTAGATCAGCGTTAAAATATGGAACCGGAGTTTGTTTTATTTTATCGTCTTCAGAACGTGGCGATTAAGCAATAAATCTCTTTAAATTGTACTAAACAATTTTCTTTCTCTTTTAACAACTTGTGATACCTTGTAGGAAATTAACAACCCAACTTCATCCCTACATTGTATGGGTCTGGTGCCTAGAACTAGGAGTTGGTTTTGATTATCTGTGTTATTCTTTAATTTTAGCAAATTTAATGCTAGTTTTTTACCTATCTTTTTTTCCTATCTTTTTTCATAATTATATATATTTCACCATTTTTTTTCTTTACCTTCAATTCGTCTGAAGTTAACTCTCATTATAATAAAATTCAGGTACACTAAAAAAATATATATAGATATGTGTATGGTATATAATATATATGTACATACAGGAGACATTTGTGAGAGTTTATTTTATTCTATTATTTTCTCCTTGGTGTGAACTAAAGGCTATAAAATATTTTGAATATTTAAAGTTGTTTTTTGAATTTATTGCTGATAATAATAATAAAAAAAATGTCTAATAATTAATGCGATAGACTAGATATGATTGTGCTACTAGTATAAACCAATGCTTTTTAACACGTTGACGGACACTTGCGACTATAGCCGCCAAAGCGAAGTACACAATGTGGCATGACGGCTATAGCTGCCCAAAACGAAACGGTCGTTTTTAGACACTACGGCTATAGCAGCACAAATGTGCATTTACCGGCGTTCAAGTAGAAGCCGAGTGTCATGTTTTGGAGACAATTGTTTAGGTTGAAGTTCGTTATCCACCTGTTATACGAGTTGCAGATTCAGTATGCACGTACAGGGTGGCTAGTGGTCAAGGAAAAATACAGTAAAAAAATGATAATTACCAGTATATTCTTATAGAAAAATTCAAATTGATTAGTTGATCGAATAATCAACATAAATTTTTCTATAAGAATATACTGGTGTCTATCACTTTTTTTGACTGTATTTTTCCCTGACCACTTGCCACCCTGACGTGGTTGTGAAGGGAGTAGTGCAACCTGATTAAAGGTGCTGAATTAATCAAAATTATGTTTATTTAAGCAGAAAGAATTAAACTATACTTCTAATATTCTAAAAATTACAAAAACATGTAGTGTCAATTTTCGAACTTCACTTGTTCCTACTGTCCGTCAATGTGTTAAATTTGAAATTGAGATTTCTAATTGTTGTGGTTTCTTACTTAAAATATAATTTAATTCCAATATATTATATCTAAATTTATTACATCTATTATTATTCAGAAAAAAATAAGAAAATACTAAAAATAAAAACAAAAAAATTATTTACACACCTTCAAAGGAGTATTAAAAAAAAAAATTAATAAATAAAATAAAAAATAAGCAAATAAATAATAAAAGCTTTATATACATGATTTTCCAACATGAAAATTTAATAACTAATATTACTTTGATCATTGTTGATCATTAATCTGAATATTGTAAAAAAAATGACTATGTAGGTAATGCAGTGTTTTTCAATCACCCGCTCACCACGACAATGTTATTGTTGTTATTTTTTTAAGCTATGATATATTATTATATAGCGTAATGTGTTGAAACATTGTATTATGGTCCCTGTATACTTAAAAGTGAATAAAATGTGGTGAATATTTAGTGTACAATTATAAAAAAATTTTATATCTAAAAAGAAGTTTCATCGTATCGTAAGGTAAATTAAATAATAAAATGAAATTGGAAATTGCTCAATCGAAATATTTTTTTTGTCAAATAATAATATACTCAAATGTCATAGAAAATTTATGTATTTATCAATATTAACAATGAGCTAAAATCTATGTTTCACGTTCATGAGTTATTATTTGCATATTTTTCCTGAAATTTTATTTCATATATGTTTTTCAATAAAGATTGATTTCTTTTAAAATAATTAAATAAAAAAAATACTGAATAAAGTATTTAAAATAAATTATGGAAATGAGTCACAATGAGTGGATATATATGCATTTAAATAATAATAATAATAATAATAAGGGAATGCTGCCAACATACAACCAATAAATACATGTAAAAAATGAAAGATAGAAATAGAAAATTGAAAACTAATTTTCACGGAAAAGTGTAATTTATTTCCAAGTTTAGTATTTGATTGTATTTATTGAAGTTCTATTCCTTCATGCACTGCTCGCAGAAAAAAAAAAATATATATTTAGGCATAACCAAAAAAAAAAAAATGTATATATATATTTCTCTTTTCCTTTTTGTATTTTGGTTCATCAAAATTATTGTTTACCAATAACACTGTACACAAAATTTAGTGCTTTTATGGCAGACAATGCATGTTTTTTTTTTCAATTTGTGCCTTATTTTGTACTTTCAGAGTACACCTTTTCTACAAGCTAAGAAATTTTAAAATAAATTGTATTTATGTAGGGAAATTATACGAATTTTTCGTTCAAATGGATGCTGTTCGTTAACTAACATTTTTCCCCAGTTTCTCCTAGTTCGTAGAATTAGTCAAGGTTAGGGATTGGAGCGCACTCTCTTCCCCTCCCTGAGCCCTCTTGTCTCTGTAAAACAGACTCCAAGTATTTGGATCACATAGGGAGAACTTTTTAGTCTCTCCTTCCCCAAGGCCGATTTCTACTAATCGGAAACTTTTTTCATTATAGCATACACTTGTATATATTTTTTCGCTATTTGGATCTTGCATTTTGGGGTAAAGACATTCGAAACAGGTTGTGTGTAAACCTATTGAATGTCCTTTTATTTTTTTAAATAAAAACGATGAAAAATATTATTGAAAAATTCTAAATAGAAAATAAACAAATATAAAAAAAAATGAATTTAGTACTAATGAAAAATGATTTTAAAATGAAAAAAAAAATCATCGTTATTTTTAAGTGCATTTATGTTCATGTGTGCGTTTTTGTATATATTTTCGGTTTACACACGGTACGAATTTAGCATGCAGTGTTTATTCTTAGCAGATTACATTAGAGATAAAGTGGCAATTTAAAGTTATTGCTGCCTGGAAATGCAATTAGCATTCTGCTAGATCTCACTTACTAGTTTATAGTCGCGAATCTGCAACTATGGATATACACAGTTTTCATTAGCGAAATTATAGGGAGAAATTCAGCAGGTATATATTGCATACTTTAACATGATTATACCCAGTTGAACCGTCAGTTTCATAAGCTCTTTTTTCACATTTCACGAAATAAACACACGAGACTCTGCATATCACCATACGCAGCTCAAGCGTTTTCTTCCCTTTATAATGATTCCACTGCTCAGCGTCGCATTAATGTGTATAACAAAAAAAATATATATAAAAGTTAGAAAATTATTCGAGGTTAAAAAAATAATAACAATAATAATAAAAACAAAATAATAATAATAATAATAATAATAATAATAATAATAATAATAATAAAAATCCCCTGTTTGAATGAAAAGGCCCCTTCGCAATATACCCTGTAAAAATACTATGATTGTAAAATTATTTTAAGAAATAGAGTGCTATTCTGCAATAAATACGTATTCATGCAATGTAAAAATAGGTTTTACACGAATGCATTTTTAATATAACATGCAAAATATAGATTTTAGAAAAATATACATTTTTCACCAAATTTATAATACAAGTCTGTAAGATAGGATACAACGTTCCATGAAAAATAACTGAATTTTGAGTCATCATGCTTTAAACAATATATATTTTAGAATTAAAACTAAGAAAACAAATGAATGTTATCACTTGATACATATCTTCAACAGACGAATTGCTGAGTCATCTTTTTACCAGAAGGGACGGGATAAAAGCCTTGCTTTCACTTGTCCCCTTATTAGATGTGACTCACTTCGCGATAAGGAATGCGGATATTGGAGATGTTCATAAATTTAAACAGTTTCTGACACATGTTTTATAGGCAAATGTTTGAAATTAGCTATATAGTATTCCACTTATTAAATATTTATTATATTCCACTTATCACAATCTGCAAAGTTTTAAAATAATTCATTGAGTATTCACTGTAAAATAAAAACTAAGAAATAAAATAGTAATTAAGAGAAAATCGGCCTTATAAATTTTTTGGGCAAACAGATGGGTTTTAATTAAATGAATTCGATACAAGTCTTGTTAAAAAAGAGATTAAAAAAACATAGGACGCCGTATGATTTATACTACACTAAATTTAATAGTTCCCTTCCCCCCTCCCCTTTTTTTTGCCTCAGAAAGCACTTCGATATAATTTAGGCTATCAATATACTCCTCAAAAAAATACAAGTGCACACAAAAAGACGAATGAATGAAGAATTTCAACGTAAATATAAAATAGAATCTACAGTAAGTAACAATAAAACAAGAACGAAAAATCATGCGTTGCAGTATAGTTTATAAAACACTTTCCAACGTTATTACAATAATAATTCTTCAAACTATCTGTTATTTCAGACATTATTTTAATCTTTAACACATATAGACAGGCACTGTACATTCTTAAAAACATATCTAAAAACACATAAAACCAGTCCACACGCTAAAAGTTTCGTAAAAGTAGAATATTTTCGCCCGTTTGCTCAGGCATCTTCAATACTGATGTCTAGTATTTCTGCTCTGTCAGTCCGATTTTTCTGAAACTCCCCCTCTGTCCCTTTCTAACAGCATCTGGCGCCATCTGCTGTCAATCTTGGCGTTAGTTACGTCGTTGCAAGTTTTCGTATCTGATGTGTATATCTCTATCGCCTCTCTTTGCAATGCATAGTTTAGATTATTGTAATTAGCTAACTTTTCAACATTATTAAAGTCTATTTTAATTGGGAATGTATTGTTTAATCGGGTTATTGCGGTGGTTGATTTACATAAATTTATGTCTCTTCTGTGTTCTTTAATTCTCTCCTAGATTTTCCTTTTTGTCACGCCTATATATGATTTATCTTTTCCTTCGTTATCTTTGAAATGAATATTGTATATCCCTGATGTCTGTTGATAATTTAGCTTTTCTGTATCTGATCTGATTAATTTGAAAATGGATGCATCTGGAGTGATAGAAGTATTTATTCCAAGTTTTTTTAATTCTCTTTTTAATTTTAGGGAAATGCCTTTTATAAACGGAATTGAGTTCGTAAATTTTATTTCTTTTTGAGCTGGTTGTATTCTATTATATCTTGATGCCGCTTTTTCGATTAACTTCTGTATAGTTTTTGTGGCATATCCTGCATCCTTAGCTATTGTTTTAATTTTATTTATTTCTGCGTCAAAGAGGTCTTCTGTTGAACATACTTTAAAGGCTCTATGAATGTATGTATTTATTGCAGCTATCTTGTATGGGAAGGGGGTTCTGAAGTATTTTGAGATTATGTGAACATTTGCTTTTGGTTTTCTGAATACTGTTGTCTGTAGTTTATCTTCTGATCGAATGAGTTGTACGTCCAGGAATGCTAGTGCGTTATATTTTTCTGTTTCTATAGTAAATTGAATATTTTGATCGTATGAGTTAAGTTTTTCTAGTAAGGCGGGAGATTTTTATTTTTCGTAGTTATTATAGATATATAGGCTACGTATTTTACCCATATTTTGATTAGATCTTTTTATTCATTTATAATAGTTTCTTCAAGTAATCGCCTTTTCCATTCCGCTTTTATATTTGATATTGGAGATCCCATCGGTACACCTTTAAGTTGTTTATATATCTGGTTATTAAATTTAAAATAGTTTTCTCGTAGTACTAAATTCGTTGAGCTTTGTAATGTATTTCTGATATCACAATCTGTATATTTTGTGTTTATTTTCGTATTTATAATATTAGCCATTTCTTCTGTATCTATGGAAGGGTAGAGGTTTGTTACGTCAAAACTAATCATGTAGTCATCTGGATTCGGTTTATATTCCTTTATTTGCTGTATAAATTCATTTGTGTATATACAGCAAATAACGGAATATAAACCGAATCCAGATGACTACATGATTAGTTTAGACGTAACAAGCCTCTACCCATCCATAGATACAGAAGAAATGGCTAATATTATAAATACGAAAATAAACACAGAATATACAGATTGTGATATCAGAAATACATTACAAAGCACAACGAACTTAGTACTACGAGAAAACTAATTTAAATTTAATAACCAGATATATAAACAGCTTAAAGGTGTACCGATGGGATCTCCAATATCAAATATAATAGCGGAATGGAAAATGCGATTACTTGAAGAAACTATTATAAATGAATTAAAAGATCTAATCAAAATATGGGTAAGATACTTAGACGATATACGAGGGTTACTCTGAAATTATTGAGATACGCGCAGACGAGAATTTACAAAATAAAAATAACGGTTTAAATTTAAAATAAAAAGTATTTTAACACAGCAGACGATTTTTTACTGACTTACTTCAACTTGTTTAGCGTAGAATAAATTTTAAACAGAAGAGAAAATAGAGTTGACGCGAGAACATTTTCGCGCTATGATTTTATACGATTTTAAAGCAGGATTAAATCAAGAAGAATGCGTTCAACGGTTGAAATTAGCATTTGGTGATGAATCTGCAGCTCGTGCTACTGTATTCAGATGGTTTAAAGAATTTAGCAGAGGTCGCAATTTTCTTCAGGATGAAGAACACTTAGGAAGGACGCCGTCGGCAGTAATCCCGGATAATGTGTCTGCCATACGAAAAATGTTAATGGATGATAATCGCTGTACCTATCAAATGATACAGAAGGAACTTAACATTGGATCCGCAGCCATACACAAAATTATTCATGAAGAATTGCATATGAAAAAAGTAGTTTGCCGATGGGTTCCCCATAATCTAACTGAGCACCTAAAAGAGGAGCGTGTCCGAATCAGTAAAGAAACTCTTAAATTGCTAAATGATGGTGGCCACCGCATCATTTCTAAAATTGTAACGGGTGATGAAACGGACATACCATTTTTTGACGTTCCAACACGTCAAGAAAGCAAGTATGGGTCATTGAAGATGATCCCACGCCGACAATGGTGAAAAGACAACGCGCACTGAAAAAAGTGATGTATGCCGTTTTCTTCAGAAGTACGGGATTGGTCAATGCTATCAAGTTGGAAGGACAGAAGACAGTAACAGCAAACTGGTATACCACTAAATGTCTTCCAGAAATTCTACAAGAAGTGAATGTTACGGGACTAATGTTTCACCATGACAATGCATCTTCACATACAGCCGGATTAACAGTTGAGTTTATTAAACAAAAACGAATTAAAGTGATAGAACATCCACCGTATTCACCTGATCTAGGTATATGTGACTTTTAGTTATTCTTTAATCTAAAAAAGAACTTACGTGGACGTCGTTTTCATTCAGAAGAAGAGATTGATGTGGCTATAAATGCATTTTTTTAAATCTATTCCAAGAAATGACTGGCTTGAGGCATTTAATCTGTGGAAAATTCGTCTATAAAAGTGCATTGATGCTGGAGGAGACTACTTTGAACACACCTAAAATTTTGTAAGTATAACTTAAAAAACCTATTTCTATTTCAAAAATTTCAGAGTGACCCTCGTATTTATAATAACTACGAAAAATACAAATCCCCCCCCCCCCCTTACTGGAAAAACTTAACTCATACGATCAAAATATTCAATTTACTATAGAAACAGAAAAAGATAACGCACTAGCATTCCTGGACGTACAACGCATTCGATCAGAAGATAAACTACAGACAACAGTATTAAGAAAACCAAAAGCAAATGTTCACATAATCTCAAAATACTCCAGAACCCGCTTCCCATACAAGATAGCTGCAATAAATACATACATTCATAGAGCCTTTAAAGTATGTTCAACAGAAGACCTCTTTGATGCAGAAATAAATAAAATTAAAACAATAGCTGAGGATGCAGGATATGCCACAAAAACTATACAGAAGTTAATCGAAAAAGTGGCATCAAGATATAATAGAATACAACCAGCTCAAAAAGAAATAAAATTTACGAACTCAATTCCGTTTATAAAAGGCATTTCCCTAAATTAAAAAGAGAATTAAAAAAACTTGGAATAAATACTCCTATCACTCCAGATGCATCCATTTTCAAATTAATCAGATCAGATATGGAAAAGCTAAATTATCAACAGACATCAGGGGTATACAAAATTAATTTCAAAGATAACGAAGGAAAAGATAATTCATATATAGGCATGACAAAAAGGAAAATCCAGGAGTGAATTAAAGAACACAGAAGAGACATAAATTTAGGTAAATCAACCACCGCAATAGCCCGATTAAACAATACATTCCCATTTAAAATAGACTTTAATAATGTTGAAAAGTTAGCCAATTAAAATAATCTAAACTATGCATTGCAAACAGAGGCGATAGAGATATACACATCAGATACAAAAACTTTCAACGACGTAACTCACGCCAAGATTGACACAAGATGGCGCCATATGCTGTTAGAAAGGGACAGAGGGGGAGTTTCAGAAAAATCGGACTGACAGAGCAGAAATAAGAGACATCAGTATTGAAGATGACTGAGCAAACGGTCGAAAATATTCTACTTTTACAAAACTTTTAGCGTGTGGACTGGTTTTATGTGTTTTTAGATATGTTTTTAAGAATGTACAGTGCCTGTCTATATATGTTAAAGATTAAAGTAATGTCTGAAAAAACAGGTAGTTCGAAGAATTTTTAATTAAAAAATGACATTAGAAAAGATCATAGATTGAAATATTGTTATTACATTATTATGTGAAATAAGTAAATAATATAATTTTACCATTTAGTGTAAGTCAGATTTTACATTCGAATGTTTAAATTTGTGAATGGAGAGGTAAAATGCTTGTGAAAGGCCTATTTTTAAGACGAAACATTGTGTGAAGGCCCCTGTTTGAAGGTTAAAAGTTTCGTATAGGGCCCTGTTTTAAAGTTAAAAGTTTCGTGAAGTTTGAAGGACCCTGTTTTGAAATGACTTAAAAACGGGCAATTTATTCCTAAACATATCCATAACTATAAATAGTGTAGTTTGTATACATTATGAAAAGACATGAATATATTTATACATCATGATATAGTTTTTGAAATATTTTTTTCAAGTTAGATTCATGCAATGAAGCAAGAATGATACCGTTAATGTATACGAATTCCTTCATGTTCCCCCGGTATAGCTTCAACTCGATTCGTTTTATATGCTTCATTGAGTATTCAATGAAAAATAATAACTAAGAAATAAAATTAAAAATAGTAATTGAGAGGTACCCTTAAGAATTTTTGGGATAAGAGATGGGATTTAATTAAATAGCTTAATGAATCTAATTCGATACAAGTCTTGCTAAAGTAGAAATTACACTAAAAATACATAGTCCCCTATAATATATATGAATTATACTGCACTGAATTTAATAGCACGCTCCCCTATTTTCATAGAAATGCCTTCAATATAATTTAGGCTAACAATATGCACTTCAAAAAATACAGAGTGACCACAAGAAGGATATGAATACAATATGTACTACTACTTATATAAAATATAATTTCTCTTATCGCATAAAATATTTTAACAACTCCTGTAAAAATATATTGAGAAGACGGGAACTATTAATACATGATTTAAAATATATTGGTTATACAAAACATATTTCATTTCCATTATATATTCAATAAGCGAAAAAACTGAAAAAAGGCCTATCATCGTTTTACATAAACGTTTTAGAACTGCGTTAATCATTTGCATTCACTGAAAAATAATATCTTTCTGATGCTTTGCATAGACAATCTTATTAAACTATATTTATTCTATGATTGTAAAACACTATAAAAATTAAATGAATATATTTCCTAAAGGTAAAAAGCCATAGTTTTAAAACTAAATAAAATGAAAATAAAATTAAATTACATGCGTTTCAGCTTTTTCTAACTTGTATAGAAAAATTATACTAAATTGGGTTTTTGACTATTCTGGTTTAAAATAATTATTTTGAGGAATGAATAGGATAAATAAATAACTTCTCTGACCAAACTTTTGACTTTGTTTTTATAAAATATATATTCTACTATTTAGTTAGGGCATTATTACAAAAAAAAATGTTTTTAATATTGAAAACACACACTAACACACACACACACACACACACACACACACACACACACACACATATATATATATATATATATATATATATATATATATATATATATATTACCTAAAAATTTCAAGCATGATTTACTGGACATCACCCAAATTGAACTGGATTCTTCACCACGTAGTAGATTAGTAACATCACGTGATTTGATGGCATAACTGAACGCGATAACATTCTAGATAAGATTCACTGATAAGAACACATTCTAAATCATTTCTTCTACAGCAAGTTTACGAGCATGTTGAGGGTTGCACTCGAGATAAGTAGATATATAGTAGGCTAGTGGTAATATAATTTTTAAAGTTATTTTTATTATGTGTTAAAAGAAACAGTTATTTTTTCTTTATGTAGGATGGGCAAAAAGGAAAACATAAATTATTACATTTAAAATTTAATCTTTAGTAATACAAACACTTACACCTACAGAAACGCATACATAGTTTTAGTCATTTTCATGCAGACTTTAAGATATATCATATATGTTCTTTCTTTTACCATAAAACATATGGATTTTTTTAATGTATGTCACATGACTATGTAAAGCGAGATTGATACTTAAAACCGTTAATGCATGCGAATTCTTTCGTATAGCCCTGTATTGGTGCTACTCACCATATATGTATATATGGTGATATATATATATACTAAAATCTATTAATTTTTGAAATGTTTCATTGAGTATTCAATGAAAAATAGTAACTAAGAAATAGTGATTAAGAGATATGCTAATGTTCGGACTTATAAAATTTTTGGGCAAACAGGTGGGTTTTAATTAAATATGTTAATGAATCTAATTCGATACAAGTCTTGTTAAAATAGAGGTGTGTATGTATGTCATACATATGTGTGTGTGTATGTACATAAAACATAAAGTATTACATTTTAAATTTAATCTTTAGTAATACAAAGATTTACACCTACAGAAACGCATACATACTTTTAGTTATTTTCATGCAGACTTTAAGATATATCATATATGTTCTTTCTTTTACCATAACACATATGGATTTTTTGAATGTATGTCATATGACTATGTAAAGCGAGATTGATACATAAAACCGTTAATGTATGCGAATTCTTTCGTATAGTCCTGTATAGGTGCTACTCACCATATATGTATATATGGTGATATATATATATATATATATATATATATATATTTAAGATAATATATAACTAAGAAATATTAATTAAGAGATATGCTAATATTCGGACTTATAAAATTTTTGGGCAAACAGATGGGTTTTAATTAAATATGGTAATGAATCTAATTAGATACAAGTCTTGTTAAAAATAGAAGTGTGTATGTATGTATATACATACATATGTGTGTGTGTATGTACATACAGGTGTATACATATCCATATGTACATACATGCGTATGAGCGTATGTCTAATATTATAGGGCAAATAAATTATATTTAGCTCTTTCGCTATATGTATATTTATGTACATGCATGGATGTATGTATATGTATATGTACATACATGTGTATGTGTGATAAGGCAAAGCGATTTTATTTATCTCTGTCTATATATATATATATATATCCACAAGTCAGATAGAATGTATATATATATATATATATGTATGTATGTATGTATACACGTAAATTTATATACTTGTAAAATTCGAATGTTTGATGTTTTAACTCTCGAAAGCATATCCTCAACCATACAAATGTTTATCGTAATAACCACTTGTTTACCCCATTAATAAACCAACTAACCAACTTCTTTACCAAGAAACAATTGCTTACCCTATCAAACGCATATTCATTATCTGCGCATGTGTACATTCCTCTATTTTAACAAGACTTGTATCGAATTAGATTCATTAACATATTTAATTAAAACCCATCTGTTTGTCCAAAAATTTTATAAGTCCGAACATTAGCATATCTCTTAATTACTATTTCTTAGTTATTATTTTTCTTTGAATACTCTATGAAGCATTTAAAAACTTAACAGGTTTTACTATATATATATATATATATATATATATATATATCCCCATATATACATATATGGTGAGTAGCACCTATACAGGCCTATACGAAAGAATTCGCATACATTAACGGTTTTAAGTATCAATCTCGCTTTACATTGTCATGTGACCTACATTAAAAAAATCCATATGTGTTATGGTAAAACAAAGAACATATATGATATATTTTACAGTCTGCATGAAAATAACTAACAGTATGTATGCGTTTCTGTAGGTGTAAGGCTTTGTATTGCTAAAGATTAAATTTAAAATGTAATACTTTATGTTTTCCTTTTTGCACATCCTACATAAAGAAAAAATAACTGTTTCTTTTAACACATAATAAAAATAACTTTAAACATATATTACTACTAACCTGCTATATATCTACTTACCTTGAGTGCACCCCGCGACAAGCTCGTAAACTTGCTTGAGAAGAAATAAATTAGAATGTGTTCTCATCAGTGAATCTTATCTAGAATGTTATCGCGATCAGTTATGCCATCAAATCACGTGATGTTACTAATCTACCACGTTGTGAAGAATCCAGTTGAATTTGGGTGATGTCCAGTAAATCGTGCTTGAAATTTTTAGATAAGATACATACATATATATATATATATATATGTGTGTGTGTGTGTGTGTGTGTGTGTGTGTGTGTGTGTTTGTTTTCAACATTAAAAACAAATTTTTTTGAAATAATGCCCTAACTAAATAGTAGAATATATATTTTTTAAAAAGAAAGTCAAACGGTTGGTCAGACAAGTTATTTATTTATCCTATTCATTCTACCAAAGAAATTTTTAAACCAGAAGAGTATAAAACCCAGTTTAGTATAATTTTTCTATACAAGTTACAAAAAGCATAAACGCATGTAATTTAATTTGTTTTATTTTATTTAGTTTTAAAACTATGGCTTTTTACCTTTAGGAAATATATTCATTTAATTTTTATAGTGTTTTAAAATCATTGTAGAAATATAGTTTAATCAGATTTTCTATGGAAAGCAGCAGAAAGATATTATTTTTCAGTGTATGCATATGATTAAAGTTCTCCAATTAATTAATACTCTTACAGTAGAAATCCTTATCGCTTCTCTCTTATCGCCCCCCCCCCCATCGGACCCTCCGTTCTGATGACTCCTCTTGCTCTTATCGTCACCTTCACCTGCTCCACCTGTGCACCACCTGAAGCTCCACCTTTCCACCTGCTCGACTCAGGTGATGTGGCTTTCCTATATATATGCTACTCACGAGTTTAGAGGAGGTACAGTGCTACCCACCCATCCAGTCTTAAATTCGATGAAAATACACATGTAATTGTTTCAGATTTGATCTATATTTATTCATATTATAATTTTCGTAAAATTTGCTATATGTTTTAACTATTATTTTTTTAACTGTTCTCTTTTATATATCTCTATTTTCTTTTGCAATATGTTATGAATTCTCTAAAATTTTCTTATTGTAGCTGATATTATTTTCTGATGTGCGTAACCAACTAATTGAATTTTCTTTTCGACTTTTCGGTCACTGATCTTGGATTGTGATACCAGTTATTGTTTTTAATTTGTCAGTGTTCCTACTAACACTCTATTTTTTCTTAAATATTTATTCTTTAATATTTCTCATTCGATTGTGTTATTATTAACCAAACTGCATTGTTGGAACTTAACTTCTAGTAACTGAAGCTCTGTTCATAATGTAACAATTGAATTTCAGATATTTTGGAAGACACTTTTTATTTAATTACCTAAATAACAAAATGTCTCAATGTAACAACTTTATATTTTTCCTACCAATTCATATTCATAATATACTTATGGCATTTTCGAATCCTTCATAAGCAATTGTTTAAAATCTAAAATATTCTTGTTTTTCTTTAAATTCTCAAGTATAAAAGTAAATAAATAAATAAAAAATCGCAACACATTATCCAAAATCATGACAATACTCTCACATTCATACTTTCGTTAGTGATAAATATTCCAAGAGAACAACAAAATTACGGTAATTCCCCCCCTCCCCCACCAAACGTGCATTTTCCTCGCGCTGGACTTCGAATGATCAGGTCATGGCTCGCAGGAAGCCGTGATCAGGTGCACAGGAGAACTTTTCTAATTCCCCGAGTTTCGTTTTCGTTTTTCAGTGATGGTAAACAAACCTTGTTTTTTTTTTCTTTGGGGCAGGGCCTGCTTTTGTTTTCATTCATCGGCAGCGTATATGCATATTTGTCACATTTATATACAACAGCAATAAAATAAAATATTACTACTTAATAAATAATAATTTTAAATTAAATGAAAATTAAAAGAAAAGAGTAGTTTTTCTTTATCCAAAAATTTCCAATATGTGAAACAGTTGCTGCCTCATATATTTTTTTATATTGCTTTACAGATTGTTATGTATATTTATCATTTTCTTTGAATATGTATTGTTAATAGCAGATGTTCACACTTTGGATCCGCATTTGTTTTTTGGTATTTTGTTCCAAATTTTATGCATTTTTGCTCTTTCTTTCGCGAAGCCAGCACGGTTGGAATTAAATGTAAATATATCACAGGCTCACACACTCACACATTCACTAACACATACACAGTGCACAAGATTCTGAGGATTAGTTTCCTAAACAAGTTTCAGTTTCCATTTACAGAGAACCGAGAGATAAAGAGGATACAGTGAATCTACAAAACAGATGTTCTGAATGAGGAGGACAGACCATGCTCAACATCCACTTCTTTCTGAACGGACAGTTCATAGTATTTTTTTTACCTTTTTTTTCATTGTGCAAAGAGGTGAGAGCCATGTTGGAGATCAACATGGTGTATTCGCCGGCTGCTAACGGCGCCGCTGGGCACGCATGCGCAGTGACTGATTGTTTTTTTCCCCCCTCTCGATCTGTTGAGAGAGTGTGTGTTGTGATTTTCTTCGTATGTGTAGGACGTTGCGTCCGCTGAGAATAAAATGATTTATTCGGTGAATGACAAATTTACTTGTGTAAAATAGAGTTCAGGTGATCTTCTTCAGTTGGTCACGTCGTGCCGCAGGTGACTAGGGATATATTATAGTAGTTGTGTACTTCATAAAAAATGAAAAGGTGAAATCGAAAGTGAAAGTTAAATCGTGTTCTACGATGTTACAGTGTATTGTGTAAAAGCAGTGAGTAAAAAAAAATGTACATCGTCTTCAAATTATTATTCGAAGTGTTTATTAATTTGGTGAAAACTAAAGACTAGTGTATGATTACGACGAGTGGTTCCATGGTAATGGTTAGTACGCTTTAGTCAATTTAATAGAATTCGCAAAATGTGCTGTGTTTTGTTTCGATTTTAAGTTAACTTTGTTATTTTTGGATTCTATTGATAATTAACGTGTGAATTGATTCCGAGTGTAAATTTTATAACTTTGTTGAGTTTAGTTTTGTTTTTTAATTTAAATGTTTTGAGTTTGATTTTAATTTATTGCAATTACTGGGTTCTCTTTTCAAACAAAATGTTGTTATTAAAATTAAAAAAGAATGATTTAATCGAGGTTGCAGAAGAACTTGAGTTTACTTTACCTACAAGGCAGACGATAGTGTCGCTAAAAGAATTAATTGAAACGAGCGATGTTTATAAGAATAATTATGACCTTGTAAAAACGGTTGTTGAATCTGTGACTCAGAAGGAAAAAGACAACGAAAAGAAGGCTGAGCGGGCTGGATTAGAAAGAGATTCGGCACTGGAATTAGAAAAAATTAAACTTGCGCAGTTAGAAAAACAATTAGAGCTTACTAATATTCAGAAAGAAACACCGCATAATTTCAGTGAAGCAGTAGTAAAAAGTGACTCTGAGCTATCAAATTATAGTTTAGAAAATTTGTTAAAAAGTGTTAAGACCTTAACTATTCCAGTACCGTCGCGTGCAGAATCGTATAATCTTTTTTTTCAATCACTGGAAAGAGCGTTTAAAACAAAGAATGTTCCGGAGGAATTTAGAGCAGAAATTCTTTTAAATATCTTAGGCGAAAAGGCCACTAATTTAATGGTATATTGGAGTGAGGATGACCTAAGTAAATATGATAAACTTAAAGACGTTGTGTTGAAAGAATTTCAATCCACTCCGCAGGAAGTGTTAAACAATTTTCGAAGGGCGCAAAAATTTCAAAACGAAAGTTATGTTCAATTCGCGTCGCGATTAACTGCAACATTTGATTATTACTGTCAGTTAAGAAAGGTGAATGACTTTAAGGGATTGTGTGAATTAATGATTTCCGACAAAATATTTAACTCGTTAGATCGTGAACTTCAAATTCATATAGGTGTAAAGCAAGGAGAATCTTGGTATTTACCGCAAGAATTATCTAGATGTTGTAATATTTATGCAGCGTCTAAGAATAAATGTAAAACAGAAACTAATGCGGTTTCACGTCAGCAGTTTGGAAACAATTCGCAAAAATATCGTAATGTGTACAGTCCACAAAATAATTCTAAGATGTTTGTATCGGAAGTTAGGGTTTCAAAATGTATTCTTTGCAAGTCTAATGAGAATCATTATCTTGATATGTGCCCCATTTTCAAAAAAATGTTAGTTAATGAACGAATTGAGTTAATTAAAAATAATCAACTGTGTTTTAATTGTCTTAAGCATCATAAGGTTGTTAATTGTTCTTCCAAATTAAATTGTTCTATTTGTAAAAAAACGGCATCATACAATTTTACATATTGATAAAAAAGTAGATGAAGGGCGTACGCATGGCAATGCAAAATATACTAATTATGACAAGTCATTTGTAATGTCGGGTGCCGTTTTAGATCCAAGATCAAATGTTTTTGTTCCGAAAGGAGCATGTGGTGATAACTCATCAGCCGAGAATAAAAAATCGTAATCTTTCACAGCCACAAATGTTAATGTTAACAAATCTCGTATGGTTTTGCTGAGCACAGCTAAAATAATGATTGCGGATAACTTTGGAATATTCCATGAAGCGCGTGCATTATTAGACAATGGAAGTCAGTCATGCTTCATATCAAAACGGTGCGCTGACAGATTTAATTTGAAGAAAGAAAAAATAAATGTTGTGGTTTCTGGTTTGAATAAATCATCGTCAATGATAAATTCAGTAGTCAAAACGAAAATTGCGAATCAGAGCAGAACTTTCGAAAAAGGAGTAGAGCTTTTGATAGTCTCGAATATAACGGATTACGCACCGGCTAAGCAATTTAACATTGATATGCTAGATTTAGAGAATTTAATATTGACAGATGAGAGTTTCAATAGGCCAGGTGCTGTGGACATATTGTTGGGCGCACAACTATTCTATGAGATTTTAAAATCCGGTCAAATGAGGATCCCCGAGACAGATATAATTTTGCAAAATTCAGTATTTGGATTTATTGCTACTGGGAGTGTTGCAATAGAGAATGAAGCTTCTGTTCATTGTGGGTTAATTATGGAAAATCTAGACATAACTTTGAGAAAATTTTGGGAGATCAAAAATGTTGAGGCAGAAAGAGTGCAAAACGATGAGAGTTTAATATGCGAAGATCATTTCATGAAAACTCATTTCAGAAATGACGATGGGCGTTATGTCGTTGGAATGTCATTAACGGAAGACCCCCCGTGTTTAGGAGACTCAAAAGACATTGCTGTTAAAAGGTTGGATTCTCTTTGGCGACGTTTGAGAAGAGAACCTGTGTATCTATAATTATATAGGGAATTCTTAACTGAGTATGAAGATTTAGGTCACATGCAGGTAACTAACGAGGGTCCAAAATACATTATGCCTCACCATGGAGGTTATAGGCCGGATAATAGTACCACTAAATTAGGCGTCAATGCTTCTCAAGCAACATCATCTGGACAATCCCTTAATGATAAGTTGTATTCTGGGTTTGTTGTCCAGGATGATTTATTTTCAGTTTTGTTGCGATTTAGGAAGCATGCGGTAGTTTTCACCGCGGACATAAAAAAGATGTATCTGTAAATTTATATTAGTCCCGATCAGTGCGATTTACAATGCATTTTATGGAAGGGTCATGAAAATGAAATTATACGCGTTTTTAAATTGCTCATTGCAGGGGTGATTGTGTTCCGGTATTTTGTACACCACTAAATGTATATAGCAATATTCTTAGTAAGTCATCGCTGATTTTATCGATTAAACAAGAAAAATATTGCTATATAAATTTAGTGGTACACAAAATACCGGAACACAATCACCCCTGTCATTGTTACCTACGGAACCAAGTGTGCACCTTATCTGGCAACGCGCGTGCTTCAGCAGCTATGCCACGATGAGAAGGAGAAATATCCGTTAGCTGCCGCTGCTGGCAAGGATTTTTATGTGGACGACATCCTCAGCGGTACAAATGACGTCGCTAGTGCTATTGAACTCCAACTTCAGTTAATATCCATGTTAAATGCGGGTGGGCTAGAACTTCATAAATGGAGCTCTAATAATAAATTATTACTACAAAATGTTCCAACTACGGAGAAGGAGTGTGATTTTGACAATCATGAGTTAGACACTGTCAAAACGCTCGGACTGTTGTTTAATCCTAACAAGGACACATTTTGTTTAAAATTCAACCGTTTGTGAATTCTGTAACTAAACGAACAGTCTTATCAGATATTGCAAGGTTATTTGATCCGCTCGGTATCCTGGGTCCGGTGATAGTCACAGCAAAAATTTATATGCAGAAATTGTGGCTCCTTCAGCTTGACTGGGACGATGAAATTCCACTACAAGAAAGAAAGGCTTGGAATAAATTTCGCAAAGAACTGACAGAGTTGAAACATTTGCAGATAAAACGTCATGTTTTATGGCCAAATTCGAAACATATTGATTTGATCGGATTTGGAGATGCTTCTAAAGATGCGCATGGTTGCGTCATTTACCTTAGATCTGTCTCCGAGTCAGGTGAAGCCAAGGTGTCACTCCTGTGTAGCAAATCGCGGGTGACACCCCTCAAGAAGATTACGATTCCACGTATGGAATTGTGTGCGGCAGAGTTGCTCTCGAAACTTACTGTTAAGGTACTGTCATCCTTGGACGTTCAATTTCGTGGAGTATATTTATACTCAGATTCAACAGTAGTACTGGCATGGATTGCTTCACCACCTCAAACACTTAAGGTTTTTGTGTCGAATCGTGTCACTAAAATTCAAAATAACACTAAAGACTTCTCATGGAACTATGTAAAAACTTCTGAAAATCCAGCAGACCTAATTTCACGTGGGGTTAATCCAGCGAAAATTCTTGATTTTAAACTGTGGTGGAATGGTCCTGACTTTTTGTGTGATCAAGAAAGTTACAACAGTGATAAAGAACTTCTAACTGTGACTGAAACAGAGGAGTTCCAAAGGGAATACAGGGAAAATTGTAAATTGCCGAACTGTGAAATGAACTTTTTAAATGAGGTTAAGGACATTGACTATATATTTAAGATCACAAATTCATATGTAAAGTTAATTAGAAATATTAGTTTTATTTTCAGATTCATCTCTAGTGTGAAGGGCTGTATAAAGGAAAAAGGACCTTTATCTCCAGTTGAATTAAGGAAAGGTAAATTGGTTTTAATAAAATATGTACAAATGCAGGTATTTCCTAAGGAGATGAAAGCCTTGAGAGAGAAAAGGAGGATTAAGGAATTTAATGTAAGTAGTTTATCTCCTTTTATTGATAATGACGGTATAATTCGCGTGGGTGGCCGATTAGTTAATGCTAACTTACAAATTGATGTTAAACATCCTATTTTACTTCCTAAGAGCCACAAATTAACGGAAATGATTTTTTTGTATTTTCATTTAAAAAAATTTCATGTTGGGCCCCAAACTTTGTTATATGCCGTTAGGCAAGAATATTGGCCTTTAGGGGGACGTGCCATTGCTAGAAAAACTGTCCATAATTGTGTGACATGTTTTAAGGCGAATCCAAAAGAAATGAGTCAAATTATGGCACCTTTACCTAAGGAAAGAGTGACCATTAATCCTCCTTTTTCCAATTCAGGCCTAGTTTGTTGTGGACCTTTCTTAATAAGGTACAAAAACCAAAGAAAAGGTGTTTATCACAAAATTTATGTGTGTGTGTTTATCTGATTTATGACTAAGGCAGTTCATTTGAAATTATCACTGATTTATCGGCAGAAGCCATGATTGCATGTTTAAAAAGGTTTTTTGCACGCAGAGGTCTGGCATCTCCCCTTTTTTCTGATAATGGCACAAATTTTCGAGGTGCTGCTTGAGAAATAAAGGAGTTATTTGCCTTATTTAAAAATGAGTATGTAATTGATTACATGTGTTCTGAAGGTGTGTCATGGAGTTTTATCCCTCCACAGTAGCCTAATTTTGGGGGACTGTGGGAGGCGGGTGTAAAGTTTTCCAAACACCATTTCAAAAGAGTGGTAGGTGAGCATAAATTCACATTTGAGGAGTTTTTAACTGTAAGCAATCAAATTGAAGCTATTTTAAACAGCCGACCTCTGACACCACTTTCATCCGATCCCAATGATAATAATGTTTTAACGCCAGGTCATTTTTTGATCGGTAGGCCACTTAATTCGTTACCTGAGATAGACATTTCCTCTGTAGAAACTAATAGACTTTCTAAATGGCAATTGACAACTAAACTGGTCCAAATTGTCTGGAAAAAATGGACCAGAGATTATTTGTGTACGTTACAACAACGATCTAAGTGGCATAGTATTAAAGGTGATATTAAACCTAACATGGTTGTATTGTTAAAAGAAGAAAAACTACCTGTATGTAGTTGGTTAATTGGTAGAATTGAAGGAGTTATTCATGGAAATGATGGAAAAATCAGAGTAGTTTGGGTTAAAACGCCTAAGGGCAATTATAAACGTAGCATTTCTACAGTGTGTATATTGCCAATTTCAGATAATGTTATGTAAACTTGTTAAATTTTGCTATTGTATGATTATTATTGAATTTTTTATTTCATTAGTATATTCAGAATGTATATATTGTGCTAGTTTACTGTGTGTACTTTTGCATCTATTGTATATTTAATGTGAAAATGTAGTAATAGTACGTTTTGTAATTGAAACCTTTGGGTTTCAAAGTGGGGAGTGTATTCGCCGGCTGCTAACGGCGCCGCTGGGCACGCATGCGCAGTGACTAATTGTTTTTTTTTTCCTCTCGATCTGTTGAGAGAGTGTGTGTTGTGATTTTCTTCGTATGTGTAGGACGTTGCGTCCGCTGATAATAAAATGATTTATTCGGTGAATGAGAAATTTACTTGTGTAAAATAGAGTTCAGTTGATCTTCTGCACATGGCAACAATCAACATGGCACATTTTTTATTTCTTTATTTAAGTCACAATTTATTTTAATTAATAATTTTTTTAGCAATCGTTTTCCTTGTTTTTTTTCCTCTAAGGCTTTCTTTTTTTAAATATCTTCTTTAATTTTTATTTTCTATCCATAAATATGGATATCATTTTAAAGCATTTAAATAGTTATTTTTCAGAATTGTACTTATTTTCCCATTAATATAATATTCTAAATTTTATTCCATATTACTATTTTGGATCAGCGGGTATTGACAATTTTCACCCCAGTAACAGCAACTCCAGAGAGCCTCCAAAGTTAGAAAGGAATGTACGTGTTGCCTTGGGAAAGGTGACCTCATAACAGCGTCATTTATACATTTCAGGGTCACTTTTACAGAGAGTGAAACCGAGAGTACACCGTCGTATCACTTCAGAAAAAGACCCAGTCAGCCATCCTTATGGGTGAGTCAAATTCCAAAATAAGATTCTCGTGCCTATCTGGTCCATTTTAATTTTAGCTACTTTTTTATGTAAAAGTAAATTTTGGCTTCATTATTTAATTCTTAAATTTATCGATTTTTTAAAAACTATTATTTTATCAAAATTAAATAATAATTTTCGAGGCAACATTGTGCCCATCTTAATTAAAAGTTTCTTTTTATATATTATTCTCACCTCTTCCACAATGTATCCAAATAATAATTATCTGGAATGTAAAAATTTGTAGTATTCATCATTTTAAAACAATGTAGTTCCATGGTGGTTGTGTAAAATTTATGTCTGTACATTTCTTAAATAACTATACGAATAAATCACGAATTTTAATTGTAATTTTGGCCTTTCGTGAATTTTTTTAAGAATGTAGTTTGTGTGATTATTAAAATACTTAAGGGTCAGGTATTTAAATAAATAAAAAAAACTGTATTAATGTAATCATTAAGATTATTTATTTATATGTCTTTGCTCTTTTTCGGAGTCGCGAAAACCATTTAAGACATTTTCTTTTATGAGAAAAATTTAGCTGTGATATTAATGATAACACTATTATAGATACTTTCAGTTTCTTCTCCCTTTCCTCCTACTCCATTTTGCATTTTTTTATTTATTGAGGATGTAGTCTAAATCATTTTTTTCTAAATTATTAATTATATTAAATTTAATCATAATTATCTTCTTTTTAATTAAATTAAAAAATTATATTTTTGTAAAATTTTAGGATGCGTCTTTTCCAGTATTTCTCATTTTTTTTGTAATCGTATGCGTTAAGTGCATTCCTTTTCTTTTATTAGCATTTTTTTTGTTATATTGCGGTCGCAGGTAATTTAGATCAGCGTTAAAATATCGAACCGGAGCTTGCTTTATTTTATCGTCTTCAGAACGCGGCGATTAAGCAATAAAGCTCTTAAAATTGTACTAACCACTTTTCTTTCTCTTTTAACAACTTGTGATACCTTGTAGGAAATTAACAACCCAACTTCATCCCTACAATGAAAGCTACTTTTTCTAGTAATAAGATAATTTTTAATTATGAATTACGCAGTAGAGTTAGGCTGTATATGTTTTAATAAATTTTGATTGTTAAGATTTAATCCAATTAAATTACCTTTTTTAACACTTTCCAACTTTCTTGAAAAGTGTTTATCAATCCAGTTTGTGTGGTCACGTCTTTCGGTAATCGAACTTGAGTAAATATCCTCGGATTGGTATGTAATTGACATATGTTATTCACGTTTGCCATAGCATGTTCGGAATTGGAAATGAAGTATGTAAACATTTATAGTTCGTTTACTGGGGTACTCAAAAGTATTCCTTTACAATACGGTATATGTAGAAAAATTGTTTGCAAAATATTTTAATGATGTTACACTATTTCAAACATATTGAAATTGATATACATCACTGAGGTGTACTACGAGATGCTTACTATAAAATATGAGGTGCTTTGCATTTATTGTTCATTTACAGGGACACACAAAATAATTCGGTTTAACTATCAACCAATATTTCATGGAAGTTTGTTTTAAATTGTGGTATGTGTTTTTAATTTTAACTAATTTTGCATATTATTTGGTGCGTATACATTCTGTACATCATATACAAGGATGCACAAAAGAATTCGTGTACATTTCTGCTTATTGACGGAAACTGCTGAAGGGAAAATTTCATCTGTTTTGTGCGTTTCCTAACTATTTTTTTGCATAATATGTAGTATATACATATATAAAATTTATAGATCATATAGAGGCTGTACAAAATGATTCGGATACTTTTCCGACTATAGCTAGTAATTGCTGAAATTGGGTTATGCGTTTTCTGAATTGTTTTAGTTAGACATGGGTGGGGCTAACATAGCTTTTTTTTAGACCGCTGACCAGGCCCCTACCTGCAGGGCTTTTGCCCAACTTAACGGTTTGATGCCTGGGAACAATGCGAGAATTCGCCTGATCTCCACATGGAGGAGGTCTATTTGATATCTCTAAGCCGACGTGGCTTCAGTACATTTTGTTGCCTAAGTCACTTTTCCTTAGTTGGACGGTTGCTAATTGATGTTTGAATCAGGCGGATCAGCACTGCACAGCGAAGTCATGCCGGACGGATGTGACTTGCTGGAGTATTTTACTAAATCCACGTTGCATCGCACACACATACGTCATCCCATCGCTACTCGGGTTGGTGTCGTAATTTAGAACCTTGATCAAGTGCTGTGACCTTCACCTGACTAGGCACCTTCAGAGATGTAATTCACAGGGAACTTGGAAGACTTTGCACTCACCACGGATTTTACATGCACCAGGCGTCATTAGCGTACAAAGCTCTTGTGTAGCCCTTCCCATTTAGTTGAACTTGTTTTACTTAGCTATTATCTTACACCTTATTAAACGGTGAAGTTTTATTATAATATTCTGAATATGTTGGGAAGCGTTTCATAAGATATGCTTGAGACATGATTTTTCATTCTTGTTTAAATATGGCATATATAGATGCTAAAACGCCATCCTATCCGAGAATAAAAAATCAATTGTGTTCTGATTTAGAAAATATAGAAAACAAGAAACAATATAGAACATAAAACTCAAATGTTTGCAGATTTTATTTATGTGCTAAAATGGTGAAGTTTATTATATATATATGTAATAATAAAAAATTTTCGCCCTATTTCTTTAGTTAAATTATTCCAAATTCTTCAATTCTTTTTTCCCTCTCTTTTTAAAATATCTCTTAAATCTATTTTGTATTTTATTCCATAACTTAATCAAAATATTCTGTTATTTATCATTCTAAAAATCTTAATCTGTTAAAAGCTACACGTATTTATTAAAACCTTATTCTCTTAAATTGCAACACTGCCTCTAAACGCACCTGCCTAATTTCTTCTTTTGAGACATTTAATTTTTATTCTTTGGAACTTTTATAATACCATTTTTATTTCTATTTAATTCATTCGGCATCCCATGATTCCAAGCGGTTTTCGCGCCCAAAGGCCTTTTTACCTTTTTAATTTGCCGCTTCTGTTAAAGAGTTTTAATCATACGTCAGAGACACGTCTTCGTGGCCTCATTTTTTCATCCATTAGCGAGAAAGCTCCGCCTTCTTTATCCCCCTAGCGCCCTCCGAACATGGATGCGAGTGGACCAGCTTGTTCGCGCGTTTTGTACCTTTGGGCCAAATTTTGAAGTATTTATACGGTTAAACTGGCTTCGGAGACAGAATTTACACGAATTAGTGGTTGTCATCTAATTGCCGTCACTGGGGAGTCTACACTAATGCATCGGTAGTATGTTCTTCAAGCTCTACTAATTCTTCAAGATCTTCAAATGTGTTCAGTTTTAATGAAGCGAAAGTTGGTGGAGTTGCTTTCATCTCTGTGATCACAATAAAGCCACTGCTCATCTATTAAGTTATTAAGTCTTCTTTTTAATGTTTTTGGGAAATTTCTTCTGGATTTCACTGCCTCTGCTCAATTTTTACGACTGCTAATACACTACGATTTCCGATGTGATATACTTCGAGATTTGACTTCATGGAGAGCGACTCGAAGTGATGCCCTGTCCGGGTGTCATGACTACATTTCAACGATCTCGACTGCGGCTACCTCGATAGGATTATCAGGTAATTTTAGTGGTTTCGGACTGAGATGTTCCGATTGTCTGGTGGAAAGAACGTTCAAGTCGACAGCCATAGCGATCGTCTATAATGTGCCAATTTTCGACAGGAATGTATCATATATATATTAAACTAGCCGGTCTTCGCCCATTTAGCTAGTCGTTTCCGAGTGAGGCCCAGATACATACTGCAGCGTACCGCCCTGATTTCGCTTGGGACCCAGAAAGTGCATTTTATATGCAACCATTAAAATATAAATAAAATAATTTAAATTAAAAGTATACGAAAATAACTAATAAGAATATAAAAAAGCACTTAAATAAAGATTTCGCGACATAATTATTTTTTCATGAGCCTTCTGACAAAATACTACTGGGCCCTAACCGTGATTATCTAGGGGTGGTATAATGGAAACTCAACCAAGTTCTGTAGTAGAGTTTTTCGTTGATTGGACGTAATACATAGCAATATATCGGGAGAGAAGATTTTAAATGCACCTAGAGTTAGATTATGGAAGATTGCGTTCGCACAATAACCAGGCACGTGAAGAGACTAATTTAGGAGAACTCAAAAGTGGCATTTTTCAAGATGTTTAATAGCAGTTCTTGAAGGGCGATTACATGACCCATCGGGAGTGACCCGACCAAGCACAGAGCGCCTTTAGAGGCTACATTTTCCAAGTGGGCCCAGGAACGGAATTGCAATGAATAATAATTTCAAAGTCCTTGACAGCTGGTACATATTTGACGTGTGGTTTTCGCCAGATTCCTTTGAAGAATTACCGATTTGGCGATAATATATGCAGAGAGATACAGAAGACAGTGATGATATAAAAATAACCAAATGAGATATCTATGAAAAATTGCATCCTCAATGCATAGCGCTATAAGGTTGCAAGAGGGCAAAAGTTAGTCATAATGGGAACAGAAAGTTATCTCAAGGATTTAGACAATACATCCGCTGATTGTAGAATCTATGAATTAATAATAGACATATCTAACGGCTACATTTTTAAGTGTAAATGCAGAAGTGAAGACATGAGAAGGAATTATTCTTTCTTCTTTATTTTTTAACTGAGCGAAATTACATCTGCACGAAATAGAGTGTAGGAGGATGATTTTGAAATGAAAGCGATATCTTTAATAATAGAAAGAGATATATTTAAATGCAGGGAATGGGTTGCACAGACAAATTAAATTTAGAATATAAATTTAAAATAATTAAATTAAATGCATATTGAATACGAAGAGAGGGTTAACTATTAAGAAAAGCATATATAATGGAAACTCCATTATAGGTGGGTCTCAAGTAATACTTTGTATTTGGGGCCCACTCGGAAGCGACCGGCTAGTATATAATAAAAAATCAGCAATAGTTCTGTTTTTCGTCTAATCTTCCGCAATCGAGTTCATAGCCGATGTTGCCCACAAACTCGCTAGCTCTAAAATCGCTGAAATAAATGATTAACTACTTTTTTGTAGACTTGTAAAGCTGAGTTTCACATTCTTATTTAAAACTGCTGCTGAGATATGGCACAATTACCTAAAGTTTTCGATACAGAGTGTGACCCCCTTGATGGATTATTATCTAAAATTGCTTAAATACATAGTTACCTATTTTCTAGTATATTTGTTATCCTAAATTTCACGCATCTACCTATCACTGAGATATCGCAAAATAACATAGGAAATCCGACCCCCCATTTAACCCTCTTTAGTGGCTGAATTTCTAAAATCGCGAAAATACATGTGTGAACACTTTTATCCTCTCTCGATTTTCTCTTCGTTCGCACTCTTTATTTTAAAGCCGATATTTTATTTACCGAGCCCATTTTATTCTATACTTCCGTTTTCATACAAAAATGCGGCTTCTTTCACAAAACAAAATAAGTTTATTTCACGAGACAAAACATCGCAACATTTAAGCATATATATATAAAGGTGACACAGTAGCTTATCAATATTCATAATTTATATCAACACAACTATTTTTTTCATATCTCAGTGCCCAACGCACATCCATCCTATACACTTGGTCTACCGTCAATAACTCATTCGCTGTCTCTCTCACTCAGGAGTAGAAAAAAAGGGTTGCCGTAAGCGCTGACGCCACCAGGCATGACACCCCCCACCTAAGATTGGAAAAGGAGTATGCCACTCTTCACAATCAGAAATCCAGCCTGGCGACGTCACTACACTTCTTTATCTAACATTAATCTACTAATGAATAATAGTGAGTTACATTATATCTATAAAGAAATACAGAACAATACTTAAACTCTTCCTAATGGAAACATCTCTGGGAACTCTTGCTAGCTACTGTAATATAAAAATACAATTAATGTTTCATAACACATAATACTAAATGCAAATCACAAATGAAATCCAGAATACAGATTAATATGAATTTGAATAATAGCTGCAGCATAAACAAACACAAATCATCAAACTTTTTTTTAAAGTCATCAAATGTTTATCAAAAGTCTATAGTTATTTTCACTATTCTGTTGTCTCCAGTCTAGACAATGCATCAGCATTCGTCAACTTTACACCAGGACAGTGTGAAATCATGATGTCATATTTCTGCAACGCCAATGCCCATCGCTGCAGTTTGGAAGATTGGAGAGCATTTTTGGTGATGAAAGTTAATGGGTTATGATCGGTGATGTTCCACGGGTGAACCAAAAATCCAAGTTTTGAACTTCTTTAGTCTCCAGATAACCACATAGTCCTCCCGTTCAATGGTCGGGCCAAGCCTGTTGAGTTTTGGTGAGCTTTTGACTGGAATAACTGACCTCCCATCTTTCTGTTGAGATAGACATGCACCGATGCTTATTGCAGATGCATCACACTGTATGGTAAAAGGTAACCCTATAACTGGTGTATAAAGGCTATGTGCCTCAACGAGGCCCCTTTTTAGTTCGTTGAATGCTTTGTCATGTTCCACCAACCAGCACAATTTCTCAGGACTATTCATTTTTGTAAGTTCTGTCAAAGGGTATGCTGTTTCAGCATATTTAGGCAGGTAATCACGGTAGTAATTACACAATTCGAGGACACTCTTTAGTTGTTTTTTTGTCTGTGGTACGGCTAATTTTCCAATAGTTTCAACTTTATCTGTGTCGGTTCGATGGCTGCCGGACCCGATGACATGTCCTAAATACTTAATCTGGCGTTTCGCAAAGTCACATTTCTTCAGGTTGACTGAGAACCGTAATTCTTGTAATTTTGAAAATATCGTGTCAAGATGCGTCAAATGTCCGACCATGTTTCCGTAAAAACAGCTATATCATCGATGTATGCTCTAGCAAAATTCTTGTATTTGAAATCGCTTTATTCAGTTCTCTCTGAAAGGTCGCAGCGGCATTCCGGAGACCGAAGGCCATCACTTTGAAGCGATTTTGAGCCCCGTGAGTCTTAAAACAGGCTAAATTCAGACTTTTTTCTTCCAATGGTATGGTCCAATATCCCTTGTGTAAATCGATTGTGGTTATTACATTGGCCCTGCCAATATTGAATAGAAGACCAGTTGCGTTCTCCATCGGGAAATCGTCGGTTTTTGTGATTGCGTTCAAAGCTCTAAAATCTACAGACAGTCGGAGGGCTCCATCCTTCTTCATCACGCACACTACCGCGCCTCCGCATCACTCTCTTCAATCAGTCCTAACTCCAGCAACTCTTCGATTTGTTTATCTACTTGCGGCTTCAACGCCTCTGGGATTCGATAAACATAGGGTTTTTCATTTCTGCACCGCTTATTCTAATCTTGTACTCACCTACCTTGGCTATTTGTACTTTTCTCGAAAATAAATCTTTATATTTATACAATAAATCTAATATCACTTTCCTTTCCACATTTTCTATATGATTTAAATCTACTTCCTCTATATTAAATAAGTTGGGGCTATCTTTCACACTGGGGGTGGGATGGACTTCCCCTAATTCTGCTTCATTTTTGAAGATTACTCACACCGCCTATACTCTACACTGTAAAAAAGAGGGAGTATTATTACGCTCAATTTGGGTTTATAAAATGCCAAATAAGGTTTAAATATGCACTAATTTTGGTGTCAACACTGAATTAAGTGTTATAATACACTTAAAATAGTTTATCTTTACTCTTTCAAAAAGAATCGGTGATATCAGGCACCCTGAATGACGCTTTCAAATTAATTTGGGAAACCAAATCTCCAATATTGGTGTACAATTTTATCTCGCTACCCAGCTTTTGGTGTTCAAATACACGATGACGTCAGAATGTTGCGTCAGCACACGACAACAGAGAACGAGAACGAAGCATTCGCCATTTTGCTTTCATTTAAAAGCAAAGGGAAAACGCAAGGGAAGCAAAGTAATTAGTCCTTATTTATTTAAGAGTATACTAACTAGCAGTGGCAGCAACTTATATGGACCGCTGGGACCCGAGCCCACCCAATAATTTGCTATCCCATCTTACCCAATATCCATTATTGTGTTATTTATTTACCTCTGAAACGAAATTTCATTATGTTGACGTTCTCAAAATTCTTTTGTTTGAAAAACAGCGAGACAGACAGGAGGACTATAAGTAATTAAACAGACGTATAGTTTGATTTCATTTAAAATTCTTCTTCTTCCATATTTTACCTCTGAGTATAGGTCAATGGTCACTTATATTAATGCTCTGACTCACAATCATAAAGCACTTAGATAACTGCATTTATTTTCTCGATGTTCAGCTTTTTACGCATTTTATTTGTAATCATATCCATTGTATGATAATTGTGATAAATACTATTTTTTTTTATAAGGAAGAGCTCATGACAGTATAATTTAATAAAATTACAATTTTTATACAATAAAAATTTTTATTCCCCCCTTTTTGTTTGCAGACCACAAACTAATCTAAGCCGAAATTTCTTATGAATTTGGTAGCAAGTTGACAAAAATATATAACGCCATCTTCAAATGGGAAGTGGGTGGGGGGGGGGGGAGGGTGGCAGTTTACTTGATCATTACCCCAGTACCCTATAGCAGCAATGTTAGTTTTTGTCACACACAAGATATAAAATTGTATAAAAATGCAACATGTGAAAAGAAAATTTAAAGAACATTTGTTATCAACATTTACTATGATTTTCTAAACAAAAGGTTTGTGAATTATTTAAAAAAGTAAATGAAAAATAAAAAGGAGTGGATTGTTTATTGTTAGGAAATTAGCTGAAGAAGAACCAGTTTTTTCAAACATTTTACTCATTATAACAGATAAAGTTTTTTTCTTAGAAGATTATGGGGGGGAGGGGGGGAGTGTGCTTTAAATGATCATTTTGGTGCGTATAAAATTAAAAAATTGTCTAATAAGGACTATTCAAGATTTTGTTTGGTGGATGCAAGCCTCTTGCAATTTAGATATTAATTTTTCAGCTACTACACAAATGGAAACTGGTACATTGTTCTAAAGCATATTTTGGTAACATTAAGTGATGTGTCATACGTGAAATGCAATACTTAAAAATGTTTTGTTAGATATAAAAATTGTAATATTGTGTGTAATATTTCTTAGCTGGGCATTTTTAACAGTATACAAGTCCAAAATTACAATTTTAGAAGAAAGTAAAAAAAATGTGTATTCCTGTTTTATGTTTAACTGGGTATAGGCTATTTTGGTTAATATCAATGTATTTAACCATGAAATGTGTTTTGATAATGTTAAGTAATAATTATATGCTGTTTGGTTTGGTGCACTGCAATATGCAAACTTTTTTTTTTTTTTTTTTTTTTTTACAATTATGATTAATTAAAACAGTTTTTTACTTTTAACGCTCTTTTAAGTGCAAAAAAATCACTTTTTTATTGTGAAATTGAAATATACTCATTAAACCAAAGACTTGTCAGGATCCTTGGAGTATTTTTGAGAAAAAAATTGAGAAATTAAGCCAAAGCACAAAACTTTCATTACGGGGATAATAAAAACTTATGTGTAAATAAGAGTGGGTGATGGCTAAAACTTCTACAATGCTATATTGAATACCGTTTAAACCTTTTAACTATTACAATAAGTGCAAATAGTTCCATGTGGCTCCATTGTTAAATATGTAAGTATTTTAATATGAAAAAATACAAAGTCTAACAGAATTTCTTGACTAAGTTTATTTTAACAATTATGTAATCATAACATTTATATTGCTAAATTTCTATGGATTTTTTAAAATTATAACTGTAATTGAATAAGGCTTTATTAATGGTATCCTAATTGTTGTAATTAAACACCAGATAAATCTAAAAGCACCTAATTATTTTTAAAGCTTTCTTCAAGTCTTTGACCGGAAATCTGTCGTCCCAAATTATCCTAGGAGAAAAAGTGATTGACAAGTAATGGACATTTACGTAAAACTACAGGCATTTTTACTGTAATTTTCCCCCCTTGATTAAAATATAACATATTTTGAACCATTCATAAACTTTTATAATTGAAATTTAAAGAAAAAAATTAGCGAGGATTTCAATTACAGATTTGTGAACAGACTTTTAACTATTAATTTCTGAATCAAAGTGTAAAAGATGTCTAATTTTTATGTAAATGTATAACAGTGCAAACATTTTTCTCCATCAGGATAGCAGGGACAGTGATTTTATTGGGCAGATTTGGAACACCAAATATGGTGTGATGCTGCATCTAAGTGGCATATTCTAAATTAGCTAGTAGAACACCCAATTTGGTGTTAAAGCACACCAAATCAATGATGGCGTTTTATTACTCCACTTTTGGTGGCAACTTTGTTGCCACCAAAAGTGGTGTTTCTTTACACTAATTAATTTTTGGTGTTTCTTTACACTAATTAATTTTTGGTGTTTCTTTACACTAATTAATTATTGGTGTTTCTTTACTCTAATTAATTTTTTGTGTTTCATTACACCAATTTACAAGTGGTGTTTATTTACACCCTTTTTGGTGTAAAGTAACACGAATATTTTTTACAGTGTAACTACAATGCGAAATTTCAAATTTCTAGCTCCTTCAGTATATAAAAATCGCAATTTTAGAACGTTTTTTTGCTCCTGCACCCCCCTGGGGTTAGTGACACCGACATAAAATATAGCCTATATTGGAGCAAGGGTTGTCACCATCACTTTTGAAATCGGTTCGGTAGTTCTAGAGTTTCCATAGAAATTGTAATTTAGAATGTTTTTAGAACGCTTTTTGCTCATTTCACCCTTTTAAATTTCGATTTTTTTTTATTGTTCTTAGAGAGCATTTACATGTTATAAGTAACTACGACGCCAAATTTCAAATTTCTAGCTCCTTCAGTATAAAAAAAGATCGCAATTTTAGAAAGTTTTTCTCTCCTGCACCCCCCTAGTGTTAGTGACACCGACATAAAATATAGCCTATGTTGGAACAGGGGTTGTCACCGTCAATTTGCCACCATCACTTTTGAAATCGGTTCGGTAGTTCTAGAGATTCCGTAGAAATTGTAATTTAGAATGTTTTTAGAACGCTTTTCACTCATTTCACCCTTTTAAATTTCGATTTTTTTTTTATTTTGTTCTTAGAGAGCATTTACGTTTTATAAGTAACTACAACGCCAAATTTCAAATTTCTAGCCCCTTCAGTATACAAAAAATTGCAATTTTAGAACGTTTTTGCTCTTGCGCCCCCCTGGGGATAGTGCCACCGACATAAAATATAGCCTATATTGGAGGAGGGGTTGTCACCATCAATTTGCCACCATCACTTTTGAAATTGGTTCGGTAGTTCCAGAGATTACCCCCTACAAACAAACAAACAAACAAATAAACAATCTTTACTCCTTTATAATATTAGCATAGACAAAAACGGAACATTCCTCAAAAAACGAAAACATTTGGGCAACTCTGCTGCCAGTCCTTTTTCCGTAAATTGATGGATTTTTTTTGTTACAGTATACTGTTAAAAATAATCTGAAATTCACGGATATTTCTTTTCCCTGAATTTCACAGAAAAAGTCCCTTTTCATGACAAAAGAGCATTTTCAGTTAAAAGCAGAAAATTTCAGCAGCCAACGGAGATTATCCGTTATCTGCTGCATGTTTATTTTCAATGTTTCAAAAACTGACATGTTTCTGCACAGAAAAACTAAAAATTCAATAAATTAAAATTTCAAGTTTATTGAAAATAGTGCTTTCGAATTTAAAAAAGCAAAAATTAATTTTTTCCATTCTTTTAATATTATTAGCAATTCATTTTTTAAAGTTATAAAAAAGTATTCGCACTTAAAATATATTCTAAACAAACAGATTAATATATATATAAAATAGCTAAATTAAGTGAAAAAAAAATCGATTCTATTTAAAAAAGCAACAAACAAAAGTAATGCTTTCGAATTAAACTCATTCCTTTAAATTATTCGCAATTTATTTTTTAAAGTTATAAAAAACACTCACACTGAAAATATATTCTAAACGAACACATTTAAAAAACACATAATAGTTGATTAAAAATCGATTTTCGCAAAAAAGCAAAAAAATGTATCGAATTTAATTGAAAATATAATATTTATAATTTACATCTAACAATCAAATTAAGAATATATATAATTCATGTTTTTATCCTCTATTAATACTATAGTTTTCAACCATCCTCTCATTACGGAATATCCCCGCAATTAACTTCAAAATTACCAGTTTTCTAAACCCCGAATTGTTTAAGTCCCAAGCTGCGATTTGAAGACATCCCGTATCATCGTTTCCTACTCATACTCTAGCAAGGATCCGCTGGTCTTACGGTAAAGCACTCGGCTCAAGCCACTAACGTCCCCAGTTCAATCTTTAGGTCTGGCAGAAAATGTTCTTGCATTATATGAAATATTAAATACTCCCGTGATAATCAATAGATGGCAGCACAAATCGAGATGACATTTTTTAAAACCGAGTTTATTTATAACGATCACTTACCGATTCTTCAAACGGAGTTTTCCCTTCCTTTATCTTTCAAAACGGAAAATGTACTAACTTAACGGAAAAAGTCCGGCAACTTTGCTGTCAGTAGTTTCACCGTGAATTAACGGATTTATTTTTAACAGTGCGTATTAAACCCGACACAAAATTTCTGCCCTGATCACTCGCTATTACTCGGGGTATCTCTGTTCGCATAAATATTTCTAAAAATGCATCGCACGTAGCTTTAACCGTAATTGTTCTTAACGGGACCGCCTCCGGCCACCGCGAATGCTGATCCACTAAAGTAAGTACATATTGATGCTTACGCGCTGAAGGAGGTTCATTTTTTCCAATTATGTCAATATTTACAACGTCGAACGGAAGTTCCGGTCTCTCAATTGGAACAATGGGTATCTGATCGCTGGCCCTCTCTCTACGCCGTAACTGGCAGTCTTTATAAGATGTACAAGATTCCTCTACATCCCGTGACATATTCAGCCAATAAAATGAATGCCGAATTCTTTCTTTTGTTTTTTTTTCATGCTGAGATGATTAGCGAAAATCGATTCATGCGCAATTTTTAAAATCTCCCCCTCCCAGCCCCTACCTTTGGTACCACTAATTGCATAACATAATCCCCCGTGACCCTTTCTCTATGATAAAGCAAATTATCTACTGTAACGAACCCGTTTTCACCTTTTTCCGCGTCTTTGAAAGCAACCTGTAATGTTTCGCAACCTTTCTGTTGCTCCCTGTACCTACTCGCACTGCACATACTCGCTGTAATTCTGGCCGTCTGCCGTCTGTCCGTTCTCTAACTCCCATAAATATGCTCCGATTGCCTTGCAATTTTTATAAATTATTGCCGTTATCTATAGCATGTTTCCTATTTCAACTGAAGTATGTAACACTTATTGTTTTTTTACTGGGACACTCAAAAGTATTCCGTTACATTACGGTCTATGGGGAAAAATCATTTGCGGTTTATTTTAATCATGTTACTCAATTTCAAACACATTGTAATATATATATCACGAATGTGCATTACAAGAAGTTTAATATGGAACAGGGTGTGCATAGCACTTATAGTTACTTTACAGGGACAGTCAAAAGAATTCCGTTACATTACGTCTAAGGAGAAAAATCGTTTGCGGTTTAATTAAATAATGTTTTACTATTTTAAACGCATTGAAATTTATATATATCACTAAGGTGCATTACAAGAGGCTTACAACAGAATGTTGTGCTCATAGCAGTCATCGTTCATTTACAGGGACACACAGAGAATTCTCTATTGGCTGTTAACAATAATTCCTGGAAGATCGTTTTAAGTTGCTGAACGCGATTTTAAATTTAATTCACTTTTTCTCTGTTACTTGGTGTGTATAAATTCTGTAGATCCTATACAGGGCAGCACAAAAGTTCAAAACACATTTCCGTTTATTGACAGAAACTCCAGAAGGGAATTTTAAACTGTGCTACGCGTTTCCTAACTAAACTGAAATTTAGCATCCTATGTAGTATATATATAAATCTATAGATCATATACAGGGCTGAATAAAAGTATTCGGATATTTTTCCGATGATTGTATATGTTGGAAATACAGAGGTGTGAAAATTCTTAGAATAATTGTGAAATTTACAATAAAATCTTGTTATATTAAAGAAATAATACTTTATTTTAAAAATATTGATACATTTAATACTTAATGTGCATCTCCTTGTTTTTATTAAATATTCGGTATGTCTTGGCATACTTTGTATGCGAGTTTGGCAATTAATTTGTATTTTATTGTCACGGTGCCAAATTTGGATGAGTCTTTCTATCAGACCATTCTTGTTGTGATGTTGCATTTCTTTAATTTTTTCTTTAAAATGGCCCAAAGATTCTCTATGGGGTTCCTATCTGGACTGTTTTCAGGCCATGGAACTGTTTTTATATTTTTTCCATCCAAAAATTTGGTCACAGATAAAGCTTTATGGAACAGAGCTCCATCATGGATGAATATGAAGTCTCCATTTGGAAACCAGTCTTTTAACTGTGGAATTTTTCTTTGTTTAAGCACTTTTATATACTGATACTGGTTCACCATGCTTTCTACAATATATAAACGTCCAGTACCCTGAGCAGACATCACAATCCAAACCATTACTTTAGTAGGATGTTTAACCGTTTGTGATATGCAATTTGGGGGAAATTCTTCACTGGTACTTCTCCTGACATATTGACTGCTTATTTCTGATATCGTAAACATTGATTCCTCAGAAAAACGTACCTAAAAGATAAAAAATATTTTAAGATATGTAATTTGTAGAGAAATATTTTTATAAAGAAATTTTTAATCAAATTTATAAACAGTTCTGTATCTTTAGTCAGTATGCAAAAAACATGATTTCAGGAAAAGAAATGAACAACTTGAATTCAACTGATTAATTAAATGAAAATTAATATTTCTCACCTTGCTCCAATCAGTTCCGAATTGTTCTTGCACAACTTTTGCCCAAGCAAGTCTCTTCTTTGCCATAGCAGATGTGATTTTAGCCTTTTTTCGAAGACGACGAGCACTGAGACCAGATAAGATGAGTTTTCTACGCATAGAAGAATTACATACATTTACTCCATACACTTGCAAAGAGATTTTTAGTTCAAGACTAGTTGCTCTTCAGTTAGCTTTAGCAATTTGAATTAATTTCCTTTCTGTTCTTGCAATAAATTTACTTTTCCTTCTGCATTTCCCTACTCTAGAATTTTCATATTCACATTTGAAGTCCAAAGATCTTTTTATTCTACATACTGATGCTTGCGAAATTTTGCGTTTTTAGTGATTTCGTTGTGTGTATAGTGATTTTCTTGGATGAGACACTTTACCACAGCTACACTGTAAAAAATGACCAATGTTTCTTATTTTATGAAAATATACTATAACCACGAACGAAAATATAATATAATCTTCTGAGTTATCCGAAATTCCGAATAGCGTGTTCCATTGTATTTTGAATCCCCAGAAACCATTACATTACCAAAATTAAAGAATTTTTTATAAAAATAAAGTATTTTTTGCTGCCCGTATTTTTCAGAAACGTTTCCGAATAGTTTTTATAGTGCATTAATCAGTTTACTCAGCCTGGAATACCTGTTTTTCGAATGTCATCCATTCTCAAGTACACGTTTTCAGGTGCATAAGTTAATTTATACATGAAAGAGTAAAGAAATAATCTTAATTTTAATGTTAATTTTAACGCTGTTAATTTTGCATGTTTGTCTGTTAAACATATTTGTTGAACATGAAAACGTTTACTGGCGAGTGGATAGCATCGTAAAAACTATATTCCAGACTTAGAAAACTGATTAATACACTTTAAAAGCTATTCGGAAACGTTTCGGAAAAATACGGGCTGCAAAAAATACTTTGTTTTTCTCAATAATGCTTTAAATTTTGGAAATGTATTGGTTTCTGGGGTTTCAAAAGACAATGGAACACGCTATTCGGAATTTCGGATAACTCAGAAGATTATATTATATTTTAGTTCGTGGTTATAGTATATTTTCATAAAATAAGAAACATTGGTCATTTTTTACAGTGTAGTTTTCTAGGAGATATATCATTTGATTTTCCCATAATCACGCAATAATCCTTTGACAAACGAAAAAACGCTACCAATTAGTATAAACTAATCAAAAGAGCTAAAAGATTTGTTTTAAGAATAAAATAATACAGATGGCAACTCAAGAAAAGAAAGAAAATACTAGCACAGCAAGCAGACGATTTTAAAATTTTATTTTAAATTCGTTTGTTAATCAAACAAATTCCTGATGGAATGCAAACAAATTGATAACTGTGGATCAAATATTTTTATTTTTAAAAAATGGCAACATTTAACAAAATTATATCCTCAAAACTATTCTAAAGGAGTGAAAAATTTACTGGATAAACAAAACAAATTACCTTTCATGAAACATTGCAAGTAAATCTAATATTAATTAAGAAAAACTGAAAAAATCATAATTATTCTAATAATTTTCACACCTCTGTATATGTTGGAAATTCCTGAAATTCTGTTTTTAAATATGTTATGCGTTTTCAAAATTGTTTACTTAGATGTTATTTTTAAGCTTATTAAACGGTAATGATTTGTAAAATAATTTGGAAGCATTGGAAAGTGTTACATAATCTATGCTTGACGCATGATTTTTCGTTCTTGTTATATGATGTTTCTCTGATGTCTCTTTACGGTTATACACACACACACACACACATATATATATATATATATACATATAATGGTTATATATATATATATATATATATATGTATGTAAGAAGATGATATGTAAATAATAGATTTACTTGAATTATATGAACAAATAGACGATGAATAACAAAGTATGAACTTTAACACAGTCCTAGACAGATAACTCTACAATACTTTACTCATAATTCCTGTTCAACTAATACATTTTTCGTCCAATATATACAATATGTTTATTATCCAAAAAACCAAATAGGCCTAACAGCGCGTTTACTGACTATTTCTCACTTTGATGCTTGCTTCACAATAAAAATTAGAAGACTGGCTTTTTCGAATTTTGAAGATGTTCAAATCTTGATCTCGTGATCCAAAATATTTATAACTTGTGCATTTAAATCATGGATATTAATAGTACACTAAAGTGTCAGTTAATTTGATGATTATTTACGTCATAAAGGAGATGATGTGTTCAAACTGAAATCCTACAAATTGGTCGTCCTGACGTGATGGCGTCTCGACATCAGCATCTTGATTTATTATGTTTTTTCATGTCTAACAGTTAATTTTTTGAGATTTTTATTCTTTCTGGATATTGCTCTCTATCTTTAGAATCTGCATATCTAATATCTCTGTAATTTCTTTCCGGATATTGCTTTCTACCTTTAGAAGCTATATACTTATTGCTTCTAGAATGATAAGTATTTGAATAAGCATCTCTTCCACTATAAGCTCCTTTAAATCCATGATGAGAATTATTCTTATGTGATGGTTGTGAATATCTTTGTTCATTATAATTAGCCTTGCATGATCGTCGGCCACCATAATTATAATTATTTCGACCATGATTGTAGCCTCTCTTCATGTATCTAGGGGGAAATTTTGATATATACCTTGCTTATGAATTAGGTGAAGTATTTTCTGTTATGTCTTGAGGTATCAAAGAATCTTTAATCTCAAAGTTTTCAGGAATCTCAGATTCATTTTGGTAAGAATTTTCGGAACTCTGTTTCCCATATCTATATTTATTGTAATTTCCATGGTTAAATGATTGTTCAAAATATCTCTGGCGATATCTATTATTGCTTCTGTTATCAAATGGTCTATTAAAATTTCTGTTCTTTCCCCTATGATCAAAATTCCTACTGCGATCTTTTACATAGTCTTTTCTACCATGTGCAGGACCACTAATTTCATCATTTTCTTCTGGAGATGGATAGTCAATATTCCATTCATCCACTGTAAAACATTTGGTGTAACGTTACTCCATAAAACGGGAGGCAGCATTGCTGCCTCCAATCTTATGGTGGTATTTAACTGATATAACTGGTGTAACATTACACAGCTCTTGTGTAAGTTTACACCATAATATTGTGAAACATATCACAATTTCTGTGTAAGGTTACACCACAATTGCGTGTAAGCTTTCACAGTAATTGTGTGTAAGGTTACACCACAATTGCGTGTAAGCTTTCACAGTAATTGTGTGTAAGGTTACACCACAATTGCGTGTAAGCTTTCACAGTAATTGTGTGTAAGGTTACACCACAATTGCATGTAAGCTTTCACAGTAATTGTGTGTAAGGTTACACCACAATTGCATGTAAGCTTTCACAGTAATTGTGTGTAAGGTTACACCACAATTGCGTGTAAGGTTACACCACAATTACTGTGAAAGCTTACACGCAATTGTGGTGTAACCTTACACACAATTACTGTGAAAGCTTACACGCAATTGTGGTGTAACCTTACACAGAAATTGTGATATGTTTCACAATATTATGGTGTAAACTTACACAAGAGCTGTGTAATGTTACACCAGTTATATCAGTTAAATACCACCGTAAGATTGGAGGCAGCAATGCTGCCTCCAGTTTTATGGAGTAACGTTACACCAAATGTTTTACAGTGTGTTCTATTTCAAGTCTTTAACAGGACCCACATAGTCATTTGATTCAATGTCAGACCATTTTCTGTGACATGGATGAGCACAAGTATTTTATATTTTAATTTATTATGTCCTATTTTCCCTTGCAATTAAATCACCAAAAAATATTAAGTTAACTTTTAGCTTTTACATCCTACAACTTCAAGATGTTCCTTATAATTCCTGAAGAGAGTTTCAGTAGATATTCAATAAACTCTGTAAAATCGAACACCACTAAATTTTAGAACATTAGTATATATTTTCAAAAATGTTTGATGATCAAACTAACAATAAAAATACAATTTTTTTAGCTGGTCATATAGTATACCTAAGTTCTTTTAAGATACAAATTCCTTACAGCGAGTTTTTTTTTTGTCTGACAACTTATCCTATCATTTCTTTTTTACATTTTGCTTTCAGTCTTTAACCTGAAACTTCTTATTTCCATAAAATAGGGGCATATAGGATCCCTTTTCCTACCTGCAATCTTAGGGTTAAAAATCTTTTGAATTTGTCCTGCACTACATTCATTTCAACACAGTTATTCTAATTGGTAAATGAATCATTAATTGCAATTTCTAACTGGGTGAAAAAGGTCTGGGCCAGGATTCAAACACGGAATCTCTTGGCTGAAGCTTCCAATGTTCTGCCAGTTGAATTTGGATGACTTAATTCACCCAGCTAACCTTATTGATCATAACATCTGGTCAGCTCAACAGAATAAATCGCAGGTAAGGCTGAATACGTAATTACACTAGATTAAGTTTAACGCAATTATTCTAATTGGTAAATAAATCATATTAATTGTAATTTTCCATCTGGGCTAAAAATGTCTGAGCCCAGTTGGAAAATTACAATTTATACTACTCTGTACTTAAGGGGAATCTTCACTCACTTGAAAACACTCGCTCGCTAATGTTAAACCTATAAATAATTTTAAAATATTCAAATTTGAACGAGAAATTCTAAAATAACCTGCCCATAGGTTTAATATTAGTGAGCGGTTGTTTTCAATTGAGTCAAGACTCACCTTAAGTACTTATGCTATCTACGGTTCAGTAAACAATAGTAACCTTTAAGTTTTTAATAATTGGTTCAAGTACTTTGCTTCATGTATAGTTAAATACTAGGTTTTTAGTACCTGTTAGTTGATGTTGAAAATAAGGAAATTCTTCTTTGTTTTGTATTTACTCTGGGATATCACTAATATCCCATTCAATGAATTCTCGCTTATCGCTTCAGTGAGTGTTTACAAAGAAAAACAAGCAAAGGATTATGTTGAAAATAAAAGAACATTTTTACAGTGTATAACATACACCTTTATTTTTTGTTTGATGTAAATAACATGTACACTTTTCAAGATTATTTTCAATTAGAGTATAGTTAACCATTACTAATGAAAAAAGTAAGTGTGATTTTAATCTTTTCTTTCTTTCTTTAAAAAAAAAAAAAAAAAAAAAAAAAAAAATCAAGGATTAAAATCAGCATACTTTGTGTTGGAGGAAAAAACACTTAATTCTTATGGCAATTACTGGAAAATGATTAAGCTTACAAGAAATTGCAGTTGCTTGTGCCAACAAATATTCCTTCTTGAAAGTTATATAATTTTTTTCATATGCTAAACAAATAAAAAGGTGTTTTGTATATTTGTAAGACATGTATTCCTGTACTTCTGTGTTTCAAATAGAGAAAATAATCTGGTATATTTCTTTTATTATTTATTTAAATTATATAAGATTAATAGGATGCCTAAGAAACTGTAGTTTCCTCTAAATGTCTTTAAAAAAAGGCAAATTCAAAATTTTCTACATATTTTGGATTGTTTTTTCCTGTTAATTAACAGGTTCTCAGTCCACAGCCGACATATGGGCTGGCCGCCTAATTAATAACAGATCATATTAAACTGGACTCAGGTTAAATAAAAAATGTTCATTTATAGTCTAGATGGTGGACTGTGAACCTGTTAAAAAAAACATTGTACTAGGGGCAGGTATGTCAAACACGTGGCCTGCCAACAATTATCTGTGGCCCGCGAAGCCTTTGGAATTTTACCTGTTTTTAATTTAGCTGTTAGAACATGCATGCTGAAAACACACTTGCACTAATCGTGGCAAACATCAGAAAGATATGTATATCAGTGTTACCAGCTTGGAGGACTTTTTTTAAATTCAGAATGCTACCACTATTTATGAAATTCTGCCATTAAATACACTGTAAAAAAATATTCTAAAATAGAACAAAAAATGACCCAAATTGGGTTGTAAGATTGCTGGGTGCAGCAATGTTTCAAACTGGGAATGTTTCTTAGTGGTCCAAAATGGGTAAAAAAATGTGTCCACTTTGGGTCTATTGCAGAACCCAAATTGGAATTCAGAGTTTAGCCAAAATGGGTAAAATTTCAACCCATTTTGGGTACATACACAACTCCAATTTGGGTACTGCAATAAACCTAAATTGGAATTCACAGTATACCCAAAATGGGATAAATTATTACCCATTTTGAGTCACAAAGAGACATTTCCCAATTTGGAACATTGTTGCACCCAGAAATCTTACAACCCAATTTGGGTCACTTTTTGCTCTGCCATAAATCCAAATTGGGCCCTTTCTTGTACCTGTTTCGAGTCAGAAAGAAAGAGACCTTTTCTGATTTGGAACATTGCTGCATTTAGATATCTTACAAACCAAATTGGTCATTTTTTGAGCTATTCAAAAAAATAGAAATCCATAAAACATTAAAAATTCTGAAAAATTTTTACATAAAGCTTTTATTTTTTAATCTCTTATGGGGAAAATATTTTTTTTTCACCTGTCTGAATAGAAAAAACCCATATATATATATATATTTTAATGTAAATGTCCAAAATTTTAGGAAATCCCTGAAATTTATAAGAAAATATACAATTAAATTAACAAAAGTTTGTGATTTTTCAGAAAAAAAAAATCAAAAAGTTTGATTTTTTTTAAAATTCAAAACATAATTTTAAAATTACACATTTTAAAGTAAAATAATTTTATTAAATCATTATAATTAACAATTAGAAAAACTCATTTAAATTTGAACAGTTGCACTTGAACGGTTTCAATTGTAAAAGTTTCTTTATCTAACACATTGCAGAATGAAACGGCATACAAGACTTGTTCCATACAAAGTAAAAAAAAAGTCTAAAATAAAAATTATAGAGTAATTTTAAATATAAAAGTGTCTAAATGTCGTAAAAATGGTTTCATATAATTATTCTGGTAGTGATGGTATTTTGAACTTTTGAAGGAATACTTTTCAAAAATTGGATAAAAAACATTTTTTTCATTTTATTTTTTGAAATTTGAAAGTGTAACATTTATATATTACTTTTACAAAATAACTAATAAGGGAATGAGATTATAGCAAATATGGAATTGCCCCCCTATATATTCAAATTGCCCCCCTGTGGGGCGTACTTCTCGCCCCATATTGGGAACCATTGTTTTAGAGTGAAAATGGAGAATAAATTAAATTCCCAATATTTCTGTTTTACTGTTTACACTCACCGATCTATATATCCAAAAAAAAAGTTTCAAATATAGTAATAAAGAATAAAAATATATTCCTTAAGTACAATTTAATGACAAAAAATTTTTTAACATTTTATGAAAATATTAGTTTTTTAGAGGAGAGGAAGGGAAAAATAAAAATATTAGGAAATAAGTTTATTAGGAAACTTATTCAAGATATTGGCCATTTCAATATTTGTTTGTTTGTTACCTTCAATACTGCAAAAATGTCTCAAGAATGGTTATTACTATTACTCAATATTTAAATAAATTTACACAATATTTTAAAACTTATTCATAAATTCAAAAAGGTATATTAAGAGTAAATTAAAACATGATTTGAGTGCACGAACAGTTCTTAATTTTTTACGAAAAAAAAAAAATCGTGTGCATTACATAATAAAATGTTAATCACTTAAAATAATAGATATGTATATAAAGCTTAAATGCAATATTTACGTATACAATATCAAGGTTCGCACACTTCATTAAAAACTGCCTTGTTTATTCACAGAATTTACAGTATTTTTCTTAAAAAAAAAAAAGCAAAACTGTTAAAAAATTGTGGTATAACTGCGAGAACCCTTCATTATAATAAAATGAATGTAAATTTAATTAATAAGTGCAAAAACAAACTTTTTTATTCAATAAATCAGATAAATTTTGTAGATTACTAAAACAAAACATTTTATTAATCAAAAATTCTACAATAAGAATGAATTATATAACAAATTATTTAAAATAATAGTGATACAAACAAATAATAAGGTGCTTCAAAGGTAAATTTGTGAGATACTTCATTATATTCTGCAAATAGTCATTGCCATCTGAAATTAAAACCATAAGTAATCAATTAAATTGAAGATTCTACATGATGGGAAACATGCAAATACTTTACATCCTTAAAAAAATGGTAATTTTTTAAATATCAATTAAACAAAAAGGAATTTACTAAAAAAAAAAAACTACTACATTTTATTTTTTAGTTATTAAATTGTATACTTCATACCTTTCCTTACACATCCAATATGTAAATTATGATACAAGACTTCCAGTTTATATTTAATTTTAGATACTTTTTATGTATTAGGAGCTGCGCATTTATAAATTTAGGAAGGGGCGAAGTCTGGCCCTTAATATCATAAGCTATCTTCAGGAAGAGGTGGGGGTCTCTTTAATACCTTTATTATTTTTATCTAACCAACATCTTATTTTTTGTGACTTTCTCTTTACATCAAAAGAGTTTTATCTATTTTTATGAAAATACAAAGTTATTAATAAGAATTAAGCCATTAAACGATTTCAAAGTAATTTTATTACAAAACAGGGAATACCCTCAACATCCAGCATTTAAAAAAAAAAAAAAAAAAAAAAAACTGTAAAAAGAATTTTTAGACATTGATAACGATATCATTAAAGGAAAGGGGAGGGGGGGGGGTGTCTACAATTATCATAAAGTCAGAAACGTTATGTATGCAATGTACTGCCAATTAACTCTATTTCATATAAACAAAGATTGTATTTAGGTATGGACCATATGACAACTAAAATTAGAGGGGAATATAAAATTTAAGTCAAATTGAGAATATTCTCTTACTTGTGAAAAATTTTTTTAATGGATTAAATGTTGGAATTAGTATTCAGTTACTTTGTTAAAAGCCTTGGGTGTGTTACAAAAAAAAGGCGAGGTTGAATATGGCAGGAAAAGCAAAATTTTCAAAAGGCACTTTCTGGCAATCTTTATTTACATTTTTAAATCTCATCAGATTGTTAAATCTTTATAAGTAGATTTAAGAGTTTTTTTGCACAATCAGATTGAAGTCAGTTCCTTACTCTAGTAATATATAAATTGCAATGCCCATTGAACTAGTTTGCCTTGTGAACACATTTCTTCTTTTTGCAACATAGTAGACTCCCTGAAATCCACACATCATTTCAGATGTAAACAATGCAGTTTTTTTTAAATTTTTATATTATTCTGTACACATTTTAATATCGAATTCTAGTTAATATGATTAAACTCTCATGTTTTCTCATGAAGGAAGCATAAATTTATTTCTGAAGAATTTCAAGGTACTTCTGATATCAGTGGCAATATCTTTTTAACAAATACATTTATGTATTAATCAAGCTTTTTGGTTATTAAGTATGGCTAAATATGAAATTAAACTTTGTTATTTTAAGTTATTTTTTGTTATTTGCATAAGTCTAAACTTACAACGTGTATGTGTATGCTAACCAACCCAAATAATTCATACATACACTGTTAATTCCCACATACACACAGAGTTTATATAATCTTGACCGCATAATGTCTCAAAAATATTAAATGTCAGCATTATTAACCATTCAATGGATAGTATTGGCAGTTTACTTCAAGAAAATTATTCGTACGGCCAATATAAAAGCTAAAATATCTTCCCAAATCAGGTCTGGCATAAAAGCTAAAAGTTCAGCTTAGCCCAATTTAATTTCTAACAAAATATGCCAATATTCAGAAGGAACATTATCTTATAATTAAAATTATTAAAAAAGCATATTTACTTGTGACGCAAGCATGGATTTTATTTATATATATATTTTTTATTCATGGAATACAGAATAACAACATTAATGCCTACTTAAACAATTACATACATCACACAGATTTTAAAAAAAGAAATAGATAATTACAAACAAATGAAGATTCAGTACGAAAATCATTGCAGTTTAGAATGAAGTAAAAAAAATGATAAAAGAAAATTATAATTTTAAAAGATCTACAAAAAGAAGAAAAATAAAGTAGATATTCAAATTTTTACTTAATTTATTAACTAAATTTCTAACGATTTTGGTAAACAAATAAGCATGGATGGTCACAAATATCTTATACAGTAGAGCGCCAGTAATCCGCGAACCTGTAATCCGCAATCAATTTATGAATGTAAACAAAGAAATTTAATTCTTGAAAAATGCTTCCATGGTGACAAAATTGAAATTTTTTTTCACCAATTTTAACATTTTTCTTATCTTTATGTATAGTATTAAATATCATATAACATTCTTCTTTATAGTTTAAAATGAAAGCACATTAAATTAGTATATTATTTTATATATTCATTTTTTCATACAATACTTGTAAAATACAATTTGAGCTTTTGTGATTTTTTTTTATGATAAAAAAATCCTTACTTAGACACTATATTTTATAATTTATTTATTGTTTCATTAAATCGTAATTATAAAATTGAAAAACACATTAAAAAAATACATATATATTGCTTTTGAACTCTTACTTAAAGATAAAATTCAACACTATAAACCAGATGTCTTAAAACAGACAACAATTAATGCCATATTTAAAAATATAAAAAATATTTTTTACATAGTTATTACTTTATATATTAAAATGTGTAATTTATTAATTTTTTAGTATTAGCAATCTAAATTTGTTCAAAATATGAATTTTAAAAAATGTAAACAAAGATTAAATAGACATGGGCCTGTAATCTGCACAACACTTGGAACCAAGCTTTGCGGATTAGTGGCTTTCTACTGTATTAAAATTTCCCGATATCTCCAGGTCAGCATTAAGATAAAATTTTCATAGATAATTCTTTTCAGAACACTATTCTGATTCATTATTTAGTGGATATTAATAAAACCACACTACAAGAAACTAGAATCATACATATAAAAAAAATAATTTCCTTTTTCTAGGAAATTATACTTCAAATATCAATTTATTCAATTTTCACGGAGACTTTCAATTTTGTCCGAAAAGTTTGTGCTGGTTGAGAAAATCAATTCATACTGGAAAGTTCTATCATTTAATTATTAGACATTGATTCCTATATCTAATGCCTAATAATTAACAGGAAGAATTTTCCAGTATGAATTGATTTTCCCAACCGGCATGAACCTTCCAGACAACCTAATACTTCACATTAAAATTTTCTGATTATTTCAGCTTAGTACTAAAATTTTCATAATGATGCATATTTTGTTAGAAATAACATCACTTTCATGCATACATAATGCAGTCATAATTTAGTAAAGTAGATATTTAAAACATGTTTTCTTAAGAGCAAAGTACAAATGATTTCACTTTTCAAACTGTATATAGTTTAAACTATATATTCTTTTAAATCAACAGCTAACCAAAAATGACAATGTTTATTTTTATATTTATTGGATCTGTAAAAAGACATGAAGTTCTGCTGACTACTTTCAAAAAGAAAAATATTGTGGTCAACTTGAGAACGATATTCCAATTTTAAAGAAATCTGTCATTTTTTGTTTAATGAGAATACAAAAAAGCACAAGCAGACAACATTGAAATATAAATTTAACAATTATGCTGCAGCTTGCATATTTGCCTTGCCTGTAGTCCAACATTTTTTTTTCTCCTTTTTTTTATTTCTTGGTACAAAAAACTTGTTTTCACCAAGTAGTAATTGTTGCCAAGTGGTCATTTATAACCGTTTTTGGCTTACAAAAAAATTTTAAATTTTGGAAAATATAGAGATTAAAACATAAAAAAAAGCAAATAAAACAAAATCAAGCAATTTTAAACAGAAATATAGGTATTACGAACATTACTTATAATGGAAAAAAAAGAAGGAAGGGAGTTTAACGCCCAAATAGTAAATTAAATACATAAATATACTGTGATTAAAAAATATAAATACTGATTTTTTTTCAAAAATAAGGTTTTTACTTGCTTGAATTATTGCCATAAATTTAGAGTTTAACAAAAAGACTATTAAAGCATAAAATAAACAGAAAGGTAGCAAACTCCATAAAGTTATTGTTATAAATTTTCAAATTTCTAAAAAAAAAAAAAAGACGAGATTGTGGAGGGTGTTAACGAAAAACCGGTAAGACATAAAAATTCATATTATTTGATATTAAAGTATCAAAATAAAGCAAAAATTCGCATTTAAAAAGATAAAAGTTTAAAATATTTCAATTTATTTTTTTTAACATATAAGTGATAAAAGATGCTGTCCAAACAGTTAATGTGCATAAAACGAGCAAACGATAAACATCTAAAAGTTCCGGGATTAAAATATTTAAAATTTTGAAAATAAAGCGAAAATTTGCATTTTAAAAGATAAATTATTAAATGACTCAAAAATAGAGTTTTTAAAAACACTCAAATGATAAAAAATGTCACCATGTGCTTAAGTATAAATTTAATATTTGAAAAAAATTGGGGGGGGGGGGGGGAGAAGGATCACAAAATATAAAAATATTAATGTATTTTTTAATACAAAATTAAAAATCAAATATCAATAAAAACACAGAAAGATACAACCTGATAGGTGAACACACAGCAAAGTAGAGAAATTGCTAACTACACATGTAGAAAATCTGAGGTTGCCAAAACACTAGAGTTGTCAAGGTCGCTACATCACCAACAAAAATCGCCAAAAAAATGACAGCTGTTCCTGGGCAAATACGGTAGGATAGACAAAATTATACTATTAAAAGCTGTATGTTACAAATAAATAAGAAAATTGGGTACTTTTTGGTTAGCCGGACGCCAGTGATATATGTACATATACAAATATATATGTGATATGCATATATGTATATATATATTCATACATATGTGTATACATATATGTATGTATACATATGTATATGTGTAAATATATATGTATATATTTGCGTATATATACATGTAAATATCTCACTGGTGCCCGGCTAACCGAAAATTGTTTAGATTTGTTGAAAAAAATGGTACAACATAATATCCGGGACAGGATTCACTGTGCCAACAATAGCGTCGAAAATATTAATTACAGCAACCCTTATTTTTTTCTTCTTTATAAGTGCATAGTTAAAGACAGTTGCATAAGTATTTATATATATAGATATAACTATATATGATATAGCAAAAGTATAAAATATTATATTCATTGATACAAAGTTTATTTATATTACGTAATATTTATACTGTATTCATTCTGATCTGGTGTGTATAACAAATCGCTGGAAATAAAATTACCATGGTTGATATCATTTATTGCTACAAACTCAATCTATTTTTATGTATTTAATAAAAGCATACTTCTAAATTATCATTTTGTATTATTTTAGTTTATATTTGTATTATTTAACATTTTTAATGATTTTATATATTTATTACATGTACATTAAATTATTATTTTGAACACGATTGGGAACAATAACTAAATTGGTGATTGACAATCATTTGTGACAATTTATCTGCCTGGCCCGGATAATATGTAAGTACCCAAAAAATTATTAGCCTTTAAATGCATCAAAATGAAATAATCTATCTTTGAAAACAAAATTGTTATCATATTACTTATTTACGTTATTTTAAGAATATATTTAACCACTGTTACATACCATCATGCTGTTTTCTAGGTAGTATAAACCATAAAGAACAGGAAGTGTTCATTTTTTCAAATTAAGAAAAGATAATTTGCTATGACAGAGCCTAACAAATGATGGTACTTTTTGGCTAGCCGGGCGCCAGTGAAAATATATATATATAAATATATATATGTATTTCACTGGTGCCCAGCTAACCAAAAAGTATCCAAAATATAAATATTTGGTACTTTTCGGTTAGCCGGGCGCCAGTGATATATGTTCATATATAAATATATATGTATATGCATATATATGTATATTCATACATATATGTGTGTACATATATGTATGTATATATATGTGTATGTAGATATATGTGTATCTATATATATATGTACCTATATCACTGGCGCCCGGCTAACCGAAAAGTACCAAATATTCTCTTTATCACTTTAAGCAACTGTATTTTTCAAATTATTAAATTAAAGTTATGTACAGGTCTTTACCAATTTGATAAAATCTAGTAGCCAAATGAAAAGTATTACTACCCCTCCTCCCTCGTCATTGATTTTATCGACAAAAGTTTTTATGAATTAATTGATAAAAAATAACAAGCATAGTTTAGAATTATTAGTTACATAGTTTAGAAAGATAATATAAACCAATTCATTTTCTAATGAAACTTATTCAAATTATGGTTCTCTTAGAAAAAAAAAAAGAAAGAAATACAGTAGAGTCTTGAAAATCCGCAAAACTCCAAAATCTGCTTTCATTGCAAAATGTAAACAATGAAATTTGCAGTTAAGAAGTAATCTTATAATCTTTGCTCCAAATATTATTGAACAAAAATAAAATTATTTTTTACGTAAATTTATTTGAATAAATAATAATATATATAATGGCACAATATATTACACTGTTTGTATTATAAATGGCCAACAACTCTTTTCACACCCTATCTTAAAACAAACACCTGAAAAAAAAAATACGGGGTACGAAATTCTTTAAGAGATGGCAAAGTTTAAAAACGTAACTATAATTTATTGAAAACATAAAAAAAGCTAAGAACTTCAATTCAGCTAAACATTCTCTCAGGTTTGTATTTTTGTGAAAACTTTTTGATGTTCTTGATACAGCAGAGTTGCATAGACAAGCAAGAAATAATGACTGTTTACAGGATGCAAAAAAAAAACTTCATCAAGAAAAAGGGAAAATTCTGAAGCAAAAAACTATACAAGAAATGTTCAAAAGGTGTAATAAAAAATAATTTTTTGTATATTAAAATAATAATATGCAAGTAAATTAAAAGTATTCAAGTTTTGATTTGTTTAAATTGAATTATTACGTCTTCTTCTAAATGGACACAGGTAAGTTGAAAAAAAAATCATTTAATCTAGAAAACCAGAATCTGCAAAACTCTAAAATCCATAAAATTCTAAAATCTGCACAGCCTCTGGTTCCAAGCTGTGCAGATTTTGGAGACTCTACTGTACTGTAAAGGCTGAATTAATCGGCATGTTCAGATTCAAATGTCCAGATAGCTGAATGCTACAAAATCTATATCTACTAAGGAAGGCATCGATGAAATAGTGAAGCAAGAAAACAAGTTTTTACCTATTTTTCTGTGGAAGTCTCAAAAATTTCTGATTTTATTATTTTAAATTTACACTTGATGAACTTATTTTTGATAATTTAAAAATAAAGGTTAATTTTTTTGTTTGAATATAGTTTCTAAGTTTATTTTTTAAAGTTGGGGAAGGGGGAAGGGGGAGGAGGAGAAAAATGCCAATTTGTGCTTATTTCAAGAAAGCTTGGGTCAATTTGTGTAAAAAAAAAAATAATAATAATAATAACAAAACAAAAAAATAACAAAAAAAAAAAAAAATAAAATAAAATAAAAATAAAAAAACCAGTCTAATAACTGAATTGCCAGATAAAAAAAAAAATTCAACCAAAAGTGCAACCATATTTGCAATCCCTGGTTATGTAACATGTACCAATTAGATAAAGATCTCTAACTAATCAATTTGTTTAAACGTTTAGCAATTATTAGTACATTCAATTGATGAATAGATATATATTCAGGTACTTTTCCAATATAGGAGCCTTGGCGAGAGTAGGAAATTTTACAACATATTTCTTGGCAACCTATTCATTGTTTTCTATACACAAGTAATTTTTTCAATATTTTTACAATTTAATATAAAAAAGCCATTTTTCTATTTTTGTATACACACAGAAGTGATATAATATAAAAAACAATACATATAAAATAAAAAGTTATATGTAAATATTTCAATATTAGATGATGCAAAAATATAAAAAAAATTTCATAACTCATAACTGAAGTATACAATGTATTGGAATGAAAACAATACAAATTTCAATAATAAAAAAAAATTAAAACTGGACAGAATTTAACTGTATTATAATTTTTTGATTTAAAATGTAAATGCAAGCCGCTGTGTCCCTACCTTGAATAAACCAAAAATAATTTGCATATATTTTTACACCTTCTTAAAGTAATATATATTATATATACACTATATACAACTATAAACAAGCATAAAAGTTTGGGGCTGTACATATATAATGTTATCAACTTTTTGATATTATATGTTTTTTCAAACTTTTCAGAGAAAAGGAAATCTTTAGTTAATTAAATTTAGAAATTCAGTAAGAGGCAATGCCCCAACCCCCCTCCGCATTCCTATTGGCACTCAAGGACAGTTCATTAGTTGCAATGTTGAACGAAATGTTAGTTGTAAAATAATATGGCTTATTTTTGTTTTTATAAACTTGGGCTCTTGGCCAGTGCTGATCGAAGGATGTTGCAAGACAGGGAGGGAGAGAGGGGATGATCTGCCAGAACTATAAAGTGTGCCTTCCAGAACTTTTCAAATTTTAGAATTTTTTTTATTACTTTCAAAGTGCATTTTGAACCCCCCTTCCCGACCCTTACGATATCATACATTAACATCCCTCGAAGAGCCCCCCAACCTCCTCATGATATGGCTATCAGTATCCATTTTTTTTTTCAACTTTATTTTCCGTTTGCAGTTATATACAAATATGGTTATACATTTATTATTCGCATACTTTGCTTACTCAAATGGAGAGAATAAGTCAATAAAATATCACTATTATATATGAAATGAAATAACTTTATATCAAATAACACTTAAAAGAAATAGTTACTATTTAAAAGTATTTAAATAATATAGGTGTTTGTTACATAATGCATTCAACAGTAAGTAATAACTTTTTTTACACATGTCTCCTGCACGGGTAGGGGGCAAGCAGAACTTCTTATCAACAAAATAGATCAACAACATTATTTCTGTTTTCTTTACTATTAAACAAGTATCATTTACATCATATACACATTTACACATATGACAGAAGAATAGTGATGTCAAACGTAGGGGTATTCCATATTTTTTAAGGAAAAAAAATGGTATAATCATTTTATGATTTTAATAACTTTGTAATTTCATAAAAACAGTTAACAGTACAAAAAAGAATATTTTGATAGAAAGAAAAAGTTATTAAAAAAAAAAAAGAGAGAAAATTTTGGTTGGATAAAAAAATAATAACGATATCAAATACAACCTCCCCCCCCCCCTCCTAAAGTGATAACGTTATATATGTACATGCCCTTTTTTAGGTTTGTTTTCATAGATGTTTATATAGTATAATCTAGCAAGAAATCTCACTTTCTGAAGTTCGAATAGCACCAAGCTTTTCAAAATAACACCAAGGTCCCTAGACCTTTCTGTGAAAGAAAGTTTATTAAACAAAATATTAATAAGAGCAAAAAACAACCAAGAACTGGCAACCAGATAAATCAGTTAAACTTTGTAGCGCAAACTAAAAAGTCACCTAAGATTTCAGTGGCAGCCTTCGCCAATATTTTTAGCAAATGCTTGTCTTGGCTAAGGGGCCGCTGGATTGAACTAATCATAATTAAATTTGAAATACATACAATAGAAGAAATAAAATTACTTACCTTTTAATACTGAGCTATTTCCATCCTCGTTGACATTAAAATTATCGTGAAAATCAGAATTACGACACGGACACGACGCTTGTTTGTTGTTCTTCCCGCGTTTTGTTACGAGGCTGACAACGCATGCGCACGAGATTTGAACGGAAGTGGAAGTCACGTGCGCATCTTTCTCTTTCTTTCATCTTTGAACATCGCATGCGTTAGATTTTTTTTACTTACTTTTTGGGGAAAGAGGGATTTTGGAATGACACAATCTCAATCTAAATGGATGGTTGAAGATATTATTATATGGTTTTATTAGTAACACGGTTTTATGGATTGTCTTTAAATGTTTTTCGGGTTAGATTTTCACTCTTTTGTGTCGGTTTATATTGAAAGTCCTTGAATATTTTTCAAATGAAAGAAAAATATATATCTAAATATTAAAAGTGTCTACATTTGTTCATTTTTATACAAAAAATATAAATTTTATTCATAATAGTACTAAAATTTAGATTCATTTCAGTCACTTCAAATAAGTGTTTTTTTTTTTTTTTTTTTTTTTTTTTTTTTTTTTTTTTGGGGGGGGGGGGGGTGGAGTTTCGGTTTGGATTGACTTTAAGCAAAAATTTTGAGTTTGGGGTGGTGGTCATGTACAGCCCGACACGTGCAGGACAGTATGCAGTGGCATAGGGTGGTCTATGAGCACCCCGGACGGGGAAATGGAAAGTATTGGGCCTCTGCTTTGAGACTATAGTAGATTCTTATGTTATATATATTTTTTATGCAGCAACATTATCTGTCTGACAACATGCGTTTGTCAAATAGTATAAATATAGTTTTCTTTATTTTACGTCAGGGATGCCGTCCCTCCCTATCCCCGTGTTTAGTATCATTTTTAAAAAATATAAACGTATTAAAAAAACAAAAAACAAAAAAAACAGAAATAAAATTATCTTTTGCGAGGAGGGGGGGGGGAGACGTTCAGAGGAAATTTTTAGTTAATTAAATTTAGAAATCAAGTAAGAGCCCCCCCCCCCCCTTCCTGTCGGCTCCCACGGACAGTTCATTAGTTGCAATGTTGAACGAAATGTTAGCTGAAAAATAATATAGCTGATTTTTGCTTTTATAAACTTGGGCTCTTGACCAGTGCTGATTTAAGGATGTGGCCAGCCCAGGAGGGGGAGAGGTGGGGGGTGATCCGCCAGAACGGTAAAATGTGCCTTCCGAAGCTTTTCAAATTTTAGAAATTTTTTATTATTCTCAAAGCGCATTTTCTTCCCGGAACTGCAACCCCCCCCCCCCCCCCCACCGTCCATCCGAAATAAATGTCTTAATTCATCATTGAACATGCGTTTTCTGATTAGCGTTTTGAATGCGTTCGGTTAGAAGCATGTGTTTTGTTTGCTATTCAAAGTTATGCACGAGATGCATTTTATAACATATTTTCAAACACCTGGGAACGCATTGAGCATATGAGAAACACATCTTGACACCTCAAGTGTTTTTAAATGTGTTGTATTATGAGTAAACTGTGTTTCAAGGATTTGCAGTGTACTAATGGCTATTTACAAAATTTCATTTATTTTTAAGGTTTTAAGACACGTGTCCTTTACTGCAATGCTTAATTAGTCAATTTCCAGTAACGGACATGTGATTTTAGTAATATTCATAATTCATAAAATCTTTTTCACTTAACTGAAAACCCAAGTAATCAAATTTAATTGTTAAACTGCACTTAGCAGTATGTAATAGCACCAAAATTTTTATAAATAGCTGCTTTTAATTAATTTTGTGTGGTTAATAAAATTTTTAATATTTTAATAAAATTATTTTTTTTATAACTCTGCCTTGCATATTTTATAATCTGGCAATCAATAAAACAAATCAGGAAGAAGGAAATATTGTTTAAGGGCATAGAAAAAAGAGGGGCTCAATCCCTTTCTCAAAAAAAAAAAAAAAAAAAAAAAAAAAAAAAAAAAAAAAAAAAAGCTGTTAAAAATTTATTATTTTCTGTCTTAAATGTTTGCTTATTCACCTCCGACAGAAAAACAAAAAAAATGTAATTTTAATTAAATTTACAGTAACAATGAAACTAGTAAATCTGCAGATCAGTGGCCTCAAACGTCAGTTCAACAATTTTATTTAAAATTATTTTAGGTATTATTTAAAATATTCAATCCGCAGTATCATTTCTTTTATATTTGTAATACTAATTACTATAAATAATATATCAAGTAGTTTCGGATAGTTTAACTGTTACAAATAGAGTGAATTATACGAATATATGTAAAACTATTCCAAACTTTTTTTTTTTCACATTTTTTTATACCTTTAACACTTCCCCCCCGTAAACACACACACACACACACACCCTCACACTCTCTTAATTTGATGAATCAATATTCAAAAATGGCGAGCAGTTGCAGCGTCCTTCACGTCTATCGTATTTATTTCTTCCTCGCTCATATTGCTTGTGACTATATTTATCATTGCGCATGCGTTAACATTGCGCTACGTCATCCGTCATGCATGAGGGGGGATGTTCCACAGCCTTTGTGGAAGATTACTCCAGCAATTTGAGTTTTTCAAACATCAGAATGGCTTACTCTAGAATTTGTGTAATGTTACACACAGAAACCATGGTAAACTTACACAAATGTTTTACAGTGTCAGATAATCCTGTATCTTTTGTTTTATTCGGCTTATATGATTTTATTAATTTTCTTATTTTTCTCTGTTTGCTAAATTTGTAATATGAGTCAAATCCACCTCGTCATTTACGCAGTCGATATTAACCATATCTTCCCAATCTCGATTATTGTTGTTTATACTTGATGTAGCTACTTCATCATTTTTTTGGAACTTCGTTAATTTTAATGTATCCTACTCGTACTGTGTTGCCGCTTATTATTCTAACACCATCTTCCGTTACTTTTAACGTCATGCCTTCTACTGCTTTTCTACCTATTATTAAATTGCAGTCCGTCTCTTGTACCACGTACAATTTATCCTGTATTCCTATATCGTCTACATAGACTTTATGCCAGAAAAAACCCGTTGGCTTAATTTCTTTTCCACCTATGCCCGATACAGATATACTGTCGCTGGTTAGTTTTGGCGCGTTTATTGCAGTATGATATCTTGAATTGGCGATTGAAATATCACTCCCTGTATCAATTATTACGTTTGTTTTTATTCCGTGAATATCTAAGATTCTTCTTTTTTTACCATTTAACATGCCCATATTAACTATTTTTCTTTGCGTGTTTTGGGTCTCATCTTGGTACTTTATTTCTCGCCAATTTTTATTACGTTGCGGGTAAAATTTTGAATATTCTCGTTCTATATTATTCGCCATGGCACATTTCGCACTTACGTGACCAGGGTTGCCACACGTAAAACAGATTATATGCGACTCTTTGCTTCCATGATTCACACTGTGCCTTTTGTTAACTTGGCGTCTTTCCAATTTGGCGTAGTCAGCCAACCTCGATCTTCTGTCATCAAAATCGCCGCTTGCACTCCTAACTGATTGTTTATTGCAAACCCTTCGTGCCGTTTCGTAAATATTCAATTTATTAACTAAGTCATCAATTTTGTTTATTACTAATAATTCCTCTGAAAAATGTGTCTTCGTTTCCGCAGGTAAATTATGCCTGATTTGATTAACTACAGTTAATTCCGATAAATATTCAAAGTTATCTACTTGAAGACCTTCAATCCATTGTTGAAAATACATTTTGATCTCATAAGCGAAATCTCGCCAATTGGCTGATGTCTCCTTTTTAGAAGAGAAAAATTTCAGCCTAAACTCTTCTGGCGATAGTTTGTAGCGTTTTATCAGAATATTTTTTACGTAATCATAATCGTGAACTTCGGGTTCGCCTTCCCTCGTTATTATATTGATCAAATCTAACGGCATTAGATTAATTAAATAATTTACCCATTCTTTTTTATCAATGCCCGTTTCTGCCATTTTCCTTTCGTACGTAGCCAAATATAAACTAATATCATTTGAACTTTCGTATTTAGTTAATAATCTAAGCAATTCAAATTGCTTACCTGGATTTGTCCTTGGATTTTCATCAATGTGTTTTCTTGAATTTTCTTGTATCTGCATTTTCTTAATTTCGAAATCTCTTTCGCTTTCGCGGTCTTTTTGCTCCAATTCTATTTTCTTTTCTTCAATCTCTGCTTGTAATTTCCTCTCTTCAATCTGCAATCACCATTTCCTTTCTTCTAGTTCTGCTTGTAATTTCTTTTCTTCTAGTTCTGCTTGTAAATTTTTCCCTTCTCTTTCTGCTTCTGCTTCTAATTTCTTTTCTTCTAATTCTGCTTTCTCTTTACTAGCTGCTATCACTACTTCTAAGCGAACTTTTATAAAATCTTCTTCGTAACTCTCCCAGCTTTTGCTCAGCTTTATTAGGACCGGTGTTGTCGGTTTTTCTGGTGCTTCAATTAAGCATTTCTCGCCGAGATTTATTAGATCAATTCTCTTAGCTTTATTTAGAGTTCCCATGTTTATCTTTCAAAATTGTACTTGAAGTAATCCGATTACGGTTTCACCTTTCCAATTCGTAACAAAACTTTTGATACTGGCGTTTTACTTTTAATTATCCTGGAATCCGAGCCCCCATAAATGTAAGTAGATGATATGTAAATAATAGATTTATTTGAATTATATAAACAAATAGACGATGAATAACAAAATATGAACTTTAATACAGTCCTAGACAGATAACTCTACAATACTTTACTCATAATTTCACTTCAACCAATACACTGTTCGTCCAATATATACAACATGTTTATTTTCCAAAAAAACCAAATAGGCCTAACAGCGCTTTAATGGCTATTTCTCACTTTGATGCTTGCTTCACAATAAAAATTAGAAGACTGGCTCTTTTCCAATTTTGAAAATGTTAAAATCTTGATCTCGTGATCCAAAATATTTATAATTTGTGCATTTAAATGATGGATAATAATAGTACAATAGAGTGTCAGTTAATTTGATAATCATTTACGTCATAAAGGAGATGAAGTGTTCAAACTGAAATCCTACAAATGCATATACAGGATGTTTCACAAAGGACCTCTAACTTTAAAAATCAATAACACGGAATCGGTGATAGAGAAAGGCATGAAACCAGTGGTATGTTTATTAAAAAAATCGTAAGAATTTTATACATAATTTTCAAACTTCAGATAAAAAAGGCGTCGATAGATGGCGCTGCGATAAATAGTCGTAGCACATTAAAAGTGATTCAATATGTGCACCTTTTACACAACAGACATGTCGCAAACGCAGAATGAAATTGTCAGTAACTCTCCGTAGTGTGTTACCGGAAATCGACATACAAGCTTGACAAATAACCTCTTCGAGCTCGCCGAGTGTTAAAGGATTGTTCCGTTAAACAATGTTCTTTAATGTGCCCCACAAAAAGTAATCGCATGAAATGAGGTCGGGTGAATACGGAGGCCACTCCATACCTTTTCCCTTCGCTGTCGAATAGTTCAACGCAATAACTCTATTGTCGAAGTATTCGTCCAGAAAGTCAAAAACGTCTTGTGTACGATGCGGACGAGCCGAATCTTGCATGAACCACGCCGTGTCTGGTCGATCGTCTAACGCTTGTTGAGTGGCGACAAATTGTTTCAAAAGCGCAATATACCGCTCAGTCGTCACCGTTTCTCGCAAAAAGGGCCCAATAATGCTTTGCGACAGATTGCAGCCAAAACTATAAGTTTTTGGCTATAGAGTGGTCGTGCGTGAGTCAAATGTGGATTTTCTGTAACCCAAAATCGCCAATTGTGTCTGCTAACGACACCATCCAGATATAAATGGGCTTCATCCGTAAACTATATTCGGCCGACATCGAAACCAGAACAATCAATCTTCTCGAGCATCTCGTTAGCGAAATGCTCTCGTTGTCGTTCAGCTTAAACTGGTATGGCGTTCCGGCATTGAATCTTGTAAGGAAACATGTGTAACGATCTCCGCAGGATTCTGTACGTGCTGGATGGTTGGATTTCGGATTCAGCTGCAAGTCTGCGGACAGATTTATTCGGATTACGCTCAACAACTGCAGCAAGCCTTGTTGAATTTTCAGGAGTAACGACGGAGTGGGTCCGACTCACATTTCCGACTAACGCATCGGCCACGTTGCCTATCTGTTGAAATTTTTTGAAAAGCTTACGAATTGTTTTCCCATCTGGGCCTTTTGCGACTTGAAATCGCGTTTGAAAATCTCTCCTTGTGGCAGTAGTACTCTGATTTAATCGGTGGTACTCCAACACAATAAAGATACGTTCCTCCACGGTATACATCACTTTCGGAATTATTTTCACTATACGCTAATAGTGGTCAGATTTCAATGGCGAAATCTTCGACGACTAGTATTTCTATGCTTCTGAACTCTCTTTAGAATTATTCTTAACGATCTCAGCACCATCTATAGGTGCTATTTTTAACTAAATTTTTAGATATATGTATAAGATTCTTACGATTTTTTAAATAAACATACCACTGGTTTCATGTTTCTATCTATCACCATTTCCGGGTTATTGATTTTTAAAGTTAGGGGTTCTTTGTGAAGCACCCTGTATATATATATATATATACAGTGGTGGCCAAAAGTGTGGATATTTTTTGAAAGTTTCATGTTTTTCAACTTTGTGTGCTTGCAGAATATATTAATTTTCACTTAAATACAAACGTTTATATATCAAATTGAAGGTAATGTAATGTAGAATTTAATAATAAAAACATTATTACAATATCTTTATTACAAAAAAAGTCATGCAACTAATAGTAAGATCTATCTTAGATTTGCATTTTTTAAAGTGATACTTACACAATCAATACTTAGTAGGATAACCCTTATTTTTTAAGATAGTTTCACAGCGTCTTTTCATCGAGTGAACGAGTGCTTGGAGTTCATCTTTCGTAATCACATGGCGCCAAGAATCAATTATAGCTTTAATAAGTTGTCTTTTATTGGATGGACGTTTTTTTCGTACAAGAATTTTCAAACGTCGCCACAAATTTTCAATTGGATTGAGATCAGGGCTGTTTCCTGGCCATGGTAATATATCAATGCCTGTATTTTGAAACCATGCTTTGCATACTTTTGCTTTGTATCATTGAGCTGAATCCTGCTGAAAAATAAATGGTGCGTTGTTGGGGAAGAGATCCCTGATGGAAGGTATCAATTTTGATTCCAGGACAGTTTCGATGTATTTTTTGGCATTCAGGATGCCATGAATCCCTTGAATTCGGCCCACACCATCTGCAGACATACATGCCCAAATCATGACATTTGTTGGGTTTTTTGTAGTTGCTTCAATGCAATCAGGATGAAGTGTTTCTCCTACTCTACGGCTCACGTATTTTCTACCATCACTACCAAAGAGCGATATTTTACTCTCATCGCTCCAGCTTACTTGCTTCCATTGATTTTCTGACCATTTAATGGGTTCTTTTGCCCACGTAACTCGTTTTACGCGTTGATTTTGATTTAAATATGGTTTTTTCCTTCGAATTCTAGCTTGTAGTCCAAATCCTGATAACCTTCTTCTTATTGTTCTTGAACTTACTGCAATACCAGCTGCATTCATTTCACATCTAATGGCATCTGATGAAATTTTTCTATCGGCAGAAGCATTTGTGCATTTTTTTCGGCCTGATTTGGCTTTATTTTCCACTGATTTCGTTATTTCATAACGTAAACAGAACTTTCGTACACCAGAACAAGTCACTGAACCACCAACGTGTCTTGCAATTTCAGCATAAAAGAGGCCATTTTCTCTCAATATGACAATTAGGCTTCTTTTTGTAGATGTCCAATTAGTTCTTCTTGATGATGACATTGTTTAAAATTACTGTAATTAGAAAAAAGGACTTTAAATATTCAAAAACAGCAATATTCTATTTAATTGTACTAGTATGCATCATTCCGCAAAATATTTCCACAACAATGACTCTTTTACCATCCAAATTACCTAAACTATACTTACAGACATTTGATTGGTCCTCAGAACAGTGTTTGTGATTGGCTGGTACGCTTTTATTACAAAACACGTCCTTATTCAAAACGGTTTGTGTTTGTTTGTTCTACTAAAATGAGCATAACGTTTTTTGTAATACAGATATTGCAATACTGTTTTTAGTATTAAATTCTACATTAAATTATCTTCAATGTGATATATAAATGTTTGTATTTAAGTGAAAATTAATATATTCTACAAGCACACAAAGTTGAAAAACATGAAACTTTCAAAAAATGTCCACACTTTTGGCCACCACTGTATATATATATATATCCGTACATATGTGTTATATATATATATTAAGTTTTGGCAAGTTTTTGCCGCAGGTGGAGAAAACCGCGGTAAAAACCGGTAAAAACCGTCCTGGCAAAAACTGATTTTTTACATATAAATGCACGTCTCATTTCTTTTACTTATCTTAAATTAACAATCACAGAATAGTAGTACAATGCATTATGATGATAACTTAATATACTCATCTTAAATACTGAGAAATTATTAATTTCATCATAAAAAAAATCTTTCATTGAAAAAAAGCCATTGTTAGTCTGATTTTTATGCTGTAATAAATTAACAATATTGAAAAATCTGCAGAAATTATAAACACTTTTAGTTTTAAAATAAGATGTATCAACCTATCAATCAGCATAATGCAATATTTCAGAGATGCAAAATATAAGCAGTAGTAAGTAAGTACGTGTATTAATATATTGTGTTCAAATAAGTGAAATCTTAAATTTCCTTTAAAAAATTAAATATTTTAATAACAATAACATAAAAAATTACAAATTCAACATTTAGCGGCACTTTCATCACCATGATCATCATCATTACAAAATAATTCTCTTTCCAGAATTCCATAACAAAAAACAAGTTTGGAAACATTACTTATTGTCAATCTATTTCGAATTTTTGAGTGGACAAAAGAGGGTTGGAAAATATTCTCTCGTTTACAGCACTATTGGCTGGGCATGCTTGCAGGTGTGCTATTAACCCCCAAAATTCTATGGAAATTTCACATGACTTTGCGACACTTCTCCACCACTTATTGGCATCAGTTGTCATACTTACTTGCTCTGAAAACGATGTACTTTGGAAAGGTTTTTCTTTTAGTTCAAATTTCACGGAATATGATGGGAAAGATAGATTTATTTTTTGTGGCCATTCTCTGGCCTGTTCTTTTTGTTCGTAACTAAGGTGCTCACCCTTATATTTTGGGTGTAACAAATAGGCAAGAAGATGCCAGGGCAAAATTGCTTTTTCAAACCTTTTTTTAACTTTTACAAAATAGGGTTTTAAATTATCATCCTTCAGCAAATTGCACCATAAATGGTAAGCATCTTCTATTGTTCTTGAATCAGACTGCAAGATATCTAAAGCTGTTGAGACTGGTTTTAATTGCTTAATGAGATCTTTTACTTGTAGCAAAAGATTAAAATCATGTATGCGAGCAATGATATTTTGGTCCATTTCTTGTAAATGGCCATTTGATACTTTTATATATGAATTATGATTTCGTTCAAAAGTTTCTAGGCAAGTCAACTGACTATTCCATCTAGTACTTCCTGGTAACTGAGGTGAAACATATTCACTACATTCTTTCAGCCATGCTGAAGGAGCACGGTGGTTTCGAAAATATTTATGAACCTCCACTACATGCTTAATGATAGTAGAAAGTGTAATGTCTTCCCCAAGGAGGTTTAACCAATGAGCTGCACAACCATATGATATCAGACATGAATTTTCACTTTCATACTTTAGTTCCAGCACCCGTCTCATTTTTTCCATATTTTTAGCATTGTCAGTTACTATGCTTTTTATTTGGCAATCATAATTTTTTCCAACAGTCTGAATAATATCACTGCATTCTTTTGACAAGAGTTCTGCTGTCTTTTTGGTGGCAGCTGTATCCTCTACGTCTACAATATATGATTTTCCATCAACTCGAACACATGAAGCAGTTATGGGTTCATTGTGGATGTTACTCCATCCGTCGATAACAAGTGTACCTTCTCTGCCTTTCAAAGTTTCATGTACTAATTCTTCCATTTGACTGTGAAAATAATCTAAAGATTACCTGCCAATTCTTTGCGTAAAGGCGGTTTGTAACTTGGTCTCAAGATGTGGATTAAGTTTTTAAATGCATCACTTTCCACAACGTTAAATGATATGTTGCAAGCATAAAAGAATTTTGCAACAATGAGATCTATCCTCCTTTTATCTTGATCTGAAGTTTTTGACACAAATTTGTTTATACTACCTTCTAAATATCTTGCCTTTTCTAAAAGAGGCTGTGACTTGTCCACCTCTTCATCAATCACTGTATCACTGTTATTCTGGTTTAAATCTGCTTGTCTTTCAGATGAAGATGATGCTTCCACATTCACACATTCATTTGTAACAATTTTTACACAGCTTGAAACATGTGCCCTCATTCTGATTGCTTTATTGCTCTGAATGTTTCCACATTTTTTACACTTAGCAACAGTTTTTCCATCGACAGACAACTTATAAAAGGACTCCCAAATTGGATCTTGTCTTCTTTCTCCTTTATTCATTATTTCTTGCAATTGTTATTTCTTTATCTTCTGCAGCCAAGCTTAGAATCTAAGCTATCAAAAACAAAATGGCTAAAGTTACTTCTCAGATTAACTGTAAAACTGATAAGGGGAGAACTGAAAACAGGAATTTTGTGCACCTGCTGTTGTGTTGATTCCTGATTGGTAATAGGGGCGAGGAAGAGACAAGAGTAGTGCAAGAAAACAGAATAAGAATACATTTTTGGTTTATACTTTTGTTTATTTTTACCAAGAAAACACTTGGTTTCATTTGTTGTTATGATTCCTTTTCATATAAACTGCATCACTGCATTTAGTTATGCAAAATTGGATTTTTGCCGGTTTTTATATATATATATTTATATATATATTGGTTTTGTTATATATATATATATATATATATATAACAAAACAAAACCAGTTTTGTTATATATATATATATATATATATATATATATATATATATATATATAACAAAATTTAAAAATTTTCGCGATTAATGTATCTCTATTTATTCCAAAAACCTCATATCTAAATTCAATATTTAATGGCAGTTAGTTAACTAACTAAATTGCGTCTTTATCTTTAAATTATTAAAAGCTACTTAATATCCATCACTTAAAAACCCGCATTCTTTCCTTTTTATATTTCTAAATTCCTGAAAAGGCTAAATTTATTTTAATAATTTCCGATATTAAATGTAACTTGCAAAATCATAAAATCTTTTTCTTATATTAAAATGTAAAACATTTTATTTTAACTCCATTCTGGCTTTGATCCAAGTTCGAAAAACCATTTCTCTTATTTCCTTTTTTTTCCTTTTCGTGCACGTAAAAATTATTCCATTTTTCCAAACCAGTAATTAATGACAATCAGTTATCTTAAAACTCATCTGGTTCACAGCTAATTTATAGAACATTATAGAATTATCTAGAAACTTCTTTGGCGCCTTTTCTTACAGGAAACCATTTTAACTCAAAATTCTGACGCTTCTCGCAAAAATAATAAAATCTTTTTCTTATATTAAAATGTAAAACATTTTATTTTAATTCCATTCTGACTTTGATCCAAGTTCGATAAAACATTTGTCTTATTTTCTTTTTTTCCTTTTCGTGAACGTAACAATTATTCCATATTCTCAAACACGTAATTAACGATAATCAGTTATCTTAAAACTCATCTGGTTCTCAGCTAATTTATAGAACATTATAGAATGATCCCGAAGCGTCTTTGGCTCCTTTTCTTACTGGAAATAATTTTTCCTCAAAATTCTACAGCTTCTCGCAAAGAATCCCGGTTCTCCATTGGCGCATCGGCAATCACGTGACACCCCCTTATTCATACTTTTCTCGAAATCATATATCGCTTTTCCGTGCTTCCGAGAGACAGTCGAAAAGAGAGGCGCTGGGACTGTGTTCTGCGTTTTGCTATTAATAAATTAAGAACGCTCGCCTGGTAATGGTGAAATTGACTAGATATTTCTTTCTGTGACTACTTCTCGATGGATACATAAGGCTATTAACCACTACAGCCACCATGCTCATTTTTAATTAAAAATCTGTCGTAATGTGAAAAGAGAACTCTGCCTGATTTATTAAGCCTCCACATAAAAACTTGTTGGTGATTCGATGAAGTTTTTTCTTCTACCTACTCACATAATATCTGCTGTGACTATTCCGACTGCAATGGAAACCCCTAGTGAGGAAACGACTTCGGCTGACTTTCGAAAAAGTACATCCAGTATTGAAATACCATTTATAAAAAATGAAACTGCCACTGCACTCATCATTTGTCGTCCTTAAATCGTCACATAAGGAATTGAGTGTCGTGACGATTAATGTAGTTTGAGCTATGTTCGTGTGCAAAGAGAAACAAAGCTGTCTGTCTTCTACGTGTTCAAGTGTTTACTTGTGGCCTTAGATCTTCAACTAGGATAAAGTGTGTATAAGATGGAATGTATCAAAAAACAGCAGGAAGGAGAAATAAAAAATAGGTGAATTTAATTACTAATTGCGACAAAAATATTAACCGATAGCCATACCAGGTAAATTTTGAAGTGGTACTAAGAAGAAACAACCCCAAATATGTAAGTTATATTGTTGTTTTTTAATGTTTTGATTGATATTTAATGTATTGTTGTTATTCTTTTCATAGATTTTATTATTATTATTGTTATTCTGAAAAAACGAAGTTAATTATTGTTAAAAATATCTTATTCTAAAAAAATTATATTTGTTCTTAAAAGTAAATTTTAAGCCTTTAAATCATAAGAAAAATGCCAGTTTGTGAAAATTCAGTTTTTCTTTTCACCCATATGAAAAATGTTTCAGTGAAATTCGGTGAAATATAATGTTTTTTAGATTAAATTATTCTTGTTGTTATGATTTCTTTGTATGCAGTAAATTTATTTTGTGAAAATTTTTATATTCTGAAATTTTGATGGGAGATATTTTTTTAATGGCGATTGAGAATTTATTTTTAAAAGAAAACAGAATTTCATCTTTTGTTCGATTAAATCCTGGTTGAGCTAAATTAAAAATAATAGAATTGCATTTTTATTTTGTTGATTTCTGTTAATAAACAAGCAGACGATTTTCACTCTAAAATAATATTTCTTAAACCATGTCTATTCAAAACAGCTATGATGAAAAAAAGTCTGAGAAAGATTGATGCGTATTTTAAACGAGTTATTTTCATGAGAAGGTGATACTTGGAAATAATTGATACACAGATGGTTTGCATTTTAATAAAAAAATGTTCCACTAAAATATTGTGCACTTAAAATATTAGATTCATTATTATACTTCCTGATTAATTGCAGCTGTTCTTAAGGGATTTATAATTATTTACTATAAATTAACTTATTATTGTGTGTTTTAACAATGTTATTAAGCAATTATTTTTATATTATAAGTATATTTTTTGGTTATTTTAATACAATTTCCAGGAAATCATATGTTAGCAATTGAGAAAAGGATTTCTGTGTTATCTTAAGATAAGATTTTAAAATTAATTTAATTAGTTTGTTGCTGCTCATTTGATAAACTTAGTTTATCAGGAGAGTAGTAAGAACGTAATTTAGATGCATGAACAAACCCGCATCCTTATTTTCTCAAATGATTTTAAATTATTTCATGAGCATTCAAAAAGTCTAAAACATACACAACAATCTTCACATTCATTATCACACCATATTAAATTTCTGCTTTCCAATAGCTCTATCTACAATAACTAAAATTTTATAAAACTTTAAAATTCTTAAATGTAAATAAAAAACTTCCTTTTTCAACACTACCAAGTGCACTCTTGATGGCCCAAAGGATGTTGCTTGTTTTTTGTTAATTCTTGAATTTATAAATTGTAATTTATACTAGCGTAAATTATATGTTTTGAATTTAGGAATTTTCTAGAATTAATGTTGAAAAAACTAAAAGTAATAAATATAAGTTTCAAATTAAATTAACTATTTTTGATACTAAATTTTTATAGTAAATCTTAATCATATTATTTTTATAAACTATATTTACTTTATTTACTTCAGTAAAAGTCTTAAATTATATTCTTGAAAGTTCATATTTATGTAAATATTGTGTAATATTGTAGTGTAGAATTGCAATAATAGTATTTTAAATATAGTAGTTAAATTTTAGTTAATTACATTTAAATCTTATTTAAATTCTTAAACTCAAGTCTTGTCTGTATTTACTTACTTAATAAACATATGTAGAAAAGGAACATAATTTTACATTTGAAAAATATTAGTAAATTCTACCTATTGTGTCTTAAATTTACTGAATATGGTATCGAGTAAAGAGTATCAGAGAGGGGAGATCATTGTTTGAAATTGTTGGTTGACCGTCCTCTTCTAAATGTTCTAGGTTACTAAATTCATTTAGTGTTGGAAATAATATTGTTATTGATTTTATATGTGTTTCGGCTAGCAAAAAGTTATTTCCTTATCCTTCCTAAAATAAGCAAACTAATCTAATTTTTCTATGTAATTATTTTCTTCCTCAACCAAAAATTTCTATTTAAAAGCTACGTTAATTCTCTGTGATATTTACGTTTTTACTGTAGAAAAATATAATGTGATATATTGTTGTGATTGTTAAAATATATTGTAATTATTATTATTATTACTTATTTTTGTTATTACTTATTACAGAATATTAGTATTATTTATTATTGTTACTATTTTACTTGAGAGTACTCTATATTTATTATTATGATGATTAAGAGTTTTATTATGAAAAAAGATATAATTGATACTAAGTTTTAAAAAGCATGCTGTTATATTTTGACAGAAAATATTAGTTATGATATGATTTGTGGTACCAAAAATTAAGATGATATAAAGAAATTGACATAATTTTACTCTAATTTCCATACTGGACAGAAATCAGTTGTTGTGACTGGAATAGAATACAGTAGGGAAAACATCTTGAAAGTCATAGACAAACACTATTTATTTCAATACACGGACATAACATTTACACACAGATAGAATAAAACAACATTGAAACTTGAGTTATATCTTATCTTCGAATAATAAAATCGTACTTTGTTTTACCTCGTACCGTTACCAATAGCAACATATTAATTATCTGTTGCCAGATATTACAAGTCTCCCACGCTTAAAAATAAAGTTAACAGGAACAAAAAGATTCGATAATTAGCGCATAACAAAGTCATGTAAATAAGACGGCAGTCTACGCTGTCGGATTGATCTTCGAATCAAACTATCGGTGTTGCGTTAAACAGGAGATCTTTGGACAATTAGTTGTTGATGTTGACGTCTTTCGGGTTGAGTAAATGTGTCGGAGTTATCTGCGTATTGTGCTGCTGCAGTCAAAGCCGGGAGTCTTCTCCACAAAGGTTGCACAGAAGCTGGTTCTGTTGATTTGTCTTCTGAATCTATGTCTGGAGTAAACGAAACAGTTTCTTTATATTCCCGATAGTTTCAATTGATTGATATGTCTTTGTAACATATATCCATTGTCTAAAGTTACTTTGTAATGGAGTTATCCATATTTTTCCGTAATTGTGCCTAATTTCCATGTAACTTGATTTTTATTGAACCATCGAACTTGAACTCTTTCTTCCACGTTTAATTGTCGGAACTTAATTATATAACCGGAATATTTCATATGTTTTGCTGGTCGAATGGCATCAAGTTGAATTCTAATATTGCGTTGAAAATACATTTCTGCTGGAGTTTTGCTATCTGATAAAAGAGTTTCTCGATAACGAAATAATATTTCATGAACTTTTGTATGCATAGATAAAGACTCTTTACTCATAGCTTTTAATCGAGTTTTCAGAATTTGTACATGCCGCTGAGCCAATCCATTTGTTGCTGGGTGACATGGGACAATAAATTATTGAAGAATTCCATGCTTTGAGCAATATAACTGGAATTGTTCACTTAAGAAAATTTTTCATTGTCTGAGACCATTACTCTTGGGAAACCATGGGTCGGAAAGATATCAGCTAACATTTCGATGTTAGAGGCAGAAGTTGGAGAATTGCGACATATTTTAACTTCAGTCCATTTTGATTTCGCGTCGACGATAATTAGAAAGAAATGACCTTGAAATGGACCTGGATAATAAATATGTATGCGATCCTAATTTTCGTCTGGCTCGTCCCAGGGGTGGAATACTTTTGAAGGATTTTTCTTAATTTAAGCACACGCTTTACATGATTTTGACAGATGTTCAAAGCTCTATCAATACCTTTCCAGTGAACGCATCGACGTGCTAACTGTTTCATTTTAGTAATTCCAATATGCGTTTTTTTGTAATTCTTCTAAAATTGATTTCTGAAGTACTTTTGGAATAATTATCCGTTGTGATTTAAACAAAATTCCTTCGCCAAAAGTAAATTCATATGCACGATATGGATTTTCTTCGATTTCTTTCTTTATTTTTGCTAATTCTTCATCTGTGTTACTTTACGTATAGTTTTGAAATTTAGCAATTCTGTTGAAATTGCTTTAATAGATGACATACAAACATAATTTATTTCGTTGTTAATGGCCATATCACTTGATTCTCCTTTTTGGACAACTGGAGCTCTAGAAAAACAATCTGCTTCTACATTATCACTACCCTTTTTGAAAACCACTTCCTAATCGAATGCTGATAAAAATGTAGCATATCTAAACAATCGTCCTGAAGTCATGGGAGGCAATTTTACATGTGGGTGGAAAATTCTTGTTAGAAGTCTATTATCAGTAGCTAACTTAAAATTTCTTCCGAATAAATAATTGAAAATGTGCTGAACTGAAAACACAATGGCTAGAGCTTCTCGATCGAGTTGTGAGTAATTTTGTTCGGCTGCTGTTAAGGATCTTGATGTAAATGCAATGGTCGTTCTTGATCATCTATAATATGTAATAGAACACCGGCGATAAATACAGGACTAACATCACAAGAAAGAATGATTGGTAAATTAGGATCATGTGGAACAAGAGAGTACTCTCTAGAAATTTCACTTTTCAGGTTGATGAAGGCTACTTCACATGCTGCTGTCCAACGGAATCTAACGTTCTTTCGAAGAAGCTGTCGAAGAGGATATGCGATTGTTGAATTGCGTGGCAAGAAACGAGAATAATAAGTAACCATTCCCAGGAACCTCCGTAGTTCTTCCACATTCGAAGGTCTTGGCATTTCATTAATTGCTCTTACCTTTTCAGGATTTTTTAAAATTTTATTTAATTCAATAACTTGACCTAAATATTCGAATTGTTCTTGAAACAGCACATATTTGGTGTGATTTAAATGTAGATCATATTTTTTTAACCTTTGAAGACATAATTCTAGATTTATTCTACACTCTTCTTTTGTTTTTCCATGCACAATAATACTTTAAAGTTTTGGGTAGATCTCGAAGTATCTGATCTAGAATTCGATTGAACTCGCTAGGGACAGTCTTTATTCAAAACGACAATCTATGCATGCGATAAGTCACTCGATGTGTGGTTATTGTCTGAATAATGCTACTTTCTTCGTCAACAGAAACATGGAGATAAGCTCTGAACAAATCTAAGAGACAAAAATACTTTGAATTTCGGAGGCTATTAGGAATTTCATCTATTCGTTGATTTGGATAATTAGCACATACAAGTCTTTCATTTACTCCAACTTTGTAATCGACCCAGAGTCGTACACCTCCATCAGCTTTTGGCATCACTACCGGAGGTGATCCCCAATCGCTAGTAGCTATCTTCGAGATTAATCCTTGAGATTCAAGCGTATCTAATTCTCTCTCAACCTTTTCACGAAGTGCATACGGAACTTCTTTTTCCTTATGAAAAACTGACTTACTATTTTCACGGAGCTCTAATGACACTTTCACATCTGGAATACATCCTACTTTCTGTTAAAAAATTTCTGTATACATAGAAATAACATCTTCCAGACTTTCTATAGATTTTACTTGTGAATTATTGGAGTTTTCTGGCTCTTTCGAGAATGCTAATTCCGAGACGTCGAATCCATACACGTCCTAACAAAGCATCAAAATTTTCCGGGACGATATAAATTTCTTCACGTGACATTTTCCCCTGGTATTCTACATTTACAGTGACTTTTCCATCTGAAAGAAAGACATTACCAGTGCATGATCGGAAAGCAATAGTTGAATCTTGAAGTTGGACAAGAATTTTCAATTTATAAAATTTATCTCGGGGAATAAAAGTAAACCCTGCACCTGAATCCACTGAAAACGGTACATTGTGGCCTTCAATGTTCACTGTAGCAAAATATTTTTCAAGATCTTTAGTTTTTCCCTTTTTATTTTGAAAAACATCTATTATTTTATTCACACCATAGTGAGAAAATATTTCTTTTTCCGTAATATAATTCACTGCATTTGTCTTATCTGTGTTAGTCTTAACTTTTCCGCTTAACAATGTGCGAATGCAAACTTTTGCAATATCACCTGTTGGTTTACATGCACTGCATTTACGAGAATTGCAATCCAACCTGCATGTTTTTTCAGTATGATTATTTTTAGCGCACCGAAGGCATAAATTGTTTATTCCCAATTTTTTGTAATCAATTCGGGACCGTGAACTTGATCTTTGGTTCAAACGGTCTTTTGGTCTAGTCACATCTGGAGCGTCAATATTTCGAAACCTTTTTAATTTCACCTGTATCGGTTAAACTATTTAACTTTTTCGACAATTCACGATTATCAGTTCTGGAAACCTCTAAAGCAATAGATTTTTTACTTATATCATCAGATGTACTGACGTCTGACTGTAAAATTTGCTTGCGAATGGAAGCATCGTATATGCCGCGAATAAATTGAGCACGTAAAAATATATCAGCCATAGACACTTTACAATCACAAGGAGAAATAAATTCACAGTTCGCTATATCACGTCTAAGTGTAGCAATATAATCAGGAATTGTATGATTTTCACCCTGATATGTTGAAAGAAACTTATGTTGCGACACAATTACGTTTTTCTAAGGGAAAAGGTGTCCTTCGAAAGCCTTTACTAGCTGCGTAAAAAATAATTCTGATGGTATTTTAGGAGATACCAATGCCGATAACATATTGTAATTTGTTGCTCCTATGGAATTAAGGACAATTTGTGCACAACATTGTTTTTTAGAAAAAATATTTTTCATTTGATGATAATTTCCAAAACGCTGAATATAGTATGTAAAGGATTCTTTCTTAGCATCAAAACAAACAAAGGGTTGTAATAAAACTGGCTTTATCTACACGGTTTCAGTAGTTGAATTCCGCGTTGAAGCATCTGAAGATTGTATAGGCAAAAACCTTTCGAAAAATTGCTGTTGTTGATCTGAAAATGCCGTCATTAATTCTTTAAACGGATGAGCATCCATGTTGAATAAATTTCGGGGTAACGTAAATTACAAAGTTTACACTTGAAATCAAATAAAAACAAACCTAACCTCATCGCCAAAAACGGTTGTGACTGGATTAGAATGCGGTAGGGAAAATATCTTAATAGTTATAGACAAACACTATTTATTTCAATACAAGGGCATAACATTTGCAAACAGATAGAATAAAACAACATTGAAACTTGAGTTACATCTGATCTTCGAATAATAAACATCGTACTTTGTTTTACCTCGTACCGTTAACAATAGCAACATATTAATTATCTGTTGCCAGATATTACACCAGTTGTCAAGTAAATTGGTTAAATACCCAATTGATTTGAAAAAAAATAAAGTGAGTACAAATGAAAGTGAGAAATATTTACAATGATAAATCTTGTGAAATGCTATAATGCACTTAAGTAATATAAAAGAGGACTTTTTAAAATTTCAACAAAATAGGACTTTCGATGAACATAATATCTTATAGTTATGTTGAAATAATGCAGTTTTAGGAATCTAAAATTTTATAACTAGTGTTGAGGACAGTAATCTGAGGACTTTAAAAATTTCCTAAAAGCAGACTGTGTGAACTTGGAACTAAAAATTTCAGATTTCCAGAATTTTCAGAAAATTTTAGTCTCAACCTGAGAAATTTTAATTAATTAATTAATTAATTTATTTATTTATTATTTCTATTAGTATTTTATTGCTTATTATTATTCTTATTGTGTTATTGTATTATGATATTTTCACACTTATTATTTGTAAGCTAAATCAGTGTCTTTGTAACCATTTTGCATTGCAGGGAGATCTTCTTTCACATCCTTCTTTTTCAAAAATTTTAACTTCAAAAATATGATACTTCGTTACCTTTGTCTGCGTCTTTTTCACCAATGCCAGTACGAGCTCCTTCTAAACTACTTCAATTTTTTTTCTCGTCTGAAACCGCCTTTTTATAAAACACTTGTTCAGCCTAGAGTTTTTAAGGAGAGGGGGGGGGGGTAATATAACAAAATTTAAAAGTTATCACGATCCGCTAAATTATTTTCATCCCATCCCATTCTAAATTACTCTCTAATATTTATTTCCTACGTTTATTAATGTATCTTAACTCTATTTATTCCAAAAACCTCATATCTAAATTCAATATCTAATGACGGCTAGTTCACTAACTAAATTGCGTCTTTATCTTTAAATTATTAAAAGCTTCTTAATATCCATCCCTTAAAAACCCTCATTCTTTCCTTTTTAAATTTCTAATTTCATAAAAAGGCTATATATATTTTAAAAATTTCCGATATTAAATGTAACTCGCAAAATCATAAAATCTTTTTCTAATATTAAAATGTAAAACATTTTATTTTAATTCTATTCTATCTTTGATCCAAGTTCGATAAACCATTTCTCTTCTTTTCTTTTTTTTTCTTTTCGTGAACATAAAAATTATTCCATATTCTCAAACCAGTAATTAACGATAATCAATTATCTTAAAACTCATCTGGTTTACAGCTAATTTATAGAAAATTATAGGATGATCTCGAAGCGTCTTTGGCGCCTTTTCTTACAGGAAACAATTTTTCTCAAAATTCTGACGTTTCTCGAAAAGAATCACGGTTCTCCATAGTCGCATCGGCCGTCACGTGACCCCCGTATTCATACTTTTCTGGAAATCATATATCGCGGTTCCGTACTTCCGAGAGACAGTCGAAAAGAGATACGCTGGTTGCGTGTTTGGTGTTTGAGCTACTAATAAATTACAACGCTTGCCTGTTAATGTTGAAATTTACCAGATCTTCCTGTGACTGCTTCACGATGGATACTTAAGGCTAATAACAACTACAGCCATCATGCTCATTTTGAATTGGAAATCTGTCGTAATGTGAAAAGAGATCTCCGCCTGATTCATTAAGCCGCCAAATAAAAACTTGTTGGTGATTCGATGGAGTTTTTTCTTCTACCTACTCACATAATATTTGCTGTGAATATTCCGACTGCAATGGAAACCCGTAGCGAGGAAACGACTTCGACTGATATTTGAAAAAGAACATCCAGTACTGAAAAATCATTTCTAAAAAATGGAACTGCCACTGCACTCATCATCTCTCGACCTTAAATCCTCACATATATATACCTGACATTTGTCACTCTCTTATTTGGGAACCGATTTGGATGGGACTGAGTATGTGTTGCAAAACGGCGGCCAGTTAAATTTGATTTCATTTTTAAAAATTCAAAAAGATGTTCAAAAAAATTATAAATTGAAAAAATATTTCCGTTAATTGTTAGAACGTGATACAAGGATTGTGGAACATTTTTTTTGTTTCGGCTATATCTTAAAAAATGGATGAGATATGGTAGTTTTAAATTCGAGGATGGCTGAGATTTTGAAACAATCTGATGTTTGTTATGCTGTAACTCTCGTATTTATGAAACGATATGAATGTGACTGATCATGTGTACAGAACATACCAAGGTCTCGACCGAGTTCGTTGGCCAGCTTCACGCACCAACTTGTTTCAAAATGGTGGCCAGTTAAATGTTTTTTTTTTAATTGGAAAAGATATATAAAAAATTATAAATTGAAAATGTTGTTTCCGTTAAGTGTTAGATCATGATACATGGATTCTGGAACACTTTTTGTTTTGGCTTTATCTTAAAAAATGGCTGAGATGTGACAGTTTGAAACTTTAGGGTGGCTGACATTTTGAAACAATCTGATTTTTGAAACAACGTGATTTGTTGTTGTTTTGTAATCTGAAATTCGCATTCAAATTCAGTATTAACGAAAACCGGGATTGAGTCGTCTATAATCGGGTTCCAAGCATTTTAGCTTCGGATGTTTGAGTAAAATGAATTGATTTTTTAAAAACATGGACTGTGAAAGCCACCTTTTCTTCCCGCTACACGTCGGAAGGACTTTATTACACAGAACCTTCCTACATTAATAGTATTTTTTTGTATTATTATTATTAATTTTTATTTCTCTTTCTCATGTTTAAAATTTAAGCGTTTGTTAAGTATTAGCACAAAATAATAATTTTAAATATTTTAATTTGGTAAAATCTAAGGCAGTATAAGAATTTGGTTAAAGAACTTGATAATATTTGAATTCGGTAAGTGTACGCACAGTATTCAAAAAAAGAAAAGGAAGGAGAATGGGGAAAAGTAAGAAAAAAAAGTAGTCGAGATTTAGGTTAAAGAGTCCAAAAAAGTGTATGTACAGTTTTAAAAAAAAGAAAGAAAGTAAAAGTAAAGAAGGAAGAATGGTCATAGTTTTTGTAAATATTTCAATTTGGAAAAGTGCACGCACGGTATGATAGGTTGAATAATCACTGATTGAAAAATTTTTACATTTGGAAAAAGTTTTGTACATATTTGTTTAATTTTTGTATAGCATTTTTAATTTAATTTCAATTAAATTTAAGCAAAGTATGTAATGCACTGTTAAAAATTCCCGTTCAATATTGAGCCAATATATGGAGTAAAATAATGAAAAGTACCAAAATATGGTACTTCTTAATTTTCAAAAACAACATTTCATGGTGTAACCATAAATTGGCTATGTTGCACGGAATTTTGGTAATACTCAACAGCCAATCAAAAAACTGATTTATGCGTATGCCTCCCTTGCCTTTATGAGATAAGCGAAAGAATTCAATTTTTCTCCGCCATGCCTAGGATTAAAAGAAATGAATATTATTAAGATGATTGAATATTGATTGGTACGAAAAGGTAAGTCTTTTTTTAATTAAATCTTCTATTCATGTAGATTTTGCATTTTCTGAATATGAGTTAAATAGTTTTTATCTTTTTTAGAAAAGTATTGATCTCGTTTTCATAGTTTAATGCTGTAAAATTATTGATTTCACAAGCGATCGCCAATTATATGCCTGCTTCATGTAACTGTGTGAAATATAATTAAATAACAACACTTAGCAAAAATTTATCATGATTCCATTCGTTTGGTCTTTATGCATAAACGAATGAGTAATAAATAGTTTATTCTTTCTATTCGATACTGTGATGTGAAACACTTTAATTTGCCTCTTATCGAAAATGGTGATTCAGAAGAATCTTGACTTATGGCTTCATTCATAGGACATATAAACATTAAATTGCAGTGATTTGAGATTGCGTTTATTCATGTTGGATTCCTATTTTTTACAGTTTTCTGAATGTAATCACTTACAGTGTATAACATGGGTATTTTATTTTTGTGGAGTGAAATATGAAATTTATATGATTTGGATATTACGAAAATGTTTTTACGTTGAAAAATAGCATTAGTCTGTGAAAATTCTTTTAACAGTTCTTATAGGTTTTAATATAAGAAGTGGAACTTTTTAAGGATGAATTTTTTTATTCTAATATTTTAAATTATTATTTAAAATTCTAAATCTTCATTTCAGATCTATTTCACATTTATTATTATTTGTTTAAATTAATAGGAATTTTCCATACTATCATATCGTAAGATTTTTTAAATGTTGTTAAATCTAATAACGGAAAAGCATTTTATTCATCTATTGTAGTTTATGTTGTTGTTTAATAGTACAAGTAAAAAAAATAATTTTTTTAATGTTTTTTAAATTGGTATATTATTTTTTTTAATTGTATGTAGGCGTTTTTCTGCGATATTTTGTTTATGATTTTTAATTTTGAAGATTGAGTAATGTAAAAACATTTATTTATAAACTTTCTGTATCAATTGTTAAATTTACTTTCATTGCAAACGCATTTGCTACATTTATGATATAAGTAATTATGGCACTTAAATATGAAACATTTCATTTAAAAATAAAAATATTTATATCTGATATGACAGTTTATGGAAAAATCTGCTTTAGTAAGCATATATTTTTTAATTTCATATTTACTTTTATAATATAGGATAGTATATATTTTTAAAGAGATTAATATCTGGTTATTTATTCAAAATTATTTCGAAACAATGGAGAAGAGTCCATATGCAGTCATTTCTTTTCTTTTTTTTTCTGCTTTTTTTTCTATTTCCTACGTTTTTCTTATTTTATAAAAAATAAATAAATTTAAAGGAAAGAAGTTAAATAGATGACAGTCATAGATAAATTTAAAAACGCTTTGGGGACTTTTTGCAAAAAAAAAAAAAAAAAAAAAAAAAAAAAAAAAAAAAAAAAAAAAGAACGAGATTAATATTTTTCCATAAAATATATAAAATCTATTTAGCTGATATTCTCAAGATTTCCAATTCTACTGGAATCTATATATTTAAAACTAAAAGCATGTTTTGTCAAATTCCAACAAAATTGGGCCCAATACGCATGCGTCAGAAATTGCTCCAGGTTGACCGCTTTTAATAAAGTGAACGATTCACAGTTAAACGCTTAACCTCTAATTTTTCTATTCAGCCAATCAACTAAGGGCTGTTTCTTTCCAGAAACGGATTTGGATTCTTTAGGATTGAGAAGTCGATTCATATACCGGTTACCGCTGCTACGTACATAGCTTCCTCCATCCTCCATCCTCCACGCTGATGTGATGATCAAAATTAGGGATTTTCAATGTTTATATTATTTATTATATTTTGTATAAATATCTAGGTGTCGATTTCGGTTTTAGCGTTTCGTCAAATCGATCTAGACGGAAATTGCCTTTTAAGAGCTCTTTCCCTCTGTTTAAAATTTGAACCCTTATAGTTCGCTTATTATCGTTTATTATTTATTCGTACAGTGTTACGATTACTACAATAAAACTCATAATATGTGTGAAAACGGTGATTTGTTCCATTTAGGCTCATTTAATGTTCGCCAAACAAGGAATTATTTTCGAAATCATACGTTTTAAAACATACATTTTTGAAAATTTGTATCTTTTGATGTATAGAAGTTTAAAATATCCAGGTTATATGGTACTATAAAAATATTATCGATTGTACTGGTAATACAAATTGGCTAATCATTATTTATTCTGGTTTGTTGAATTCTTTGGATTCACCATATTATGTTTGCTAAATTGAACTGGATGGAGAATTTTTATAGTATGATCAGTTCTTTTTTTCTGAAAATATATCTGCAGTTTGGCTTATTTAGCGACTTCATATGTTATTTAGGGTTATTTTAATTTTAATTTATTACTTTTAGCTTTTTCAACATTAATTCTTGAAAATTCCTATATTCAAAACATATAATTTACGCCAGCATAAATTATAATTTATAAACTCAAGCAACATCCCTGCCGCCGTCAAGAGTGTACTTTGTAATGTTGAAAAATGACATTTATTATTTACATTTTAGAATTTTAAAGTTTTATTTATTGTAGATAGAACTATTGGAAAACATATATTTAATATATTGTTTTTACTAATGTCTGATGGTGTGATAATGAATTGTTGTGTACGTTTTAGACTTTTTGTATGTTCATGAAATAATTTAAAATCATTAGGGAAAAAATAAGGACGTAATTCTGATACATGGACTAATTGAATTTTGCTTATACCAATTGTACTGGATGGAAACTATTTATAGTATGATCAGTTCTTTTTTCTGAAAATATGTCTGCAATCTGGCATATTTAGCGACTCCATTTGTTATTTAGGGTTATATTCGGTGTCAAATGCAAAAAAAAAGTATACAACTGATTCTCTAAATCACAAAAAGTAAAATTGATAAAAACACCACAATGCAATTTTATAAAAATTTAGATAAAACATTTAAAAAATGAAATTTCAACTTTAAAACTGGGCAAGTACATGATCAAAATTTGGCCAATTGCAGAGTATTTTATACATCTGTAATTCATTATTGGACGAAGACAACATACATTTTATACCAGATTGCATGTCCGTTCTTGCGCGATTCTTATGAAACTCATAATTTGTCACAAAATGAGGATTTTATTGATTTCGTGCTTACAAATTAAAATGGTTTCATGACAATATATATCTTTGCCCAAGAATGCGGAAGAAAAAAACTATTTTTTACTTAGGTGAAATGAATGAGGTTATTTCAGTTTTTCTTTTGTTAATCTATTTTGCCACATTCCCATATATTATGAGTTTCATAAGAATTCCCTATGAAAACATATATTTTACACTTTACTGAATGTTTTCATTTCTTAATTGAAATATCAAACTCATTATAGATAAAAAAAAGGCCAGAAATCACGTTGGTTTTTAACACTTTCCAACCTAGTTGAAAAGTGTTTATGACTTGGGTTTGTCTGGCCGTCTGGCCGTCTGCCGTCTGTCCGTCTGTCCGTGCTCTAACTCCCGTAAATATGGTCGGATTGCCTTGCAATTTTTATATGTTATTGTCGTTATCTATAGCAAGCTCCCTATTTCAACTGAAGTGTGTAGCACTTATAGTTTTTTACAGGGACACTCAAAAGAATTCTGTTACATTACGGTCTATGGGGAAAAATCATTTGCGGTTTATTTTAATGATGTTACACAATTGCAAACACATTGTAATTGATATATATCATTAAGATGTATCAGAAGAAGCTTAAAATGGAATAGGGTGTGCATAGCACTTATAGTTAATTTACAGGGACAGTCAAAAGAATTCCGTTACATTACGTCTATGGAGAAAAATCGTCTGCGGTTTATCTAAATAATGTTTCGCTATTTTAAACGCATTGAAATTTATATATATCACTAATGTGCATTACAAGAGGCTTACTACAGAATATTGTGTGTATAGCAGTCATCGTTCATTTACAGGGACACACAAAAGAATTCTCTACTGTCTGTTAACAATAATTCCTGGAAGTGCGTTTTAAATTACTGAACGCGATTTTAAAATTAACTCATTTTTTATTTATTACGTGGTGTGTATAAATTCTGTAGATCCTATACAGGGAAGCACAAAAGTTCGCGAACACATTTCCGTTTATTGACAGAAACTCCAGAAGGAGAATTTTAAACTGTGCTACGTGTTTCGTAACTGAACTAAAATTTAGCATCCTATGTAGTATATATACAAATCTATAGATCCTATACAGGGCTGAATAAAAGTATTCGGATATTTTTCCGAATATTGTATATGTTGGAAATTCCTGAAATTATGTTTTTAAATATGTTATGCGTTTTCCAAATTGTTTACTCAGATGTTATCTTTTAGCTTATTAAACGGTAATGATTTGTAAAATTATTTTGGAAGCGTTGGAAAGTGTTACATAATCTATGCTTGACGCCTGATTTTTCGTTCTTGTTGTATTTTTAAAGACGATTACTTATTATTTTAAATTATTTTTTTGTTCTATTTTTTTTTTTTTTTTTTTTTTTTTTTTTTTTTTTTTTGCGAAATTATTGACTTTGTATATAGAAACAATTCCGCAATTTTTTAATATTTGCTTAAAGTTTTATTTTCTTATAAAACTTATAATACGTGAGAAAATAGTGATTTTTTTTAACCTCATACTTGTTTTACCTCACACTTTTTAAATCTCATACTTAAATTGTTTTGATGAAAACATACATTTTACACTTCACTGAATGTTTTCATTTCTTAACAAACTCTTAATATTTAAGAAATATTTACATTATATTGTTTGTATGTATACAAATCTTGAATGTTTTGATTTGCAAACTCTTAATATTTAAGAAATATTTACATTATATTGTTTGTATGTATACAAATCTTGAATGTTTTGATTTATTATCATTGTTTTCATTATTGTGCGATGACAACATACATATTTATTCGAACGGTGTTCCGATTATTGCAATAAAACTCATAATATGTGAGAAAACGGTAATTTTTCCCCTCATACTTACAAATTATAATTGTTTTGATGAAAGCATACGCCTTACACTTCACTGAAAGTTTCCATTTCTTAGGAAACTCTTAATAATTAAGAAATATTCACATTATATTGTTTTCGACAACAGTTAATCAGTCATGTTAGTTTAAAGTTATCTCTGTATATATAAAATAAGAGATGTTTGCCTGCCTGTCATGTGTAGATGTTGTGACTGGAAAGTGTACTTCGCAGCCGGATTTTTAAATTTCAATTTAGATTTTTTGAAAAAAAAATTAAAATGTGCATATGATATAGTGGGTTAGCGGCTATTTACAGCTCTCTGTTTATACGCGGCAATGAAATAGCCAGCCAATGAGAGCAGGCGCTAAATATGGGATCCAGCGATCACAGTTATTTTGCACTTTACTTAATGTTTTGAGAGTGTCCGGCTTATCACATTGGCTTTTGTATTTTTAAAGACGATTACTTATTCTTTGTAACTATTTTTTTGTTGAGGGTTTCTGGGCGATGTTATTGATTTCATAGATAGAAACAGCTCCTTAATGCATTAATATTTACTTAAAAACCCATCATTAAAAACTCATTCTTATAAAACTCATAATATGTGAGAAAACGTTTTTTTTTTTTTACCTCAAACTTACAAATTAAATTGTTTTGATGAAAACATACATCTATACAAAAATACAAAAAACAATGTGATTTCTGGTCTGTTTTTTTATATATAATGAGTTTGATAATTTCATGAAACTGATAATATATGGGGAAGTGGCGAAAAAGTTTAACAAAAGAAAATTTGAAATAACCTCGTTCATTTCGCCTGAAGTCTAAAATAGTTTTTTCTTTTCGCATTCTTGGGCAAAGATGTATATTGTAATGAAACCATTTTAATTTGTAAGCACGAAGTCAATGAAATCCCCATTTTGTGACAAATTATGAGTTTTATAAGAATCGCCGAAGCACGGATATGCAATCTGGCATAAAATATATGTTGTCATCGCCAAATAATGAAAACAATGATAATAAATAACAACATTCAAGATTTGCATACATACAAATAATACAATGGTTACTTTTCCATTATACGGACACCATGCCAAAATATATGCTGATGCAAAATGTATGTATGTAAATGTATGCTTGGCGACAATAGTGTCCATCTAACGGAAAAGTACAATATAATGTAAATATATCTTAAATATTAAGAGTTTGCTAAGAAATTAAAACATTCAGTGAAGTGTAAGATGCATGCTTTCATCAAAACAATTATAATTTGTAAGTACCCAGCTAAAAATGAACTGCAGTGAAACTACAAAAAAAATGCAGTTGGAAAACTGCGGTGATTTGGCACAAATCCCTGCAGTTTTTTTGAAGTTGACATAACTACAAATTTACTGCAGTAAATTTGTAGTTATGTTGACTCCAAAAAAAACTGCAGGGATTTGTGCCAAATCACCGCAGTCTTCCAACTGCATTTTAAGTACACACTTACTGCAGTAAATTTGTAGTTATGTCGACTTCAAAAAAACTGTAGGGATTTGTGCCAAATCGCCGCAGACTTCCAACTGCTTTTTAACTACACACTTACTGCAGTAAATGTGTAGTTATGTTGACTTACAAAAAAACTGCAATGATTTGTGCCAAATCACTGCAGTCTTTCAACTGCATTTTTTTTGCAGTTTCACTGCAGCCTTTTAAAAATTTATTATAAAATATGTATATATATAAAATATTAATATTTCTGTATGAAAAAATCAGCACTAAAATCTAATTAAATATTTTTTTTCATATCTCAATTTATATGCAATATGTTCATAAAATATATCATGCATTCAACGATTAATCATTACTGAAAAATATTTTTCGATCATGGCTGACTTATTCAATTATTATGGTTACATTTTGAAAAATAAAAGAATTCAAGAAATTGTATGAACGACTTTACTCAAAATAATAATATTGAAAGATGTGCGAAGAGAAAACTGCGCCCGGGGAAAAGTTTCAATTTGGTGCCCCCCCCCCCTTCTTTTTGTGACAGGTAACACAAAACTGATAAAGTACAGAAACAGAAATAAATTCTATTGAATAAACATTTCGCGTTTGTGTTGGAACTTTACAAGGTTTAATTTTAATTCAGAAATTGTAAACAACTAAATAGTATAAGAGAAAATTGCACTTATTTGTTGGAGAGATCATGATATTTTGAGATAAAAAAAAAGAATGATGAAAAGAGAAAAAGAAATTCCCCAGAAAATGATCGATAACGAAAAAATGAATAAATAAATAAATAAACCGTGGTTGGTAGTATAAATTTGGCGCCCCTTCAATTTCCGCGCCCGGGGCGAAGGCCCCCTCCGCCCCCCTCTTCGCACGGCCCTGAATCATAGTACTTCAATCTTCAAGCTATGATTTTTTTATGGTATTGAATTGTTTTTATTTTTTCAATAGTTTCATTACTGGGCAGTTTCTTTGAAATCAAGGACACATGGTTATTGGCAAAAATTTAAAATCTTACTTTTAAAATTATGTAATAAATAGTGCAATTTTATAAATAAATTCAATGTGAAGAAGAAAATTGATAATTTAAATGTGTGTATTTTGAAATTTCATTGCAACAATAAAAATTGCAATTAAAAATAATTGTATATGAATTTAAAAAAAAATTAAATTATAATTCTTTATATAATGGCATATATTTTCAATCCTCTACAGAAATTTCAAATTGATAAAGCAAATAGATGCACAGGAATTTAAATCAGAGTGGACATAACTTTTTTTCTTTGTCCATTGTAACTGTGTTACCCAAGCATTTAAACATTTTTATAAAATATCCTTGTTTTTTTAATTGATGTAACGGTTTTGATTATTCAATATGTACTTACTGCCTCCCCCCCCCAAAAAAAAAAAAGATTTTCTTTGTAGCTTGTGAGAATATATATTACGAAGCTTGTGAGAATATATATTACGAAGCTTGTGAGAATATATATTACGAAGCAAGTGAGAATATATATATTGTGCGAAAGGGATTACAAATTTTTAATCTCATAAGCAATTCATAATGAAGTCTATTGTGGCAGATTTAGATGATAATTTTAAATATTAAATGTAGGGGAGACTGGTACACAGTGGACCACATTTTCAGTTAAAAATTTTTTTCTCTTTAATGGACAAACCGATCTGCATAAAAATATTTTTGAATATTCCTTAAACCTTTATACATTTATCATAATTTTCTCATGACATAGTTTTCGATATATTTTTCAAAATTTTTTTTTATATGCATCCGTAAAGTGGACCACAGTGCCCCACTTCTGGGGCACAGTGGACTGCTATTAGATATTATTTGAAATACAATATAAGTCTATTTTTCATTAATATATCTTTTTTATTTTCCCTTTACCCGCAAAATAACATAGTAATATAAATTTACAAGTAACATTTCGAAACAAAAACAAAATGAATTATATTTTGAAAATAATAACAGATTAATACAGGAACAATTGCAATTTATTTGAAGTTAAAAACAGCGGACATTAAAAGTTGCAAATGAAATTCCAAAATACTTATGAGTAAGATTGAGCCTGGAACTTTCCTGAAATACTTTTGGGTCTGTGAGCAATATTATGAAATCATTGACATCAACAATAGATTGATCTACAGTTTCGGGGAAAATAAACTGATTTCTATTCAATTTTCGTCTCCTGAATCTTACTTGAATAGAATAATCACCAATTTAGACTACAGTTATATTTATCAAAGGCAATAAATACAAAACAAAATATTTCTTACTGTATTAAATAAATTGTCATTTTCTTTGTTTACTTTATTTTACAGTTAAATAACTACTTTTAAACAATATTTCTTTATAGTAAATAAGCAATTATTAAATATTTTGAACATTCTGCATTACAGGAGCAGATTGGATTGTGGACCACTGTGAACCCAGGAGTGGGTGGTCCACTGTGAACCCAGGAGTGGGTGGTCCACTGTGACCCATGTTTAAGTTCAATAAATAATCGTATTAATATTGTTTATAGCTTCCTTTTAAACATATTAACTTTAAAGTTAAATAAAAACAAGTATCTTAGCTTTACAAAAAGCTGTTTTATCTTATTTATCTACAACCTTTAATTACTAAAAAAATTGAAATATGATGATGAAACATTTTACTTTTAGAAGCTCCAAACAACCAATCAGGATAAAATAGTTCAATCTGAGCTAAACATATTTTCTGAAGGCTATAAATAATCAGTGCAGTGCTGTTGTCTATTAGGATATAAGAGAAGCTTTAAAAAAATAAAATATTAGGGGGTGGTCCACTGTGCCCATAGGTTCAGTGTGTACCGGTCTCCCCTACACGAAATTTAAATGCAAAAATTAATTTTAATTGCAACTAATTTTTCCACAATGTGAATTTCAAATTTGAATATTTTTTCATCTCTTAAAGAAAGTATTTATATGTGCCTTGAATATTTATATAATTTTGAATATATAAAATAAATTATATGAAAGGATATATATATATGTAAATTTCTAAATTATATACCATTTACTATGAAATAAAATGTATTACATATGTTACAGCTAATAAAAAAATAACTGCATAAAATTCATATTAAAAGCAAAACTTTATATATGCTTTTCTGTTTTTCTAAAAAAATGCTAAAATTTAAGAAAATTACTCTTACCTGCATTCTGATTTGTCCTTCCAATTTTATCTTGTATACAATTATGGAGCAAATAAGGTTTAAATTTTAAAAAACCATTTTATTAACATTTGATGTTTATGCTTTATAATTTACATCTTATTTAAATACCAAATGTATTTACAAATTCTTTTCACATTTCACAGCCTTTGCTGCATAATTTAGCTTGTTTCGAATGGTGGCACGTACAAGTGATACATTTAAACCAAACTTGCAGGCAACATGCCCCTGAAAATCCATTATCCTGGATCCCATTATCAGAGAAGACCGCGAAAACCCTTATATAAGCGGGGTATGCAATTATCCGTTACGATTAAGCGGGTACATTAACTGAAAAAAACCCTGGATGCATGAAACTCACCATGCAGCAATCTCTAGAATGCATAATATTCATTCAAACAGCAGTTAGTAACATATATATGTACGCTTCGCATACATTAACCGAAAAAAAAAACGTGGATGTATGAAACTCACCATGCAGCAATCTCTAGAATGCATTAAATTCATTTAAACAGCAGTCAGTAACATATATATATATATGTACGCTTCGCCTACATTAACCCCCCGCCCCAAAAAAAACACTCCTGGATGCACGAAACTCATAATGCAGCAATCTCTGGAATGCATGAAATTCATTCAAACAGTGGTTAGTAACTTATATATATATGTACACTTCACGCACATTAACCGAAAAAAAACCCCTCACAAATTGAATTTCGGAAGAAATTGCAAATTTCATCATTCGAGAGTGAAAAAATCCTGAATTTCGTCGATAGTGCGTGTAAAATCATGAATTTTGCCAATCGTGCGCGTAAAAATAATGAATTTTGTCGATTGTGCGCAGAAAAATAACGAATTTTGTCGATCGGCTACGTAAAAAAACTTCATTCGGGAGTGTAAAGATCATGAATTTCGTCAACCAAATGCGTAAAAATCATGAATTTCGTCGATCAAATACATAAAAATCACGAATTTCGTCGATCGGGCATGTAAAATCATGATTTTTATTGACCGAGTGCGTAAAAATCATGAATTTTATCGTGTAAAAATCATGTATTTCGTCTATTGGCTACGTAAAAATCAAATTTCGTCATTCGAGAGTGTAAAAATCTTGAATTTCATCGATCGAACGCGTAAAAATAATGAATTTTGTCGATCGAAGTCGTTAAAATCATGAATTTCATCGATCAGCCGCGTAAAAAATCATGAATTTTATCGATTGAGCGTGTAAAAATCTTGCATTTCGTCGATCGAACACGTAAAAATCATGAATTTTATCGATCGGCACGTAAAAATCTTGAATTTCGTCGATCGTGTGCGTAAAAAGAATGAATTATGTCGATCGGCTACGTAAAAATCAAATTTCGTCATTCGGCAGTGTAAAAATCCTGAATTTCGTCGATCAAACGCGTAAAAATCATGAATTTTATGGATCGCCATGTAAAAATCATGAATTTCATCGATTATTCACGGAAAATCGTAAATTTCTTCAAACGGGCGCGTAAAAGCCATGAATTTCTTCGAACGGACGCATAAAAATTATGAATTTCGTCGAATGGACGCTGAAAAATCTTGAAATTTAGGGGAAAATGGTAATTGGGGAAATCCTGCATTTGGCCAGTGCTTTCCACATTTTTAATCGCCAGTTTTTAAAGTTTAATCGACGAGTGACGACTGCTTATTTTCACCTTTATGGGGGGGTCGTGAAATTCTTCACACGTTTGCAGAGGAAAAAAATCGCAAAATTAGTCGCTTAAGGATTGCCATGGAATGTATAACTGGAAAGATGAGGTGGTAAACAATGACAATTTTTTAATTGCCGTTTTACAACTTTAATCGCTATGTGGTGAATAGCCACTGCTAATTTTCACCTATAGCTAAACTGTGAACCTATTTACGTTTTACATGCGACTCTCGGCATTGAGCAATAAGTGACAGCATTCGTCTATTATTTTCCATAATTCGCTAACTTTGTTAATATAATAATTAACACCTTAATTCATTCTTTAAATGTTTATACATAGCCATAAGATAGCTAAAAATATGTACCGACAGACACTTCTTCAAAACTGGTTTCTCTTAAAAAAATTAGATAGATTAAACGTATTTATAAAAGCCTTACTAGAAAAAATATTTCATAGGATATTTGTATTTTCAAAGTTTTTTTCATATTATCTTATTTTAAAATTTTCTTTAATAGTGATGGAGTTAATTTAGAGTTTGTTATTGTGAATTCAAATAACTCATATTTATTACAAAATTAAATTAAATATTTGAGCCTTTTATCATTACAATGAAATTTATAATATTGTTTGGGTTGATCTTGACTGTACTTAGCCTGTGTGACAATATTAGTGTCAATCCAATTAATGATTTCTCAAGGTTTTTACATATATTTTCCATTGCTTTTAATCAAAGTTTATAAATAATATACCAGGAGGAAAATAACTTTATAAAAATTATGATTTAAAGTAATGTTATTTTAAATATTGTCCTCTTGAATGATGATATGTTACATGAAATGTGATTAAAAGCTTTTTCTTCTTTTTCCAAGATAGTTTGCCAAATTGGTATGTTACAGGTCGCAGTTAACATTTTTTAATTAATAACAAAATATTTGTTGCTATATTTTTATACTTGATAGCAGGGGGTTCAACAATATATGTGTTCAGCATTTCGTGATTTATGTGGCCGAAAGTTATAGTCATATATGATGCAAATAATATATATATAATGACGTATATGGCATTAATATGTGTGTTTGGTGTGTATATATATATATATATCCATATATACGATGCATATGTACGCTTGGCGATGATTTTGATAAAATCATAGCTGCAACCTTGGCATAATCGTAATTGTAGGGGCAACAAACTTTAAATTAACTCCATCGCTATTACAGTATTAAAAAAAGTCTAAAATAAGATAATATGAACGACACATTGACAATACAAATCTCTTCCGAAATAATTTTTTTTCGTAAGACCTCGTGGTACTTTTTATAAATACGTTGAATATATCTAATTTTTTAATCTATCTAAATTTGTAGAAGTGTCTGTTGGTACATATTTTTAGCCATCTTATGGCTTTATATAAACATTAAAAAAATTACGGCATTAATTATTATATTAACAAAGCTAGCGAATTACGGAAAATAATATACGAACGCTTGCACTTACCGCTTACCGCCGTCGCCGTCAAAATGTAAACAGAACAGGCTCAGAATCGGAGTTGAGGTGAGAAGTAGTGATTCTTCACATAATTATGGAGTCAGAAATGCCGGGTCAGTTGCGAAAAAAAAATTAAATGTTCAAAACGAGATTTACATTCTTCATTTGTTTTCTGAAGTAATTTTCTTAAAAACTGGAAGCCATACCTGTAGTTAATAAGTGGAAAGGCCATTTCCCCTCCCTAAATTTTGAAATTTAAATAACTAAATAATTAAAATAAATAAAATAAATAATAAAATAAAAATAAAAATTAACTTAAAATAAAAGAACTAAGAATTTTTCGTTGTGTGTAGGGTGTGTGTGTGTGTGGGGGGGGGGATCAATTACTACTTTCTTCCTGAATTTTAAAGTTTAAGTAACTAAAATTACGTTTTCTGATTTTGAACAGCATAATAAAATTGGTTCTTTTCGAGTAACTTAAAAGAGGAACTAAGAAATTTCCGTTGGAGGGGGGGGGGGGCGTCATTAACCCTCCCTGGATTTTGAAATTTTATTTAATTCTTTATTTTGACTGATTTTGTAAAACAGTAAATTTATACTTTTTTCGAGTAATTTAAAGTAATGAAACACTAATAGAAAGTACAAATTTCCCGTTGGGGGGAAGAGCGGACTTTCCCCCTTAAATTCCCCATGAAAGTTATTTATTTATTATTTTTTATATTTATGTGTTAAAAATTTATCTCAAAAGGGATGGTTCAAAGCAGTGCTTGCCCCCCCCCCCCCCCCCCCCCCCCCGCCCGAGGATTTTGAAATTTAATAAACAAAATTTTCTTTTTCTTTGAAAAACATTGTAAAATTTATTCTTTTTGAGTAACTTAAAATAATTAAACACTAAGAGAAAGAGGAACTAAAAAAATTTATCTAAGAGGGGGCGGGTCACCCCCATGTAAATCTCCCATGGAAGTCAATTTTTAGCTCTGTTTTCGTTTATATGTTTGTCTTTAAATGTTGTCTTAAGCGGAGGTTCAGGGGAGTGTTGAATTCAGTGCCAGATGGGCAGGGGACACCTCCAACCCCCCCCCCCCCTGGATTTCCAAATTTAATTAACATAAGTTTCTTTTTCGTTAATTTTGAAAGAGATAGTAAAATGTACTATTTTCGAGTATGTGTTTAAAAAGTACCTTAAACGGAGATTCAGGGAAGTGATGAAGTCAGAAAAGAGCGGAGGGGGGAGGGGCACTTTAATTGACATAATTTTTTTTCTCCAATTTTTAAAGGCAGTAAAATTTATTTTTGTGAGTAACTTAAAATAATTAAACATTAAGAGAAAGATAAATTATGAAATCTCGTAGTGTGTGTGTGTAGGGGGTGGGGGTGCTCCCCTTAATCACTCATCACAGTTAATTTTTGTCCTGTTTTTCTTTTAACCTTTATGTGCTAAAAATTACCTTAAAATTAGGTATTTCAGGGCAGTGTTGATTTTAGGGAGGGGGGAGGGCACCCCTCGAATTTTGAACAATTAATTAAAATTTTAACTAATTTTCTTTTTTAAATTTATTCTTTTGAATAACATAAAATAATTAAACACTGAGCGAAAGAGTATATAAACAACATATTTTTTTTAATTATCTTCTCCCGCTGATTTTTTTACCTGGGTAGGTTCAAGATTTTAATGATAAACATTCATTTATATATATATATATATATATATATATATATATATATATATATATATATATATATATATATATATATATACAGTGTCTCACATAAGTGATGGGACACTTGTGCTTTACAAAAGGAAACTAATCAAATAAATTAAAAAAACATGTACACATTTTTTTTGTGGGTGTGTTTCATACTTAAATTTAGTAAAGATTATTACATAACATACATTTTGTCAAAATATTAAAATATTAATTTAATAAAAATACAAATGTTTAGAACGGAGCAAAAAATAGCTCACATAAGTGATGGGACACCATTATATATGCAACAAAAATCGTCTGAAATAAGCAATAAAAATATTTTTTGGGGTTTTATTTTTACTTAAAAGCAATTGGCAATAATTTATAAAATCGTCTGCAGTATTTCTCTCCAGTTTGTTTTGGAATTTTTGTGTTTTTTAGCTCTGTGTAGTCATGAATGCTAAACGAAAAGAAACTTCGCCTGAAATTCGAAAATTAGTTATTAATTTGCATATTGAACGTGGAAAATCTATTAGAAAAACTGCTGAAACAGTTAACTTGAGTCGTTCAACAGTTTTCAATATCATTAAACGATATAAAAAGAATCATATGATTCAGGATAAAAGAAGACCTGGCTGACCATCAAAGCTATCCAATGGAATAAAGCGAATTATCGTTCGAAATATTAAAAAAAATCCAAGAATTAGTGCTTCAAAAGTTGCTGCTGATTTACAAGCATTATATGGAATAATTGTTAATCCTGAAACTATTAGAAGGGTAATTCGATCTGCTGGATATCACGGTAGAGTAGCCAGGAAAAAATTCTTCGTAAGTGAAAAGAATAGAAAACTCAGACTAGCTTTCGCAAAATCCAACATAAATAAGAATTCTGATTACTGGAATAAAGTTATATTTGCTGATGAGAGTAAATTTAATATATTTGGTTCTGACGGTAGAATCTTGGTGTGGAGAAAACCCAGGGAAGAACTTCGCAAACAGAACTTGGTACCAACAGTAAAACATGGTGGAGGAGGAGTTATGGTATGGGGGTGTATGTCGTCCGCTGGAGTTGGTAATCTTGTTTTTATTGACAGTATAATGGATCAGTACAAGTATATTGATATTTTAAAGCAAAATTTGAAATCTTCAGCACGAAAATTGAACCTTCATAACGATTTTAAATTCTACCAGGACAATGACCCCAAGCACACTGCTCTGAACGTTAGACTCTGGCTGCTATATAACTGTCCTGAAATAATAAAAACACCACCACAATCTCCAGACTTAAATCCCATAGAGAATATTTGGCAAGAATTGGAATCAAGAATTCGCAAACACACCATTTCTTCAAAACAACAACTAAAATCGGTGCTTCAAGAAGAATGGGGTAAAATCACTCCAGAAATCACAAAAAAAATAGTCGAATCCATCCCAAAAAGATTAAATCATGTTTTAAAAGTAAAAGGAAATCCAACAAAATATTAAAACCTTTTAAAAAGTAAAATTTTTGGATAAATATTTGATGGAAAAGTAAGTGTCCCATCACTTATGTGAGCCATTTTTTGCTCCGTTCTGAACAATTGTATTTTTACTAAATTAATATTTTAATATTTTGACAAAATGTATGTTATGTAATAATTGTTACTAACTTTAAATATGAAACACACCCAAAAAATTTTTGAACATGTTTGTTTATTTATTTTATTGCAGTTTCTTTTTATAAAGCACAAGTGTCCCATCACTTTTGTGAGACACTGTATATATATATATATATATATATATTTGTTTTGGATTTTAACGTTTAATTTCTTTGAATATTTGTTTTGTTTCATTTGAAAAAAGGAGGGAGGGGGGACTTTCCCAGGTGTTCAATTTAGTCCCATTAAGCTAAAAGTCTTGAAAACAGTGTTAATTATTAATAACAAAGTAAATGCGCAATATTGTCAAAAACTGAAAAACTTTAATATTGCTTAGCTTTTAAAACTGCAGATAAATTGCAGACAATATCGCACAAACTTACTAAAATTAAGTTCTGTATAATTACCTTAGGGTAACTGCACTTATACTGCAGGTACTTCAGAAAATATAATACTGAATTAATGACTGTAAAATTACTTCAAATTTACTACAGTTTTACTACAGATGTAAAGTGTCATTATTTTTTTAATTTATGATTATAACATATATTCACGTAAACTACAGCATTTTTGCAGATAAAAGCTCACAGTATTTTTGAAATAAATTACTGCAAAATTACTTCACATTAACTGCAAAATAACTGAAGTATTTTTACAGTCGAGATTGCACTACAGAAAATCTACAGTTGACTGCAGAAAAACTTTAAAACAACTTCACTTCTGTAGAAAAACTGCAGTTCATTTTTAGCTGGGTATGAGGTAAAAAAATCACTGTTTTCTCACATATTATGAGTTTTATTGCAGTAATCGGAACACCGTACCAATAAATATGTATATTGTCATCACCCAATAATGAAAACAATGATAATAAATCAAAACATTCAAGATTTGCATACATACAAACAGTATAATGTAAACATTTCTTAAATATTAAGAATTTGCGAAGAAATGAGAACATTCAGTGATGTGTAAGATGTATGCTATCATAAAAACAATTATAAATTGTAAGTATGAGTTTAAAAAAAATAATAATTCCCCGTTTTCTTACTTACTGTGAGTTTTATTGTAGTAATCGGAACACCGTACTAATAAATAATAAACGATAATAAACGGACTATAAGAGTTTCAATTTTGTATTATGTGAATTATTTTCTGTACTATACAAACAAAAGGTCAGAGCTCTAAAAAGGCAATTTCTGCCTGGAACGATCTGGCGAACATTAAATGAGCCTAAATTCATTTTAACGCTAAAATCAAAATCGACACCTACACTGTAAAAAATATTCGTTTTACTTTACACCAAAAATGGTGGCAACAAAGTTGCCACCAAAAAGGGTGTAAATAAACACCACTTGTAAATTGGTGTAATGAAACACCAAAAATTAATTAGAGTAAAGAAACACCAATAATTAATTAGTGTAAAGAAACACCAAAAATTAATTAGTGTAAAGAAACACCACTTTTGGTGGCAACAAAGTTGCCACCAAAAGTGGAGTAATAAAACGCCATCATTGATTTGGTGTGCTTTAACACCAAATTGCGTGTTCTACTAGCTAATTTAGAATATGCCACTTAGATGCAGCATCACACCAAATTTGGTGTTCCAAATCTGCCCAAAAAATGCACTGTCCCTGCTATCCTGATGGAGAAAAATGTTTGCACTGTTATACATTTACATAAAAATTAGACATCTTTTACACTTTGATTCAGAAATTAATAGTTAAAAGTCTGTTCACAAATCTGTAATTGAAATCCTCGCTAATTTTTTCTTTAAATTTCAATTATAAAATTTTATGAATGGTTCAAAATATGTTATATTTTAATGAAGGGGGGAAATTACAGTAAAAATGCCTGTAGTTTTATGTAAATGTCCATTACTTGTCAATCACTTTTTCTCCTAGGATAATTTGGGACGACATATTTCCGGTCAAAGACTTGAAGAAAGCTTTAAAAATAATTAGGTGCTTTTAGATTTATCTGGTGTTTAATTACAACAATTAGGATAGCAACTTTGTTGCCACCATTAATAAAGCCTTATTCAATTACAGTTATAATTAAAAAAAAATCCATAGAAATTTAGCAATATAAATGTTATGATTACATAATTGTTAAAATAAACTTAGTCAGGAAATTCTGTTAGACTTTGTATTTTTTCATATTAAAATACTTACATATTTAACAATGGAGCCACATGGAATTATTTGCACTTATTGTTAGTAGTTAAAAGGTTTAAACGGCCTTCAATATAGCATTGTAGAAGTTTTAGCCATCACCCACTCTTATTTACACATAAGTTTTTATTATCCCCGTAATGAAAGTTTTGTGCTTTGGCTAAAATTTCTCAATTTTTTTCTCAAAAATACTCCAAGGATGCTGACAAGTCTTTGGTTTAATGAGTATATTTCAATTTCACAATAAAAAAGTGATTTTTTTGCACTTAAAAGAGCGTTAAAAGTAAAAAAAATTTAATTAATCGTAATTGTAAAAAAAAAAAAAAAAAAAAAAAAAAAAAGTTTGCATATTGCAGTAAACTAAATCAAACAGCATATAATTATTACTTAACATTATCAAAACACATTTCATGGTTAAATACATTGATATTAACCAAAATAGCCTATACCCAGTTAAACATAAAACAGGAATACACAATTTTTTTACTTTCTTCTAAAATTGTAATTTTGGACTTGTATACTGTTAAAAATGCCCAGCTAAGATATATTACACACAATATTACAATTTTTATATCTAACAAAACATTTTTAAGTATTGCATTTCACGTATGACACATCATTTAATGTTACCAAAATATGCTTTAGAACAATGTACCAGTTTCCATTTCTGTAGTAGCTGAAAAATGAATATCTAAATTGCAAGAGGCTTGCATCCACCAAACAAAATCTTGAATAGTCCTTATTAGACAATTTTTTAATTTTATACGCACCAAAACGATCATTTAAAGCACACTCCCCCCTCCCCCCCCCATAATCTTCTAAGAAAAAAACTTTATCTGTTATAATGAGTAAAATGTTTGAAAAAACTGGTTCTTCTTCAGCTAATTTCCTAACAATAAACAATCCACTCCTTTTTAGCACTTTCCAACCTAGTTGAAAAGTGCTTATGACTTCGGTTTGTCTGGCCGTATGGCCGGATGGCCGTCTGTCCGTGCTCTAACTCCCGTAAATATGCTCGGATTGCTCTGCAATTTTTATATGTTATTGTCGTTATCTATGGCACGTTCCCTATTTCAACTGAAGTGTGTAGCACTTATAGTTTTCTTACAGGGACACTCAAAAGAATTCCGTTACATTGCGGTCTATGGGGAAAAATCATTTGCGGTTTATTTTAAAAATGTTTCACTATTGTAAACGCATCTTACAGGGACACTCTTACAGGGACATTCTTACAGGGACACTCAAAAGAATTCCGTTACATTACGTCTATGGAGAAAAATCATCTGCGGCTTATTTAAATAATGTTCCACTATTTTAAACTCATTGAAGTTTATATATATTACTAAGGTGCATTACAAGAGGCTTACTACAGAATAGTGTGTGTATAGCAGTCATCGTTCATTTACAGGGACACACAAAAGAATTCTCTACTGTCTGTTAACAATAATTCCTGGAAGTGCGTTTTAAGTTACTAAACGCGATTTTAATCTTAACTAGCTTTTTGTCTATTACGTGGTGTGTATAAATTCTGTAGATCCTATACAGGGCAGCACAAAAGTTCGCGAACACATTTCTGTTTATTGACAGAAACTCCAGAAGGAGAATTTAAACGGTGCTACGCGTTTCCTAACTAAACTAAAATTTAGCATCCTATGTATATATACAAATCTATAGATCATATACAGGGCTACATAAAAGTATTCGGATATTTTTCCGAATATTGTATATATTGAAAATTCCTGAAATTACGTTTTTAAATATGTTATGCGTTTTCCAAATTGTTTACTTAGATGTCATCTTTCAGCTTATTAAACGGTAATGATTTGTAAAATTATTTTAGAAGCGTTGGAAAGGGCTACATAATCTATGCTTGACGCATGATTTTTCGTTCTTGTTATTTTTCATTTACTTTTTAAAATGATTCACAAACCTTTTGTTTAGAAAATCATAGTAAATGTTGATAACAAATGTTCTTTAAATTTTCTTTTCACATGTTGCATTTTTATACAATTTTATATCTTGTGTGTGACAAAAACTAACATTGCTGCTGTAGGGTACTGGGGTAATGATCAAGTAAACTGCCCCCCCCCCACCCACTTCCCATTTGAAGATGGCGTTATATCTTTTTGTCAACTGTCTACCAAATTCATAAGAAATTTCGGCTTAGATATGTTTGTGGTCTGCAAACAAAAAGGGGGGAATAAAATTTTTTATTGTATAAAAATTGTAATTTTATTAAATTATACTGTCATGAGCTCTTCCTTATAAAGAAAATAGTATTTATCACAATTATCATACAATGGATATGATTACAAATAAAATGCGTAAAAAGCTGAACATCGAGAAAATAAATGCAGTTATCTAAGTGCTTTATGATTGTGAGTCAGAGCATTAATATAAGTGACCATTGACCTATACTCAGTGGTAAAATATGCAAGAAGAAGAATTTTAAATGAAATAAAACTATACGTCTGTTTAATTACTTATAGTCCTCCTGTCTGTCGCGCTGTTTTTCAAACAAAACAATTTTGAGAACGTCAACATAATGAAATTTCGTTTCAGAGGTAAATAACTAACACAATAATGGATATTGGGTAAGATGAGATAGCAAATTATTGGGTGGGCTCGGGTCCCAGCGGTCCATATAAGTTGCTGCCACTGCTAGTTAGTATACTCTTAAATAAATAAGGACTAATTACTTTGCTTCCCTTGCGTTTTCCCTTTGCTTTTAAATGAAAGCAAAATGGCGAATGCTTCGTTCTCGTTCTCTGTTGTCGTGTGCTGACGCAACATTCTGACGTCATCGTGTATCTGAACACCAAAAGCTGGGTAGCGAGATAAAATTGTACACCAATATTGGAGATTTGGTTTCCCAAATTAATTTGAAAGCGTCATTCAGGGTGTATGATATCACCGATTCTTTTTGAAAGAGTAAAGATAAACTATTTTAAGTGTATTATAACACTTAATTCAGTGTTGACACCAAAATTAGTGCATATTTAAACCTTATTTGGCATTTTATAAACCCAAATTGAGCGTAATAATACTCCCACTTTTTTACAGTGTAGGTATTTATACAAAATATAATAAATATTAATAAATACCTTCAAAACCCTTTAGATCACCACATCAGCGTGAAGGACAATTTTTTTACCTGAGAGCATTTGTTGAAGTTCGCGATTTTTCCGCTATCGATTGACGAATTTCGCAATTTTTCGACAACTAGATGGAACCCGTCAAAACTTGACGGCAAACAACTTGATAGTACCATAAAAAATTCATAGCTGCTTTAAAATGTTTGAAATTTTTCAGAATAATTCAAATAAATAAAAAACCCACCTCGAATTAAAGCTAGGTTGGGGACTGGCAATTGGCTGAGTTACATTGGCTCATGCACTCACAGAATTTCTTTCATCTGACACACATTTATCGCTGTTGTGCCAGTAAATGGTTTTCCATTTACTGACACAAAAGCGATAAATCACACACAATTGTCATTACACAACGTCAGTGAATGCAGAATGCAATTATATACACTACACTATTTTCCATCTATTGATCCGATAACCACTTTGTCATTATAGTGTATCTAAATACAGTATTTGTGATATAGGACCAAATTAGCTCTCGCCAATCAGCGAGTAATACTGAAAAGTGGCAATTGATTTTATTGCCACCTAAAGGTGAAAATAAGCACTCGCCAGTCGCCATTCGGTGATAAAACTTAAAAAACTGGCGATTAAAAATACGGAAAAAACGGTCAAATGCACAATTTTCTGATTTTCTTTTTCCATTCGCATTTTTCCGCGTCCGTTTGACAAAATTCATGATTTTTCTTCACCTGATCGATGAAATTCATTATTTTTCTGCACCCGATAGATGAAATTATTGATTTTTCCGCACCCGATGGACGAAATTTATGATTTTTATGCGCTCGTTTGAAGGAATTCGTAATTTTTATGCGCCCACTTGACGAATTCGGGATTTTACGCGCCCGCTTGAAGAATTTTACCTAAGACCATTTGATGAATTTCGCGATTTTTCCACTATCGATTGACGAATTTTGCGATTTTACCGCTATCGATTGTCGCATTTCGCAATTTATCGACTACTAAATGGAATCCATCAAAACTTGAGGGCAAACAACTTGATAGTACCATAAAAAATCATAGCTGCTTTAAAATGTTTGAAATTTTTGGAGAATAATTCAAATAAATAAAAGACCCACCTCAATTTAAAGCCAGGTCGGGGACTGGCAATTGGCTGAGTTACACAAAATGTTTGAAATTTTTGCAGAATAATTCAAATAAATAAAAAACCCATCTCGAATTAAAGCTAGGTTGGAGACTGACAATTGGCTGAGTTACACTGACTCATGCACTCACGGAATTTCTTTCATCTGACACACATTTATCGCTGTTGTGACAGTAAATGGTTTTCCATTTACTGGCACAACAGCGATAAATCACACACATTTGTCATTACACAACGTCAGTGAATGCAGAATGCATTTATATACACTACACACTTTTCCATCTATTGATCCGATACCCATTTTGTCATTATAGTGTATCTAAATACAGTATTTGTGACATAGGACAAAATTAGCACTCGCCAATCAGCGAGTAATACTGAAAATTGGCGGTTGACTTTATTGCCACATAAAGGTGAAAATAAGCACCCGCCAGTCGCCACTCGGTGATAAAACTTGAAAAACTTGCGATTAAAAATATGAAAAAAAAAACGGTCAAATGCAGGATTTTCTGATTTTCTTTTACCCCTTCGCATTTTTTCCGCGTCCGTTCGACAAAATTCATGATTTTTCCTCACCTGATCGATGAAATTCATGAATTTTTGCACCCGATTGATGAAGTTAATGATTTTTTTCACACCCCACTTGACGAATTAGTGATTTTTACGTGCCCGTTCTAAAAAATTTGCGATTTTTACGCGTCTGATCGACGAAATTCATGATTTTTATGCACGCATTTGACAAAATTCGTGATTTTTATGCGCTCACTTGACGAATTCATGATTTTTACGTTCCGACTTGACGAATGTGTGATTTTTACGTGCCCACTTGATGAATTCGTGATTTTTACACACCCGTTCTACAAAATTCGTGAATTTTACGCGCCTGCGATCGTCGAAATTAATGATTTTTATGCACCCAATAGATGAAATTAATAATTTTTACAATGCCGATCAACTAATTTCTTGATTTTTATGTGCCTGTTTGACGAATTTTCTGAATTTTATGCGCCCGATAAACGAAACTCATGATTTTTACGCCACCAATCGACAAAATTTGTTTTTTCTTCGGCCGATCCACAAAATTAATGATTTTTATGCATCCGTTTGACTAAATCAGTGATTTTTATGCACTTGATAAACGAAAATAATGCTTTTTATGTACCCAATAGACGAAATTAATGATTTTTATGCACCCGATAAACGAAATTAATGATTTTTGCGTGTCCGATCAACGAATTTCTTGATACTTATGCACCTGTTTGGTCTAATTGCCGAGTGCTAATTTTATCCTATATCACATATATTGTATTTAGATACACTATAATGAGAAAATGGTTATTGGATCAATAGATGGAAAAGTGTGTAGTGTATATAAATGCATTCTGCATTCACTGACGATGTATAATGACAATTGTGCATGATTTATTGCTGTTATGCCAGTAAATGGAAAAGTGTCAGATGAAAGAAATTCTGTGGTGCATGTGCCAGTGTAACTCAACCAATTGCCGGTCCCCAACCTAGCTTTAATTCGAGGTGGGTTTTTTATTTATTTGAATTATTCTGTCGACTCCAAATTTTTCCTTCTTTCTATTTATCAAGATTCCCTTACACTGTTCGTAGAATTCATTATTCTAAGTATCTTTGATTACTACTAAATTAGAGTACAGAAATATTAATACGGGCTAAATGGTCAGTTTTCTCATGCTAAATGATATTTTGCTACATTCCAAAAAATGGCATTTTTAAAAAGATTTGAAATGTATTTGATATTTACAAAACACAGCCAGTAAATTTACTGCCTAATGTTTACTGAATATTAGAACTCTGATAATTTTTATCAGAAATATTGCCAATTATGTATGGATTTATATCATCCGAAAAACCGATATTTCGTGTTGATACCATGTTTAGAAGACTGATTAATACACTTTAAAAACTGATTCGTGAAGTTTCCAAAATTACGGGCAGCAAAAGATACTTTTATTTCAGAAATACCAATTTTAATGTCGGAAATATATTAGTTTTTGTGGTTTCTAAAGATAAAAGGAGGCCTTTCGGAATCGTGGGTATCAAAGAAGAGATTATATTTCGTAAACTATCTTTTAAATAAAGAAATATTTCTCTTTTTTTACAGTGCATGCGGAGGATGGAGAAGTGATGTCATTAACGATCGAGGATCATTAACTTTGCCCATAAGCCTATGATGTGTATATCGATGTCTAAATGCAGTGCAAACTGAGCTGCATCCGCGCAGGACTCGTTAAACAAATTGTGTAGTTCTCGTTAAAATTTTACCAGAACCTAAGTCGCAAATGATTCTCTTTAAGCTATATTTGCCAGCAAATGAATACACAACATATGTTATTTCTTTATAAAATATTTAAAGAGCATTTTCAATCCGACCTTCCCACCTTTTTTTTTAACTTTAAAAACACGGACGGCGTACCGATAACACTCAGTGAAAAAAAAAGTTGTGAATTACAAATTAATTACGAGATTAACACCTGCGCGTCAATTACCATCTTCCCAAAAACCCTCCAGTGTTCAAGCAATGTTTAAACATGAAGTGCATGTTTTTTCTTTTTCACTATTTTTGTTTGTAAGTCACCAATGGCGTGTATTTGTGTAATTTATTCTATTTTATTTCTCAATTAAATTTCTTTCTTACATACATTTTAGGTTTATTACTTTTATTATATTACTAGACATTGCATTAAATAAGAATACCATCAAAAGTTGATATTTAGGCTTTAAAAAGCGTTGGTATATGGAGTGAACCGTTCATGTTTTTATATTGCTGAAAACCGTCCGTGTTATAATAATTCTAATTAAATTAACCTTTTTTAAGCAATTTGATGTTTATCGCTTTTTATTCTCATACTGGTTATTGCATCAAAAAGATATATCATTAAAAATTCTTATTTAGGCTTATAAATGCAGCATACAGTACGCCGACCGTGTTGTTATGTTACAACAAAACATCCGTGTTTTTAAAATTAATTTTTTTCATAATTTATATGAAATGCATTCTATGGCACTATCTAAAATTAAAAAGGTTTTCATACATTTTTTGAAGATATGTGACGGCTAGCTTACGTTTAGCTTAGATGCATTACCAATATATTATATCCTGCTAAATAATATTCTTAATTATCCTTTACTTAAATATTTAAACTATAAGCTCCAATTTTAATTAAAACGCCACGAATGGCATATAAGTTAATACCTTGTTATATTTGCTGTCGATAAAATCATTCAAACTGTTTCTATGAATGGAACCTGAAAAATAATAATTCTCGGAATCTCAGCATTTATTACTTTTTCAGGAAAATAAGACTATTTTAAAACACTTAAAAAAAAAAAAAAAAAATCATAATGAGACTTTTTTTAAATCATGAGCATCTTTGCAGTAAATCATTATTAATTACTGCAGAAAAATCTAATACGCGATATTTTTAATGTTACAGTACATTATTCGATAATAGGAGATTTGCATTGCGATATGTATGCGTGTATATTGCTCAACTGCGTATAGTGCGGGACCTGAATCTGACAACGAAAAAAATTTATATCTAGCATATGAGATAAGGCAAAACACATTTGTTGAACATGAAAAGCCGAGAAATTGAGAGTAAAATTTTTATAGAAATTATGACTCAAAAGAAAAAAAAAATCTCTAAACTAAATTATCGTATTTACCCACGTGTATTACGCTCCTTTATTAAAATACCAAAGCTGCCAACATTTATACTTTTTTGTTACCACTTTTTTCGAATAGAAATATTTGTCTTATTTAATCGCAGAAATTCGACGATTAACCCCTTGAGAACAAATATGCCAAATAGGACTTTTGTTTAATCCTATTTGTATCTTTTTTTGAAAAATAATCTCAGGCATATACTTAGGCATATTTACAACATAAATTTACCACAAAGAAAAATCATAATAAATTGTGGTGCGATTGAGTATACAAATAGTTGCCAAATCTGGCACGTAATCGAAGTATTAAATGCAAAAATTCTCATTAGAAAAAAGTGGTATAAAAAGCCTTAAATCTACTATGAAATACATAAAAGTACTGCTTAAGCTATGCCTATATATTCCCTGAAGGAGTTTTGTTAAAAGATTTATCGATACAGTCAATATAACATCAACTGTATCAAACATATGAATATTTCAGACAGCTCTTTATTTTGTGAATTCCATGTAGTGAATTTCAAAAGTGTATGTTTACCTATTTCATACAGCTTCAGGTACGCGAAGCTAGTCTAGTAATGATGTTAGATTCAATTTACTAATTGTTTTACCTTAATGATAATTTAGATTTAAACATAATACCCGTAGTTTTTCATAACTTAAAACCACATTATGAGCAGTCTTGGCAAGTTAAAAAAATTCTATAACGAAGTCATTGTCAGTACATCCCAATTAAATAGATGAATCCCGGGTGTCCTGTGCAATTGGTCTTCATCGATTCGCTGCAATTTATGTCATCGTCCTTAGAAAAACTAGTTCAAAATCTGGGACCGAATCGGTTTACTATTCTAAAAGACAATTTCCCACAAAACACCGATTTGGAGCTATTAAAAAGAAAGGGGGACATAAGTTGTCCTTTGTAAATATTTTGGCATTGAAATATTGTGATACGGAGGTTGATTTAATTATTGAAACGGAAATAATGTTTAAGAAAATGGAGATGGGTTAAAAAGGTATTTAAGAATGTACAGGAATCTTTTCTTTCAACCCCGCCCCCTTTTAACCTACATTATTTATTTCCATTCCTTACTACAACATTCTGTCTGAAAAACTTTCAAGATTTTTTACAACTTTTGGTACTGCAATAAATCGTATAACAATTTAATTAAATTTTTTACTAATTATAAATTTCGATATGAGAAATCCAAGTGCAGTGGTGTAGTTTATCGGATCCCTTGCGGCAAGTGCAATGCCGTGTATATCGGCGAAACCGGCCGATCTTTTGAGACTAGAATTGGTGAGCACATTATCTGCATTTCGGAATGGAAAATTGAATTCAAAAGTTGTACAACATGTTCTTGCGACAGACCATATTCCGCAATTTGCGAGTGCAGGTTTTGTCCAAATGAGAAGCAGGAATTATTATGAAAGAGTGTTTCTTGAAGTTTGGTTTTCACGCATAGAGGATTTCACACTAAACGAATCTTGTAATATACCTGATGAATACACAATTTTATTAAATGTTTAACTGGCCATTGTAACTGTTTATGATTGTTTTCTTTCTCTTTCCCAGTGTCGTTCGAGAGCTGATGTTTTAATAGATGAAGTGTCGTATTGCGGCACGAAACGTCTATTTTGTATTGTAATTTACATTTTTTAAATTTTTTATTTTATCAACTGCATTAAAAGTCTGATTTAAATTTTTTTCTTTATTCAAAATTATGTAAAGTCTTTCTCTTTCAGCGAAAGGGTTAATGAAAATAATTATTTTTTAAATAAAAATAAGTAAAAATTGATAAACAAGAAAATTATATTACTAATGCATCAAAGAAGAAGCATAAAATTAAACCTTTATGACTAAACAACTCCGATTTGAAAAGTATGTACTCCGGTGTTACAATACACAATTTTAAACATTTAAAAGATAATTTAAAAACACTTAGCACATAAAAAATACATATTTACTAACAGGTACTTTTTTCACATTTGCAACAAACATAAAATTGCATACTTTTCATAAATATTGTCAATTTTATAACACAAAATTGTAAAGTATACGAACTTACCTCTGTGAAATTTTCAGCATTTTTAATTCTACGAAGTTCATTTTAGAAATAACGATGTGAAACTGCTCAAATGATAAATAAAATTTTGAAAAGAAAAATTATCTCAGTATTGCCGTCTGTTGAGATTTTTATGAACAATTTATATTAAACTAGCGGTCTACGATGGCTTCGGAACCGTATACCCGGCATGCTCGAACGCTCCAGAAAATCTTTTATTTCCCCCTACCGCCGCCAGGAGAGCATTCTGTTCTAAACAAACCTCTTTCCGAACGAACTTCTGAGACAGGTCTCCGCTGCCTACGTTACTGTATAGTAGGCGCACTACAAAACTGAGCTTGTTTCGAGAAGATTGGAACATTATAAGCCCAGTTATTGCAATAAGGGAGAGTTAGAAAAATAACCTTGAGTGAGATGCCGAGGGGAGTGGATGTTCGAGTGTCCTTCAGAAAATGACTAATTAGGATGCCCACTATGCATGCATAAAAATTCGTTCGTTTTGTTAAGCTAGGAACTTAATTACAAAGTTGGCTTAAACTCTTATTTGTAAATAGTGGTAATCGCTACTCATAAATTTAATTTAATGTTATAAAGGGTGACTATTAAGTTAAATATAATGTTTGGAATCACTTGCGTTGAAATCGGAAAGATAGTTGCTGATATATAGAAACGGGGCATAGTTAGAGAAAAACCTTGAAGGAGGGGCCGGGGGGGAGGGTTGTTCAAGTACCCTTCAGCAAATGACTAATTAAGAGGAGCACGATGCATCTTTCGAAATTCGTTCGTTTGCTTAAGCTAGGAACTTAATTACAAATTTGGCTTACCCAATTATTTGGAAATAGTGGTAACCGCTACTCATAAATTTAGTTTAATGTTATAAAGAGTGACTATTAGTTAATTATAATGTTTGGAATCACTTGCGTTGAAATCGGAAAGATAGTTCCTGAGATATGGAAACGGAGCATAGTTAGAGAAAAATCCTTGCAAGAGGGGGTCGTAAGGGGGGGGTGTTCAAGTTCCCTTCAGCAAATGACTAATTAGGAGGACCACTATGCATCTTTCAAAATTCGTTCGTTTGCTTAAGCTTTGAACTTAATTACAAGTTTGGCTTACACAATTATTCGGAAATAGTGGTAACCGCTACTCATAAATTTAGTTTAATGTTATAAAGAGTGACAATTAAGTCAATTATAATGTTTGGAATCACTTGCGTTGAAATCGGAAAAATAGTTGCTGAGATAGGGAAACGGAGCATAGTTAGAGAAGAAACCTTGAAGGAGGTCCCGGGGTGGAGGGGATGTTCAAGTGCCCTTCAGCAAATGACTAATTAGGAGGACCACTATGAAACTTTCAAAATTCGTTCGTTTGCTTAAGCTTTGAACTTAATTACAAATTTGGCTTAAACTATTATTCGTAAAAAGTGGTAACCGTTACTCCTAATTTTAGTTTAATGTTATAAAGAGTGACAATTAAGTTAATTATAATGTTTGGAATCACTTGTGTTGAAATCGGAAAGATAGTTGCTGAGATATGGAAACGGAGCAGAGTTAGAGAAAAAACCTTGAAGGACGGGCCGGGGGGGGGGGGTGATTGTTCAAGTGTCCTTCGGCAAATGACTAATTAGAAGGACCACTATGCATGTTTCAAAATTCGTTCGTTTGCTTAATCTAGGAACGTAATTACAAATTTGGCTTAAACTATTATTCGGAAATAGTGGTAACCGCTACTCATAAATTTAGTTTAATGTTATAAAGAGTGACTATTAAGTTAATTATAATGTTTGGAACCACTTGCGTTGAAATCGGAAAAATAGTTGCTGCGATATGGAAACGAAGCAGAGTTAGAGAAAAACCTTGAAGCAGGTCACGGGGGGAGTGGGGGGGGGGAGGGGATTTTCAAGTGCCCTTTATCAAATGACTAATTAGGAGGACCACTATGCATCTTTCAAAATTCGTTCTTTTCCTGAAGCTTTGAATTTAATTACAAATTTGGCTTAAACTGTTATTCGTAAATAGTGGTAACCGCTACTCATAAATTTAGTTTAATGTTATAAATGGTGACTATTAAATTAATTATAATGTTTGGAATCACTTGCGTTGAAATCGGAAAAATAGTTGCTGAGATATGGAAACGGAGCAGAGTTAGAGAAAAAACCTTGAAGGACGGGCCGGGAGGGGGGGGGGTTGTTCAAGTGGCCTTCAGCAAATAACTAATTAGGAGGATCACAATACATCTTTAAAGATTTATTCATTTGGTTAAGCTAGGAACTTAATTTGAAATTTGGCTTACACTATTATTCGGAACTTCTGGTAACTGCTTTCTAGAAATACACCTTGAAGCTTAAATGTAATTAAACACTTGCCCCTCTTCATTCCCGCAAATATAAAAAAGAATCTGTTAAATAAAGTTTTCTGTATTAAAAATCTCCATCATAATAATAAATGTCATGTTAAAAAAAAAAAAAAAAAAAAAAAAAAAATTAAAATCGACTAATTGTCATGAAGAAAAATGTACCTGGAAAATATTTCCATCAGTGGGACGTATGTGTAATTTGTCATGTACAGGTGGCACGACATTCGCATGGCTCCTCTACGCTGATAACTTCAATCCATATTGACACTATTTAGTTAGAAATCCTTATTTATGCATCGCGACTCTGGTTTATTTAATTACTTCTGTGAAGAATGGATTCAACCAACCAGTGAACCAACCAACGCAAGAGAATAAAAGCGTATTTTTGATGAGAGTTCTTTGTGAATATTAAATAATATTTCAGAAAGTAATTGAAATATTAAAATTCTGAAGTAATGGTGCACCAGGAGAGGGTTTGGACTACCTAAATCTAAATTTACAGCCTTCTAGGTGGGCTAAATTTTCCTAGCCATCGCCAACAGACACACACATGGACACACACACAGAGCGAAACTTTCTTTTATTAGTATAGATACTATGCTGGAAGATAAGAGCAATGTATAAAATAGTCTTTTAAAGTCCACTGTATAAGTACCATTGACTTTGGGTATGTTGCAGATATGCAATGTGGCGTAACAAAGGGTTAAAAAATTACGCATAAGTTGTATAATAAATTAAGAGTTAGGATTAAGATTACCAGTTTCAAACCGGTTAAACTCTCACATAGTATTGGAATTTATATTTATTATTTTATAATACAGAATGTATCTTTTTGCTGCACTTCTTTCTTAATAAAAATCTTAAAAAATCCAGTGCGATTCTTCACTTGTCATTATGCTATTATATCATGAGAGACGGTAGTATCTCGAGTGACGCAGCAAAAAAACTAAAACCGAAAACCGAAAGCCCAAAACCGGAGATACCGTCACTCTCATATATACGGCTAGAAGGACATCAAAGGAAAACCTAACTCCCACATTTAATATCTCAGCAAATATGGGGCATATCGTTTTGATTTTTTCACATTAGTCTTTTATATCTCCGGTCTAACTCTATTCTGAAATTTCTACATTTCTACATGCAGTAGATTGTAAGATCTGGAAGTCCATTTTTATGTAAAATGGGGGCATGTAATGGAGTAATGGACACATACTCGTTTTCTCCAAAACGACTCGAACGATTTTTTTAAAATTAATATATTATATTAATCAGTTTTAGATGAAGCGAATAAGACTTTGCGTGTATTTAGGAAAACTCTTGTTTTCTATATAATCCACTTTAAAAATCGGACTATTTTCTTACGCGTTTTCTCATAGGAATACATATAACCGAATCACCTCTTTTGACTTCTCTAAGATAAGGTTAAAAATCGCTTCTCGGAATACAGTTCAGCTCGGAATAAATTTTAGCATGTAGCTGATGAATTATTTAGACTTATTTTTTATACGAAAATATATATTTAATTTGTAATATATTTATATGTATTAAATTAAATTGTCGCTTATATATTTTTCTTTTTTGTTCAGAATATATTTCGCATTTTACATATCTGTATTTCGTTGAAAAACTATTTAGATTCATTTATTAAATATGGGAAATATGTTTTAATTATATGCATTCAATTTTACTGTTATTTATAATAAGTTTTTAAGTTTTTAAGGATAATATATTTCCGGTTGTTTGGATAATATATTTCCCGTTCCTGAACGGAAGTCTGTCTGACAACCAACTGTTCGTTGGGATTGTATTCATATTCATACGCGTACCATGCATTCGGAGTACGTTGTATTGAAACAGACAAAATTTTAAAAGATTTTCTCATAATTTCATTTATGAAATCAACAGACAGAACAACTCCAGTTCAACATGAATTGCATAAGATCATCAGTAGGTAGTATACATTTAAAATAAATAGTCTAATCTATGTGTAATCTGCATAAAACATTTCGTAAACAAAAGAGGAAAACCATTACTTTTTTTCACAGGTAAATGTTATGCTTTTCCGTGTATCGTAAAAATCTGAATTTTTGATATATCTAAATGTAGTTTTAACCATTGTAATACGAAAAATAAGCAAAAATAGTTAATAATACCTGATTTTAATTATAGTGATTTTAAAACTTTTTGTCTGTTTATTTACACTCCTAAAAAAAATTAGGGCAGCAAGCAAATGAAAAATAAAACCTTGCGAGACAGCCATGCATGGGTATAAAATGGAGAGTACACGTGTATCAATGCGCAATACAGAAAATAAGACGGAAAAAAAATTGACGCAATTTTTTTTCTGTGACCGTTCGTTGAAATTTGCAATTTTTCCACGAACATTCGATGGAATTCTTGATTTTACCACGTCGAGTTGACAAAATTCGCGATTTTCCATGCTTATCGACAAAATTTATAATTTTACAGACCCAATAGACAAAATTGATGATGTTTTCCTATGATCTTTGGACAATTTGCAAATTTTTTTTTTGACTGTTCGTTGAAATTCGGGATCTTTCCACGCCTATTCGATGAAATTCGCTGTTTGTCCGTGCTCGATCCATGAAATTTGTCATTTTACGTGCCTTATCGACGAAATTCACAGGTTTTTTTCCAGTGGTTTACAAAATTCAAGATTTTTTTTTCTTGAGTGATTGACGAAATTCTCAACTCCGTGAATTTTTAATTTTGGCATGTCTGGTTTCTGTCGACCGATTATTGAAATTTGCGTTTTGCGACAAAATGGCGAAATTTGTGATATTTTCCATGCCCATTCGACAAAATTTGCATTCAGTCGACTCAATTCTTGATTTTATACGCCCGATTGATGAAATTCATGATGTTTTCTTACGATCTATGGACAAAATTTGCAAATTTTTCTCGCGAATTATTAACCCCTTGGGGACGAGAGACACGTATACGTGACGCATAAGGTGCTCAGAATCCTCGATTATTCCCACCATTAACTTTTTATTGTAAACTTTGCCTTATTTAATGACAGCATTTCTGAGATTCAATTAGGCAAAAATTTCTGTTTTGAAAAACCGGTGGCAAAAGTTAAAAAATTCTGTAAAGGACGCTCGTCACGAAGGGGTTAAGGAAATTCGATATATTGATTTTAGTTTCACCACCAGGGGGTGCTTTCCTATCTCGCGTTCTATGTGCCCGATCACGACGAGGTATGGCTCATTCCACTCGAAATCGACAGCCTCAAAGATTTCAGCTATGTTTGTATAGATCAGAGTGCGTCCCCTGGTGGTGGAAATGGAACTAACGAATTTTGCAGCTAACTCGAGTTCTACGGGTCCCATCACAATGCAGTTTGATTCATTCGACTCGACATCGACAGAATATATCGATTTTAGTTCCAGGGTTCACCACCAGGGGGCACTTTCTTATCTCGTGTTCTATTGGCCTGATCACGGCGAGGTATGGCTCATTCGACTCGAAATCGACAGCCGGAAAGATTTCAGCTATGTTTGTATTGATCAGAATGCGCCCCCTGGTGGTGGAAGATGGAACTAACTGATTTTGCAGCTAACTCAAGTTCTATGGGTCCCATCACAATGCAGTTTGATTCATTCGACTCGACATCGACAGGATATATTGGTTTTAGTTCCAAGTATCACTACCAGGGGACGCTTTCCTATCTCGGGTTTCATGTGCCGATTACGACGAGGTATGGCACATTCGACTTGAAATCGACAGCCTCTAAAATATCAGCTATGTTTGTATAGAACAGAGTGCACCCCCTGGCGGTGGAAGATGGAACTAACGTATTTTGCAGCTAACTTGAGTTCTATGGGTCCCATCACAATGCAGTGTAATTCATTTGACTCGAACTCGACAGGATATATCGATATTAGTTCAAAGTTTCAACACCAGAGGGCGCTTTCCTATCTCAGGTTCTATGGGCCCGATCACGACGAGGTATGGCAAATTCCACTTGAAATCGATAGCCTCAAAGATTTCAGCTATGTTCGAATGGAACAGAGTATGCCCCCTTTCGGTGAAGGGTGAAACTAACGGATTTTGCAGCTAACTCGAGTTCTATGGGTCCCGTCACAATGCGGTTTCATTCATTCGACTCGACATCGACAGGATATATCGATTATAGTTCCAATTTCTGTTTCCATTTAGTCCCCCATTTCTACATTCCAGTTCAGACCCTTCATCTTAAGGTCCTGCTTAAAACTGTCAGCTGACTCCTTTTGGGGCCCTCACTATAGCTCCCTTAAAAATCGTCCTATTCACTAGCCTTTTTTTCTAATAAGTTCTTAGGACTTCCAGTTGTTACATGAACAAAACAAACTTTTCTCGTACAAAACCCGGATCTGCTGGACCCCTTTAAGTTTTTGTGACCTAAATTTTTAATCACTTGACTCTTTTTTTGTTTGATTTTCTTCGTTGTTGGGTCCCCACTCCAGTTAGTTATTTTTCCATTTCTACATTCTAGTTAAGAACCTAGGGCCCGGTATGCGGCCCCTTGAATTTTTTTCCTAAATTGTTAATAACTTGACTCCTTTTAATCTGATCTTCTTCGTTTTTTGGGACCTTTTTTCCATTTAGTTATTCCACCATTTCTACATTCCATTTAGGACACTGCCCTCCTGGGAACCGGTCCGGGACCCTTGAACTTTTTTTGCGCCATGCATTTTCATCCCTCTAATTGTGTATGGGTTTTGGCATATGGGTTGTTTGGTGCATGGGTTATGTGTAGGCTCAGTGAAAGTAATATATTTAACAGTGTATTGAAAAATTATAAGCATTTTTTGTATGTGTAAATATACTTTTGAAGATAAATCAAAAATAATTTAAATTGAATTTTAAAACAATATTATTAAATTCATGTGAAGGTGTCCCTCGAATTTTTATATCATTTCTTTAAAATCCCATATTTTGAATTCAGGAGAGATGTGAATGAAAAAGCATCAGCGAATAAATTTTATCTATCTTTTCATGTCAAAAATAATAATTGCATCTGTGAATGTAAATAAAACAAAGAGAAAATGATGATATACTTTTTTAATTATTAACATAGCGTCACTCAAATTTGATATCATTGCTTTTAAGACCCTTATTTAAAATTCTTAGAGCCAAAAGAAACTGCTGCGTCACAACTTTTAACTTGTTAAGGGGTTTTGTACTGATATTTTATAACATTAAAAAACAGACAATTTTGCCGTTTCTTTCTGGTGCATTTCAGTCATATAAAAATATTAAATAAATGGAGATGCTTAATATGCAAATTAACAGTAACTTTGTATATGGCAAGTATTGTAGAAAATTTGCATATGACAAGTATTGTAGATAGATTAAAATTTTTGAGGTTTATTTTAAAGCGCTAAAAGTGAACAATAAAATGTTAGATGAATATTTTGAATTTTATCAATAACTATATTTACTAGATAAAATATAGAGATATCTTATTTAAATGCAGAAAAGTATTCCAAATCTTGCAATTACAATTTCTGATATTTAAATATTAAATAGAAAACAGTGGTACTAAACTACTTGGAAATTCCATGGGGTGTACGCACCTTCATAAGGCGAAAAATTCTATTCGAAAATTGCTGTATAATTACCTTATACTTATTACTATAGTTACCTTATATTAACCAGCTAAATGCCATTTACAAATTTCAAACATTAGTTGTCATTAATAATTACATATTTTATTTATGTTTAAATTGTGTTATAAGGTTTGTTTATTTTTCCAATTTGAAATGTAACTAAGATTAAATATTTGTACAGGTCAGCCCACGCACCTCATAACATTATTTTATGAAACAAAAATCGCATAAACAACGAATTTAAGAAAGCACCAAAAGTGTTTCACTATCTTTAAAGAAATTGTGATAGAATGTTGGATATTTTACACTTGCTATTTAATACTCTTTGAAAGTCAGTTGCATAATTTAGCAATTGAGAGTTGGCAAAAATGGTTCTAGTGTTTCAGTTTTCAAAAACCGTATCATTTTGTTTTGCTAAAAATTCCAAATTTTCCATTAAAGACATAAATCTTTTTTTCTTTTTTTTTCTGCTATAATCTTTCATAAAATTGGATCCCATAAATAAAAATAATGTTAGATTTCGTTTAAAATTGCCTTTCATTTCATACTATTTTACATTTTAAGATTAGTTATTAGATTTAAAGATATTTACAAATATATTTTTCCCAAAACGTTCTTCATGCATTTAAATTATGGAAACGAAAATATCCTATTATAATTGCTGGAACTATTCATGATGATAACGCATTTGAAAATCAAAATCATTGTATAAAATAATGTTTGCCTCATCGACGACTATTTTCATGTGGAAATGCATTATTTTTATTTGTTATTTTTTATGTGCTTACGTTATATTTACTAGATTTTGATGAAACTCTGTTTACAATATTTTCGAATCATTTCTACTTATTAGCTTTCTGATCCCAGATAATGGTGATGTGTTTTTATGTTATTTCTGATTTCGCGTGTATATACCATTACGTAAAATTAGTATTGATGGTTCCGATTAATTCATCCCGTTAACTTAGGGGTGTAAAATCGCTGGTCTGCCAACAAGCTATTACTATTTTTGAAAACAAAGTTCTTAAATATTGACAGAAACTTCGATTTTAAATTAGACAAGGGTTACATTTTAGAACTTGTGGTGACAAAAGACTTTCAGGCACACTGTTGAGCAGCCCTAACTATTTAACTAACTTAACTATATGTGCTAGATAGAAGGGTTTGTTTGTTTCGTTACCAGTTTGCCCAAAAAATAATCCGCTTTCCGAATACCATTATTTTCTAATAAACATTTTTGCTGTGTGTGTCTACATTTACAATAGAAATAATCTTTGAGGTAATTTTCCACGAAATTTGCCATAAAAATATAAAAATAGGATATTTTTTTTTATAAAAGATGTACTGGAAAACGGACCATTTGTGTGCACAGAGTTACCCATACCTTTTTAATAGTATATTTTAACTCCAATTTTCGTATTATTTTAAGACAGAAATTCTGCGAACTAAGTAAGGTGGATATAACTGGAAGGAAATACTCGTTTTGAGAGCCTCATAATTTAATTTTTAATGAAAGACGCTGTTATACGATTAAATCACAAATTTATAGCAACCTAATAGAAAAACAAATAAAATCTTTTTTATAAAACCTATACACAGGAGAAACAGCTAATCAACCTACCTTTCTGACAGAGGGCAAAATACGCCATACACAGTTCAGGAGAGATTCCACTTTGTTGAATTCAAAAAAGCGATTATTTTTACATAATCTGCAATTCTGTGGTGTGTGCGATATGTGTGTGAAACGGGTTTAGTTTATTAAAATTATTTACGAAATTAAGGCCCTTCGAACGTAATTGTGCTTATGCTGAAATGCAGGTTGTTTTTCTTCACGCTTTTTCTCAAAACCGTGTTTTTCAACACACGGCACAGAATAACGTTCTAACATATCAAAACATTAGTATGGTTTGATGGATAATTGGGTTTTAGGGGCTATGAATACATTTAAAGTTGAATAAATTACCTGTTTAAATATTTTTCCAAGACTTAAATATCGAAAAAAGAAACGCAAAATCCGTAGACACATTTTCAAACTAGCGTCATTTTGTTTTCTGTTGGTCTACACTGTGGGTAAATTTTAAAAAGATTGAAGTCATGGACCCGCAAGTTTAATTAACTTTCATAATCTTTACGCCTTCAGGCCCCAGGCGGCGCAAGTCAGTTTTACCTTTTTATAATTTCTTATGACTACAAAGCACATTTCTACACCGAGATTCGTAGCCAAATATTCCGAGCCAAATTCGTGAACGCTGCGCAAATGCGTTTATAAAAGGATACCGCCATTATTTTTTACATTTTTTGCAGAAAGAAAATTGACAAATTGGACAATAATAAATTTTTGTAGCGGAAATCGTTTCCCGGATTCGTAACTGGAAGTTCTAAGAAGTTGTTAAAAAAACTAGTGAATCGGGCGATTTTTAAGGGGGGCGATAATAGGGGGCCCAAAATGAGGAAACTGATAGTTTTGAGCAGGACCCTAACAGGAAAGCATCTTAAAATGCCCTAGTACTTAGCGCTTTAGATCTTTAATTAGTCGAAATTAAGCATAAGGTATAAATTAATCATTAGAATAAAATTTAAAAGAAATGCTTTTAAAGGGGCCATATGGCCCCAATATAAATGTGAGGGTGGTTGCTCGGGGAGAGTCCAAGACTCAACTTCAAAGTTATGCATTGAGATGATGACACAATTAGGAGGGGGGGGGTGAAAAATGCATGGTGCACAAAAAGTTAAAGGGCCCCGGACAGGGTCCCAGGACGCCAGGATCCTAGCTGGAATGTAGAAATGGGGAAATAATTAAACAGAGGCCCCCAAAACGAATATGATCGGATTAAAAGGGGGGGGGCAAGTTATTAACATTTTAGGGAACGAAAACTTCAAGGAGCTCTGTACCGGACCTCATGGGGCCAGGGTCTTAACTGGACTGTTGTAATGAAGGAATAACTAAACGGAGAAAAGAGCCCTAAAAACGAAGGAGATCGGATGAAAAGGGGGCAAGAAATTAAAAATTTAGTTGACAAAATGTAAAGGGGCCCAGGGGTCCGGGTCTTGTCCAAGAATTTTTTTTGTCATACATGTATTAGCTAGAAGTCCTAAGATGTTGTTAGAAAAAAAGCTAGTGAATCGGACGATTTTTAAGGGAGCTGTAGTAGAGGGTCCAAAATGGATCGCTGATAGTTTTGAGCAGGGCCCTAAGATGAATGGTCATAACTGGAATGTAGAAATGCGGGAATAACTAAATGGAGAATAGGTCCCCAAAACGAAGATCGGATTAAAAGGGGGCAAGGTATTAACAATTTAGGGAACAAAAACTTCAAGGACCTAGCGGCCCCGGATCTTATCCGAAAATTTTTTTGTGGTTCATGTAGTAGCTGGAAGTACTAAGAAATCGTTAAAAAAAAAGGCTAGTGAATCTGACGATTTTTAAGGGATCTATAGTTGGGGGCCCAAAAGGGGCCAGCTGATTTGAGCAGGGCCTTAAGATGAAGGGTCCTAATTAGAATGCAAAAATGGGGGAGTAACTAAATGGAGAAAATTCCCCAAAAACTAAGAAAATAGAATTAAAGGAGTAAAGTTATTAACAGTTTAGGAAAGAAAAACTTCAACGGGACCCAGGGGGCCAGGGTCTTAACTGGAACGTAAAACTGGGGAAAAATAAAAATGGAGAAAGAGCTCGAAAACGAAGAGGATCGGATTGAAATTGGGCAAATTATTAACAATTTAGGGCAATATTTTATTTCTCCATTGGGCCCGGGTCTCAAAAAATTAAAAACCGAGCCTCATGTGAATCAGGACCTGCCTTGGACTATCCGCACCCAAATGTTCAGACTTCTATGTGCGGTATATTTTGCTAGTCATTGCACGCAGACACACACACAGACACGCACACAAACAACTTTCTTTTATTAGTATAGATAATTACTATAAATATAAAAAATTAATTATCATATCACTCTAATCTTAATATTATGTTTGTATATAGTCTAAAATAAATAAAAAATATTAGAAAAAATGAATGTACAAGTTATTTGTTTATTTCGTAAAACTCAAAACATCTCAATTTTAGGACGCTTGGCATAAACTTGTATTAAAACATAAAAAGGATAAAAAATGAATTATGTGTGACAATGTGATGCAAAAGCATCTCTGATGTAAATTATTAAAAGCAACTTAGGGTAAAGTATCCAAATGCCGACACCCTAACGTCAACTTGAAAACAATAAGGCTTTAAATGATCGTATAAATTCCAAATTGACGCCATAATGTCAAAAACTGCTTTTTGCCATTATGGTACCAATTTCGATTTTATACGATCATTTAAAGCCTTATTTTTTGTGTCGAAGTTAAGGTGTCGGCATTCGAATACTTTACTCTAACCAGTCAGTCAAACTTAGTAACTAATATGTTACATGACACAGTAGAGTGAACGTCAGATCGTCCGATTACTGAAACAAAATATTTTTATTAAACGTATGATAAACTCTAATCCCAAAAGCTATAAACTTGAGCAATAATGTATACAAATCTTTCTACTGAAAAAGTTTTACGTTGTGTCCGTTGCAATTCTAAATTCTAAATTATAATAAGCTTTTCTCATAAAATAAGAATATTGAAAATAAAAAAAGAATAGCCTTCACACTATAACAAATCTATTTACGATAATTACATAAATTTGGCAATCCTAGAAAAATAATATGCGATGGGGATTTTGTATTTTTATCCACCCCACTTAATAGACACTAGAAAAGTTCAGGTCGGTACACCACTACTTCAGATAAAAATAATTCTATTCGTTATTTCAATCGCAGAATTCATAATAACCTCAATTAATCGTAGAACGCGTAAATAAGATTAAAAAAAAATTGTCATAAAATAGTACGTACCGCAAAATTTTAACTATCGTTTGTGTCGCTTTCTTCAAATTTCTTTAATGGATAGTATTTTTTTCATACAGCACTAAAGTTCATAAATCATTTTTTTAATTCAGCAAATTTTTGATAGTCGGAATTTCCAATTTGTTAGAAAGATGGCTTTAATTTGAGAGAGAAGTAAGTACTGAATAAGACGCATGTGACTTTAATTTTGGAAAGGGGTAGGGGAAAGGGGTTAGTACGAAATTCGTAATTTTTTTTTCATTTGTTTAAATTCTTACTAAAAAGACTCTGCATTTTCTTGATGAATAAATACATTTATAATGTTAAGGCTTCATCTTCATGACTTTAAAAATCTAAATACATTTTTAAATTACTGAATACTACAAGCTGATTCAATATAAATATATATAAATAACCTTTAATATATAATAAGATAAATATAAGCGTTTAAAAATCCCATTCATAAACCAAACTTCGTATAAATATGAAAAATATGACTGAGTAAAGTAAACGTCAGATTGTGATTACTAAAACAACATATTCTTATCAAACGCATGATAAACTCCACTCCCAAAAGCTATAAAAATGGGCAATGGACACAAAATCTTTCTACTGAAATGAGATTCAGTTTTATGGTTCCAATTTAAAAGCCTCAACGGAGCTTTAGAGAGATTTGCACGGATAAGCCATCGGAATATTTGAATATATAAACTACAGCTTTTGATATAGATTTCTAGTAAACATACTCATAAATAGGGAATTAGTTGTCTCATTATATATGTATATTTGTTTTCACACTTACTTTTGTTTGCATATATATATATATATATATATATATATAGCTATATTCCTCTGTTCTGTAATTTATATTCTAAGGCTAAAATTAAAATTAAATATTAAGAGATAAATGATTTTCTCCCCCACCATTACTTCGCCCTTTGTATGGAAAAATAGGTGAATATTAAATAAAAGCTATTGTACTTTATGTATGAAAAAGTACTTGATTTCAAAATTTTTACAAGGAAACTTTGCATTTACACTGTTTATAATCTCATTAAAATATATAAGCTATTACAATTATTGCGCTAGTTCATTTCCAAACGTTAATGCAAAATATAATGGTACCATTTGTAACTAATAATTTTCATGTTAATTATGTTAGTTTACAAAAAAATTAGGTTAATAATTAAAAACTTACACAATTTCAATTTAAAACGTAATATAATGACTACTTTGATTCCTACAAACTTATATTTACTTATTTAATCATAAATTTACCAATTGTCAGTTTCACAGATATTTCTTCATTTCAGATTTTATTTTGCGATAACGCGGAAATGGATGTTTAGTTTAGTATTTTTGATTTTAAATCGATTTTTACTTCTCATTGGACTTCGTTTAGTTTCAAATCAATTCAAGTCAATGCCATTTGTTTGTCAAAAATGCGGATCACTCATTCTGTGCTTTGCACAATATAAGAAATTCTACCATCATTAGGAGAATCTTAAAAATATCATTACCGCAATATGGAAATCTTATTTATTATCTGGAATAGTCTACTTCTTTTCTAAAAGTTTAACATTTTTGTTTTAACTTATCAGAAATGGGTTTAACATTATGTATATAGATAAAGTAATTATATTAACCATATAATTACGCATCACTGACAGAAGCGATTGAAATTATCACAGAGGATTCGAACGCTTCTAACGATATGTCACATTCGACAATTGACAACAGATGGCGACACTTATTGATTTTCAAGTAGTAATACCAGGAAACTTTAAAAGATAGTTTTCCTAGTACATAATTGGGGCTTTCTTAGTTAGAACAAAGTGGTGAAAATATTTTTTGTGATCAACTTTATTTAATTTTTACCAATATCACCAATGTTTGTGTCAACTTAACCCTTTAAAAGGTTTTGTGGTATATTATTTATAAAACTTACTTTTAATTCCGAAATGACATAAATGCACCAAAATATTTTGTAATAAAATTTTGCTTTTATGAACATGTATACTTTAAAGTTTATAATTTAACAGCTTTTACTTATTTTCAAATAAATTTGTTCTTAAATTATTGTGTCATTTAATTATTTTATTATTTTAGCAACAGAAGTACTTTGCCCCTGAAAGGGTTAACTCCGTCAAGGGCAGAGCACTTTCGTTGCAAGAATGTTGAAGCGATTGACTGCTACCAGAATTTACGTACAAATTGAGTTGAAAACATATATTAAATGCTTTTTCCCGTACATTATAAAGAAAAATTGTACTATAAAATTCTTGTGCAATTTGCGCAGTTGTGGATTAAAATTAAGGGGGATGCGGCTTCTTCTTCTATTTCGAAAGTAGTTTTTATTTATCTTATTTTATTTTTACATAAGCGATCTACGTCTGTGAAGTTATATGTACTAATAAAAGTAAGTTTTGCTGTATGTGTGTAAAATGGCTAGCGAAATCTAGCGCACCTACAAGTCTGAAAATTTTGGTGAGGTAGTCCAAGGTCTGTCCTGATGCACCTGTGACACAGAATTTTAATAATTTAATAATTACCCATTAATTTACTCACTAACCCCTGCTTCCAACATGCCACCTTTTTCTGAAAATGATGCAAAAGAAATGTGAAAACCGCAAAATGAGGTCCGTGTTGTGAGTGTGAAGAATAATTTTAGGTTTACACGAAAAATGCCGGGCTACAAAAATCACTTTTAACTATGCCTTTTCGATAAAACATCGAAAAAATGGCTCTATCTACACAAAATTCAAAATTCAGGAAACAGGGGTGAAAAAAATCCCGATTTCGAAAAAATCGAACAAGAACATTTCAAGATATCAATTAAATATTTTTTATTATAAAAGGATCTGTTTTTATTTCAAGTCCAGGCAACAAGTCAATTTGGAAAAAGAAATAAACCCACAATTTATTCTACTGGGATAATAATAATTATTATTATTTTTAACTTATTCATTCATCAAATTGAAAATTATGCATATTTAGAACGAGGAATCTAAATATTTAATTTTCATTAAGAGAGCATTATTAGAACCGAAATTAATAATTAATTTTTCTTTAATAATTTTTCTTTTTATGTATAAGAAAGAAAAAGGTTTTTGATAATGGAAGTAACGTTACCAGATGCAAATAGGGATGTTCGTATTTTTTTTAATCGTGGGGATGGGGAGGGGGGACTTTTAATAAATATCGCTTTTAGTGAATCATGCCTCCTAGCGCAGGTTTATCGTTATTTGACCCCATTTTTAATATATACATATCTAATGCCCCGATTTCAACAGAATTAATCCCATTTAACAAATTTAACATTTTTAGGTTTCATAGCTTTTAATAGCTGTGATGTATGGATAATTACCACTATTTTCGAATAGTAATTTCAACAGTTTTTTTGTTCCATTTTTTTCTACTATTCCCAGTCTTTGAACAAGTAATCCGTATGTCTTAATTACTTGTTTGACCAAAATCAGTCTCATCCCTCCCCCCCTACCTTCTTCAAGATTTTTTTCTCTAATTATGCCCTGTTTCCATAACTCATCAACTAACTTTCCTATTTCAACGCAACTGATTCCAAACATTATAATTAACTTAATAATCACCCTCTATAACATTAAAGTGAATTTATGAATTGTATATACCACTCTTTTTGAATAATAACTTCAGATTTTTTTTATTTCATTTCAGAGTATCTCGGGTTCTACAGGCCCGATTACGACGGGGTTTGACTCATTCGACTTGATATCGATAGCCTTAAATATTTTAGTTCCACTTTTTACCTGTAGGAGCGCTTTCCTATCTCGGATTCTATGGACCCAATTAAAATGCGGTTTGGCTCATTCGACTTGAATTCGATAGCCTTAGAGATTTCATTGATGTTTGTATAGACCAGAATGCGTCCCCTGGCAGTGGAAGGTGTACCTACAGGAGTACCTCGGGTTCTATGGGTCCGACTGCGACGGAGTGTGGTTCATTCGAATTGATATCGATAGCCTTAAATATTTTAGTTCCATTTTCTACCGCCAAAGGGAGCATTATTAGCTCGCATTCTATGGACCCGATTACAACGGGATATGGCTCATCCAACTTGAGTTCGATCGCCTAAGAGGTTTTAGTTCCACTTTCCACCGCCAGGGCGTACATGCAAAATGTTAATAAATTTTAAGTAATATCTTAATGGACTATAAATTATTTAAAAGTAAATAGATGAATTTTAAAATTTTAGGAATGAGTAAGTATATGGATCATAATTACACTACTTTGTTGATGAATAAATTAGCATTGTCGTTTTAAATGTCATTTAAAAAATAATTTTATACAAAATCTTGTTAAAGACATAAAACCATACAAACTTGAGGTTTGTTTTAATTTATTATCACGGACCCAGGCAACGCCGGGCGGGTCAGCTAATTTGTAAATAACATTTAATGTTAAGAATTAATTGGTAAGTCATCATGTATTTATATATTTTAAATTATGACATTAATATTGCTTAAATAGTTACAGAATAAATATGTTTCACTAAAGAACTTTGTGTAACATTTAATTATAATTTATTTATTATTCGATTTTTTCCGCATGAAGCAAATTTATCCCATTACCACGAACACTTTTTGATCCTTTTAAATACATTAAAGTTTATTGTTATTTTATAACTCCCTACATATGACTAAATTAAGAGAATCATCTATCTCCTCTGGAGAAATAATGCTCCAATGTAGGTAATAGTTATCATCATAAATCTTAATTTGTTACGGGCCACTTATTTTGGGAGAAATTATATTTCGTAAACTCACATTTTGAAAGGATATTTAATCTCTAAGAATTTTATTAGTATTCTAGAATTATGAATATAAAATCTAATTAAATCTACATAATGAATATGTAGGATAATATGTAGGGGATATGTGCATCTTGGCAGTTCCTAAAAATATTTTGTAAAGCATTTTGTCATAAAACTGAGTCATACAATTACGTGTAAAATACAAGAAGGAAAAGCAAATATTTCTGAAAAGTACATAATACAATTTCAAAAATAATAAAATAATAGATTTTCTGAAGATGCACAATACGAAAAATGAACGAGCCTTACTACACTTCAGTTAGCATTGTGTTAATTGTATTGGGTCGTTAATAACCTTAAAAAATTGACTTTTCAATTATTAGTTTAAATAACAGAACAAGTTCTAATCTTTCTAAAAATATATAATACATGGACTTTTGAACAATTTATTTGTTGGTTAGTAGGTCGCGGCCGCTACAGTCATCTTTTGCACACGATAGCTAACCAGACCATGACCTTCGTTTAAACTGACCAATTTATGTTTTATATTTGCAAATTAAAACTACCACACCCATTTCAAAGGACATCGAAAATGCAAAATACTGTTTTAAATTTTTCCTTGTGTTTTTTTTTCGTACATTTTGTGAAAATTCTATTTAACACCTAGAAGTTTTGTGAGGTATTATATATCTCACGTAATTTTAATCCGTAAATGCCACAATGGCACAAGAATTTTGCTTTTTTAATATACTTGAAGAAAATATTTTACTTATTTTCGAATAATTTGTTCGTAAATCCATTTCAGTAACATAACCGCTTTTAGCCTCAAAAGGTTAAGTCACAAAATTAAAATTTTAAAGAATGCTATAAAATATTAAGCAGCATTTAATGAATTAAACTGTTACTATTTTATGAATTAAGTATTTTATTTAAAAATTTTTAATACCTAAATATGTGTGGGAGAAAATCCCGTTTTTAAATATTTGCTTTACATAACAATTTTTAAAATATGTAATTGAAAACAGTTAAGAAATTAATAATTCAATATGTCAAGTGTTGTATTTTGGAAGATTTAAAGATAAGTAAAGTGATAGTTTATTTTTTTAAATGTAGCTAAGTGAGCATTAGTATTTTTTACAGGCAGAGGGAATCTTCCGTAATATGTGGGTTAATTTGACCCAGATTTAATACGTTTCACACCAGAATTTTTTTTAAGAAATGAAACTAAATATATTCCCTGTAAAAAACTGGAATTAAATGAATAAAGATTCATCAAATAAATTTTCTGGTTCGAAACTTTGTTAAAAGGTGTCAAATTAATACATATATTACGAAAGATTAATGGAAGATTGGCATCTCTGAATTTATCATTTAAATAACCTTTAAAACTATTTTTAAAGAATACATTTTATTTTATGACAAAATAATCTTTATGAACGTCATTACCTAAGGTAAAAAAAATATATAGTGATATATTTATTAGGAAGACAACAGCGACATTTTCGAGTTTTTGAACTGCCGAAAATTATTAAATCTCCTTAACTCTTGAAAGGTGTTCTATGAAAATGTGATTTATTTTGATATAAGGGCTTTTCTACATAATTAAGTTTAACCTAGGTTTTAAAAGTTCAATAGTAATAGCACAATTTTATTACGTATTTAAATTTGGCATTTAAAAGTACAATTTTCCATTTTTTTTCGTATGAGTAGCTAAAGAACTTATAAAATATTGTATCAGTAAATGAAAGAAAAAATTCCAATACGCATTATGACAATATAGGGTGTACATTAATTATTTACGCAAAAAATGGTTTATAATGCGTTGTTATATAGCCAAATGTAAAAGTGCACATGATTATATGATTGTTTATCTTTTTAACAAATATTCGATATTTCTGCCCTTCGTTACCTTGCAAATGTTTCTTCAAGTCATATACCGGTAAATCAGTTCTTGTCATATGTTTCACAGTGCAATGCTGATTCGGAATTTCAATTTCCCGAACTGTGTATGTGATCATCAATAAAACCATGCACTGAAATCTAAAAGATACACTGTAAAAAAGACAAATGTTTTTTAATCCACAAAAATATAATTTAATCACTAACGAAAATATAAAATAACCTTTTCCGAGTTACCAAGTATTCCAAAAAACATTTTTTATCTTTAAGAACCTCAGGAACTAATATATTTGCGATATTTCCAGAAGCATTTGTAAAAATAAAGTTTCTTTTGCCGACGCTGGTTTTCGGAAACGTTTTCAAGGATTTTTTATTGTGTATTAATCAATTTTCTCAGACTGAACTGTTAGTTTTTTGGTTGCTACAAATCGTCAATTAAGCATTTTCAGTTGCGTAATTGAATTTATACATGCAAGTCTAACAAATGAATGCTAATTTTACTTGAGAATGTTTACTTGAGAATTGATAGTATCTTAAAAACCGATACTCCGGTTTGAGAAAACTGATAAATACACTATACAACTACTCAGAACCATTTCTGAAAATAAGTGGCAGTCAAAGAACAATTGGTTTTACAAAAGTTTATTTAAAGCACTAAAAATCATTGGTTTCTTAGGTTTCTAAAGATAAAGAACAAATTTTGGAATCGTAGGTAGCTCTGGAGATGTTACTGTATATTTTCGTAGATTAAGAAACATTTGTCTTTTATTACATTACTAGCAAGATACGCCCGCTACGCTGGTCAATTTCTTTTAACGAACCTTTAATCCAACAAAATATTGACATTTCATAAATAACTTTCATATTTTAACAGAATAATAAGGCTACTATAATTTGTGACTCGTGCTATAGACAATATACACGTCAGGACACGTCGCCCTTATCATTATCTTTTTACGCATGAAGGTTTCGCTATGGTACTCCATTGAAAAATTTGGTAATTTTTGAAATTCAATATTTGAAAAACGGCATAATCATTAGATATGAAATTTACTATACAATTTAATATACAACATAATTTTTTACCTTTCAAACGCAGTTTGTCTAACAATTTTCTGACAAATACTTTTTGAGCTATCATTTTTTTCAGTAACTTCAAATGTTTCATTTTCCGAGATTAATCTGTTGCAACAATTAGCGAAAAACCCAGTCGTCAGCAACGCATAGTTTTTTATTAAAGAGGCTGTTGGAGCAGGGATTGTCACCACCAATTTGCCACCATCACTTTTGAAATCGGTTCCGTGATTCCAGAGATTCCATAGAAATTGTAATTTAGAATGACTTCAGAACGATTTTCGCTCATTTCACCCATTTAAATTTCGATTTTTTTTAAAAATTTATTCTTAGAGAGCATTTACATCTTATAAGTAACTACAATGATAAATTTCAAATTTCTTGCCCCTTCAGTATAAAAAAATCGCAATTTTCGAACATTTTTCGATCCTGCACCCTATTGATGTTAGTGGCACCGACATAAAATATAGCCTATGTTGGAGTAGGGATTGTCCCCATCAATTTGCCACCATTACTTATGAAATCGGTTCTGTAGTTCCAGAGATTTCATAGAAATTGTAATTTAGACTGTTTTTAGAACGCTTTTCGCTCATTTCACCCTTTTAAATTTAAATTTCTTTTTTATTTTGTTCTTAGAGAGCATTTACATCTTATAAGTAACTACAATTTCAAATTTCAAATTTCTAGCTCCTGCAGTATAAAAAATAAAAATAAAACTGCCCAGTTAAACTGAGGGCATTGAGTTCACAGGCTATTCACGCTAATTGTATATTATACTCTTATTTCAAAGAATTTGAAATAAGCCCATCGAAAAATAAAGAAATAAACAATATATTAAGGGGGGGTCATCCCCCAGTTACCAACCTGATAGTTAACTAATGAACCCCTTAAACTAATCAGGTAAATCTCTAATTACAATTAATATATATACAAAATTTGAAGAAAATCGGATAATTCTGCATGAAAAACCCATTTATATAAATTAAGGCGGGATTAGCCCCCTCCGTTCCCCCCCTCTATACTTAACCAATCAATCCCGAAAACTAAATGTGGCTGAGAGGTTGTGCTCTCGAAGCTGGTAGACGGGAGGTGCTGGGTTCGATCCCAATCGCGCCCGTCGGCCTAATCGTTCGGAGTTTTCGTGGTTTTCTTCGAGCCGTGGATTTATCCATGCGTAAATACGGTTAGGTTCCCTTAGAAAGACCCCCACGAAGGGCACTCCCCCCGGGCCTATATCCCAAATGTAGATAATTGGCCGTCAATAATCAACCCAACCCAACCCGAAAACTAATCAGGGAAACGTCTTAACCCAATGAACCTATAAACAAATTTTGAAGCAAATGGGATAATTCTGCATGAAAAACCCATTTATATAAATTAAGGGGGGGGGGGATTAGCCCCCGTCCCCCCCCCCTTTATACTTAACCAATCAATCCCGAAAACTAATCAGGGAAGTGCCTTAACGCAGTGAACCTATAAACAAAATTTGAAGGAAAACGGAATAATTCTGTATGAAAAACCCATTTATATAAAATAAGGGGGGATTAGCCCTCCGCTCCCCCCTTTATACTTAAACAATCAATCCCGAAAACTAATCAGGGATGCGCCTTAACACAGTGAAACTATAAATAAAATTTGAAGGAAATGGGATAATTCTGCATGAAAAACCCATTTATATAAATTAAGGGGGGTATTAGCCCCCCGTCACCCCCCTTTATACTTAATCAATCTATCCCGAAAACTAATCAGGGAAGCATCTTAACTTAATGAACCTATCAACAAATTTTGAAGCAAATAGAATAATTCTGCATGAAAAACCCATTTATATAAATTAAGGGGGATTATCCCCCCGTTCCCCCTCTTTATACTTAACCAATCAGTCCCGAAAAACTAATCAGGGAAGCGCCTTAACACAGTGAACCTATAAACAAAATTTGAAGGAAAACGGAATAATTCTGCATGAAAAACCCATTTATATAAAATAAGGGGGTATTAGCCCTCCGTTCCCCCCTTTATACTTAACCAATCAATCCCGAAAACAAATCAAAGATGCGCCTTGACACAGTGAACGTATAAATAAAATTTGAAGGAAATGGGATAATTCTGCATGAAAAACACATTTATATAAATTAAGGGGGGATTAGCCCCCCGTTCCCCCCCTTTATACTTAATCAATCAATCCCGAAAACTAATCAGGGAAGCGTCTTTACCCAATGAACCTATAAACAAATTTTGAAGCAAATAGAATAATTCTGCATGAAAAACCCATTTATATAAGTTAAGGGGGGATTATCCCCCCGTTCCCCCCTTAATACTTAACCAATCAATCCCGAAAACTAATCAGGGAAGCGCCTTAACACAGTGAACCTATAAACAAAATTTGAAGGAAAACGGAATAATTCTCCATGAAAAACCCATTTATATAAAATAAGGGGGGGGGATTAGCCCCCGTTCCCCCCTTTATACTTAACCAATCAATCCCGAAAACTAATCAGGGAAGCGCCTTAACACAGTGAACCTATAAACAAAATAATTCTGCATGAAAAACCCATTTATATAAATTAAGGGGGGATTATCCCCCCGTTCCCCCCCTTTATACTTAACCAATCAATCCCGAAAAGTAATCAGGGAAGCGCCTTAACACAGTGAACCTATAAACAAAATTTGAAGGAAAACGGAATAATTCTTCATGAAAAACCCCTGTATATAAAATAAGGGGGGGTATTAGCCCCCCGTTCCCCCCTTTATACTTAACCATTTAATCCTGAAAAGTAATCAGGGAAGCGCCTTAACACAGTGAACCTATAAACAAAATTTGAAGGAAAACGGAATAATTCTGCTTGAAAAACCCACTTATATAAATTAAGGGGGTATTAGCCCCCCGTTCCCCCCCTTTATACTTAATCAATCAATCCCGAAAACTAATCAGGGAAGCGTCTTAACCCAATAAACCTATAAAGAAATTTTGAAGCAAATAGAATAATTCTGCATGAAAAACCCATTTATATAAATTAAGGAGGGATTAGCCCCCCGTTCCCCCCTTTATACTTAACCAATCAATCCCGAAAAGTAATCAGGGAACCGCCTTGACACAGTGAACCTATAAACAAAATTTGAAGGAAAACGGAATAATTCTGCATGAAAAACCCATTTATATAAAATAAGGGGGGGATTAGCCCCCGTTTCCCCCTTTATACTTAACCAATCAATCCCGAAAACTAATTAGGGAAGCGTCTTAACACATTGAACCTTTAACCAAAATTTGAAGGAAATGGGATAATTCTGCATGAAAAACCCATTTATATAAATTAAGGGGGGTATTAGCCCCCCCCGTTCCCCCCTTTATACTTAACCAATCAATCCCGAAAAGTAATCAGGGAAGCGTCTTAATCCAATGAACCTATAAACAAAATTTGAAGGAAAACGGAATAATTCTGCATGAAAAACCCATTCATATAAATTAAGGAGGGATTAGCCCCCCGTTCCCCCCTTTATACTTAACCAATCAATCCCGAAAAGTAATCAGGGAAGCGTCTTAACCCAATGAACCTATAAACAAAATTTGAAGGAAAACGGAATAAATCTGCATGAAAAATCCATTTATATATATTAAGGGGGGGGGGATTAGCCCCCCGAGCCCCCCCCTCCCTTTATACTTAACTAATCAATCCCGAAAACTAATCAGGGAAGCGCCTTAACTCAGTGAACCTATAAACAAAATTTGAAGGAAAACGGAATAATTCTGCATGAAAAACCCATTTATATAAATTAATGTGGGGGGGGGGGGGAAATTAGCCCCTTGTTCCCCCCCTTTATACTTAACCAATCAATCCCGAAAACTAATCAGGGAAGCGCCTTAACACAGTGAACCTATAAACAAAATTTGAAGGAAAAAGGATATTTCTATGAAGAGTTATCGCATTACGTACGTACATACATACATACAGAACCGGCTGGCAAGCTCTCAGGGCTTGACAGACAGTTTGATAGCTAAAAAATCGCAATTTTAGAACGTTTTTTGCTCCTGCCCCCCCCCCTGGGGTTAGTGGCACCGACATAAAATATAGTCTATGTTGGAGCAGGGGTTGTCACCATCAATTTGCCACTATCACTTTTGAAATCGGTTCGGTAGTTCCAGAGATTACCCCCTACAAACAAACAAACAAACAATCTTTACTCCTTTATAATATTAGTATAGATACACCACTTCTACGCCAATCCACAATAAGGCTTCAACACTGAAGTGATAGTCATAATATAGTTCGCAAATATCTGATACAATATCTGATAATCATACTAGTAATCTGCTAATGAACTGGTACCTTAAATTAATATTTCATAAATTATTCAGTTACGAAATTGTCCAACTATTTTGTGTCCACGCAGTATATTAATATATAGGTTGGTCCAAAATAATTGAGCACATTTCATGTTTTTAAAAAAGAACAAAATGAGGTACGTACATATTTATTGTTTTTTGGAACGACAATTTAAAACATTTTTACACAACAATATTTTAGACATTAAATAATTTTCACATAAAACGGTAGATGGCGCGACAACATTGCAAATGGAAAATTTACTGATTGCGTAAGTTTGCAAATGACTTTTTCTTTTGGGAATATGTTAAGAACCCAGTGTACGCTACTCCAGTTCTGGATATCGATGACCTAAAAACTGAAGTCATTGGTGGATACTTGCTGAAATGTTGCAACAAACTTGCCTTGAAATTGAATATCGGCTGGATATATTGCGTGCCATACATGAAGCTCATGTGAAACTTATTTAATGTTTAAAGTGCCGTTGTATAAAACTATTTTCATATATTTCCAAGAAAACAACAAAAAACATACACGTACCTCATTTTGTTCTCTTTTTTCACACATGACATGCGCTCAATAATATGTGCCCCTCCCCTGTACATTCATCATTTTAACATACGTATTCCTTAAATCAATACATATATATAGATCCTAGATTCCCAGAGGTAAAGTGAAGAGAAATAAACTCTATTTAACAAGTAAATCGCCCTTACCGTAACCTCTGTTGGAAGAGAGAAAAAGACTTGCTTAATGCTTGGGCACCGACAGCAGCAACGTGGTCAAAATTGAATTAAATAAAGTCAATGCAAAATTAAAAGGGCTGTATGCACAAATTAAGAGAGATAAATGGAACGAACTTTGTACTAGTCTTGACTCAAGATCATCTAATGGAAAATTGTGAAAGCTGGTGAAAAATATAAGCAAAGAACAACCTCAGGTTGAACAATGTAATACGATTCAGAGCAAGGATGGGGATTTAGCCCAGGATGACGAACAAGCTGCTAACCTTCTGGGTTTGCATTATGAAAATATCAGTAGCCTGAATTTCACTAGCGATGACAGACATGTCAAGATCAGGGCAAGTAATATTGTCCATGGCTGCCGCATGAACACACAAAGAGGAATCCCTATTTTCAACAGGGATTTCAGAATGCACGAGCTCGAGGCTGCGATTAAAGATTCTAGTCTAAATAAGTCCCCTGGATCTGATGGTATTCATCGTCAAATGATTGAAAATTTTGGCCCGAATGGTAGACAAAGGTTCCTAGACATTATAAATTGTTCCTGCAACATGGGACAGCTACCCCGAGATTGGAGGAGAGCCACTGTTATTCCTATTGGAAAACTTCCAAAGACGCTTGCTCCCCGGAGAGTTACAGGCCCATTACTTTGACCAGTATAGCTTGTAAAGTTATGGAAAAAATGATTTTAAAAAATCTTGCATTTACTTGAATTCCTTCCTCCAAAGGAACAATATGGTTTTAGAGAGGGACACAGCACCACATATTAAGTACTTTACTTCTGTCAAAAGATTAGAGATGCTCCTAACCTGAAACCTACTAACCACACAATAGCAGTCTTCCTTGACTTATCGAAGGCCGTCGACAGGATGTGGAATCAACTGCTAATTATAAAACTGTTTGAAGTGTTTGGAATAGGCGTAAAAGCCCTTCCTTGGATTTATGATTTTTTAAGAAATAAACTTGTTAGGGTGAAATTTTATCATTCCCTCTCGAGGAGCTTTAAATTGTTCCAAGGGGTCCCTCAGGGATCAGTCTTATGCTCTACTTTGTTTACACCTTTCTTATCGGGTATTGAGCATGTCATTAATAAGAAATGCGAAGTAGGCTCATTTGCAGACGATATTGTTCTTTGGAACTCCGGCATTGACTTTAAGAAGTTGGAGAGTGATATCAATCTTGTCCTTGATGATATAAGCAATTTTGCTAAAAACCACAAATTGTGTTTTAACCCTGCTAAGTCTACGGCTAGCTTCTTGACAACCAATAGAAAATTATATGACTTTCATCTCAATATTTTGTTAAATCATCAGCCTCTTGCTGTGGATAATCATTCAAAATATATCGGTTTTGTACTGGACCCTGAGATACTGGGCAGCAAACATATAGATCATATTGTATTAAAGGAAAGAAAACGACTCAAAATCCTGAAATATATCTCAAGACGTAACTGGGGAGCTGATGTTGGTACTCTCAGAAATATCTATATTACACTTATCAGACCCATTTATGAGTACGGATATCCAATTTACTGTTGTGCTTCTGATACAAATCTACAGAAACTTGAGCGGGTACAGCTCAGCGCTGCTTGGATCATTACTGGTCTTCGAAATACTTGTCCTAAAGACATAGTGCTTTATGAGACAGATCTGCAATCCGTTGGTCTTAGAAGAAGGGCTTGTCTGACAAAATACTACAACAAACTCTGTGCTCTGGGTTCTCAAAATCGAACTTCTGCTTTCCTCAGAGACTGATTCAATAATCATAGGCTCAAGATAAACAGTCCCTATAGCCAAGTGGCCTCATGTAATCTAATTGATAGTGCAGTAGAACTGCATCACCTGACACAGTGCATTGACCCGACGGAAGGTCTTGATGGTGTCTTTTTCCATCCGGATTTACCAGTCCATGTGAACGAACAAACAGATCCTCCTATTTATCGTAGGCAACTGGCTCTTGGAATTGGTGATATTCCAAGATATTAACTGTTCTGGCAGTGGAATTTACATCAAATCTCAACATCATGACGTAAGGATTCAGAACAGAAATCCGGACTTCTGCTCAGTCTATCGCAGTGAGCTAATTGTCATAAATGAAGGCCTTGGTTCCCTTTTGTCACTCACTTATGGAAATGAAATCTGGATTTTGTCCGATAGCAGAAGTTCAATCTAACACTTGGCCAATCGACATAGTGTGCGTGATAATATGGGAGTGACTATTCTTATCAGACTGAAACGACTTTCCTTGTCTCATCGTATACATCTACAGTGGATTCCTTCCCATGTCGATCTTGAGAGGACACCTTGGCCAAGGCAGGTGCATGTGACGTCTCGGTGCCATCTGCACCCCTCACATATTTGAGGACTTTCTTAATGACAAAAAGCATCACTTGGATTGTTTCACCAGAGCACCACTGGTACCAGAATATTCGACCGGGAGGATCTCTTGCACTTGGTTATAATAGGCAGGAACAAACCAGTCTTGCTCGTTTTCGTTGTGGGTACCGTAGAACTATGAAATTTTCTGAGGGCACCAAGTGCTTTGAAATATGCACCAAGTGTTCCCCTGAGCAGGCCTCCCCTGATCATATCCTTGCGTGCCTGGCGCTCTCCAAGCAGGATTTTGCTGATAATCCCTTGATGGTGCTCTATTTCTTCAGGGTGTATAATATCATGGACCTGGTCAAACCCTGCTGGCCTAAGGGGATGTGCAACAACAGAACAGATCCTAATATCAAACTGAACGAATCAGAAAGACATCGAGGCTACAGGTAAATGCGTACTGCTTTAAAATCCTTTCATTGTCCAGCACGAGTGCGTCCTTTCACTAAGTTGCAGTTTTCATTGCAGTATTTTTACTACACAAATTCATATACTTTTATTCATTTAACATAACTTTAGCCTTATATGTATCGACAGTACTTTAAATTATACTTAACAATTGTGTTATAAAATCCGTTTACCACTGTGGTAGTTATATAATTTAATATGAGGTATAGAAAGTTTTCTTTATCATGTTTCAAAAGCATTACTTATTGTACAAAGCAAACATATTTTTAAATGAAAATTTTCTTTTTCAATTATCTCTTTTCAGTTTTTGTTAATGTTAAAACACAGGCAGTGGTAAGTATCAATTCAAAAAAAATCTATACTTATATTGTAAGGTTATTGTATTTCTACACTTACGAATTCTACAAAATATTAAAAAAATATTTTAAAGAAATGATGTTGTAGTTATTCTAGAAAACGCCTATGAATACGGATTTAATTTATAATATTTAATAAACAAAATCTCTCTTAACCCTTTCCGGCACAGACAAAGTCTGTTCGTAAAATGAGAAACTGCTGACTGACACCGGAATTTACAAACGACATTTTTAGAAAATATGAACTCCTTATTTTAATCTTTCATTATAGAAACAAAATTTTATTAAAATATTCTTGGTGCCATTTGCAAATTTGGAATTAAATTAGGTGTGCCCGGAGTGGGACCACTGTGCCGGAAAGGGTTAAAGAGAAAAAAATCTTTCTAAATTTACTTATTGATATCAAAAATTTTCTAATATATATTTTTTTAATTCAGGATAAATACTTTGTAATATGAAAATTTCATTAACTCATAATTTGGAACATAAATGGTTTAAGCATTGAGTAACTGTGAATACTATCAAGGTTTATCTCCACACGATCTCTAGAATTATTTTATTTATATCATTCTGGAATAATCAGCTTTCTTTATCATATTAAAACAATTACAGAATAAATAATATCACAATTTCGCCCATCCGCTGGACAGTATATATGCTTAAAATGCAAGGCTCCTACTGGGCCGTTTTTTTAGTACCAACATTTCCGAAAAAAAATTGCATTGTAGGTTTTTATAATATTTGCAATAAATGCAACCTTCACGGCAGGGTCTTGAAAAATCTGGAAAAGAAATCTAAAGAGAAAATTTTTGCTTTAAAAAAAGCTTGTATTAAAAAAACACATTAAAGATCATACTTTCAGCGTTTAACTAAATGTTTATTCAGAAATTTCGTATAACTGAACTGAAAAGCAGTGACTTGTTAAGAATTTAACATTCTCAGTTTGTTTTGAAGTTTGAATTTAATTGGTATATTTTAGAACAGCTTTAGAAAAGCATGTCTTATATCATAATGCCAAGGAAAAACGCGCCTTAAATATACTATAAAGAGGAAGGTAACGGAAGGCGTTTCGAAATAAATAATCTCTTTTCGTCGCGCTGAAAATAACATGTTGCCACTAACAGATCCGAAGGAAGTCTTTCTTCTGCTGTCACAGCGGTAGGATGTAGTACAAGTAGTACTCAAACATAAAATGTAGCACTGAGAAAAGAGAAGTTATCCATATAATCCAGAGGCAGATTAAATGGGGTTTTTCATGCCCCAACAGCAGTCGGAAAAAACAAGACTGTGTAGGTTCCTGAGGAATGGGAGAACGAGTTAAAACTTGACTTACACACACGTGTACAAATAAAACAATAAGATTTTAGCGGAAAAAGGGTAAGAAAATTAACCGATGATAGACAAACTATTATCACATAACATGTTAAACGGTTAAAAAATAGTTTCACAATCTATGTGTAAAACATGATTTTTCGTTCTTGTCTTAATTCTGTGTAAAAACCTGAGTTTAAAATTGACTTCCCCTTACCTTGTTTGAAGGCTAAAATCATATTAGCTTTTTCGAAAGAAATTGTGTCAGCTTCATAAAATAATAATGCGTTGTATACTTCATGATAAAATATTATTTTAATGGATTTTTTTAATAAGGTTAAAACTTTGTTTCACGTGCAGCTAAAAATATATCCGTATATGCAATTAATAAAAGAATTATGGAATATAAGATTTTTTCCTCTTATACTAAATGTATATTTTAAACAGAGAAAAAATCTTATATAAATATGAGACTCTTAATTAATTATATGTTTCCACGTGAATCAGTTTTTTGTTACGTTGCATGATTGGAAGTAATGAGTGGACCAAGATTAAGTTTTGAGAAAGAAAATTTCTTTTAAAATACTATTGTAAATATGAAAATGTAAAAGAAGTTCAAAAGCAATATCGCAGGGATTTTCACAAAATTCATCGGACAGAAAATAAGTTTGAAACGAATGCATGTTCAGAAACAACGTTCAAAAAAGCAATTGAACAAGAATGCACCACAACACCAAATGAAATATTTGTTGAAGTTTGTGAATCAATAGCCGACCATTATAAGCAGTGTGTTGACCAGAACAGTAATAGTTTGAAACATCTGCGGTAAAGTTATACATTTTATGTAGATTCTTTTGCAATTTAAAAATTAATTATATGTGAATAAAAACTTCAGTTATAGTTATTCAAAGTGTGTATACATTTTTCTGACGCTCCATTGTTATAAGTATGGGAAACTAAAAATTGATTTTTTGAAGATTTAAAACAGAGAAGTTTCTTTAAAATATTTAGAAGATGAGAAATTATTCTTTCAACAACAACAAAAATTCCACTTAAATCCTTTGATCTAGAAATACCATTACGAGATATAAGCTTTCACATAGTTATTGCTACATCAAACTGTATATTTGCAATGGTATGTATTAAGAAGGTAATGTGCGATCAAAAACGAAAATGGTGCCATATGTTTTTAAAATAGTTCGATATAAAAGAAACAAAAAAGAAATGAAGAGAGGCTGTCATTGAATTTTGAACAGAATGGAAAAGTGCTAGCCTCAATACTTCAGAAAGTATTTTCCAAAACTACTTCATGCCAGATTTGAAAGAAATGATAGATCACCTAATTTGCTATAAATGTATGTTAAAAAGCAATGTCATTTATGTGTGGCGCAGCATTTTTTTTCTACTCAGTACTATTTTTAATGCATATTCTTTGAACCCCTCGTCATTTCTCAATATTGAATTATGTGAATACTTATTTACTAAGCGTATCTGTAAAATTATGTTATTTAATAATGTATAATATGTTACATTTTATTGAACTGTGGATTCTTTATGTGTGTTTCAAAATATTATTTATGGTACGAGAGTAGACTGTTCTGACAATTCAATGATGTTTTAATATTTTTAATACTATTAGTATTTTATTTGTTATAATTTCAGATTTATGAAGCTCTTTTATGCAATTTTATTAGTCATATGTACTATATAAATCTATTATTTTAAAACTCTTTATTTTAATTTGTATCATGCGAATTTCAGTAATTTTTGCAACTGAGTAAAAAATGTCCAGACTGTGAGTCGAACCCAAGACCTTTGGACTAAATTGCCAACATACTTCCTATTTAGACAACCGGCCAACAAAATGCATTCAAATAACCTTACTGGCATCTAATTTTATACATCTGGTCTGTCATGAAGACAGAATATACCGCAGGTAATGAAACTCCATTAAACTATGGATACGTATATATATTATTTCTCAATCATACGTATTGAGTTATTACCCCCAATCCGTATAGTTAAGTTAAAAATAATAAAGTATTATTACATATCTGTTAAATCATGCAATATTTGCGTACCACTATTTGTAACAAGTAATATTCGTCTTATATCAAATGCAGAATCCCTTCATTTAATGCAGTTATAAAGATTTAATTATATTTTCATAAATATTTTTATTCGGAAATATTGGTACTCAAAAATCGGAAATTTTGGCAATTATTACACTGATGTAATATTTGCGATTTATTACTAGTAAAAATCTAAAGAGCTATTGTGAGAAAAACTAAAACTAAACTTTCTGTAAAACTAAATTATTTGTTAGTCTAAACACCATTCTCAACATTTCTAAAGCAAAACTATTTTCATCTAAATTGTAAATTAAATACTAAGTATATCGCCTCATTTTATGTTTTAAGAAATTAAGTTTCAGTGATATAACTTTCATGCCCTAGAAATACACCTTTGTAGTCGTAAATATACGACAGTATTCCAGCGCTAAAGTTACTTAAATTCCAAAGAGATTAAAGTTTTAATGTAGTTTCTACGCTGTAGTCTAAATGCGTTTAAGATTACCCTCCAAGTAAATTAGCCGTTAAGCAATAATTTGCATACGAAAGTGATAACTATTTGAAACAAACTAAGTGTCTCGTTCCTTTATTTCAGAATTCTACAATATGCATTTAGCACGCATAATAAATAAATATCGAACAAGAAGGATATTCTCTTATCCTGGTAATTCAGGAAAATACATTTTATATACATTTAATACAATTTAGATATATTCAAAACTTATTATGATGGTAAAACTAATGTAAGAAAAATTAATTTATTATTATTACTTTTAAAATGTTTATAATTTCTGTATGGTTTTCAACACATACATACCAATTAAATAGGATAAAATCATCTTTCAACGGGGAAAAATAGACTTTTTCAACGTCTAATGCAGCATTTTCTGATCTTTGTATATGTTTACATTATATGTTTTTGTTTGTTTTATATATTTTTATTTATCCGGATTAATGTTATAAGTCATTTCTAAATGTAATATAATAAAACTGCGTGGAAACTAGGTGTGTTATATTTACACTGCATGAGTTCTTCTGATTTCTTGCGGGGAAAAGTGTCCAAATATTATTGTATATTTAGAAAAAATCTTTGCATTAATTTTAATTGATACCAAATTCCAAGTGAGAAATCGTATATACAGGGTGATTCATAATGAATGGGACAAAAAGAAAACATGATTGTGAACGTTGTAATTAATATATTTAGAAAATTCAAATTTACCTCAAAACTATATTTATTCAAGTTTCTACAGGTGTTCAATATGTGCTCTTCCTGTGACACAACAAATGTCTACACGGTAATAAAGCTTCTGCCACACTCGTGATAGCATATCCCATGTGATGGAGTTCCACACTGCAGTTATCCGCTGTTTCAGTTCCTCTAAGTCCTGAGGAAGTAGAGGCACAAACACCTTGTCTTTAACGAAACCCCAGAGAAAAAAATCACAGGGCGTTAGATCTGGTGATCTCGGCAGCCAATGAAGACATGTCAAATCCTGTGGTTATGCCTTATGTTATGCCGATGCGGTAGTTCTTTACGAAATTCCGTGCGAAAATGTCTTTGCACAACAGTTACCGAGGAGGTTTTGGCATATTCGAAAACGCAGTACGCTTTCTCCTGCATTGGCGACATTTTGTTTAACAGCGCCTCTAGCGGCGAGTTCGTCATTCGATGATTTTTCCTTATTTCCAAATAAAACTTGTATAATTGTAGTTGCAGAATAAATTTGTTTCGGCTGAATAAATCCATTACGGCAGTCACACTGCGCTATTCTTTTTGGCCCATTCATTATGAATCACCCGGTATAATGTAAGTTAAACAGAAATTACGATAATTTCATTTCACATTTTACGTGATATTTTATGCAAAACTTTTACAAAACTTTTACAAACATTTACAAAAATATATTTTTCTTTTAAGATTTGGTTTTTAATGTCAGAGCGGGTAAATGAAAATGACGTCACTTTACTAAACTTATTACAAGCAATTTTACCTTTAATAATTAAAATAAATGCTTTACAAAAAAAAAGGCATTTTTCACGGATGAAGTATTCTAGTTTTAGCGCCTTTGTGAAATGTTTTAGCCAAACATCATTGAAAATTAATTAGTTGAAAATAGTATATGTTTCTCCTTTAAATTAAATTCTTGTGAATAGAAATCAATAAATGCACGCAAAACTTAAAAGTGTTTAAATTTTTCTCCTTGGTTGAATGTAAAATTGAAAAAAACAATCTACTCTTCCTAAATGTCAATGTGTCAACATACTATTTTTTTTCTTTGAAATAAAATGATTTATGAAGCTTGATTATGTAAATGTTTTTATTTCTTCGAATTTTCTTAGAAAATATATTTTACATAATATAAACTATCAGGTGTTTATGAAATCCCGTTGAACTAAGCAGATGGAACATTACAATATTGTATAGGAATGACATCTAGAAAGTTTTAAAAAAGATTAAAAGAGCATATGGCAGGTATCAAATATGGCAGAAGAACTTGTAAGGTATTGACTACTCCGTGAGTAGGCAATGTGTGAATGAGATCGTTTTGTCCATTAACCGAGTATGTGCGTACAAGTTATAAAGGCTATCTATCTTTCTTTAACTTTCGAAGGACAGCTGAATCACTGAAATTGTGAGTCGCCGTGTAATTTCAATTATGCAAATTTTCTGGAGCTGGTCGATAGACACTGAAGTATATAAGCAGCGAATTTTGACTTGAGTTCAGAGCTCAGGGGAGCTAGAGTATACTTGGCTTGGGAAGTTGAATATTGCGACTTGGTTCGAGATTTAGATTTAGCCTTGAGACCTCGCATCGAGTCTCAGGATGGATAATCGGCCTTAGTATTTTATACTGGAGTTTTATGCAGTTGTAAAGCTGATTTGAACCTGCATCAGTGCTTATTTAATTTGAAGGATAAGAGTGTCGGATCGTGCTTATATATTTTAAAGGTTAAGGTTCAATTATATTGTTTCAGTTTTGTTAAAGCTACAAATTGTTAGCACGAACTCTTTAGTTAATTTAAACTTTTAGGAAAATTTCGTGGAGCTTGCTCAAACACCCTGCTAATTGTGTTAATAAACCACTTTTTGGTTTTAAAACAGTTGTACTTCTTTCCTCGTGCTCTACCACACCAGCGGACATTTTAATATGGACGCTACAAACTACAGCTGTAGCAAGACTACATAGGACCAAGACTTTAAAAATTGATTTTAAGAATGGTAAAATAATTTATCCATCAATACTTTATTTCCCATCTATTATCCTTGAATCAATAGAAATCTGCATGCGTAACGAGGACATATACAATGAAACAGCCTCTTTTGATTTACCTAAAATCTGGCACGACGTCTTGTTCAAATTTAAAAAAAGCAATAAGGAAATATTAATTTTCACGTTTACAGTTGACTGTTTTTAAGCACCTGCTTTTATTACACATATGATCTCGTGATTTATGTTTTTCAAGTTTATTTTCAAAACATGTTGTGAGAATAGTTTGTTTATCGTGTAGATCATGATAATGATGCCGTTTGTGCGTTCGACACATGCCTATCATTATATTAAAATGTTTTTATAATCCTTTTTATGATCTACTTCTATCACTTAAGTGTTTAAATCTGTATTTTACATATAATTTAATCAAGATGTTTTTTCACCATCTATTTAAATTGAAAATAACTTCATTCTTTAATTTTAATAAGAAAATGACGTAAAAGAAAATCTATTAATCCATGTAGTGTCCTCTTTTCTCTCTGTTATCCACAAAAAGGGATTAATTTAGGTGTCGCCATTACAAAAATATCATGCAAATTTATAAATCAGAAACAAAATTAAATTTTGAAATCTGAGACGTTACATGACATTCTCCGATTCATGCGGATAACTGGTGTTAATTTCATCGTCGACGTCGGATATTCTAGGAGGAGTAATGGAGAAATTCCAACAGACGTCAGATTTTAACATAATAGATACAGCTCGATAGGTAGAGTGTGCGGTGTGTGCGATGTACACAGGCGCATCGCACTAAAGGACGCTTCCGGATATTTAGAAAGTTGAACGCACTTGGACAACCTCAGAAAAAATTTCAACAAGTCAGAGAACTTTAAAATCTCTTAAGGCGTAGTATGTAATACACTATTTTACATTTCAATTCCAAAAAACAAATGCGATCGTTGTCTAAGAAAAGTTAATTTTAATCACGCAAAGGTTTAAGAGATATGTACAATCTTATACAATTTAAGTTTAAGTAAATTGCATAGGAAATTCTTTTGGTGTTCTTCTCTGTTATAGGGATATTTGCAATACGGTGAAAATGGAATTAGTAAGATGAGGAAATTTTTCACACGTATTTTCTGGCAAACTATTTGCTGTTTCCTAGATACAAGCAATTTTTCGTCATATTTATTCAATTTATTTAACATTCAGATGTTATTTATGTGGTTTTATATAAAAACAGATGTAATTTATGTAATACACGTAACCACATGCAGTTTTTTAATACATACATAAACAAGCGTAATTGCTTATTTGTTTTGGTTTCATAGCAATTTATATCATTTGTCAACAAATCTCAATTTCTTAGGCATGAATTGCGCCAAGTTTTTAAAAAAGCACCAAGACCCGTATAACAGGGATCGATCTGTTTTTCTTCTATGGAATATTTTGTAGTGAGCATTTTAGCTTTGGAAATATAGAAAAAAATCATGAATAGCATATGACTTGCGTTTGAAGAAGTACAAACGAACGTTGGCTGTACGCCTATTAAGCAATTAAAATTTGATTATTATGAATGCAAGGCGTGTGAAATTTTCTATGAAATATTTCCAAAGTATTAAATATGAATTTATTCAATTATCGATGCTGGATTTTCTTTGATTTCGTGTTTGCCTCATGGAAAATATTCAATCTTGTGCTGCGTTTGTAGCATTGCCAACATGTTATAGTGGGGAAGTCCCAGGCTGAGTATCGTTCCCGAGTGGGTCAGTGGTAGAACGCCAGTGTGCTATGCTGATGACCCGGTTTCGAGTCCCGGCTTGGGTACTTTTTCACTATGTTGGCTATACGCCTATTAGGCAATTAAAATTTGAATATTACGAATGCAAGGCATGTGAAATTTTCTATGAAAAAATTCCAAAGTATCAAATATAAAAATTTAATTATTATCATTTTTAAAGCTTAATTAGACATTTCAATCACCGTAAGATTCCTTAAAATTGATCAATTAGTTCTCGAGTTTTGAGTATTGGAAGATTGTTTGATTGATTGATCCCCCGGTTTTTTCTTTTTAGCTCAAAAAATGTTTTAGATTTCGGAATGCGCGACAGACTGAATAATGTAGCCAGAAATATTCTCTATATGCTCCTAGTATGTTTATTGTTCGTTATACAACTGTTTCTGAACATATTTCCGAACAAATAGACAGACAGACATGTTTACATTGTTATTTTTTACAATAGGGTAGACCGGGGTACGTTTACGCATGGGGCACGTTTACGCAGTGCACTTTTTCCGAAACGAGTTATAACTGGCGCCCCACCAGTCATAACAGATTGATGCTGCTCCCTAGCGGGTATTCTCACAAGTTTTTGAGCGTCAGTCGAGCTTCGGTCTAGCATGCGGAAAGGATAACATGTTTTCTTTCAAAGTGAGTTAATTTGGTGTTGAACATATTGAAACTTATTGTGAACTAATAATATTTAGTTAAGGATAAACAAATATATGAACATTAGCAGAATTTTATCCTTTTTTTGACAACTGTAAATGTATGAACAGAAATGTTATTAATTTTACTTGCACGTTAAAAATAAGTCCAAACATGGCGACGGGGCACGTTTACGCATTGACATCGGGGCACCTTTACGCACGTTCTTACTGTGATTACCAATCCAAAAAAGGACAAGACTGGGTTCAATGTCTTAGATGCAAAAGGTGGTCCCTTGACAATGGTGCAAAAGGAAATACTTTATTTTTTGCTTGTAAAAACTGTGCTGAAGCTGACTAAATAGTTTCTGTTTTTAACTAGCAATAAGCCCTATGTTTTCAGTTTACCCTATAAAATGTTCTTTAATTAATTCTCTTTAATTTTTGTTTGTTTTTAAATAGTGTTTTAAGTTATAAATAAAACATCTCAATTTGATTAAATATTTATTTCACTTACTCTTTGGTATCACTTAGAATATGCGTAAACGGGGCAAGTTTACGCAGATGATTTGGACCTAAAAAAAATTTTTTTTACGGTTAAAAACACAAATAGGGCAACAACTGAATACACAAATTTTGACTTTATTAACTGTTTTATAAAACCACAATGTCTAATATTTCCTAAGTTAAAACATCAAAATTAGAAAATTCATTGAAAACAAATCCGCGTAAATGTGCCCCGGTCTACCCTACGTCGTCAAAATAGTCAAATAAATATCAAAATAGGTTTTTTTTTAATCAAAATCATTTACAGACACTCCAATTTTACATATTACTATAGATGGTAAAAATGTTTTTCATGACTTTTTAAAAAATTAATTAAAATTAAGAAGTAACTAATAAAATTCGAATAAATTAGTTATTTAAAATGAAAAAAATATATTGTTTATTCAATTAACATTGAAGAAGTACTAAATAAATTCTATAAAAGCTCCCATCTGCCATTTTATACATGGACAGGATAATTCTAAAATACTTCCTGTTAATAAAATTATTATTTTTGAAAAGTACGATAATAGTTCAAAGCCTATACTAATAAAAAAAATGTTTATGTGTACCTGTCTGCGATGGCTAGGAAAATCTACCATGCATAGAGGTCTGAAAGCTTGAATGAGGATACAAAGCAGGTCGTACTGTAACCTGAGTGTCGGATTTTTCATTTTTAACAATTTCCAACATAGTTGAAAAATGTTTATCAATTTGGTGACTCTATCTGCCGTCCGTCTGTCCGTGCTTTAATTCGCGTAAATATACTTGGATTGCCATGATATTTTAATTTGTGATCAAGGTTTTCTAAAGAATGTTCAGTATTGAAAATGAAGTGTGCAGCATTTATAGTTTGTTTACAGTGACACACAAAAAATTCCGTTACATTACATTCAATCGGGAAAAATCGTTTGCCGACATTTTATTGATGTCGGGAAAAATCGTTTGCCGACATTCTATTGATGTTACGGTATTTCAAACATAATGACATTTATCTACATCACTGATACGGCCTATAACATGTTTTTTCAGAAATATAGAATAAGTAACATTTACAATTCATTTACAGGGACACAAAAAATGATTCCATTACATTATGATTTATGGGATAAAACTGTTTGCGGTGCATTTTAATGATATGATTATACATCAAACATAACTAAATCACTGAAATGCATTGCATGCTTTCTATAGATTATAAAGTGCATAGCATTTATCGTTCATTTGCAGAGAAGCTCAAAATAATTACGATAATTGACTGATTAAGTTCGATAATTGCTGGAAGTGTATTTTCCTCTAGGGTTATGCATTTTTAAACTGATCTAATTTTAAGTGTATGAGGTGTATTTATAAATTCTGTAGATCGAGCTACATGAAAAACATCGTACACATTACCGGATATGACCAGCAACTGATGAAAGTACATTTTTACTGAGTTATGTGTTTTTAGGATTTCGTTCATCTCACGAAACCCTATTACTCCCGCTCCGTTGACTGTCCGTCACTGAGCCGGTTCTCAGAAATTACATAACTTACAGGCATGAAAATTTGTGTACTTATAGCTAAATACCTAATATGAAGCTCAAAATATTAAAATATGAAAAATATCGTATTATTTTAATATAGAGAGATAAAAAACCAAACTTCTAGCAGCCTTTTCCTAATAAATTTAAACATTTTTCGTTATAGCAGTTGCCAACAATTAAAAATCCACAATAAAATTCTTTCTACAATAATTAATTTTCTACTGAAAGATTTCCACGTGAAAAATGAAAATTAAATAAAAAGTTTCACCATTTGAAAAAAAAAAGATTAATATGACGTCATATTGGTAATAAAACGGAAAAATTCAAAGATTTCTCAATAATACAAGGAGTATGAGTATGTGTATGTACAGAAAGCCGATTAATATCACGTCATTAGAGAATTAAAAAGAAAATTATTCTGACGTCATATTGGAAGTTTAACGAATTTTTTAAATGTTTGAGAATAATACAAAGCGAGTATCAATATGAGTAATAGAGAATAGTAAATATATAAATTTGAGGAACGTATTAAATCATGATAAAAACCCGATTATGGAAATATTCGCATGTTTTAACATTTTGAAGGTATAAAACATGTCTAATTTTGAAATTAATTCTTTTTAAATATTGCATTTAGTCCACATGACAGATATTATTCTGACAGAGTATAAAATCGGTGTTCGCCCGCTATCGGAACTGTTCAGATATTCGAAAAAACGGATTTTGTTATAAAGAGAGTTACATATGTTTCTAATTATCGGAGATGAAACGTTTTCCTTAATTAATGCAGTTACTTTTATTTTAATGTTACGTGAACGACGTCACGGGTAACAGCTAGTAAAATATAAAATAAGTAATCTTCCGTAATCTGCGAGTAAGGTTAGCTCCAAACATGGGCGTTTGCTAGCAACAACAAAGTTTAAAATCAATGTAGATACTTGTCACAAAAAGTCTCATTTTCTAAAATACGCAATTTGGCAGTAGGACCTGGATTAGAAAGGATTACACAATAGGTTTAAATATCTATTTTATATAAACTTTTTTTTATGTCGCATTTAGTCCACATGACAGATATTATTATGATAGAGTATAATAGCGGGCTGTTCCCGATATCGGGCCGGTTCAGATTTTCGAAAAAACGAGAAAAATAGACCGGTAAATTTTTACTTTATAAAAAACATGACCTTTTTTTTTGGAAAATAAAATTTATTTGGAATTATTAAAGAAAGGATAAAGTGTTTTGAAAGGAATATTAAAATAAAACTCTTTGTGCGATCTTCAATCACACTTACCCACTTGTTTTAAGTTGCTTATTTAGCTATATCATTTATTCAAGGGATAAAATTAATAATTATGTTAGTGTTGGAAAGTGTTTCATAATCTATGCCAGTTGTGGGATTTTTCGTTTTTCTTTGATAATTATTCGAGATATTAATTAAATCCCGCAATGAAAAAGGTTGATCAACAAAATGTCGCCATGTTGCGTGCAACTTTCTTTTGTTTTATAGACATTTTAGTCAAGAACATTTACATACTTTTTAATCCCAGTAGACTGTTTTTGGGCTTAGTGAAAAGATGATGTGTTATCTCTCGCTAGCTTCATTTTAATTTCACGGGAAGCATTCTACCAGCTCCCGGAACATTATTCAGTCTTTAATGGCATCTTCAGTATTTTGTTAATTACTGTAAATACTTATATATTTTATCATTTAATCTAGATAATTAACTGTAATTAAATATCAATCTTGTTTTCTATTAAAAGATTCGGAAGGATACAGTGACTGCGGTACTCATTAAAACTACACATTTATTTTAAATAAAAATAAAATACAAAACAGTCTAGCTAAACTGGATAACCTGAATGGAATTACTAGACTTTGAATAGCTACCTGTCAGGTAAGCAAATTTCCTTATCATCTTATTAATCTGAAAGCTAAATGAATATTTAAAGAATTAGTTGTGCTATATTTGAAGGATCTGCGTCACCGAGTTATAACAGCTTAAATATTCAAAATGCGAGAAAATAAAACAATACCCAATTAGTCAGGCTACCTTGTTCTCAAAGATGGTGTAATCTGTTTCGAAATATACGAATATCAACCCTTTCGAAGAAATTCATTTCCGTCCGACGTTTCGGAGTTTTCGCCGCTTTCTGCAAAGTTTAAAAATCTGTATAGGCTTGGGCAATTAAAAAATACCAAAGAACATCTACTTTCATTTGTCTTTCGAGAGGTGCAATCCATTTTAAAAAATACGAAGGATAACCCTTTAAAAAATTCTTTTGAAAAATTCTTTCTCTCCGAAATTCGTTTTTCCCGCACAATTTAAAATTCTGAATCCGCTATTTTCTTTCAAAACACAAAAAGAAGATAACACCCACTTGAAGAGAAAGTATTTTAGTTTAAAATAACGTATTTGGTTTTAAAAAAAATAAATAATAACTTTAAAAAAATTCATTTCCCAAACTTTCGTTTTGTGTGCATAATTTAAAATTCTGCATCTAATTTGGATATCGAAATAAGGAAAAAATCAAACCTATGTATCAAGTGTACATTTAGCTTAAAAAGAACGTCTTGAGTTAAAAAGAATATTAATATTAACCCTTTCTTTCTGAAAAAATTCGTGACTGGGGGTCACTTCACGACTCTTGGAGCCACATTTTTTCTAGTCTTAAAATGATTAAATATTGGTATTTTAACAAACATTTTTACACTTTTTCGTGACACTTATCACTTATAAAAATTTCGAAACACTCGGAAGATGTGAAAAGTATTACAAAAAATAATAAAATCTGCATGATACGTGAAAACGTGGGTGGATTTTGCTTATGTCTTTTCATCTAAATAACAATATTTTCCCCCGAAAATTATGCCCAGGTTTCGGATGCATTATAATTAAATACAACTAATAAAAATTTTCAAGAGTTTGGACAGTAAGAAATGTATCATTCTTTTAAAAAGTTAATTTGGCAGTTACACTTCTTTCAAGAGCACTTACATCTTTTTTCTCTGTCTCAATGGCTTTGCAGATAGTTCCCCGTTCTTCTTTAGAACATTTTCGGTTCTGGGCATGCGCTGGAAACCTAAAATTTTCAACAGAGAAAGGTACTTTTATGAGATTAAAAGGGATTAAAAGGACGGGGTGTGTTTTCCAGTCCTGCAATCAAACGAGGCGTCTACAATTTCTGCTATTTAAATATTAAATCGAAATTTTCTATTAAAAAAATCTGGTATAAGCGTACGAACCCTGTTCTAAGCGTCTGTAAAAATATTTTTCTGTAACAACACTTTTTAATTAATTTTCGGTTCTGCGCCTGCGCTGGAAACCTAAAATTTTCAACAGAGAAAGGTACTTTTATGAGATTAAAAGGGATTAAAAGGACGGGGTGCGTTTTCTACTATTTAGTTTTCTCAGGAACTTTTAGTCAGAATTGAAAGTTTAATGCATTTAAACATCGGAAAATAAATCAGCAATCCATATTTCGTTTGGATAGGTTTTCATTTAAAATATAAAATCATGCAAATTCCAGGGTGTAAGCTGCCAAAAGCAGCGAAGCCACGAATATTAAAATCGTTTAGAAAGATTTTCGTTAACACTCATTTTAGGTATATTTAAGGTTATTATCCCGTTCAAGGGTAACGTTGTGCGTTCCTAGTTTTACATAAAGTCACAAAAGAATTTTCAGTACATCTTCCAGTCAATTCATTAAAATATCATCTTTTTATTTCAATCGAAAGGTATTCTGGAATTTTTCCTAATGCTTCATCCCACCATGTTTTCTATAATAAACTCATAAACAGTACTTTTTACAGGGTTCGTGCGCTTTTACACACCTTCTTTTTTATAGAATTTTTCATCTTATTTAAATTCTTAATTTATTTTAAGTCCTGCAATTAAACGAAAGTTACTTTTATGAGATTAAAAGGGATTAAAAGGACGTGGTGCGTTTTCAAGTCCTGCAATTAAACGAGGCGTCTACAATTTCTGCTATTTAAATTTTAAATCGAAATTTTCTATTCAAAAAATCTGGTATAAGCGTACGAACCCTGTTTTAAGCGTCTGTAATAATATTTTTCTATAACAACACTCTTTAATTAAAATTTGGAAACCCCTTTGCATGATTTATAATAACACTTCAGTGGTTTAAATTATTAATATTTTTTAATATTATTCAAATGAATTTTAAAATGAGATTTATTAAATCAAAGACACATAAACCTCTTTTTTTTCAGATTGATTACATTAAAAATTAACATTAAACTAACAATGTAATTAAATAAACAATTCTCTTTAAACTAAGTAATAGTTAATATTCACATCATGAATATGAAATCATTAGCTATGAATTCTCTAAAAAATTGTATAGAGTAAATATGCAGCAATGTACATGTATATATATACAGGGTGTTTCACAAAGGACCCCTAAATTTAAAAATTAATAACCCGGAAACGGTGATAGATAGGAACACGAAACCAGTGGTATATTTATTAAATAAATCGTAAGAACCTTATACATAAATTTTAAAATTTAGTTGAAAATAGCACTGATAGATGGCGCTGAGAGCGTTAAGAATCCTTCTAAAGAGAGTTCAGAAGCATAGAAAGACTAGCCGTCGAAGATTTCGCCATTGAAATCTGACCAGTATTAGCGTATAGTGAAAATTATTCCGAAAGTGATGTATAGCGTGGTAGAACGTGTGTTTATTGTGTTGGAGTACCAACGATTAAATCAGAGTACTACTGCCACAAGGAGAGGTTTTTAAACGCGATTTCAAGTCGCAAAAGGCCTAGAAGGGAAACCAATTCGTAAGCTTTTCAAACAATTTCAACAGATAGGCAACGTGGCCGATGCGTTAGTCGGAAATGTGGGTCGGACCCACTCCGTCGTTACTCCTGGAAATTCAACAACGCTTGCTGCAGTTATTGAGCGTAATCCGAATAAATCTGTCCGCAGAGTTGCAGCTGAATCCGGAATCCAACCATCCAGCACGTACAGAATCCTGCGGAAATCATTACACCTTTCCTTACAAGATTAAATGCCGGAACGCCATACCAGTTTAAGCTGAACGACAACGAGAGCATTTCGCTAACGAGATGCTCGAGAAGATTGATTGTTCTGGTTTCGATGTCGGCCGAATATGGTTTACGGGTGAGGCCCATTTTTATCTGGATGGTGTCGTTAACAGACACAATTGGCGATTTTGGGGTACAGAAAATCCACATTTGACTCACGCACGACCACTCTATAGCCAAAAACTTACAGTTTGGGCTGCAATCTGTCGCAAAGGCATTATTGGGCACTTTTTTTGCGAGAAACGGCGACGACTGAGCGATATATTGCGCTTTTGAAACAATTTGTCGCCATTCAACAAGCGTTAGACGATCGACCAGACACGGCGTGGTTCATGCAAGATGGGGCTAGGCCGCATCGTACACAAGACGTTTTTGACTTTCTGGACGAATACTTCGACGATATAGTTATTGCGTTGAACTATTCTACAGTGAAGGGAAAAGCCTCATTCCCGACCTCATTCCATGCGATTACTTTTTTTCGGGGCACAGTAAAGGACATTGTTTACCGGAACAATCCTTTAACACTCGGCGAGCTCTAAGAGGTTATTTGTCAAGCTTGTATGTAGATTTAACAGTAGATTTAACTTGTAGTATGTAACACACTACGGAGAGTTACTGACAATTTCATTCTGCGTTTGCGACATGTCTGTTCTGTAAAAGGTGCACATATTGAATAACTTTTAATGTGATACGCCTATTTATCGCAGCGCCATCTATCGGCGCTATTTTTAACTAAAGTTTGAGAATTATGTATAAGATTCTTACTATTTTTTTTAATAAACATACCACTGGTTTTATGTCTCTCTCTATCAACGTTTCCGGGTCATTGATTTTTAAAGTTAGGAGTCCTTTGTGAAACACCCTGTATATATATGTGTGTGTGTGTGTGTGTGTGTTTTTCAAAAATAATTCAAGAATTAAAACACATAAATCAGAAAAACCGTAATCCTATAAAATCCGAATAGCTTTTTAATTAGAATAAATTAATGCAACTGATCATGAAGCTATTATGAAGCATTTATTGAGACGTTTATGAAATGGAAATTTTAAGCATTCCGACGTTTGGCCTCAACGTCGGCCATAGATGCTACTCATATAAGTTAATGAACAGTGAAAAATGCCCTATAAAATTGTGTATTAAACTTAAATAAAAACTTAAAGCAATAACATTAAAAATAGGTATTTATTAATCACACAAATTTTGCAGATTCTGTTCAGTAAGTAATCTTCGAGTAATTTGTATTTAGGGGAAACCGGTAAGACCCGGGCTCCAAAATTCCGTTTGTGTCCAAAATTGTACTCTACTTTAAAATACCGTAACTTGGGGTTCATTGGACCCAAATGAAAATGTTTAAATTTAGCCCTGGATGTACTTTGTTACGCTAAGCAACAATCAAGGTAATCAGCCAATCGTTGGCAGTTTGAGTGAAAGTTGGGAAATGGTGCGGCTCACATATAAACAATAAGCACACCTAGACCCAAAATTTCGACCGTTGATCAGCCAAAAAATATTTTGTTAGGCCAATATATAATTATTGACAGTTTTTAATAACGGTTGGGTCACTCTTGGGTAAAAATAATTTTGTACAATATATTTGCCGCATGCATAAATACATCCATCCGATAATGCAATGGAGTTCAAGTCCTTCGTTTACTGATGCTGAACGCTTCCCCGCCAATTCATTTAGTTGATACTGGATGTATTATCGTTATTCTTTCGTTTTAGCATCACTTCGGCTCACATGGAAATCTGTAATAATAACTAAGTAAGTGGCAATTCTAAATATACTCTTGATAGTTTCTTGATCTGCATATATTTCGATATATTCTTTATACATAACCTCAAGAGATTATTTTAACTGTTGGACCTTCGTAGAAATAGAAAATTGGGCCTTTGTAGAAGTAAATCGTTGGACTTTTATCTAAAAAAATCGTTGCGCTTTTGCTGTCAAATGGTGTGTTTTTCAATAGTACGGCAAGGCGGACATGTTTTACCTTTATGGTCCAAATATTTTGTGATACTTGGGACTAGTTAGTGCGGCTATCTGTAGAATATTTGTGAATCACGTCCTTATTCACAATGCAGTAGATCCAGGACTGATTTTAAACAGTTTTGGGTCCAAGTAGCACCCCAGAGTCCGAGTAACCTCAAATTACAGTATACAAATCACTTCTGTACATTCCATATACTATAAAGAGGAGAAATGTTTCTCGATCTAGCAATAAGGTTTACGATAGTATAACCTCTCCCGAGAAACCAATGATTCGCTAAGCGTTCCTTTATATCAGAAAATAATAGGATTGGCAGATTTAATCTCTTTTGTTGCTCGTCATTTTCAGAAGCGTTGAAATGTATTTTTTACAATGATTTATTAAACAGGTTTCTCAATCCGGTATCAACACGAAATATCAGTTTTCGGATACTATCAAGTAAAAATGTTCATCTTCAAAAAATATGTTCCACAGAAAAACATGCAATACTGTGAAAAAAGACAAATGATTCTTAATCTAAGTAAATATAGTGTAACTACGAACGAAAATACACAATAACCACTTTCGGGTTACTTAAGATTCCGAAAAGTGTTCTTTATCTTTAGCAACCACATAAACAAATACACTAATAAAATGCATTTTTAAAAACAAAGATTATTTTGCTGCCACTTATTTTCAGAAATGTTTCCGAGTAGCTATTATACTGTATTAATCAGTTTTCTTAACCCGAAATAGATTATTTTCAGATACTATCAACTTTCAAGTAAACATTTTCAAATTTGACAAGCATGTTTTACAGGCAAACATGATAAATTACCAGCAATAACATTAACATTAATTTTAATATTATTTTATAATTCTTGCATGTATAAATTCAATTTCGCTTCTCACAATGATTGATTAAGAATTAATAACATCCTAAAAACTGATATTTTGTTTTGAGAAAACCGGTTAATGCACTAGAAAAAATACTCTGATACATTTCTAAAAAGCAACTGTAGCAAAAGAAAATGTTTCTTTAAATGTGTCTTTAAATCTCGAAAATATATTGATTTCTGAGGTGTTTCTAAAGATAAAGCACGCTTTTTGGAATTGTGGTTAACACGGAACAGGTTATTGTATAATTTTGTTCATGGTTATATTATATTTTCTTAGAATTAGAGATATTTTTTTGTGTGTAAAGTAAAAGATTAACACTAGAACGGCCATACCGGTCATTTTGACTGGTACCATATACATATATTTCGATTCAAGCCACAAATGGCTGCCTAAAGTAAGTTATAAGTTATATGTTTTAAATAAAAATTCTAGTGTAAAATATTTTTAGAAAACTCGGGTAAACTCTAGTGTTAAAATGAATATTATTTTGTTACTCTGCCAGAAATGTTAACTTTAAAACTAATAGTATGCGAAAAAGCGATATTTTAAGTTGATACCGGGTTGAGAGAACATTATGCATACATACTCTATATACTAAAATATAAAATCTACTATGTAAACTTTCTAATTATAACGGGCAGAATAAGAAAATTTGCTTCAGAAATGCTTATTTACATCTCAGAAACTTATTCATATCTCAGATTTCTTAAGATAAAAGAACGCTTTTTGGAATCGTGGGTATCTTGAAAGAAGTTATATTATATTTTCGTAAGTCTTCTTACTATATCAAGAAACATTTCCCCTTTTTTACAGTGTATGGTTTATTACGTATGGTTACCAAATCCCACATTGATATCTTAATCAAATTTCATGTTTTTCATAGGATCTCTTCATAAGATTCCTCTAACAATATGAGTAGGTTAGAATGGAGTTGTCTCGGTCGAGACGTACGAGAAGGTTGTGTGTTTACGTAGCTCCTGAAGATGGTCGTCTAGACGCGACCCAAGACTGTCGGCCGGGCGCTCTTGGATGATCCGGATGTAGGAAGGTGTCAGCTTTATTTTAAAGTATGTTGTATGTTTTTAGGACCATTATTAATTAAGTTATGAGTGTTTAATTGTTTAGTACTCAATGTATTCAGTAGCTTGGTCTCTGCAGTAATCTAAATTCTTAATTATGTCTCATTATTACCCCATTTAATCAATTATTTCAGATTTTCATCAATGCATTATGTTTACTCTCTACACTGTTAAAAATTTGCAGCTAACTGTCCAGTCATTTGACCGTTTTTATAGAAAACGGTTACATGACCGTAATTTAACTAAATTCTGACCATATTATTGCCGGTATTATGGTCAGAGTAGAATGAAATTACAGTTATTTAACCATTTTCTGTGAAAACGGTCAAATGACTGGACAGTTTGCTGCAAATTTTTAGCAGTGTATCTTACCTTTAATTGGGTACCTTTGTTTTGTTCAAATTCTAATTAGTCATGCAGTTATTATCATTAATTTGCAGCAAAAAGTGTTTTTTATCCCTGTTTTTCTTAATTAATTTTCATTTTAACTAGTCTAACTTCCAAATTTCATTGTTTTGTCTAAGTAATTTGTTAGTCCAGCTTTTTAGCAATAGCCTGGTACCATTGTTTTTATTTTATCTTAATTTGTTGCAGAATAACTAATATTTTAAAAGTTTTTTTTTTCACTGATGCTTTCAGTCACATGGCCTCTTCAGTAGTTAAGTTCATAATTATGTCTCATTTTTACGACATTTAATTAATTATTTTAGTATTTCATCAATGTATTATGTCTACCCTTTGCCCTACCTTTAATTTAGTTTCTTTGTTTAGTTCAAATTCTAATTAGACATGGAGTTATTATCATTAATATGCAGCTAAAAGTGTATTTCATCCCTACTTTCCTTAATTAATTACCAATCTATCCAGTCTAATTATCAAACTTCTTTGTTTTGACAAAGTGATAAGTTAGCCCAGTTTTGTAGCAGTAGTTAGGCATCACTGTTTTGATCATACCTTCATTAGCAACAGAGTAATTAAAATTTGAATGCTGATATTATTGTGTTTCGACCACGATGTGAAGGATGACAGGTGGTTTTCCAAAGTTTTTGGATATATATTAGAATATATATTCCACGCACTCACGTGCATTACAGTAAATGTAGGCTTCCATTTTGTCCGCTAGCGTCCTTCAATACACGTGGTCGAGCATTGTAATTCTTGCAATCCAGCATTTAGTATTCTGTTTCTTTATGTTTCATGCAATGTGAGAGATGATTAAGTTAATTAGCACTAATGAAGGGACTTGTATTTATTTTTGGTTGAACGGTCTTCAATTGAAATTTGATAAAACGAACAGGGAGTTTCTCGACGATTGGAACTCCCAGTTTTAGTTTATCTACAAGGGGGACTGAGTTACGGGAGGGGGGGTTGCAGGAGGCCATCTACTCATTTTTGCCCAAATATACCCATGTTTGGTATCGAACTTCTCAGAATGTTCTAATTAATAAGTCTCATCTATCTAATTACTATTTTTTTAAATTATTAAATTGCTAATTTTACAGATTAGAATTGTAATTTTTACTCGTTGCTCTAACTCTTAAACTTTTGGTCGTACGGACTTCATTTAAAATTTGATCAATGTACTTGGGGTTTCTCAACGCGGGGTTACGTTTGGCACCCCCAGTCTTAGTCTATCTCCATGGGGGGCTGAGCGACGGGGGGCTGGGGGGCATCTTCCAATTTTTGCCCAAATGTGCCCGTGCTAGGTATCAAACTTCTCAGAATGATGTAATCAATAAGTCTCATCATTCCAATTATTAATTTCTTCAGTTATTAATCTATTAATTTCCCCAAATTAAAATTGTAATCTTTACTCGTTGTCCTAACTCTTAAACAATTGGTCGTATCGTCTTCAATTAAAATTTGATGAAATGTACTGGGGGTTTCTCAACGCGGGGATTCGATTGGCACCACTAGTTCTAGTTTATCTCGAAGGGGTGCTGAGCTACGGGAGGCTAGGGGGGACATTCAACATTTTTGCCCAAATATGCCCGAGCTTGGCATGAAACTTCTCGGAATGGTCTAATTAATATGACTCAAATGTCCAATTATTTTTAGTACCACTGAGCAGTCAGCAGAGGGCGCTTTACTAGCCAATTTTACCATTTTTGTAAATTCAGATAATAACATAGTGTTGGGTATCAATCTTTCCAGAATGACCTATTTAGTACGTCTAAACTTTCCAATTGTTTTTAGTATCACATGGCAGCCGACAGAGGGCGATTTCGTGCAATTATTCCCAGTTTCGTATCTAAGAACAATTAACATCATGCTTAATGTCGTTCCCCAGGTTTCTTGGGGCGGGGATTCGATTAGGTCCTTCATTTCCAGCCTATCTCTAAGAGGTCATTCAAAAGTCCCTACCTTGTTGCCGCTCCCCCTTCTGCCCATCCTTTTTCTCCCAGTTATTGCCATTTTGCCAATTCCTTGTTATACCATCCATCTGGTTCTCCTAGCTCACTGGACACACCCAGCCACTGCAGAGGCCAACGCCCCATTTTAAATTTTTAGTCTGTTATTGTTTTCCCCAAAAAATTTCCAACTTTATGGCAAACCCACTGAGGACAAGCCGGGGGCCCTGCTGATCAGCGTGTCTAGCGATTGATAGATTCAACTTTAGCTAACCTGCAATTCAACGAGTCTCAGTACGGCCTAATATAAAAAAAATTCACAAAGTTAACTAAATTAACTTCAAAACAGTCAGCCACAACTACAGTACACCACTGTACACAACATATAATCACACCGCATAAATCACATATCAGACGACAACACGACACGCGGGACTCTTAACTATGTCGAAAGATAAAGGCAAAAATAGTTCCCCCACCATGCCCGGCAGCCAATCTAAGCATAGCGCTTTGAAATCAGGCCAGACACGAAAAAACCACCAATTCTACCACCTACAAAGACGAATAGGGGCGGTTCGGCGGTGAAGGAAGCACCCGAGTGCACACAACAGAGCATGGCAGAAAAAGAAAATGAAAAGAAGAAAATCATGTACAAAAAGTTAGAGGGTACCAAAAGACATATAGACGAGCACTTCATGATAAACATTAGCAGTAGCGACAGCGAACCAGAAGAAGCAGATGACTGAAAAAGTACAAAAGAAGGCTACACTAAAGAAGACGCAGACTTTGTAAAGAACCTGAAAAAAGAATTGTTGGAATTTTGTGCAGAAACAGACATCGGGAATAACACAAGCCGAAAAGCAGAAAGATCAATGAGAGCGATAAGCTACCTGCAAATCATTCAACACAGATGCACACGGCTACCGGCAGGAACAAGCAAAGAGATAGACAGAGCAGTCGATATAATTATGAAAAACATCATGGACTTGGAAGTCAAGATTCAAGCAGCCAATGCCAGAATCGAAATACTGGAACAATATTGGCAGCCAACAGGGGACAAAAGAAAAGAAGCAGGTAAGGTTCCCAGGGAGTAGGAGACAGTCGTCCAGACTTAAACCAGGCCCCTAAGAGGGTATGCGGAGGCAGTCAAGGCGGCCACCTCCACCCTGATCATTCAAGCAACAACAGAGAGAGATGTAGAAGACATAGAGCGCCAGATGACACAGACGACATCGGAGCATCACGAAGGGGTGAGGAAGCTCAGAAGGATCGAGAATGGCCTCAAGCTCATATGCGAAGACGAGCACAAAGCACTGAAGATCAAGGAAACAATCAACATCAACAAAGAAGCCAGCGAAGCAGTGAAAGTAAGGAAAGGCAACATCAGAAGAAAGAAAGTCATGATCTTCCACGTCCCAGAATACGTCACGAAACAACAAATAACTCAGAAGATCAAGAAGACCACAGAACTGGGGGATCAGACCAGTGAGGATGCAGTCATTTTGCATGGGCACCTGGTTGCCCGGGGGGGTTAGAAAGCACCAACCGGTCCTTCTCCCTGAACCTTTGGCAGACCATTTGCTAAGGGCAAAGACGGTCTGCCTGGGGCTCAAGGACTGCCCAGTTAAGCCGTTCATCAGCGGAACGCGTTGCCACAAATGTCTTGAGTACGATCATGTGGCAGCGTATTGCAAAGGGACCCAGAGGTGCACTGTCTGCTCGGGAGAGCACCTGTACTCAGAATGCAACAAACAGCGCCCTCGCTGCTATGCGTGCACAAAATATAATGAAGTAAACAAGTCATGGTTAAGAACATCCAAGGATAAAGAACATCCAGCCAACTCGGGTGTGTGCTGGGTTCGCCTTCAACTGCTGCAGGTCCGTTAATTATAGTCAGACAAGGACATGGCACCAGCTTCAGCACAAGAGGTCATCGAAGGAAGGGTATCCATCAACACCTATCATAGTGGCAAGATGAGGTTAGTGACGGCGTCACGCCAGGACATAGAGAACAGAATAACACATGACAAACAACGTCGTAAATATAATGGTAGCAACAACAGATAACACCAGAAACACGCGCTCAAGGAGTTCATCCCAGCGAAAACAAAATACACTGGATACCTTTAACACTACACCCACAGTACACGTATGTAACAACACAAACACAACAACAACAAGACACACTAAACTTCGTACAAATAAACCTCCACGGTGGCAGTAGAGCCACAGACACACTGGCGGGTTATATCTCAGCCAACAGAATTCAGGTAGCATTACTACAAGACTACCACCAAAACAAAAAGTCAGGACACATTACAGGATTCAAACCAGAAAACTGGAACATAACAAAAACAGAACAGAATAGATCGCGATTATAACCAGGCTAGGCACGAAACCAATCTCAATTTTGTCAAAAAAATTCAACACAGCAATTAAACTTGAAAACAAAGATAAAACATTCACAATAATTAACACATATACCACCCCCCGCTGGCAGATTTCTCGGTAGTACTGGAAGAGATTGAAGAGGCCTTACAAAAGGCGGATGGAGAGGTGCTATTAGTGGGGGACTTCAATGCACATTCGACCGAATGGGTATACGACGACATAGACCAGAGAGGACGAGAACTCACAGATTTCCTCCTGCTACACTCTTTGTCCGTCCACAACGCACCAGATGTTCCACCCTCTTTCAGAACTATGCGAGGGAAAAACAGAGATGGCACAGTTATGGAATTAAAAAGCTGGCCGGACTTAACCATAGCATCGGTTACACTAGACAACGAAATAAGTGATTGGCATGTCAGTGACGATGTTTCACTCAGTGACCACAGATACATTAAATTCACACTTAAAAACTATGAAAACATTGACTTCTAAAGACACGGCATACTAATAAAGATAGGTAAACACGCGGAATTTGACAAAAACATTAGGATGTTTAGAAATAAATATATCAAAGTACTCCAAAAGGCTAAAAAAAGTCATCAGCTGGTCCACATTACTCTTAGAATGCAAAACGAAATCACACCAATAGCTTTTACAAGCTACAGGAAAGAAAGCACACCTGTGGTCACTGCCTCCCGTGGTGGACGAATGAAATAAAAGCAGCAAGGAACAAGGTAAGAACACTCAGGAGGAAATACCAAAACAGCAAGACGAAGCACTAAATGTAAAACAACATATAATCTTCAAAAAGGTACGGGCCCAATTAAAAAAACTAATTAACAAAACAAAATCAAAAACATGGAAGGAATACTGCAGTAAAGTAACAGACACATACGGTTCTCAATACAAAAACGCTATCAACAAAAAACCAGGCCCGGTTAAGTTAGTGAATGTACTTCTTCCAAACAAAACAGTAACAATAAAAGATACACTCACTCACTTCCAAGAAAACATACATCACAGACCAGGACACCCCCCACACTCTGACCAAAGCAGACAATAACATAAATGAATCAAAACCCCCGGTAATAACGAAAGTGGAGTTAAACAGAATATTCAGAAATATCAAACAAAATACAGCACCCGGATTCGACTTCATAGACTATAACCCAATAAAAATAATTAATAACGCAGCATCGCAATTACTACTGACACTCTTTAATACATGCCTTCGACTAGAATATTTCCCCAAATCTTTCAAAATAGGTATTGTAGTTTTATTTAAAAAAACAGGCTAGGACCCAAAAAACCCCAAAAATTATAGCCCAATTTGCTTAATACCAGCGCTTGGTAAAATGCTTGAACGCATTATACATGGTAGAATAAATTATCATCTGAATATTGATAACTATTGGAGCAATAAACAATACGGATTTAAACAAGGGATCTCTACAGAACATGCATTAGACAACTTAATTAAAACAATCAAAGAGGACAAAACTAATAACTATCAAAAACTCCTGATAGCCATGGACATTAAAGGGGCCGTCGACAACATACGCTGGCCAATCTTAATTAACAAGCTAAAACACTCTCCCTGCCCAGATTACTTAGTAAACTGGGTAGTGAACTTTCACCCACACAGGTACGTTTCGCTAGAAGAAAATAGGATAAAAGTCACAAAACAGACATTCGGAGGTTGACCAGAGGAAATCTGTCTTGGCCAGCTTCTAGGGCTATTAATAGCAGAAACAGCATTAAAAAAACACTGGGGAAAACATGTTAGGTTACAGGCTTTCGCGGATGATTTCATCATAATACTAAGAGGCAGAACAAAAGAAAAATTTAAAAAACTAACAAATAAAATCCTTAAAGAGTTCAATGACTGAATAGAGGAAAACAACCTAACATTAAACAAAGAAAAAACTGAACTATTAAACCTAAACAGGGGGCACACAAGAAATCTGATAACAGAGACCATCAATAAGATAGAGGGTATAGAATTAAACGGTTAGGTATTAAAAGCTAAAGAACAGATAAGATATCTAGTGATGTTACACAACACATCAAATGGATACCACACTGTCAAACACAAACAAAAAAGGTCAGATCGAATTTCACAAACTTAGCACACATGACAGCAAAAGGATGGGGATTAAAACCAAACATATTAAAAATCTGATACACAGTAGTAGTGGAAAAGACCCTAACTTACGCAGCACCGGTCTGGGGACATAGTCTCAGTAAAAGGTGTATTGAGATACTGTCAAGTTGTCAGAGTTTGTTTTGCGCTGGCCATAGTCTATACCTTTTAGAACGGCCCCCACCTCGGCACTTCGGGTACTCTCAGGCCTAATTCCAATCCATCTAAAAGTTAACTATGAGGCAGCGTATGGTACAGTTTCAAGGCTTAGGAAAAATGCAACAATATATAATATAACGCTACACCACAATGAATATGACAGGAAAATAAACATATGGGAGAACCACCCAGAAGACACCATATAACCCAGAATAAGGTACAACACATCTGATCTCAATTTACTAACTATTAGCTATTAGCTGTTACCCTTGACTTCGTTCACGCAAAATTAAAAGAAGAAAAAAATGCATTCATTAAGCAAAATATTTCACTCCCAATAATTAAAAACGTAAATAATTAACTAACTCTTTATCACATTTCATAGGAGACCATACGGTATTTCTTTGCTGTAGGGACCTTCACATAACTCAGTCTTTAAAAAGTGAAATGAAATTTTATACCATATAATCACAAAAATGAAAATGATTCCAATGCGAAAAGGAGAGCCAAATAAAATTGTGGAAATCGACGAATTGGGTAAAAACAATTTAAATTTTACCTGATAAACCATTTTACTTTTAACGCCTATGTGAAACGTTTTAACAGCCATCCTTCAAAAATAGTTAATTGGAAATAATATATGCTTTTTCTTTAAATTGAATTCTGCGTCCTTGGTTTAATGTATAGCTGAAACAAATCTTGTTTACTAAATGACAATATGTTGACAGACGATTTTTGTTCTGCACAAAAAAAATGATTCATAAAGTTTAAATATGTGAAAATATGTTTTATTTTTTGATAATTTACGGAAATCAAGATTTTTTTTTCACCATCTATTCAAATTGAAAATAAATTCTGTTTTGAGATTTAATGAGAAAATGCCGTACAAAACATATTGATCTGTTTTATTTATCCTTTTTCATCAATAAATATGGAGTAATTTACTTGCCGTTTTTAGAGAAACTTCGTTAAAATCTACAAATAATAATAATAATAATAATAATATCTCGGAATCTAATTACATTTTTTATATTCTGAGAGTTTGTGTGACATCTTCGGATCAATGAAAACCGATGTTAAGTAAATCTCTTTGCGTTCGATAGTCTAAGAAGAGTGGTTGTGAAATACAAACAAACGGTAAAATTATATATATAATAGATTCGTGTTCATTTTCATTTTCTTAAAATTATGATTTGATTTTTAGCTGGTGAAAAACAGGCATAATAATGGCTTAGAAATTCCCATGTACCAATGAAAATAAAAAAATAAACTATATTACACAATATTTGAAAAATCGACTGTATGGGTAATTCCTATAAATTTGAAACAAGGTTATCCTTTATCAACATTGAATGCCTCATAAACAGAATTTCCAAGTAATGCATACATCATATTCTTCCCCAAGAGGATTCCTCTCCGATGTTGCGTCTCCTACCTTATTCTTAACACCCTAAACCCCAGTTTTCCCATCTGCTAATAGTTCTGCAGTATTCAAAGCGGTGTTTTAAAATAGCTTGTATGCTTTTCTTAAATATAAAAATGTGCAATTCATGACACAATATAAACATTAACACTAGAAGTACCGAGGCGGTCGCTCGTATCACAGTTGTTTTTCACTATAAAAATTTTAAATGGCTTGACATTTTCTAAATATACAGTATGATGCATTAACTCGATTTTTATTGAAATCTAACGAATACTTTTTTATCTATAGGTCTGTATACCTAGAATTACCTTGCGCCAAATGTAAGTAAAAAATCATGGAGCTATATCTATTTAATTTTTATTCAGTTTTAATATCTTATTAAACTATAGGAACATTATTACGAAATTCAAAATTACAATTAAATGTATATTATTTGAAAAGTTTTCTTATTTTACATTTCATACGAGCTATCAAAATCTCAAAGTATCTATTCTGAAATTAGAAATTTAAATATTCTTTGTTGGTATCTGATCATTATATCTTATATTAAGTAATATTCTAGGAGCTAAATTTTATTAATAACTAATTAAAAATCATTGTATTGAACATCAAACCGTATTGTGTATCATTATCTGCCATACAAAACAACAATAACATCACTAAAGTCCATGGGCCAGCTATGACCCACACCGGTACTTCTAGGTATACATGAAACGAAATACTTCTAGTTATAAGAATGTTTGAGAAGTATACTTTATAAAAGGGAAAATAATTCAAGTTAAAATAAATTATAAATATAAGAACTTTCTATTACTTATAATCAAAGGTCGGAAGTAGTGCACTGCAAGAAGGGAAGATACAGTAGTCACTAATTTTTTAGAAATTTTTACTGTAATGCGATACATTTTAAAAATGTAGTGTTGCGAGTTGTGCGATACAATAAATCAGTAGTTTGTAGCAAGCACTGATGCTACTTTTAACGCTACTTAAGCGGGAAAAATGTGTCAAACTTAAAATCACGTAATCGTAATCGTTTGTGGAAAATGACTTCTACGCAAAAATTTGCGAATGTCAGCATGAATTATTTTAAGAATAGTAAATACAATTTATGCAGTGTATGGTTATGTTATGCACAATAGTAGTTCATTTTTCTATCACTTGTTCAAATATATAAAGCTCTGTTTTCATGTGTGTCTAAAAGATGAATAAGCATTTAACCACATTTTTATACAACTATATAAAATGTTTACTGTATCGCCTATCTCTGTTCATTTCACTATGAAATTTGTCATATGTGTATAAACTAACATTTTGGGGACTAAAACAAAATATTTTTTGAATGTTAGTTTTCTTAATTTTTTAATGTCCTTTGGTTATATCGCATTTATTTGAGTTTATACCCACAAGTACAATATAAAGAGGAGCACTGTACTAAACAGTATCCTCAATTTCGAGTATAGAGTGAATTCTTTCAAAAATCTGAAATTGGCGAAGTAGCGGCTATTTTGGAAAATTAGTTTGTAGTCGCAATTTCTTAAAAGTAGTTGTAGTGAAGTATATTTTCGGTAGTTGTATTTGTGGCTCGTTACAAAATAAAAGTAGTTTCTCCGACCACTGCTTATAATTAACAGCACTATTAAATTTATTTATTAAAGTATCACATATTTAAATATACATGTTTCAATATAAACTATAATTAAACATTAATAGAAATATATTTTACCTTAGTTTATCTCATTATGACTAGCATAAACACTAATCAATCCCATTCTTAAACTGTGTTCAAAACCGAGTACTTATCTTTTTGGACCTCAACAATAATTATACTAACAGTGTAACCATCTTAATAAACATTAAATAATAACAAAACTATTCCAATGTAATACAGGCGTAAGATTTACGTAAAACATTCCTAGCACCACTGGGGATCAAAAAATAACATAACACAATATTTGAAACACCCACTCTATAGGAAATTCCTAAATTTTAAAACAACGTAATCCTTTATCATTGTTGACTGCCTCATAAGTAGAATTTTCAAGTAATGGCATACATCATATTCTCTCCCAAGAGGATTGCTTTCTCAACCTTATCCCTAACGCCGAAACCCCAGTTTTCCCACCTACTAATGGTTCTCCATTAATCAAAACGGTTTATTCCAATGGCTGGATGTATTCTTGTGTGCACAGATGTGGGAAAAGACTCACCTGCTTCAAATTGCAGAAACAGTTATTCGCAAACAAAAAAAGGAGATTCATAATTTTATATTTATCATATGGCATGAAAAAGGGCAAATCCCTATTAATATATACAGGGGTTACTTGAAGGGCTATTATTTTAATTGCCAAGGTACAGTACAAGCCTCGGTTAAAAATAAGAAACAAAACGAGTTCTAATCACTCTTTTATGACTGGAAAAGTTGCTGTATCGAGAAAAATATTTATTCATATAGGTTATATAATGAGAATATCTGCAAAAGTAACTCAAGCGGAAGATCAATTATGTGTAGTTTTTTCTAATTTTCTTCGAACAGATAAACACTAAAATTGATTGATTGTTATATTTTATTTGTTATGAGATTTAATCCTTATTATGTATTTATTTTTATTTACTATTATTATTATTTATTATTATTATTATTAATATTATTACTAATATTTAACTATCGGTATTTTTTATTACTTATAAGTTCTAATCACTCTTTTGTGGTTGAAAATGCTGCTGAATAAAGAAAAATAACTCTTTAAATAGGTCAGATAATAACAAAAATTCAGAAGTATGACAGGTTGAAGATTAATTAAGGATGTTTTACTAATTTATTTTAGTATATTTTAATGATAAATATCAAAAAAGTCGCAGAGGTTAAGATAACTTAAAATTGAATAAGAGCAGAGTAATGCGCAGTGGAATGTGCCATTGTACCAGTCGATTAAACAGGGCAAGACAGCGTTAGATTTTCTAAATTTTATTTAAAATCACAACAGGTCTTTGACGTTGAAACTTAGAAACGTTGAATATTAAAACAATATAACAAACATATTGATAATCTTTATTAATAGCCGCATGCTACATTAGATGGTTAAAAACCATAGGATTTCTAAAATATAAAACAGAAGTGCTTGCAAAATGTCATCACCATCGACGCCCATTCAAACACAATATATAGAATCTGTTCATTTATTATATCACGCCTCAGATTTGCCAAAAAAAAGTCAGAAGAAAAACCCTACGCATGCAGCTGTACACAGAAGCTTGCTTAAATGCGAAATGCCTGACTAAATAAGGGAAAGAAAACCGTCAATGTGTGGATGCAAAGTATTTTGCTCTCAACTCGGGAAAAGTAATGACAGGTTAATTAAGAAAAACTGAAATTATTTTAACTTGCAAAAAACTCTTAACCTGCATGTCATTGCCCCCTCTTCCGTTGTTACGAGCATACATAGTTTAGAATAACTTTAAATCAACCTTTAAACGCCAAATAATTAAATACACTATACATGATTACAATTGCAACAATACAAAAATAACCTAACCTGAACTTACTTTCGTGAAACAGGTAATCGTTCACTTGAAATATATATAGCAAAGCTGAAAATTTAATTCTCAGTTACAAGAAATTTCCTGGAAAATTTAATGTACACTAATAGAAGAAAATGGTTTTAAAATATTTAATAACCTGTATATTTCAAAAATATTTACATATAAACACAATTCTAAACATTAATAAATATACACATTTTTTTGAAACATTTAAATAAAAATATATGTGCCTTTAATACATCTGAATTATCTTAAAAATACACCAATTATTTAAACCTAGCATCAACCTTTAGGTGCATTATAAAAAATACAACATACGAGATACTGATTAACCAAAATAAATAAATAAATAAGAGAAATGGGGAGGGGGGGGGGTTGATAAGGGCACTTATTAAAAAAAATCTAAGATTGTGATCGCAATAAAAATACTTTTACACAACACATTATACCAAGTACATTAATTAAATTTATACAATATGCAAGTTTAAACACTAGGTTAATATTGAACATAAAATAAAACATAGTTCATTTTGAAAAATTCCAGTCATACTATGTACTCTGAATTTTAATATATAAATGCAAGAATTTATAATGTCTTTGTACTCATTCAATATGAAAACAATTCTTTACAAAAGTATTTAATCCTTCTTCAACGAAAGATTTAGTTAAGATGTCAAGTTTTCCTGTGACCTAACACATTTGAAGGTGAATATATATTCTCATAAATTAAATTTATTAGAAAATGATATCTAACACTAATGTGTTTGGTCCTGTTCTTTTCGATAGGCGAATGCGAAAAATCTATTGCAGCTTGGTTATCACACAGAAGCTGACGTGAAAAAATTACTTTATTTGGAAACTAGCTGACCCGCCCAGCGTTGCCCGGGCCCGTGATAAAACCTTAAATAAACCCCAAATTCGTATTATTTTATGTATTTCTCCCGATTTGTATGAATTTAATGACAAAATCGCAAAATCGTAAAAAAACATTTACTTCTTTTTTCAAGTAGGATCGTTATATAGTTTTAAAAATATAGCTTTTGTTGTCCAAGACCTTTGAAATTTTCAATTACCATAAATATAACGGTTTTACAGCCCGTGTAAAAATTACGTCAGAAATATTGTTATCTGGTTTTAAAATAAACATGCTTTCGTTCACGTCGGGTCCGTTAACATAAAAAAGTAGTATTCTTCGTTCGATCTCTGTGAAATTTTAGTCGTTTATAAATATAACTGTTTCTAAGTCCTCCATAAAATTACGTGAAAATATATGCATTTTAAATAGTGAAAACATTACCAGAAGCCGAGCAAGACCGCGGAAAACATCCAGTTATTATGGGTTTCCGCCGAAAATATCACAGATTTTATATTTTTAAATACTTGTTCTCGTCCGAACGCTTCGAATTGTTGTAGGTGATGTAAATTTGGTCTACCGAGATGTTCTAAAAAGATTGCGTCGAAAGATGAACGTTTAGTAAATTTTAGCGCAAGAAAAAAAATCTTCTTGTGAGGCGCGAAATGACCTGCGTTTGCTGGTGTTTTTCAAAGAGTTAAAATCCGTATTTAAAAAAAATTATACCGTCTATTAGAAGACTGTTTCAGCTTTAAAAGCATATGTTTGGTTTGTCTGTATCTCTAAAATTGTGTTATAAAGGGGCGTTGGCGTAAGGGACAAAACATAAGCCCATGAAAACGATCCTTTTTCAAAAATGTTTTTCAAAGGGTTAACATAATTTTTTTTCGAATTGATTACGGCATTGGAGACGTAAGCCTGCGATCTTTCAGAATATGCTTTTCGTTTTAAACAAAACGGTTTAGTCGATTAGAATATAAAACAGAATAGCGAAATAAACACATTTTTCATGTAAGTGGTTCTTCATTCTCGTTTGATGAACTAAATCGGATTCTGGGCATGCGCGAGTTCTGAAAGCCGGCTCGCAAAAAAAAAAAGAGATGAGGTATTAGTCAGTTTTTTAACACACACACACAGAAATACAGAGAAAAACTTTCTTTTATTAGTATACATATGTTTAAATTTATGCTTTCCTGTATAATATGTATCTTCAGTTAAAGTTACATATTTGGATTCCATTGTAGAAAGTGCTACACATTTTTGTTTAAATGTGAACCAGATAATAGGAGCTTCATCTAAAAATAGAATAATCCAAACCCCATGAAAACACGGTGATTTCGATTAGATGCTAAATCTGTATCACAGTAACATGAAAGGTTTACACTTTTTAACACTTTCCAACCTAGTTGAAAAGTGTTTATGACTTCGGTTTGTCTGGCCGTATGGACGTCTGCCGTCTGCCGTCTGCCGTCTGTCCGTGTTCTAACTCCTGTAAATATGCTCGGATTGCCTTGCAATTTTTATATGTTATTGTCGTTATCCACAGCACGTTCCCTATTTCAACTGAGGTATGTAGCACTTATAGTTTTTTTACAGGGACACTCAAAAGAATTCCCTCACATGACGGTCTATGGGGAAAAATCATTTGCGGTTTATTTTAATGATGTTACACAATTGCAAACACATTGTAATTGATATCTATCACGAAGGTGTATTACAAGAAGCTTAATATGGAATAGGGTGTGGATAGCACTTATAGTTAATTTACAGGGACAGTCAAAAGAATTCCGTTACATTACGTCTATGGAGAAAAATCGTCTGCTGTTTATTTAAATAATGTTTCACTATTTTAAACGTATTGAAATTTATATATATCACTAAGGTGCATTACAAGAGGCTTACTACAGAATATGGTGTGTATAGCAGTCATCGTTCATTTACAGGGACACACAAAAGAATTCTCTACTATCTGTTAACAATAATTTCTGGAAGTGCGTTTTCAGTTACTGAACGCGGTTTTAAATGTAACTCACTTTTTGTTTATTACGTGGTGTGTATAAATTCTGTAGATCATATACAGGGCAGCACAAAATTTCGCGAACACATTTACGTTTATTGACAGAAACTCCAGAAGGAGAATTTTAAACTGTGCTACGCGTTTCTTAACTGAACTGAAATTTAGCATCCTATGTAGTATATATACAAATCTATAGAACATATACAGGGCTGAATAAAAGTATTCGGATATTTTTCCGAATATTGTATACGTTGGAAATTCCTTAAATTATGTTTTTAAATATGTTATGCGTTTTTCAAATTGTTTACTTAGATGTTATCTTTCAGCTTATTAAATGGTATGATTTGTAAAATTATTTTGGAAGCGTTGGAAAGTGTTACATAATCTATGTTTGACGCATGATTTTTCGTTCTTGTTATATTTTAAAGATTGAGTTTATAGTGGTTGCGTAGATTTACCATAACACAATAACTTCAATAAATAATTCCAGTGAACCATAGCAGGGTTTTCCTGAAACAGAAAAAAAATATATATTGACTACAAATCTAATATCAGGACGTGTGCGACTTGAAATGCATTAGACATCCGATTAAACTGCGGTACGGTATTTAACTCATTTCTTAAAACTCTATTTCTGTAGTTGGGGAATCCGATTTAGGTAACGCAATTCCATTTGCTATTCGTAGTGATGTTATTGGAATAAAATTGCTAAACTTTTTATATACCTGTGAAATATAGTCTGATTGGTGTATACATAAAGTTTTATTTTTCCCCCTGAAAGGTTACTCCTAAAATCTTTCAGTTTTTCCAAGGATTTTAAGATAAAATTTACTTTTTAGCTTGTCTATTGCCTGGTTTATATCTTGAGTGGTTTTCGGAAACAGAACAATGTTATCTACGTAAAGCAAGATAACCAAATTTGCTTTAAAAACATATACAAAAATACACCAAGTTAAACTTTTAAATTTTAACTCTATCAAAACGGAATTTATTTGAAAGAACCATTCTCTTCCAGACGCTACAGATTACTTTAAACAATAGATAGCTTTACTTAGTTTACATACATGATCATGATAATCAGTAAATCCTCTTGCTAATACATGTAAATATCATTATTTAGTTTAGCATATAAATATGCTGTTTTCATTCCAAATCTGGCAATGGAACCAGCTACGTAAGTAAACTATACAGTAAAGAAAAGTCTAACGATTGAAACAATCACGACTAGGCTAAACACTTCGTCGTAATTTATTCTTTTTTTTCTGACGAAAACCTTGAGCTTGAAATCGTGCTTTGTATCTGGCGATTTTATTAGTCTCGGTATGTTTCAGAGTATAAACCATCGGTTATTAAAGGTTGCAGTTTTAGTAGGTTTAGGGACTAAGAAAACAGACATTTCTTTCTCTCATTGTTTGACTATCGTCGTCCATAGCCTTAAACCGTTCTATTTTCTGAGAGGAATTATAAGCTTCATTATAATTTGAAGGTATTTTAATATCATAAAGTTAGCTTCAGGGGTTTCATTGTCAGACTCTACGTCACTAGGTATTTTAACTGGACCTGAATAAGTATTAAAAATAAGGAAATCAAAATATTTTCTTTGAAAAAAGGTCTATTATTTTTCTTACAACTTCGCTTCTGACCATGATTTTATCCTTGTTTAAGTTCCAATTATACGATAGTAAATGTTATATCTGTTTTCTTCCTTTCGTTTTATAGCTAGGCGTTCCCAAAGGGATATAGAAGATCAAAGCGTAAAAAGTACTTCTTTAGACGTACTGAGTATAGAGTCATTTTGAACTTTCTCTTGATTAGGAAGCGTGTTTTTTAGCTGAAATGCTGCTCTTATCTTCTGGCTTAATTTCTGATTTTGTATCTTTTTTAAGTTTACCCTCATCATACGTTTCTTCATCAAAGTCCGATTCAGGCTCATCAGACGAACTGTATACGCTTCGCTTTGGTTCCAGTATGAATCCTCTGCGCTCTTCTTTCTGAAAAAGGACATTTATAGTATCTATCGTTTTAAGTCCCTGGGGTAACCTATAGTGTAGAGTGCGTATCAGACCATTATAACTTTCTGAGCTCTCATTGGAAACTTTTTTCTGAGTTGTTTAGGCTTTCCCACGTGAACGATACTGCCGAAGTGTTTCAGTTGTTTTACCGTTGGCTTTCTTCCTTCATACAATTCAAACGGCGTTTTTGTTTATTTATCGTGACAAACTCGATTACAAGCATAGACAAAATTTAAAAATGCTTCTTCCCCAAAACTTTCGCTTAACTTGCTGTCATGTAAAAGGACTTTTATAGTATTTAAAGCCCCGCAATTGAAATTTTCCGCAGTAACATACAGCTCGAGCGTGTAATCAATGCTGAATTAATTATGTATTCCTTGATCTGCAAAGTACTTACTGAAGGCCTCACTGACATATTATTAGTCAATGCCAGATCTAAGATTTATTAGCTTGAGGTTCAGGAATCTCTCCGCCTTTTCTGAAATCGTTTGGAATTATCGAAAACGTCACTTTTTTGTTTAAGTGGGTAAACAAGTACCTTTTTAGAATAGTCGTCTATAAAGGTCACAAAATATCTAGCACCTCCATTTGATTTGGTTGGTATGTGCCCACAAAGATCATAATGAACCAATTTGAGGAGCTTGTTAGAGAGTGTTTTTACTATTGGCTTGAACGAGACCCTTCGGGAATTGGCGATCTTACAATTTTCACAAGGAGGCATGTTTTTTTTTCCTTTCCTTGAAACTTGGCAAACCGTGAACTGCTTCGCATTTACATGTGTTTAAAATGTACTTTGTATTAATTTGACAGGGTATACGATGCCATTCGTTTAGATTTCTTTTATGTTTTTAATTCTCTACTGTAAAAGCCTTTTTCTCTTTTACATTGGGATATATCGGCTTACAAATGAAAAATACGTTAATTTTTATGGCCGTAAGTAATTTTCTTCCATTTCTAGAGAACAAAGTGAAACGACCACTTTTACATAAATAGGATGTTCCCATGCTAAACTAGTCGGATGTGTCAATCCAAAAACTTTCTTCTATCTCACACAGGTTTCGCATACACTAAAAAGAATCAGCACCAATTTATATCAAGGTCTAACTAAAACTCAAGTTTTATTAAATTCCGTGCAATATTTCTTGAGATATCACTATCGCTAAAATCGCGTAAATGCTACATAGCAGCGCCACCTGCTGGGGGATTTTTACCAAAAACTAATCAGCACCAATTTATATCAGAGACTAACTGAATATAAAGTTTTATTAAATTCCGAGCATCAGTTCTTGAGATAGAGCTATTGCGGGAATCTCGAAAAATGCTGCATAGCAGCGCCACCTGCTAGGCGATTTTTACCAAAAACTAATCAGCACCAACTTATATCAGGCACTAACTGAATCTAAAGTTTTATTAAATTCCGAGCATTAGTTCTTGAGATAGAGCGCCCACAAAATTTATGTCACATACAGACATACAGACAGACAGACTCACAGACAGACATTTTCTAAAAACAGTCAAATCATGTTCAGGACCTTCTAAAACGTATAAATCTGTCAAAAACCGGAAGTCGAAAATTTTCATGAATCCAATACTTTCTTCTTGTAAAGATAGAAGAAAGTAACAAGGGCTGGACCTGACATTAAGTTACATCAAAGTTTAAGCGTATACATGATGTTTTTAAGTGTTAAATTTTGCTGATTTCCCTTATCAAAAAAGAACAATTCAACAGTTCCGATACCTAAAACTGGACATTTAACGTCCCTTATCGCAACAGACATGTCGTCTCCTTTCACAGTTTAGTATGGGGAGAAAACACCCCGAACTTTTAAAAAAAGTGTTGTAGTATCAAAAAGCCATTCCTGTCATTTGACAGAGCTTTGATTCGCTTCAAGAGTGTCAGTGGGAAAACTGCTATTTGGGCTATTGGCCCCCCTTTTTTTCTTTATTTACTGGGTTTTATAAAGAAATTTGGTACGATGTGGCCCCTCTTTTTGCATTTGGTACAAACAATATCGTGTTTCAAGAGGGTAGAGCTATATTTACTGCTACTTCTAATATACTGTTTTATATTTTTGCTATTAGGTTTCTCAATTTTAGATTTAAATGCAACTTTTGTTTTATCTAATGAGATATTTCAGATAAAGTTTGTTTATTCGATTCATCAAGAATACTCTGATTTTCAATACCAGAACGGCGTCCCTCTGGCGCCGATGAAAATATTTCTATTTCAGAATCAGGCTTTTTTAATGACTTTTTATTTTGATCACGATAAAGCAATATATTATGCCTTGAGTTACACATCTGGCAGTTATATTTTGAAACGCATTTCGAGAGAAGATGAGAATCATTCAAACAATTAATACACAATTTATTTATTTTTTACTTCATCAAATCTTTGAATTGGAGTAATTTTTAGAAAAACAGGGCAAAGGTGCAATGCATGCGATTTTTTACAAACAAAACATTGATTAGATTTAAGAATAAATGTTTTTTATTTGTTCTGGGTTTTAAATTTTTGCGAATTTACTTGTGTTCCATGTAAATTTTCTAAAATTTGAACACGTTTTTGCAAGAAATCGATAAAAGTATCTCATTTCGGTAAATCTGTAGATGGTAAAGTCATTTCGAATTCCTTGCATGTTGTTCTACCCAATTTTGTCAAAATAATTTTAATCAATAAATTTTCACTAAAATTGTTCATTTAGACATTTAACATGCTCTTACATGCTTTAAAATACAATCAAGCAGCATTCTTAATTTTCAGCTCATTCAGTACAAATATCATTTATAAGAACCATCGAATTTTGGCAATGGAATTTCCGGTAGCTTAACATTTAATATTTTAGCATTATTTTCATTTATTAGATCAACATTTTTATTTTTAGAAAGCTCAATAAATCGTTTGAACCTTATCTTAAGATTTTGGAGATCTTGGTCGATTTCTTCAAACTCAGCTTCGCATTTTTCTACTTCGTCTTTCAAAATTTTATAATATTCCATCTTCAAGTCGTCTAATTTGTCTTCAATCTTATTCAATTTTTTTATTTTATTCAAAATATCAACTGATTCTGTTTTTTCTGCATCATTGGCTATAAAATTTGACAACTTCGTCAATTGAGATTTTATATTGCCCCTTCTTCGATTTAAAACCTTGACATCCATTGCGACGATCTTTTTTTCTTTTAAACAAAAACAAAATATAAATTCAACAATCACTAATTTCTCTCCGCGAGCGGTACCATTATGTTGGCTACGAAAATATGTGGTCTGTAATTAAATAACTATTTATAAAAATTCAACGAATTAAATGTAACGAAACCATTTTTTTTATTAACAAACGATTTTTCACGGAGCTCCCTACTGGAGACTACCGCACGAAACGAACAGCAAACAACTTCTGATTTTACATTTATTATCGCGACATTAGAAGCCAAGAGTAGCGACAACAACGGGGTCGCGACATAGAAACGAAATGGTAGCTACGCACTGCCGGCGTACAAACCTGCTATGGTAGTGCCACCTACAAACAACTAACCGACTATTTTAAATAGCACCGAGCGAATACGCCTTCCATGCACAAGCACCATGTAAGAAACACAATTATGTACTTCAGTCGGCAATTCCGTTAAAAGTCCTTATCTATTTCTATGTTTATGGTACGAACCGATGATTCGATTCATTTATACTGCCGAATCACATCTTGATATATAGAAGTTGTTGAAGTAAATGTATTTATTTTATTTAATATTATTTGTAGAGGTGTCCATTTCGATCCTTTTTAACACTTTCCAACATAGTTGAAAAGTGTTTATGACTTCGGTTTGTCTGTCCGTCTGTCCGTGCTCTATCCCGCATAAATATGCTCGGATCGCCCTAAAATTTTTGTATGTTATTGTCGTTTACCTTAGCATGTTCCCTATTTCAACTGAAGTGTGAAACACTTATAGTTTTTTACAGGGAGAGTCAAGAGTACTCCGTTACATTACAGTCAATTGGGAATAATCGTTTCAAGTGCATTTTAATGGTGTTACGCCATTTGAAACATGATGGAATTGATAAATAAGTTTGAAGCGCATTAAAACATGGTTTTTGTAGAATATGGGGTGCAAAGCATTAATTATTCATTTACAGGGTCAAACCAAAGAATTCTGTTATACATTGTTCTATGGGGAAAAATCGACTGCAGTGTAATTTAGTGATATTTCATTATTTCAAACATAATGAAAATTATATGCATTACTGAGGTGCACTATAAATTGCTCTCTTTAAAGTGTGGTGTGCATTGTGTTTTTTTTTACAGGGACACACAGAAGATATCGGTTACAGTACATGTGCGATATTTCCAGTCTGTATGATATAAGTGCGTTTTTAAGTTTAACTAAATTTTTTCATGGTACAGTCGTGGAAAAAAAATTGAACACCCCCCCCCCCACTAACTCTGCAACAAATTATAGTAGAAGGAAGTGACTGGTACCAAACGATTGGAAATAAAGTCTGCTTTTAAATGATGTATATAAAATTTGCTTAGGGGTCCATCTACATATAAAAACACACCCAAACTTTGTTTTTTTCAATAGCAAGACCCAAATTTGACAACATATTTGAAATCTGCAGTTCAAACTATGCCTAGATACCAAATTTCATTAAATTCCTACGATTAGTTTCAGAGAAATTAATTATTTTAAAATGAGCATATTATAGGGGTTGTATCCAAATTGAAGTTCGGTACTCGATTCTTGAAATGCTGCAGAATGATTTAGGCACTCTTTTTAATGTATTATTTTTTTACCAATATGACCATTTTACTCACTTAATAAGTTTCGGTTAATGTTGTATGCAGTAAAATAATGTTTACAAGTGTTGAATTATCCTACTTTAAAAAATATAAGATTATCTGTAATTAAAATAGTTTTCGAATATGTAAATGTGATTGGAATTTTATAAGTGTTTTTACAAAGCTTTTTCTCAGATTTTGAATGTATTTAGCTCGCTTTTTTTTTAATTTATTGGCAGAAATGTGAATAATATAAAAAGTACAAAATTTAAAATGAAAAATAGTGTGAAGCAGCGTAAGGAGACAAAGCAGGAAAAACGCAGACAAATTACTGTTTAATCAGAAAATAAATCCCAAGTCGAATGATAATGGCATATTTGAAAAACATTTTTTCGATATTGCTTTTATTGAGGGGGGGGGGGGGGGTGTCTTGTTTTGAGATATGTGCGTATGATTTATATTCCGGTTTATTTGAAGAACTAAAATTAAATCTACGTTAAAAAGACATCTGAATAACTTTACATTCCATCATCATAATATCAAATCACTAATTATCATATATAGATATAAATATAGATATAAATGCTTAAGTGGTTCAAACAGAACACAAAACGGCTTATAAAAACATTTTAATCTAATGATCGACGTATTGCGAACGCACAAACGGTACCATTAAAAATATCTAAATCCGATAAACCAACTATTCTCACAATTTATTTAAAATAAACTTGAAAAACATAAACCACGAGATCATATACTTAATAAAATCAGGTACTGAAAATAGTCAACTTGTAAACGTGAAAATTAATATTTCCGCACTGCTTTTTTTAAATTGAAATATACCTCTTGCAAAATTTTAGGTAATTAAAACGAGGTTGATGCACAAGTTTATTTTCGAAAATTTGCCAAAATAGTTTGTTTATCGTTGTTAGATCTTGATAATGCTTGTTTATACTAATATAATAACTTGTTTGCGCATTCAAAACAATTCGATAATTATATAAAAAGGTTTTTATGAGCCTTTTTGTGTTCTGTTTGTATCACTTAAGCATTTATATCTATGTTTTAACTTTACATTCGTTATTCTCTTTTTAAATAGTGTTAATAATCCTATGATTAAACCTATTCTGCTAGTTCATTTGAAAATTTACAATTAACTCATTAATGCCGCTTGGCAAGAAAACCTGCCACTCCACATTTTTATTTTTTAATAATTTAGATTATTTTGCACACTGCTAGCGATTGGCAAATAAACTTACATAACAGAAAATCCTAAAAATAACTTGTATTTTTTTTTTATTAGCATGCGTAATCGAATAGATCTACATAAGAAAGTTATAGAAGAGAAAGTTAAATTATTTAAACTCATTATTAATGGGTTAAAAACTTAAAATCGATACTTATTTGTAAAGATTACAATTTTTGACTGCTATACAATTGTTAATAAAAGATAAAATTATCATTTTTAAATAGCAATCTAATACTTTCGTGGGAATATTTTATCTAACAACCATTTAGTGTAATATTGCAAACACTTTAATAAGATTTGAGTAAATTGAATTAATAAGTATAAATATATCAGTGATTATATTTAGATATAATAATGGTTTAAATGATGTAAATTCCTTTTTGACCAAAGTTTTGTAGATATTAAATGTAAGAATTACATTATTTTTTTGTCGTAAATACATCATCGGAATCTATTTAAAAAGAGCAAAAAACATTTTCACTTGTCTTTCTATTTTGTGGAATACATTGAAATGAATAATTTCGTGTATACACCACAAGATTATCTTTGATCTGTGTGTTAGCCTCATCTTCACATTTTCTTGAATATTGATATGGACTACTATATAATTTGATGTATTTGAAATGTTCTAAATCTGTGTTTTAAAATTAAAGATTTAAAACAAATAGAAAGTTTGTATATATAAAGAATATATATAAGAATATATATAGAAAGAATATATATAGAAAGAATATATATATATATATATATGATTATGTCAATTAAGAAAATGATAGAACTTTAACAAAAGAGTAGAAGAAAATTATGGGCTGGTTAGTACAAAAACAAAAATAAAAGGCAAAATTTCCACTAATAAGCCGCATCTTGTGCTTGAATTAAAAGAAAAAAAAAGGAGAGGGGGGGGGGGATTTGCTAATACGAAGTATAACAACCATTGTTATCAATAACCTCTTGCAATCTGCGTGGCATTGATTCGATGAGGCTGTTAACAATATCAGGATCTCTTTTAATGGTTTGCCAAGCATCAGAAGCTGATCTCCATAACTCATCAGACGTTCTAACTCCCTCCAGGCAAACTTCATTCTTCCACAGAGCCCAAACATTTTCCATTGGGTTTAAATCGGCGGCATTGCTTGGCCATTCTAAATTTATTATGCAGTTCTCTTCACACCAAGTTTTAACAATAGCACTTCTGTGGATAGGACTATTATCCTGTAAATTCCAAACAAAATTATGAATCATGAAGTATACTTAATAAATAATGATTTCTATAACATTAAAATTTATATTTGCAACACAATTTTTTAATGAAATCATTATCTAAATATATTCGCAAATAGTTTAGCGTAAAGTTTGCGAAAAGTTTTTTTTTTTTTTTTTTTTTTTTTTTTTTTTTTTATTGAAAGGTGAAGAAATTTTAAATATTTTTTCTTTATTATTTATAGTAAAAAATATTATAATTCAATAAAAGATAACAACCTGACAATTGCAAAAGTTCTGAAAATACACAAAACAAGGAAATACGTTGTTTTGAAATTTCTAATCCAATAGAATAAAATATATGTATATATATAGCTTTTGTCTTAACTGTCTTTTAAAACATTAACGGTTATTTTCATTATTATTTTTAATAAGTTATATGCATTTTGTTTTCACACCGATTCACCTGCTAAAATCTTTGAACATGAAACAAAAGCATATTTTCATTACTGAATTTCTATTGAAAATTTTCGTTCAGTTCTGTAATGATGGGGGAAAAGGCGTTTTTTAGCGCTATCAATATGATATTTGTGTCAAAGCTGATATGTTAAAGGATTTATATCTGCACACCTGTCAAAATTGAATATTTATTGCGATTAAAAATAACTAGTTATTCTTTAAAACTGAAATTTATTCTAATGGAGTAAGCATATCATATAGAGAAAGGTGCTTTTAAAAATATTTTCCTTATTCATTTAATGAAAAATCGAGTAACATTCTAGAACAAGCAGTGGTAATTCGGATTTGAATATTGAAGTATTTGTGTGTGTGGGGGGGGGGGGGATTATATTTTGAGAAAATAAACCAGTAAAAATTATAATCTTAAGACGCTCAAAACTATAAAATAAATAATTTTAAACATACTTTAATTATTAATATTAATATACCATAGTATAGAGAACGCTCTAAAAGCCTTATTGTTTAATAATACCATTTTATAAATAACAATACATACCTGTTGGAAGAGAAAAAATCCATCTGGAAAATGGTTTTCTAAAACATCAGGGATCATTGAATGTTCTAATATATCACAATAAGATACTCCGTCTAGATGTCCCCGAATGCGTGACAGAGATCCGATGCCCTGCGCCGACATGCAGCCCCACACCGAAACTGCAACTCTTCCGCTGCGTTTAATATTTTTTGTATAGCGTGGCTGAAACCTAAATCCCAATGGACGGTATACTCGAACCGAAGAACTGGAGACTGACTGGATACAGCTTTAATCTGTAAACAAAACAGAGCTGCATTCATTTATTGCCCAGTTAACATATGTTTGGGCAAAGTGAAGTCGTTGAAGTCGCTGGTTTTCGGTGATTGCAGGATTTTTAGCCGCCACCCGACTTCGGAGACCTGCTTCTTTGAGCGTGTTGCGAATAGTACGAGTAGATACCTAATTAAAAGAAAAATACGCCGTAATTATATATATATATGTTCATAATACAATCTATCGCCTCTTAGTTATATATGCTTACTTGCAATTGCAAATCATCTCTAATTTGATTAGAAGATATAAATGGATCTACTGTAGCCATTGCAACAACTTCTAGAGCTTGGCTGTCTGATAAGATCTTTGGCCGACCACTACCACATAGACGGTCTATCGAATTTGTATTTCGAAACCTTAAAAATATCAGTCATATAAATTAAATTTAAATTTAAATAAATTAAATGGAAATCTAATGTTTCTTTTTTGTTTTTTTGTTTTTTTTTACAATAAACTGCCAATATAAAACTTACCTGTTAATCCAATTCGAAACAGTGTGAACAGACACTTAAAAATGCCTAGCTATATCACGAAAACTTCTTCCAGCATGCCACATACCAATCATTTGGCCTTTCGTTGCTTCAGTTAATTGTGGGGCCATTTTATTTCAGCAAATACACTACGCATACGCATTTATAAGAAACTTCGCTTCAAACATATATACCGCAGAAAAAATAAAATAGCTTTATTAGACTGTATAAGAAGGTATAAATTCATTTAAAAGTAACAAAAATGATAATTTTTTTTTCTAAGAACTGTTCATATTTTTAAAAAATGAGCTTTATTAATTAAAAAATAAAAGTGAAACTAATTTGCATAAATGATGTAAACATGCATCTCATGCAAATACGTTTTACGTAATTTTAATGAAAAATTTAAAAGTAGACATTGAAAAAGTAAAATATATATATATTTATATTAAGAATGTATTTGATCTAATGATTTGGATGGACAATATCATATTTACTTCTAAGATAATGTTTACTTTTATACAGTGTTAATATAATACTAGCCGCCACTGGCGACCAGTTTGGTCTCCCTTAAATGTATGTTAAACATTGCAACACGTTACATTTATTCATAATTTAATTTTCCCTTAATCCTTCGCCAAATCGGAAGATTCTAATAGACAAATCATGAACTTTTGCGATCATGGTAGCATTTCGCATATTTTTTGGGCACAAATGTCACATACGCACGTTGGCGCGACCCCCCCCCCTCCCCCGCCAATTTGGCGAAAACTTTGTTATGGAAATTGTTGTTTATTTACTTTTATTTTTTATTTTAATTCTATAAATTATTTTTGATATGTATATCAATATTTATTTACAACAAACTATCATTTATTTATTTTTATTCTTTTTTTTAATTATGAGTATTTTTGTTAGACGGGAGCAGATGATAATTCGCCAAATATCGTTCCCATCACCGTCATTCATACTACAATTAATTTAATTTTAAATTATAAACCTGTCACTCATTTCATTTAAAATACTTAACTTTAATCTAAAATGCTTATATTACATAAATTTAAAATACTTCACACTTTTCATTTAAAAGAGAAAATAAATAAATAAATAAGAAATAATATCATAAATCAAAACATTTGATTTCAAAATCAAAGTATCATTTCTAATTTGTACACGCGATAAATAAAAGCTGTATTAGCGATTTTAAAAATGCTAAAAATCTGATTCATTAAATATTATTACATGAGTTCAATTTACGTCAAGAAAAGGTCCGAAAGTTGAGTTGTATAGCACATAATTATGGTAAACTTTGATTGTTTCACTGGTGCGAATTATTTTTTTTGACGCGAGGCAGCGGTCCAAAAATTCATTCGCGGAGAACTTGCTTTGCGAATGATTACCTCCATGATTTAATATTTTAAATGTTCACGACGAATCAATCTTTTTTTTGTTTACTTTTATGAATAGAGAATTTGAACTGCGAATCTTTCGACTGAAGTTATTGCAGAATATATACATAATTGAACGCAAGTCATCTCTCAAATATTAATTTATTTTGAACGATCTTTCTTAAAATGTAACTTTTATGCAGTTTATTCGAAAAAATAATTTTGAATAAAAATGGCCGCTTGGCATATGAAAAAGCGATGCGGCATCCCGGAACTGTTGAGGACAGTCACATGACTTACAGTTTTATTATAGAGATGTTTTAATTTTATTAAGTGTTTTTATTTAATTTAACTTTGTTTGAAGCCACATTATTTGTGACTATTTCATTTCAATATTTAATCAATATTAATTTTAAATTCTTTGATTCTTAATTCAAATCTTTAGTATTTTAATTTAATTTATTTTAAATGATGTTGCATTTTTAGTACAGTTATTTAATCGTTGTTGTCATTTAATGGTACATTTTTAATGTTGCATTAATTATTAATTTTTCCATATTACTACTTATTTATAACATAGTATTATTAATTTATACATCCATTACTTAGATATTATTCAACATTCTATTTATTAATTAATTTCATTTATTTATTATTTAACTAATGGCTATCATTAAGATAGTAATTTGGTTTAATTATTAAACACTAATTTCCATCCATTCCTTTATATTTACTTTTACCACTAGAGGGCAGCACTATTTTGAGTTGTTTTTTATTATTAATTTTTCCATCTTAATACTTATTTATAACATAGTATTATTCATTAATACATCCTTTAATGTAATTCGATTTTCTATTTATTAATTAATTTCATTTATTTATTATTTAACTAATTGGTATCAATTAAGATAGTAATTTGGTTGAATTATGAAACATTTATTTCCATCCAATTCCTTCGTTTCTGATTATATTCACTTTTACTATTAGATGGCAGCACTAATGTTCCTGTTTATTTTATAATCCATTATATTTTAACATTATTTCTGGCATCACTGCAAAGCAATTTATATTTCTAAGCAATTTATATTTCTAAAATTGGCAACATGTTATGATTCTTTATGCAATTCATTCCCCAGTCATGTTGGAGTTTTCATGATGGTCCATGAACTGCAAGGTATCTTATTTATATCTCTTTTCATCTTTATGGATTTTATACTTAATGTCTCTATTAAATGTTCTCTCTGTAATTTATAAGTATGGCTTCTTTCCTTTTTAATATTGTATTTTATTTTTTATTTTATCACTCATTTGAATCATTGTATTTGAGATGTAGTCCCAATATCATATTTTTTAGCAATGTATGGCTAATATGATGATGAAACATCTCATTTCATTTTATTTGTGGTATTTAGGCAATTGGGACTTGATAATTCTGTCTAAATTCCACAAATTTCATTTCATTTAATTCCATTTATTCAATTTTTATTTAATTTCTTATTCTTTCAATGTTTTTGATTCCATATTAAGTGTGTTGGGGAATCTTTCATTGTCAACTAATTATTTCATTGTTTAAGTTGGTGTTATGATAATGTTTCATTTATGGTTATATATATATCCTAATGAAGGTTGGGATTCTGTTGTTTCGCTATCTTATATCTTACTCCAATCACAGGTCGTTGTCAGGTTGGTTGTGCTCGCGCGTGCATTCACTTGCGCTTCAGTTTAAGCAAGCTTTCAAATTAGCGTAATATCGTGAAGCACTGAAATACGGTTTACGCGTTGTTTATATCGTAAGACAGACTTACGCTATAAGTTTATCAATGCACTGTAATCCCAGCCTATGTGTAAAATATTTTTTTCAAACAGGGATGAGAGCGCTCTGACCCGAATATCGATTCTTACCACTAAATTTTAATAGTATTCTCCAGCGTAATGAATTTCAGAAATTTTGTCCTTGAATAAGGTAAGAAATACTATTAAAATTTAGTGGTGTCAATCGGGATTTCGAGTCGGAGCGCTCCCATCCCTGTTCAAACTATGCTTTAATGCACATCATAGACGGCCCCTTAAAGTAGCATCTTGCCGTTTTTTAAGCGTAATTTGAAAACTACTTGGTAGAAAAATTTAAAATTTTGAATACACATAAAGCAGGACATAATAAATATAAATCCATCAAAAAAATTGTAGGTTGCAATTCATAATTTTTTCGAATATTAATTTCATAATTCATAATTCATATTATAAAATTATAAAAATTACAAATTTGACATATTTATGTTTGGGTTTTTTAGTATTATAACCAAAAAAAAATTAACACATTAGAATTATAATCTCAGGAGATATTAATAAAAATATGAAAATGTAATTTAACATTAGAGGCTCTAAAATTTGAATGTTTATAACTCGAAAACTTATCATCCAAATGACTTAAAATTTTGTATCTAGGCATAGTTTGAACCGAAGATTTAAAATATCATGTCAAAAGTGGGTGTTGCCATTGAAAAATTTCCAATCGTTTGGTACCAGTCACTTCCTTCTACTACAATTTGTTGCAGAGTTAGTGGGGGGTGTGCAGTTTTTTTTCCCACGACTGTACATGTGTGTTAATAAATTCAGTTGTTCATATACAGGGCTACACAAGGGAATCTATAAGTATTACAGACTATGGGAGTAAAGTGCTGAAGGATAGTTTTTAATTGTGTTTACGCAGTTTGCTGCTGAAATGTATTTAGTAGACTAACAGAAGTTTATGGAATATAAATAAATTCATATACAGGGCTAAGAAAATAAATACATTGTCGTTTACATTTGGTAATTGCTGCAAGTGAGTTTTAAGTTGCCTTTTAGCTTAATATGTGGTGTGTACAAAAGTCTTCAGATAATATGCAGGGCTGTACAAAAGATTTCGAGTGCATTTCCATCGATTGGCGAAAATTGCTAAATGTGAATATTCTAATAGAACTAAATTTTATCATGCTATATATCCACATTTATTGATCACGAGCAGGGAAGACCGATCTATGCTCGGTCAAAATTAAATTTGAGTTCAAATATCAGGACCCATGGCCAAAATGACCTACTAATTGAATATTCTTGAACATGTGACTTAGCCCAACAGTCTTCTCGTGCCCGAAAACCATAGGATGCAAAATTTAGTGTAAATAGTCTGAGCCATTTTTAAGATAAAATAGGTTGACCCACAATGACCCATGACCAAAATGACCCACTAATTGAATTTTCTCGAACATGTGACCTAGCCCAACAGTCTTCTCGTGCTCGAAAACCATTGGATGCAAAATTTAGTGTAAATTGAGCCGCTTTTTAGATATTGACCCACAATGACCCATGACCAAAATGACCCACTAATTGAATTTTCTCGAACATGTGACCTAGCCCAACAGTCTTCTCGTGCTCGAAAACCATTGGATGCAAAATTTTGTGTAAATTGAGCCGCTTTTTAGATCTTGACCCACAATGACCCAGAAATGTCCCACTAATCGAATTTTCTCGAACATGTGACCTAGCCCAATGATTTTTGCGTGCCCGAAACTCGTAGAATACAAAATTTCGTCAAAATCGTTTGAGCCGTTTTTCAGATACAATTAGCTTGACCGTGACCCAAAATGACCCACTAATTGAACTTTCTCGAACATGTGACCTAGCCCAACAGTCTTCTCATGCCCGAAAACCATTGGATGCAAAATTTAGTGTAAATTGAGCCGCTTTTTAGATCTTGACCCACAATGACCCAGAAATGACCTACTAATCGAATTTTCTCGGATATGTGACCTAGCCCAATGATTTTATCATGCTCGAAACTCGTAGGACACAAAATTTAATCAAAATCGTTAGAGCCGTTTTTTAGATAAAATTAATTTTACCCGCGTTGACCCACAAATGACCCACTAATCGAAAGTTCTCGAACATGTGACCCAGCCCAATAGTCTTCTCGTGCCCGAAAATGGTCGGATACAAAATTTCGTCAAAATCGTTTGAACCGTTTTTTAGATACAGTTAGCTTGACCATGACCTAAAATCACCCTAAATGACCCACTAATCGAATTTTCTCGAACATGTGACCTAGCCCAATGGTTTTCTGGTGCCCCAAAACGGTAGGATACAAAATTTCGTCAAAATCGTTAGAGCCGTTTTTAAGACAAAATTTGCATATATATATATATATATATATATAACCACACACAAGATTTGCTCGTATTAGAATATATGATATACAGGGCTGCACAAAATAATTCAACTACTTTTTTGTCACTGAAAGGTTATTTCGAAAACTGTATTTTTCAATGTGGTATATGTTCTCTAAACTGTTTATTTGCATATCTTCTTTCACCTTATTTACCGGTGAAGTCTATTTACAGTTTTCTGGCTATGTTGGAAAGTATTTCATAATCTATGCTTGACGCATGGTTTTTCGTTATTGTTATTTTATTAATTTTAATTTATTTTTAGAGGCTAGGCTTTTTTAGAGGAACGATTGTAATATGAATTTAGCATCTTATAATGGTTTATTATTGGTGCTAATTCTTACAGTGTTCCGATTACTTATGAAAACGATTATATAAATGTTATTATTAAAGACCGTATGCATGGTGGTCATCCTTAATATTTTTCATCTTTATGAAAACATTCTATTTATAACAACTGTACAATCGTGATGATTTGCAGCAGTACCTACTTTATTGCTTAATACAATCATGATTGTTTATGGCATTATCCATTTTATTGCTTCATAGTTTATTTTTATTTTAATGCTCGAATTTTTTCGGAAAAAAAATAAAGTTTGTTTTTTATTTAATTACATCTGAGTATTTAAATTACAGTAAACATAACTACATTATATTTTAATAAACTTTACCTTTTTCTGTATGTATTTTACTACTTTAAATTTCATAGACCTAAAAGTTGTAGTAGAGATGAAAACGTACGAGTTTTTTGGTGGACATGTTTTACAATTACACATTACGAATGTGCGAGTATTGACATTGCACAAAATAATTTCTATTCGCTAATTTCGTAAACATTATATAAGATGCTAAATCCAAATAACTTGAAACTTAATAAAAGGAAACATACTATATAAGTATAAATAAGAAAGAGTAAATAAATAAATGAAAATGAACAAAATAATGAGCGATTGAAATTGACACTTCTACAAATTATAATAAATAAATAAATAAATACATCATTTTTTTTAAAGCAGCGGTTGCAACAAATAAGAAACATTTCATGTAATTTTTATAAAAATATGCCTCATTAAATGTTGCGTTTTAGCGACATGTACGAGATGAAACATGTTAATACAAGGAGTAACTTGGGAGGTGGGACCTCATTCATCAGGTTTTCATTATTTAAAATGTCAGAAAATTTGTCTATGATGTCTGACAGTCATGCACAGTTATTTTTAATCGGTTATAAAAAAGAAAAAATTTCCCACATTTTGGGGATTTTTTCGATTATTGGTAACTTGGCTATTGTATTAAGTTACTGGTTTGACGTGGGGTTAAAAATGTCATCAATCAAAGCATCGTCAAACATCGGTGAGTGAGTGTAATACATCTGCTCCGAAATTTTTATTGAATCATTCTGGGCAATAATTCAAACAAAAAAAAAATAGCCCAATTTAAATCCAGTCTGGGGACCTGCAATTGGCAGAGTTACACTTACACATTCACTCACAAAATAAAAAAAAATTCCAGGTTCAAGCGTAAAGCCCTTTTTTGAGTGGGGGGAGAGGAGGAGAGTCACTGCTACCGGCAAATTATTTTGTCTACAATGACAACATACTCAATAGCAATTAAAAAATTAATTTTCACCTGTTTTGACTGAAAATATCAAACATGATATATATCACTGAAATCTGGCATACACATCAGGAAAAATGTACCACATGATAAAGGTAAACACATACACACACACACACACACACACATATATATATATATATATATATATATATATACAGGCACTTAAATGATCTTTCTCTATACTACATTGAAAGCTGAAATACCAAGTAAGTAAAAAAAAAATTCTTCAAATTTTGAAATATTTTTTATGTATTGTAGAATTTACATCTGTTCATCATAAGTTGCCTTTGTGGAATTATTGTTATAAACAATCACCACATCCCGTTTTTAAAATCGTCAACACATGTGAATATCCTCTTTAATAAATTAATGGTTTTCTTGGGAGGGTACGGCGCTTTTTTGACTACTTTATTGAGGAAAATTATCGCCAAATTTGTTACTCAATCATGACAGGGGGTGGGGATTGTAAATTTAGTAGTTCGGTGCCACGAAAATTACGTAAAATTTATCTATAGGTCGTGTGAAGTAAAATGGAAAATTTGAAAATTCTTCAGTTGTCTGCGTGAAAAAAATTGCAAAATTCGTTCAGTAGTTGTATGGAAAAAAAGCGAAGACTTTCACCAGTAAGTAGCGGGGACAATTCCAGAAACTTGCTGTGTCGCCAATTGATTGTGTTTATATATAAAAAAAATAACAAAATTCATATTTGAAAAAATTCACAGTTTGATCACAATAAAATATCGTGAAATTCATTGATTGGTTGCGGGAAAATATCGCAAAATTCACCAATCGTTCGGGAAAATGTAGCAAAATTCTAATAATAAAAAGAACCTCTAAACAAACCAGTTCAAAATATGTTTTTTAATAGGACACAAGAGTGCCTTATTTGAGAACAATGTTCCCCCTTTTTAACACTTTCCAACCTAGTTGAAAAGTGTTTATGACTTCGGTTTGTCTGGCCGTCTGGCCGTCTGTCCGTGCTCTAACTCCCGTAAATATGCTCGGATTGCCCTGCAATTTTTATATGTTATTGTCGTTATCTATAGCATGTTCCCTATTTCAAGTGAAGTGTGTATCACTTATAGTTTTTTTACAGGAACACTCAAAAGAATTCCGTTACATTGCGGTCTATGGAGAAAAATCGTTTGCGGTTAAATTAAATAATGTTTCACTATTTTAAACGCATTGAAATTTATATATATCACTAAGGTGCATTAAAAGAGGCTTACTACAGAATATTGTGTGTATAGCAGTCATCGTTCATTTTACAGGGACACACAAAAGAATTCTCTACTGTCTGTTAACAATAATTTACCCGCATAGCATGCATGGTCACAGTGACGTCACCGTGACGTCACAGTGAGTCACGTACGTCACGTCACATCTGTGACCAAAATACAACCACTCAGTGACGTCACATTGTGACTAAAATGTGAATTGCTTGGAAATTATAAAAAAATTGCAAGAACACTACAAAATATGTTATTCAATGTAAAAAAATATGTTTCTGACATTTTTTTAAATTTTTGTGACGTCACTGTGACGTTACTGCAAGTCACAAACACTACGTCACCTGTGTTATCAAAATACCACCATGTTGTGAAGTCACAGTTTGACCAAAATGTGAATTTTTAATATATTTTAAAATGATGAGAAATATATATTATTCAGGAATGCTTTAATGCACTTAAAGGGTCTGATTCTGACTGATTTTTATGATCCCTGGAAAATTAAGCTATATTGATTAATTTATTTACTGACCTACAGGAAAATGCTTTATAAATAGGTAATTTTCAATCAATATGCAATTATAAATTATAATACAAACATAATGCGGCATGTACTCCATGAACAATTTTTTTTAAATTAAGGCAGTTTCTCATTTGCTTTTCATATTAATTAACAACTTTTGTAAAACTGAGAGCAACAATCTATATTATAGAGCGCAAGCTATCCAAGAGTAACAATGACGTCATGTTAACAGCGGCAACAACTGAACAGTAAATTTCGCTTTTACAGTGATTTTTTTAACTTCTAAATATTGCACAATTTCAATTTTTAACCGTCGAATAGGAAAAATAAAATTCTCTTTCAAATGCAATATGTTTCAAAACTGTACCTCAATTTACTATGGTAATTAAAGATTTGTTTGTTTGATGGGAGGTGGGTTGTGAAAAACAGACGCTTTATTATAATAAAATCAGTGGTGTACTTCCGATAACAATTGTTTTTCCTTAGTATTTAAGTAGATTGAGTACCTCTTCCAATATATATTTTGCTTTTTGTTTCATACTTTGTAAATAAATTTAACATTTTCCAAATATAAAATGAAATTTAAAAAAAAATTATGCAAAATGTGTATGATTTAAATAATTATTCACGTGTCCGTTTTTCATTAACCACAAATTTCTTTAAAAAAATATTGTTATTTTACAAGCTGTTTCTTCTGCAGGACATTAATAAAGAAAAAAGGAAATTTTGAAAAAGGGAAAATGCCCCCCCCCCCAACCTTTTACTTTTTTAGGATCACATTTTGCAATTATTACGATCTATGCATATTTTAATTTTTTTATGATTTTGCATTCTTGTCCATTAAAATATTTTTTATGTACCCTAAAAATTTAAACAATATTTTATTTGATACGCCATAAATATTGATATTTTTTACAACTTACAAAGAAAACTGTACAAGTATTATTATTATTGTGAAACTAATCGTAAAAAAAAGGTAAACTGCTTCAAAAATAAATCTTCAAATAAGAAATTTTAATTGGAGAGACTATAAAAAGAAATATTCTGCCTTTTTAACCTTCTACTCTAACATCAACTATATAAGAAAAAAAAAGAAAAAACATCATCTGCCCTGCTATTAAATGCGCGCAGGTGTTTTAAACGCTTTCAAAATTATCGTCTGCTTTTTTAACCTCAGAATAAGAGACGCACAACAGTGTATTTAATCTTTGGATGTCAGTTCGTTGGACAATACGCGTGTTATGAGCGTGTATAATTTCTACGTATTTAAAATTAAAAACCTGCACAGGATTCCGCAAATACAATTTTTATACAAATTTTCTTTCCATGAAAAGTACAATTCCTTTGCGTGGTTAAATTTGTTTTCCGCCAATGTTATTGTACTTCATTTGGAGGAATTTTGCCTTCTCAAGAAAGTTTCGCTATTTTTACGTCAAAATAGAATATTGAAGATCACAAAGAAAAAGAGGTATGGAAAAATATTATTTTCCCTGTTAGCTTTGCATTTAGTTATATCGTGTTCAGTTACTTTCATGCAGTATTTTACAAAAGTTAAATATTTCGTTTAACATTTATCAGTTAAGTTTATTAAATTTAATGTTTATTTTGTTAAAATAAGTAACAATATGTCAAAGATTTTAATCAGATAATTACTTTCACTAAATTCATTTCCTGAATCATTTTATAGTTATAAATTTCAAAACATCTGTACACTATTATAAAAGAATTATTATTAAAGGGAAATGTTCTTTATAATTACCACCTAATCCTGTAAAAAAAAAAAATAATAAACCAATGTGTGGTTCCATTTTATGTTGTTATCTGAATTTATATATTTTTTCATATTAAAAACTGGTTAAATATTTGAAACTATGTTTATAATTTATTATTTTATTGGGTTATGTAACTATGATTATTTACATTTCAAATGGACTTTATATCTAAAATTTTGGCCAAACTTTATTCTAAAACTTTTACGGTAGATTTTATTAAATCAGCTTGCTCTATTTATGATGAACAACAGATTATTGTGATTATTGCCTAGTCACGAAACATCGACCCAGATAGATATTTCATCGGCATCATATGATAAATTATATGTGTCACTATCGATGCATTTATTACAATTCCATAAATAATTGACAATAAATTAGTAACATTATATTTTAATAACCAAAATATTGTTTTTAAGTATGTTTTTTACTGCAGTTGCATACCTCTAAACATACCAAAAGACAAAGTTATTTTCAGCGGGGTTAATAAGATGATTTTCTTTATTACTGCTATCTTTTAACGCAGTAGTTAATATAAATTGTTTATAGAAACCTCAACATACGACGATACTGAGTTAATTTTTAATATCAAAGTTTTATTTATCATTTAAACAGTTTCATACCTTTATGAATAAAATTAACTTTGTTGAATTTAAAAGTCTGCAGATGTCCAAAAATAGATTTTTTACAAAGGTAAGTTCGTACACGTTACAATTTTGTATTAAAAATTTAACAATATTTATGAGAAGAAACTATATAATTTTTTGTTTATTGTAAATATGAAAAAGTATCTTTTAGTAAATAATTTTTATTTTTATGATTGTTTTTTTTTTTTACTTGCTTAAAATGATGTATGTCAGAGTAAATATTTTTCATACAGATGTTGTCGTGTCACAAAGGGTTAAAACATAGTTATAAAATAAAGGTTCCATGTATGATAACGTATTTTGATCTATAAGTTAAATTTTCTTTTTCAAAAATGGCAACTTTTATGAAATATTTTTCAAAAATCTTTCTTAATAAATTAAAACATACAGTTATTTTTCTTTTAAATATGATTTAAAACCTGGACCCCGATGTGAATATTTTGGGGAATACATTATTTGAATATTTTCACTAGTTAAATATATAAGATACTGTTTAAAAACTATTGAAATAGTTAATAAAAATTACCCTTTAAAATTTCAAGGCTTAAAGACCTTATCCCAGTTAAAATATTGATTATTTTATTATTATCTCAAATTATAGATCTAAACTTTTTATACACGTGGTTTAAAATTTCAAAACTGTATTTTTAATATGTACACGATTGCCATTCAAGGGTTTTTCACTCATGAAAACTAAATAAATGACTTTTTCTCAATATTGATTTTTTGTTCATTCTTATATTTTTTAAGTTCTTTACTTCCTTTAGTATTTTAGTTTATTATTTTTTATACATATTCTTTATTATGTATGTAATAAAACCTTGCAGGGAATTAGTATTACAGATTTCTTTTTGTTTTCTATATATGAAATCCCATGAAGAAGAGTTAAATTTCATAGTTCCTCACTATATAGAATAATAATAAATTTATATAAAATCTAATATTAATTGAAATAGAAATCCATGCACAGTGTTATATAACATATTTTAGTAATTGTAAAAAAAAAATAATAATAATAAAAAGTAAAGTAAATAAATTTAAAAAATATCAATACTTGTAAAAATAGCAGGAATTAAAGCATTAATTTATTTTAATTTTGTAAACATTTTAAATAAATGTATATTTTTTTTTTCAAAATGTGCTTTTAACTGGACTATTAAAATATACTGCAATAACAATTTTTATCAAAATTCTTAAAATTAAAAATAATATTGAATAGTACCGTTTCCCATTTATAGCAAAATCACATAGTACTTATTTGCTTTATTTAAAAGCATTTCTCTAAAATTTTTAAATACCGAGCTGAAAATACAAAAAATGTTGCATTTATGTTATAGAACAACAGAATTTTAATACATTTCACCACTTTTATATAATAAATTTGAAAATCTGCAAATCCACCTTTTGCTATTTAATGTGTAAACAATGGTAATGATTTGGGTTCGTTTGAAATCGGGTTGTCTCACTCGATTGCAGGATTTTTAAAAAATCGTTTCAAAATCGCGTTACCCGACCTAATAGGGTATTCATATAAGAATCGGAGCCCAAGCAAAACCTTAACTAATTAGACAGAATAAAATAAAATAAATAATTTAAAACCCCGACTTAAGTCCTGCATCGGGTTGGTTAATCCGATTTTACCCGCACCCGACATGACGTTCAGCTTGAGCCGAGTAAGAATAGCGATAATTGTTGTTGTTGTTGTTGTTGTTATTCTGTTTGGGTTAAATTGATTGTAATTTTTTCGGGTTCGAGTTGATTTAGGGTTGAGATTTTATTATTGCAGCTCGGGTTTGGATTAATATGAAAAACTAGAATAAAATAATAACTTGATCTAAAGAAAAAATAGAATATTCTTTCAAACCTGTAGAAAAAAAAAGAAAAGAAAAGAAAGAGAATAAAAGAAAAAATTAACCGACCCGTAATTTTCCTCATCGAATATGGGTAAAATATGGTCACTCGACCCGATGAAGAATCGTCACAATTGTCACAAACCTGCAGCCAAAAAAAATATATATCTGAACTTTACGAGTTGGATTCGGGTAAAATCTGGTCACCCAATCCGATGCAGATTCGTCACAAATGTCACAAACGTCTAGCAAAAAAAAAAATGTCGATCCGAACAATCCGGATCGGATGCGGGGAAAATTTGGTCACCCTATCCGATGCAGATTCGTCACACTTTTCACATTGAAGTCGCACGGTGACTTCACAAAGTAGTCACATTGTGAGGTCACAGAAAGCCTTGAAAACGGCCATAACGACTTCACATTTAGGTCACAGTGACTTCACATCGACGTCACGTGACGTCACGACGACGGTCACAAAGTCACAGTGTGACTTCACATTGACGTCGCCGTGACGTCACCATGCCTTACGGGTATGGAAGTGCGTTTTAAGTTACTGAACACGAGTTTAAATTTAACTCACTTTTTGTCTATTACTTGGTGTGTATAAATTCTGTAGATCATATACAGTGCAGCACAAAAGTTCGCGAACACATTACCGGTTATTGACAGAAACTCAAGAAGGAGAATTTTAAACTGTGCTACGTGTTTCCTAACTAAACTAAAATTTAGCATCCTATGTAGTATATATACAAGTCTATAGATCCTATACAGGGCTGAATAAAAGTATTCGGATATTTTTCCGAATATTGTATATGTTGGAAATTCCTGAAATTACGTTTTTAAATGTGTTATGCGTTTTCCAAATTGTTTACTTAGATGTTATCTTTCAGCTGATAAAACGGTAATGATTTGTAAAATTATTTTGAAGCGTTGGAAAGTGTTACATAATCTATGCTTGACGCATGATTTTTCGTTCTTATTTAAATTAAATTTCAGCCCATCAGCCTTTTTGTTCTAGAGTAAACTTTATAATATTCAATAAACTTTACATCCTGAAACGCGTTCATATGCATTACATGCTTTTCCACCTGCTCATTTTGATGATTTTGTCATGATAGTGTGTATGAATGCGTTTTGCATGAAATCGATGATGAATAACAACAATGGTGGACAATTTATTGGTATTGTGACGGTTAATAGAAAATGTCTCTAAAAATTGAAATACTACCAAATCTTAACAAAATTTCCAATGATTCAAATGGATTTAGATAGATAATTTTAGTATATGATATATATATATATATATATATATGCATGCATGTAGTACTCTTTGCCAGTTGTATATGCCAGCGTTTGGTGACATGATATATAGTATATATCTAGTATTTATTTTCAAAATATTATTTGTATTATCATATATATGTTATAAATAAAATATCACATTTAATCAGACATAAGAGTTACAAAAAATACACTTAAAACATTAAAAACTGCAATATAAATACTGAAAAAATAAATACTGAAAAAGTAAATACTGCAAACGTTTCAGGCTGCAATTTAGCCCCTCATCAGTGCAATTACGTACGTTGACCGGAGAATTTTCACCCATGTTTACAGTTAATAAAGTTAACCAGTTAAAACTTGAAATTTTTTTTATTTTCATCCCATATAGATATGTACATAGCCCCCACTACATTGTTTACATTAACTTCTTCAGAAAATCTGCCATGGAAAGTCCAACCCAATTTAGATTCATTTAAGACAAGTGTTGGTGAAATGCTTTTATATTTCCCTGTTATAATTGACCAATAGTAATCACTGCCAATTAATAGGTCTATTTTATTTCCGCATCATTTAAGTTCTCCGAAACATCTGATAATTCTATACCTAATTCCTTAATTTTTTCATGTAATTCAGAACTGGGAGCACGAACTATATCTGAACAGATTTTCTCTGTTTCTAAAACTTCCAAATACATTATATTATCAGAATTTCTGTCTTTTAAGAAAATCTTTACTCTATTTTTCGTATCAACAATAGGATTTGTTCCTGCAAATGTATGAATTTTTAATGATTTCTGTCCGATTACTTCTAAATTCAAACGTTTTGACAAATGTTTGCTTACAAAGCTTCGTTGCGAAGCCGAATCACATAAAATGCGAACACTAATATTTTCATTTTTTCCAATCATTATCCCTTTCAAAGTTTGAAAATAAATATATTCATCCGGCTCACAACAAAGAGAAGATACAACAATCTTTTCAAATTTCCCATTTTGCGATCTTTTTTCACGCGCAGATAAATTAGATTTCGAAAGTAGGTCAAATTTTCCTTTCCCCTTTTCATTCAATAATCGTTCGTTTGTTTTTCTGTCACAAAGAGCAATATCATGAGCTTTAGAAAAGCAATGTTTACATTGTATTGTTGATCTACAGTATTGTTTTTTGTGAAATTTTTTACAGCAACGAAAACACCTTGCTTGTTTTAATAAAGACTCCTTTCATTCTTGAAAATTTAACGAACATAAATTAGCTTCATGATTTTGAGAACAAAAAGGGCAAAGATTTTCTGTAATTGTATTTAATGTAAATGCCGAAGGATTTTTAATCTTTCCTTCATGAAAGTGTTTAGGAGAATTTTGTTTAAATTTATTTTCGGATGATTTTACATTTTCAAAACTAGTAGAAGTAACATTTTTCCCTCGCTTCCGTTTTACGCTTAAGGAATGATAATAACTCGGTTACACAAACTTCTTTTTTATCCCTTTGTTCTCTGTGAAATTGCAATAAAAGATCATTAGGTATGCATTTATATATAATGGGTAATAATAAATAGCCATGTTGGTCTGAATTCACATCAAGCGATTCGAGACTTCGTATCTGAATAGCTATTTCGTCATTTAATCATCTTAAAGCCTGTATATCATTTGATCGACGCACCGGTTCTAAGTTTAACAATTTGTTTGTATACGCAGAAATTAAAACGTCTTTTTTGCCGAATCGATCTTTTAATATATTTATTGCCTTTACATAGTTTTTCCGGCTGTTAATGGTAGCCCATTTATAGCATCTGCTGCTGAGTCAGAAATCAAAGATTCAAATATGTAAATTTTTCAATATCCTGACGTGTTTCATTTTCATGAATAGCAATATGAAATTGAGGCCAAAATTCCTGAAACTTACAAATATCGCCTGTGAATTTATTTAAAGAAATTCGCGGTAATTTCGCATTTGATTTTAGGGGATTGTCTTATATCATAGACGCAATTTCTTTGGATTCATTTGTAGCCGTAGAATTTTTCTTAAAACTACTTAAATATCTACTGGCCTTTGACTTGCAGGTTACAAAATTGATTCCTTATATTCAATCGAATTTTCTACTTCCGATTCCAAGTTATCTAACTCAGTTAGTGATTCAATTAAATCATCTAACTTTTCCAATGACAATTTATGTTCAAGGAGTGTCGCTAAATAGTCCTCAACTATTTCTGGCTTGGAATCTACTTCTTTTTGGATTTCAGCATCTATTTTTTTTATTAATTTGGTTACTGTGGATCGAATTGCTCCGCGTTCCGAAATGTTTCGTTTCAAATTTTCGGCTTTATCCATTTTTTATTTACTGATTCAAATTCTTATATCTTCCAATATTACATCACTTTAAGAGAAATACTAAAATAACTTACCCGTTTTATGAAGTACCAGTATTTAGCTATTGCATCAATTTATGTTCCCGGCCGATGCACCAATGTTTCGCCGTATTCTTCGTGGTTCAGTGGTTTCTTAATTATATTTTAATTTGCAATGCTAATCATAAATTAATTACTGGCACTCATTCATAGATAAGTCGGGCATCTTTTTCTCTATATTTAATGGAATACTAAAATATACATACAGGTAAAATATTTACATTATTTAAAAGTAAAATTCGAACGTATTTCTATTGCCATTTTCATCATCATTCATTACGTAACAACCACTCAAAAGTTCAGGTGGAAAGGAAACTCCATATAAACAATAGCCATCGTGATTCATTTATCGCCCTTTTGGCATTAAGAACATTACAATTATCTACAACTTGATACTGAATTGTTTGTGTTTTGATAAATGTAAAAAGCAAATTGTTTCTTTTTTCAATTGGTCTATCTTCAATTTTGTTATGTAAGTGGAAAAAGAAAGAAAAATATCTTTAGGAAAATGTTTTATTAAATTTTCATGTTAGGTACAATGGTTTAGTTTCTTATATATGCTAAGTTGAAAATATCTATAATCAGAAATAATTTGACTATTTTTAACCCTCTAAGCGTGTGGAACGTAATATTCCGTTCACTAAGCTCCAGGTTTCACTGCAATATATGCAATGTTTAAGATAATATAATTCTATAGATTTAAGGAATTTTCAAAACATTGAAGAATGATTAATACTCTCTTAAGGGTTACATTCATATTTGTAATCCTTATATATTATTTCTCCTGTCAACATCCCTTTTACTCAGAAAATATAAAACGCAGAACAACGAATGAGATACCATATGAAAGGTTTTAGAACAGGCTTCTGACATAGCCCAATTAACAATTCGTTAAAACATGTTTTTGATTAAAATTTGCTGAAATTAAAAAATTAAATCGGCATTGTTTTCATGAAAGAAATGAAAGGTTTTCCTGAAATTATTGTTGCCAAAAAAATAAAATACCACATTATATGATGCTCATAGCAATTATTAAAAAAAACACCGCATGGGTTTATTTTATACTTATGATTAAAAAGCGAAATTGAAATGTTTAGATTTATATTTCTAAGTTCCATGGTTTTCCCGAAGCGGATGACGTCATCCTCTAATGCAGTCAAAATACGATTGTTAATTTTTTTCTCGCGCGTGTCTTTAGCAATCTTGGATCAGGTTTTAGTCTAACTTTGATGGAATAAATTAGATGATATTCTGGCTTGACTAACAACTAAATGTTGTTTTCAGATATTTTTATCCTTGCTTTTTCTTTAGAAGTTTAAACCTGCATCTAATAAATATTACATATTGATAAAAAATTATACTTCTCTATTATCCCGTCGACCACTTTTCATAACAAAAAACTATCGCCAAATAAACGGGAGAACGTTGCCATTGGAATATCAAAAAATAAATAAAATATAAGAATTTAAGGACACAATTGTTATTTTAATTAATAAAATAACTACTAAATCAGTAAAACATAATGAAAAATACACGCAAATGTCGAATGTAATATCACTAGATGACGTAACAAACAGGCATAGTGATTTTGACAACAAGTAAATGGGACTGCATTTTTGGCGTTTAATCTTACAGTTTGGCGGTAGTTTTTTGTTATGAAAAGCGGTCGACGGGTTAATAGAGAAGTACCTAAAAAATATTAGATTTCAGTGCGAAATCTTCGCACGGGCCCTCTGGTTAAGTTTTATTTATAATGCTGAAAGAATCGTATTTTTTTAGCATTTAAAACAAAATGAGGAGAAAACAGCATTACAATTTTACCCTTTTTCGAAACGCTCAGAGGGTTAAAATATAGGATATATATAAGGTGTGTCCCACAGAAATAAAGCCAACGTGATTGTGTGCTGTAACTGGATACGAAACAAACCAATGAAAACGAAACAAATATATTAAGAAAGTCTATATGCAAATGCATATTTACAAGGAGTAACTCACTCCCTGCCCCACCTCGGTAGGAAAAAGAAAATGAAAGTGTAAAAAAAGAGGGGAAAGAGTGTTCTACTGAAATAAAGCAACCACCCCTATTAGTGTTTATGGAAACTCCTGACATACGAGCTGCTACAGGTCACTAGTTTTGTGACGTCAGGAAGTTGTTAAATACCTGTTCTATGCCAGTCAAACTTTGTACAGACTTCAGAAGGTTGTATTTTCTATTTCTACTCCAGTGCTGCAATGGGAAAGGGAACCCAGCTATCAGAGTTCCAGAAAGGCCAGATAACAGTTTTTAATGAACAAAGCGTTTCTCATAGACAAATATATAAGCAAGTCAAACGATCTAACGGTAATAGACAATTTTATGAATCAGGGCAATGCGTAACGGGTATAAAAACAGGTGGTGTACATGCAGAAAAATGACTTCCAGGCTAGAAAGAGATGTTGTGCGTCATCTTTCACAAAGTGGTATTTCTCTAAGACAACGGACCAAAGAGGATAACATCTCTGTGACAAATTCAACCCTGTCATAGATTGTAAAACGTACAAGCAAGTTGCGATATAACAAAAAGGAAACAGCAGCCCTAGTTGAAAGCTATCTACAAGCAAAGAAGAGCCGATTGGGTCAAATATCATTAAACCTGCAAGTACCAGTGGCATCGTGTTATATTTTCGGATAAGAAAAAACTGAATTTGTATGGCCCAGACGGCCTTGCTTTTTATTGGCATAACATGAGGAAAGAAGAGGAAATTTTCGCCAGAATACAGCAAGGTGGAGGTTCATTAATGATGTGGGGAGGATTCGGCTATTGTGATAAACTTAACCTGGTTTTTCCCTCAGTCCGCATGAAGGCTACCGATTACCAAGAAATGATCGAAATCCATTTACTGTCATTTGCAGAGCGAATTGGTTTCTTAAGTTGGATATTCCAGCAGGACAACGTCCCCATTCACGTTGAAAAACCTTCTGGGAATGGTTTTTGGATAATGTGGTGCATGTCATGGAATAGCCTGCTATTTCCTCTGACCTCAATCACAAAAAAAATCTGTGGGGTATCCTGAGTAGGGCTGTATATGCCAATGGCAGACAGTTTCAGTCTGTGGCAGAATTGAAGGCCGCCATAATTGAAGCCTGGGATAATATTGATGCTACTGGCCTCCAAGGATTGGTACATAGTATGGCACATCGTATATGCCAAGTCAGATATAAGCATGGCGAATATATTGGCTATTAACAGTAGTGGCTTTATTTCGGTGGGACACTTTTTCCCCTCCTTCGTTTTTAAACATTCATTTTTTTCTGCCCCAGTGGGACAGAGAGTGAGTTACTCCTTGTAAATATGTATTTGTCTGCCCCAGTGGGGCAGGGAGTGAGTTATTCCTTGTAAATATGTATTTGTATATAGACTTTCGTAATATATTTGTTTCGTTCTTATTGGTTTGTTTCATCTCCAGTTACGGCACACAAACACGGTTGCTTTATTTCGATGGGACACACCTTATATATAATATCAGATTGTTTTGAAAATATCATAATTATCACGAACCTTATGCATATGTGTATGCTTAAACAAAGTATGCAATGCAAAATGTTACGAGATGTTTCCATTTACTGACAGAACACCGATAAATCATATATCATATATTGTAATACCAGCAAATCTTGTATATATATATGTAAATGAAATGAATTCCATTTCATAGTGAATATATCAATTCTGGCAATCGATGATCCCGTAAATAACAACTTCGGCTTAGCAGTCGAAGGTTCTAAATGGAAGACGATGTTTCAGAAAAACAATAGTTTTCCCGTATAAATAACAGGACGCTGCATTAGTATCAATACTTTTTATTGACACTTCACCAATCAAAGACAATTCCACTAATTAGCAAGTGCAGAAATCATATATGACTTTGCTACGCAATAGGAAACAGCATGATGATGTTAAATTTATGATGTATCGACTACTCTGATCATGAGAATAGGCGAGGTTTTGAATGAGAACTTAGTTTTTGTCCACTAATTATCCATGTGCGTAGAAGTTGTTCAAGGCTATCTCTCTTTAACTTTCGACGGATGACTGTGAAAACCTCTAAACTTGTGAGTTTCTGCTTTTCATCGATATTTATGCAAATTGTTACATCTGGTCTATCGACGTTTGAGTTTTAAGCTTCGGAATGCGTTGGAAAGTTGGAACTTGGATCGAGTCCTTCCTCTGTGAGAGTGAGTTGAATACGGCTATTGAGCTCATTAATCTGAAGCTGAAAAACAGAATAAGCGGTTGGTAAGAGTTAATTACGATATTTTCTGCTAATTAATAAAGTAAATTCTGGGCGTTCACGGAGTGTCACTTTCAGTGTTAGCCTAGACGGACATTTTGAATTCAATGTTCGACTAGTTTTCATCGTGGAGTTTGGCTTTTTGCTGAAGGCACTTGCTCTTTTCTTGCTGTTTTATTTGCTGTGACTTGCTGTTTTCTTCAAGTTGAAAGCTACGTTTTGAATTTTATAGTTAACTAGTATATAACCCCGTCAAAAATGACGGATTGTTGATCTGCGTTTCATTTTCATAAGTCAAGTCTTCATACAAACAAACAGCATGGAGATTTATTATTGAAAGGTTTGTATTGTAGAAAAATACATTTTAAAAGGGACAAATGATTTCTACAAATAAAAATAATAAGGATATATATATATATATATATATATATATTTTTTTTTTTTTTTTTTTTTTTTTTTTCACTTAGTATTAAATTTCTGAAATAGTTCAACGATTGGACAAAATCAAATATTAACAAATAATCCATGTCCGAAAGTTTTTGTAGAAAAGTGTTATCAATGAGTTTTTAAACAGCTTGACTTACCATATAACTCATTGTTTGATTACATAAGCAAAATTAAATGGAAATTACGCTGTACTATGCATTTCTTATATTTTAATTACGTTTGATAAGAAAGAATCATTTTACAGTATATGACCCATTATCCGAAAATCCAAAATCCGGAAAAACCCGAAGTCCGGAAAGAAAAAATCGAAAAATTTCTAAATTTGTAAATTTTTACTAAAATTTTAGATTTTCTGAAATTTTTCGAAACTTTTACCGATTTCTAATTTTTTTTCAGTCCATTGTGTTTCAATGTTTAATCACTAAAATATTGTTACTTCAGTGGCGGGTGAACACGGTCCCCCCCCCCCCTTCTCTTTCCGAAATTAAAAACAAATCATTTTTCTCTCAAATTTTAGTTTAAAATTAATTTATATTACGATTCGTTAGAAACAAAAAATAGTTATGTATTTATTTCATCAGGGGTGATTCTGTTCAAGTTTTCCTAAAAATTTAAGGCATTCGATTTCGAAAATTTAAGTCTTCAATCCAAAATTTCGAACATAAATATCTCTAATTTTGAACGATAGTCGCCGAAAAAAATCAATTATGTCTATCGTTCGCAGAAAAAATAGAAAATTTCATCAAAGGATTGTGGAAACAACGTGAATTTCGTCAAAGTACCAAAAATAAAAACGCAAATTTCGTTTGCAAAAAAAAAAAAAAAACGCTAACTTTGTTAACAAATTGCAGAAAAACGCGATTTCCTACAAAGGCTGTAAAATTTCATCAAGGGATCACAAAAAAAAAAAAAAAAAAAAAAAAAAAAAAAAAAAAAAAAAAAAAAAAAAATTGGTTAAAGGATCGCAAAAAAAAAAAAAAACTGCGAATTTCGTCAAATAATCGCGGAAAAACATGAATTTCTTCAAAGGGTCTAGAAAAAAAAAAACACAAATTTCTTCAAAGCACTGCGAAAAAATGTCTAATTTCGTTAAGCGATCGCGAAAAAAGTGAAATTTCGTCAAAGGATCGAAAAAAAACAACCGCTAATTTCGTCAATCTCAGAAAAAACTCGAATTTTGTCAAAGGATCGTGAATAAAAGGCAAATTTCGTCAGAGAATAGCAAAAAACACAAATTTCCTCAAAGGATCGCAAAAAGAAAACGCAAATTTCTTCAAAGGACTACGAAAAAATGAAATTTTGTCAAAGAACAGCAGAAAAAATGCAAATTTTGTCAAAGAATCACGAAAAAAAACATGAATTTTGTCAAATAATCGTGGATTTCGGGTCTGGAAGCAAATTTCAAAATCCACCAGTAGATGGCGACACTATACTGAATCAATCTCAAATCTCTCCCAAGGAAATCAGAAAGAATCTTTTCAGAAATCACCGCATTCTGAAAAAAAAAGTGTTTACAGAATTTTTTTTTTACAGAAATGTTAATATACATTTTTTTTTATGAAATAGTGTTTTAAGGTTTTAAACAAAATTAAAAGATTTAAAAGCTTGAATATGCTTTTACAAATATTTAAACGACGAAAGTAGATAATATAACTTCTTTTTCAGTAAGCCTAACATGGCGTTTAACTACGGTCGAATCGCAGAGTGGTACAACCCGGTACCGTTACAGACACTTTCTCGCCTTTGGATTTTATTATAAGTAAGATTTATTGAAGTTGTATTTTGCAGAATAGAGTTTTGGGAAAGCTGAATTATTTTGGATTAAGGAAAATTTAGTAGTGTTCTTTCTCAAATTCCTGGCCGATTAAGTTTTTAATAAAATTGACTTTGAATTTTACATCTTGTGCTATCTATTACTACTGACTAGCCTGGTTAACTCTCACTAACAGCGAATGGCTGTTACAAATTTATTAGAGAAATACACCAATTTAAAAAAAACTTCTCCTTCAAGTGACGGGGTTTGTTTAGCAATTGCAAAACACGTAAAAATTCTGTAACTGCGTTTTAAACGTAGCGAGGTGTATGAATCTTTTCGCCGATGCAGGGGAAAACAACCAATAAGGGGCTTGCAAGGCCAAGGAATTTATTACTATACACGGCATAATTTTAAGGTGAACAAGTTAGACGCGCGAGTCGAAATGAATTATGGGATATCGAATGATAATTTTAATAAAAATAAAAATGATACTAAGAGACGGTCTAAAGAAATAAAAATTGAATGTTTCAAAAGAAGAAATAAATTAGGGGTTTTTACAAATACGTGTAGCTTGTAACAGATTAAGATTTTTAGAATTAGAATTAAAAGAATATATTGGTTAGAGATACAAAATAAAAATATAATTTAGATTTAAGGTATTATTAAAAAACAGGGAAAAAGGTAGCATTGTAAGAAATTGGAATAAATTAATTAAGGAAAAATGGTGAAATTTTCTTATTATTACACACTCACACACACACATATATATATATACAAAATTTATTTTAAAAAAGGCTCTAACGATTTTGGACGAAATTTTGTACCCCTCCATTTTGGGGCTCCAGAAAACCAGTGGGCTTGGTCGCATGTTCGAGAAAGTTCTATTAGTGCGTCATTTTGGGTCACCATGGGTCAGGGTCAAGCTAATTGTATCTAAAAAACGGTTCAAACGATTTTAACTAAATTTTGTATCCTACCATTTTCGGACACGGAAAGACTATTGGGCTGGGTCACATGTCATTTTTGGTTCAACGCGGGTCTAGTTAAGTTTATCTGAAAGACGGCTCAGACTATTTAGACTAAATTTTGAATCCTATGGTTTTCGGACACGAGAAGACTGTTGGGCTAGGTCAAATGTTCGAGAAATTTCGATTAGTGGGTCATTTTGGTCATGAGTCATTATGAGTCAAGCTATTTTTATCTTAGAAACGGCTTAGACGAATTGAACAAAATTTTCTATCCTACGGTGTTTAGGCACGAGAAAATCATTGGGCTAGGTTACATGTTCGAGAAAATCCTATTAGTGCGTCATATTTGGGTCACTGTGGGTCAAGATAACTTTATATAAAAACTGCTCAGACTATTTTGACTAAATTTTATATCCTACGGGTTTCGGGCACGAGAAGACAATGGGGTTTGGTTACATGTTCGTGAAAATTTGATTAGTGGGTAATTTTGATTATGGGTCATTATGGGTCAAGCTATTTTTATAAAATAAAAGGCATTATAATAATAATACAGACAGAAAAATATACCGAGTTGAACTCAAAGCTAATTTCGACCGAGCTTAGCTCGGTCTTCCCTGCTCGTAATTGTCATTATCTGACATTGATTGTTCATAAACAGTATTTAGATACACTATAATGACAAAATGGTTATCGAATCAGTAGATTGAAAAGTGTGTAGTGTATATAAATGCATTTTGCATTCACTGATGTTGTATAATGGAAATTGTGTGTGATTTATTGCTGTTGTGCCAGTAAATGGAAAAGTGTCAGATGACAGAAATTCCGTGAGTGTATGTGCCAGTGTAACTCAGCCAATTGCCGGTCCTCAACCTAGCTTTAATTTGAGGTGCGATTTTCATTTATTTCAATTATTATGCAAAAATTTCAAACATTTTAAAGCAGCTATAAACTTTTTTTTATGCTACTATCAAGTTGTTTACCGTCAAGTTTTGCCGTCAAGTGCTGCATCTAGTTGAATTTAAAAATATTTCAAGGACCTTTGGACAACTTTGTACTTTTTGTTGTGAAAATAACTTTGTTTATCAAAAGTATAGGATCTACAAATAAAGTCAAAAGTAAAAGTTTTTTTTTTTTTTTTAAGGGAACCAAGCCTCCTTAAAATTACAGGGAAAAACGCTAATTGCTAATGTTCACATATAAGGATAACGTTATGGGGCGAAAATTTCAGACTAGAGATTTTTATGGGCAATTTCTATATTTTATGTACGAAATGCAATAAAAGACATAGTTAAAAGCGTTTTTCTCAAAAGTGATGTCTAATTATTCAACACTAAATATACGAGCACCGTTCATATGATCTGTACCAAATGAAAATATTACGATTCGAAGCAGAAATTTCTTCATAAAATTAGTAAAATGTAAATCACAATGAAATATGTTAAGCTAAATAGTTTTAAATAACAATTCTTGTGTGAAATATTTTTTATAAAACTTGAGTAAAATGTCTGATATTTTTGGTGTTAGAATGATGTGTCTTAATTATTGTATCCTTTTGCTTTGAAATTAATATCAGATTATAATTAACTTAAAGGGGTAGTAAATTCCGAAAAAAGCCAAAAAAAAAGCCCCAAAAAACAGAGTTTTCGTGTTTGTGTAAAAATATACTGTTTAAGTTAAAAAGTATATTAATGTATTGATATACATGGCAGAAAGTATTGTTCCGTGCGTTTTAAATTTTATTCAAAATTCTCAATATTGCTAAGAGACAATATTAATACTTACTACAAGGAATCTTGTGTAACCGTTTTAGAATGCTAATTTATTAAGGGGAACCGGGGGTTAAAAATTTATTTTATTTATTTATATGCATTTTTTAATGAATATTTTTCCTGAAACGTGTCTTTCTAAAATGAATATATTTCAAATGAAAAGTTTTTGCAATTATCTTTAATTTTTTTTTATTTTAAAATTTTAACTTATCTAATTTTGGATATAACTCATGAACCACTTGCCATATTTCATTACTTTTTTCACTATTGTGTACAGAATAATTTATCTTCAGGGTTTATAAAAATTTCACTTATAATATTCATATTAAATTTAAAAGTAAAAAAAAATAGGACTTTTGAAAGTGATTTTATACTTTGAGGACTATAATTCAAACATTTTCACATGAAATTAAAAATCCTGAAGACAGTTTACTGACAGCATAATATAAAGCCTCTGTACAAAATTTCGTACATATATCTTCCAAGAAAGTTTAGATGTATTTTTTTAAATATGACAAATTATGACAAAATCCATTATGAGATAAATGGACTTGAATTTCAGTTACGGGCAGGTATAACAGTTAGTACAACACAAAAATTGTTATATCTGCTGATGTAATCATCGTAGAAATACACGGTTTGCTTTATTTAATTTATTTATCTTTGTAGTATTTTATTACCAAGAAAAATAACAAATGCATTTTTTGAGAATTTTGACCCCCGGTATTCCGTAAGTTCCTCAAATTAGCAAAAAATTCTATTAACATGTTTCTCAATAAAAATATCACTTTCGTGCCTGTTTATTGTATTTTTGTAACTAAGTCTTTCTCCCGGATCCAAAAATGAATGCTCAAACTTCTTGTAACATTTATCAAGATTGTCGTGTAGCGATATTAAGAAACTTGAAAAGAAAAATTAAAACGTATGAAATATTTTAATGATGTATAGTTTGCGATGTTTTGGGAAAAATGTATTTGAAATACATTATGATGAGCTATTTTCATTACTTTTTTTCTAAGAAGTATGAAATTGCACTTTCTGTCATATATATGGCAGTGATGGGACAATTGAGCACCAACGGATCAATTGTCATCAGTAAATTTTAAAAGTATTCTTCGCCTTATTTAATGATAGAATTTCTACGATTGAATAAGCCGAAGAAAATTGTAAACATTTTATGAAGACAATTAGCCCGCAGGTGCGTATTTATTCCATCACTAATATGGCGATAACTAATACATATGTTTATTTTTTTTTGCAATAAAATTTCACAAAAGTAAAGTTTGTATTTTTGCTCTTTTCAAAATCCACCAACCATTAAGATAAATGTATAAATTAAAAAAAAAAAAAAAAAAAAAAACAGAAAAAGTAACTAACAGACAAACACTAGCCGATTGCATCCTACAGCTGTGGATTCTAAACCACCTTAAACCTCCAATTCTAAACAAGGATTTTGAACCAGCACCATTCGTCGCTACCATGTCAAACTATCGAATGTGAAAAAATGCATTTCTCATTACTTTTAAAAATGGACCGATTGTAGCCAGTAAATTTGAATAGTATTCTTCAGCAGGATTACCAATTCAGCCTCCTTTTTTATTCAGACATTTTGAATCCATACCAGAAATTTAAAAACAATAGTTTTGCTTTATTTTATAACAGACATTTCGTGACTACTTAAAGTAATTTTTTTTTCATAAATTATCCGGTATAAATTCGAATCTCTGAGCAGGCCAAACTGGCAACACTGTTCTTCACAGAAATTTTATTAGTATTTTTACTAGGCAAAGAACTCTAATAAAATTTAGTAGTGACAATTGGCTCATTTTTAAAACTAATGCATTAAATGCATTTTTTCATATTCGATAGTTTGACATGGTAGCGACGTATGAGGATTGCTAGTTTGGCCTTCTTTTTTATTCAGAAATTACGAATTCATACCAGAAATTACGAACAATAATTTTTTGCTTTATTTAATGATAAACACTTCGCGATGACATAAAGTAAATTCTTCTTTCAGAATTTCCGGTATGAACTCTAAATTTCTTAATAAATAAATTAGGCCAAACTGGCACCCCTGCCTGATATGTCTTGTAGTGGTTGCCCTAATCATTATAAAAAGCTATTGGGTTGTTCGGAACGTTCCTTGCGTTTGGTAAAGTCAATTCATACCGGAAAATTTTGCCCGTCCATTATTAGATATCGGAATTAATATCTAATTAATACATGATACAATTTTCCGGTAAGAGCCAAATTTCCCAAACGGAAAAACTTTCCGAACAACCCAATACATTGTGTGTAAGGTTATTCACAAAATCAACGGAATAAAAGAACTGAAATAAGCAGTTAAAAAATTACAAAAACTTTCTCCATAATTTTCTGAAATATTAACATGTAAATCTTTAAATTTTTACGCTAATAACTTAAATTACGAATTTTTAATATGTCAAGAGAGAGGGGGGGGAAACATTTTTTTGTCATTGGAAAGTAATTATTTACAGTATATATTATCCTTATTTCGTATTCATTAATAGATAATTTTTTTATTAGATATGTCAAAAATTTCAAAGTTAAAGATTTTGAAGAAAGAACATCACTTGCACAAATGTAGAACTTCGAAGAAAACAATGTAGCCAAGTTGAGATACTTTATTTTATAGGAAATATCCCAGCGAAAGAATCTAAGATAAATAATGAGTTTCATTGTTAGGTGAAGTATGAAAGAATTCCTTTTTTGTATGTTTAAAGATTTATTGAAGTTGAACTAGTTTCGGCATGAATTTAAAATGAGATGTTGTCGACAGAAAAAAATGAATGAATTCCACAGAAATACATTGAATGACGTGTTGAAAACATTTCCATTTTACAAAGATAATACAAGCTACACTTAATTTTCAATGAGAAAGCATACAAAATGCAAAAGACTGATCAGAAATATAATATAGTTTATTTTTTTTCTGAAATGTGTATAATAGTACTTACACATTAAATAAGAGTACTTTAAAAAGCGCGCATTCATTTGTGAATTTATATAAAATATAAAATTTAAAATAAATAACAGCATATGGATAGATAATTTTTTACAAAAATACAGCTTTACTGACTGTGACTGTTTTGTTTTGTTTTTTTACTTTATAAATATCAAACGAATATCATTATATGTGTTAGAAAAAGAAAGTTTGTTATAACAACTTTTCAAATAAATGTATATTTTAAAAATGAAAAAAAAATCAATGCAAACTATGTTTAGATTCATAAGTGTGTAAGTGTATATTTAATAAACATTTTCTTATTATGGTTAATCCAATATAAAACACATTGCATAAAAATAAAATGTTTAATTGTACAGCAGCGTAAAATAGTGTAATAAGTTTAGTGTAAATGACGTTAGAAAGAGAGTCTTATATTGATATTTTCAAAATTGCCCAATAATTTTCTAAAATGACAATAAAAACTTGCGAAAATAAACAAGTAGGAAATTTTAAATTTTGAAGACATTTGAATGGACGTTGAATATTAAAATTACGTAAAATAAATAGAAAAAATTCGTTACTATATGTTAATGGATTCTCACATTGAAAATTTTAAATATTTCAGTCACTTATGTAAGTTTTTCACATATATTATCACGAAATAAGAGTACAAAAAGTATATACCAGAAGTTAAGGCACGTGTGAAGGTGAGAAACTCATAGTGATTGACATTCCAACATAGAAAGTAGTTTGTGAAGTTACTGACTGTAACTTAATTAAGAAGCTACTTGAGAATGCTTGGATGCTTGTTCGGCAGAAAGGGACAAAAGTTGCCGGACGTAACCCTCTAGGGAAGTGGCTACTAATCAATTTGATCTCTACTTTCGGTGAAGTAGGGAAAAATAATCTTTTTTTTCTTCCACGTGCTAATATGGCTTATCGAGTGACATGCTCCTGAGTTCAGTTTCATTCCATGTTTCTTATGACAAATGTAATTAGAAAACTATTCTAAAAAAATATAGGAACTAAATTGGAAAGAAATTATTTAGAAATATATTCTGTTGGGTTGTCGGAAATGTCATGACGTACAACTGCTAACTTTCGCGATTTTTTTATCATCACTATTTCCGAATAGTAGTCGTCACTTTATGTAATTGTATAATTTCTGCAAAATTAAGTAATGGATAACGTTTTTAAAGCTAAAGGTATCATCTTAAAGGTAAAAATTGAAATAGTTTAACACTTCAATGCAGAGTGTAGCTGATCAGCTACATATTAGTTTTTAACTCATGTTTGATATGGAGGTTTTTATAAATGCCCTCTTGTATCTCTCTGTATGCATGCGTATTTAACCACAAAGTACAAACAAGAACGAAAAATCATGCGTCAAGCATAGATTATGTAGCACTTTCCAACGTTTCCAAAAAAATTTTACAAAACATACCGTTTAATAAGCTAAAAGATAACATCTAAGTAAACAATTTGGAAAACGCATAACATATTTAAAAACATAATTTCAGGAATTTCCAACAGATACAATATTCGGAAAAATATCCGAATACTTTTATTCAGCCCTGTATATGATCTATAGATTTGTATATGCTAGGATGCTAAATTTTAGTTTAGTTAGGAAACGCGTAGCACAGTTTAAAATTATCTTTCTGGAGTTTCTGTCAATAAACGGAAATGTGTTCGCGAACTTTTGTGCTGCCCTGTATAGGATCTACAGAATTTATACACACCACGTAATAGACAAAAAGCGAGTTAAAATTAAAATCGCGTTTAGTAACTTAAAACGCACTTCCAGGAATTAGTGTTAACAGACAGTAAAGAATTCTTTTGTGTGTCCCTGTAAATGAACGATGACTGCTATACACACGATATTCTGTAGTAAGCCTCTTGTAATGCACCTTAGATATATATATATAAATTCCAATGCGTTTAAAATAGTGAAACATTATTTAAATAAACCGCAGACGATTTTTCTCCATAGACGTCATGTAACGGAATTCTTTTGACTGTCCCTGTAAAGTAACTATAAGTGCTATGCACACCCTATTCCATATTAAACTTCTTCTAATGCACCTTAGTGATATATATAAATCTCAATGCGTTTAAAATACTGAAACATTATTTAAATAAACCGCAAATGATTTTTCCGCATAGACCGCAATGTAACGGAATTCTTTTGAGTGTCCCTGTAATAAAACTATAAGTGCTACACATTTCCGTTGAAATAGGGAACATGCTATAGATAACGACAATAACATATAAAAATTGCAGAGCAATCCGAGCATATTTACGGGAGTTAGAGCACGGACAGACGGCAGACGGCAGACGGCCAGACGGCAGACGGCCAGACAAACCGAAGTCATAAGCACTTTTCAACTAGGTTGGAAAGTGCTAAAAATGGTCCCAGATGTGAGCATATAAAAAAAATTTAGATTAGGTAACTGCATTAATGATACATTGTGTATATTTTCACAGAGAACTGAAGCATAAAAGCGTGTTTTTATGAAAGGGAGGGGAGGAGTTCGTTTAAAAATGTTTTTATAAATTAACAAGAACGAAAAATCATGCGTCAAGCATAGATTATGTAACACTTTCCAACGCTTCCAAAATAATTTTACAAATCATTACCGATTAATAAGCTAAAAGATAACATCTAAGTAAACAATTTGGAAAACGCATAACATATTTAAAAACATAATTTCAGGAATTTCCAACATATACAATATTCGGAAAAATATCCGAATACTTTTATTCAGCCCTGTATAGGATCTATAGATTTGTATATATACTACATAGGATGCTAAATTTTAGTTCAGTTACGAAACGCGTAGCACAGTTTAAAATTCTCCTTCTGGAGTTTCTGTCAATAAACGGAAATGTGTTCGCGAACTTTTGTGCTGCCCTGTATAGGATCTACAGAATTTATACACACCACGTAATAATTAAAAAGTGAGTTAATTTTAAAATCGCGTTCAGTAATTTAAAACGCACTTCCAGGAATTATTGTTAACAGACAGTAGAGAATTCTTTTGTGTGTCCCTGTAAATGAACGATGACTGCTCTACACACAATATTCTGTAGTAAGCCTCTTGTAATACACCTTAGTGACATATATAAATTTCAATGCGTTTAAAATAGCGAAACATTATTTAGATAAACCGCAGACGATTTTTCTCCATAGACGTAATGTAACGGAATTCTTTTGACTGTCCCTGTAAATTAACTATAAGTGCTATGCACACCCTATTCCATTTTAAGCTTCTTCTGATACACCTTAATGATATATATCAATTACAATGTGTTTGCAATTGCGTAACATCATTAAAATAAACCGCAAATGATTTTTCCCCATAGACCGTAATGTAACAGAATGCTTTTGAGTGTCCCTGTAAAAAAACTATAAGTGCTACACACTTCAGTTGAAATAGGGAACTTGCTATAGATAACTACAATAACATATAAAAATTGCAAGGCAATCCGACCATATTTACGGGAGTTAGAGCACGGACAGACGGCAGACGGCCAGACGGCAGACGGCAGACGGCAGACGGCCATACGGCCAGACAAACCGAAGTCATAAACACTTTTCAACTAGGTTGGAAAGTGTTAAATAAACACTTTTCAACTAGGTTGGAAAGTGTTAAAAAAGGTTTGTAGAAATGATTTGAATATAACATATAATAACACCTTGTAATTGTACACTTCTTTTTAGCACTTTCCAACCTAGTTGAAAAGTGCTTATGACTTCGGTTTGTCTGGCCGTATGGCCGTCTGCCGTCTGGCCGTCTGCCGTCTGCCGTCTGTCCGTCTGTCCGTGCTCTAACTCCCGTAAATATGCTCGGATTGCTCTGAAATTTTTATATGTTATTGTCGCCATCTATTGCATGTTCCCTATTTCAACGGAAGTGTGTAGCACTTATAGTTATTTTACAGGGACACTCAAAAGAATTCCGTTATATTGCGTTCTATGGGGGAAAAATCATTTGCGGTTTATTTAAATAATGTTTCACTAATTTAAACACGTTGAAATTTATATATATCACTAAGGTGCATTAGAAGAAGCTTAATATGGAATAGGGTGTGCATAGCACTTATAGTTACTTTACAGGGACAGTCAAAAGAAGTCCGTTACATTACGTCTATGGAGAAAAATTGTCTGCGGTTTATTTAAGTAATGTTTCACTATTTTAAACGCACTGAAATTTATATATATCACTAATGTGCATTACAAGAGGCTTACTACAGAATATTGTGTACATAGCAGTCATCGTTCATTTACAGGGACACACAAAAGAATTCTCTACTGCCTGTTAACAATAATTCCTGGAAGTGCATTTTAAGTTACTGAACGCGATTTTAAATTTAACTCACTTTTTGTTTATTACGTGGTGTGTATAAATTTTGTAGGTCATATACAGGGAAGCACAAAAGTTCGCGAACACATTTCCGTTTATTGACAAACTCCAGATGGAGAATTTTAAACTGTGCTACGCGTTTCCTAACTGAACTAAAATTTAGCATTCTATGTAGTATATATACAAACCTATAGATCCTATACAAGGCTGAATAAAAGTATTCGGATATTTTTCCGAATATTGTATATGTTGGAAATTCCTGAAATTATAATTTTAAATATGTTATGCGTTTTCCAAATTGTTTTACTTAGATGTTATCTTTTAGCTTATTAAACGGTATGATTTGTAAAATTATTTTGGAAGCGTTGGAAAGTGCTACATAATCTATACTTGACGCATGATTTTTCGTTCTTGTTAATTTCTAAAAGGTGTAAAATGAAAAGATTATAAATAGTAAAATACAGTCCCTCGCCAAATTATTAGACGCAGTTGTTTTTATTATAATTTGTTAAATATCTGGAAAGATACAGGAGGAATTATCTTGAAACTTTAGGAGTGTAAACAACATGATCAACGTCATATATTTCCTAGAAGATTTTTTCTTGAAACCCCATAAGGGGCCGTCAACAAATTGAAGAAAAACGAATACGTTTTTGATAACCCTGTAAAAACCAAAAAAGATGAGGGTTTGTATCCAAATATACTAGCTTATGAAAGTTGACATAATAAGAATGAAGTGTTTCTCATTCTATATTTGATACAACACCTTATATTTTTGCTTCCTTTTGGGAACAGCGAATTTCGAGCTTATTCTATCGAAGATCACTATCAGAATTTTCAAGCTATGTTTTTGAGACTTTCATAAAAGTTGGTCTATATATTTAGCTAATATATTATGCACAGTATATTTTGATTGAATTCGCGCATGCGCAGTGAAAAAATATTTAGTAAACCTGCTCATTTTTCATGCAATTATTATTATTTTTTAATTCTGATTGCAGGGTATTGTGTATAATTTTGTTTGTCATATTTTCTGAAAATAACTTGTTGTTATATTAAAAACTCTGCAATTTATAAGCAAAAAACTTCGTAAAATTTGGGACTGTTTTTATAAAATCCTGAATTTCTCTTCGAGTATACATGCTATCTTCATAAAAATGAACCCAAATTATTACAATAAGCCTCCTAAGCGTGTGATACCGTTTCAACGCTTTTGTGATATTGGTTTTTACAGGGTTATCAAAAACGTATTCGTTTTTCTTCAATTTGTTGACGGCCCCTTCTGGGGTTTCAAGAAAAAATCTTCTCGGAAATATATGACGTTTATCATGTTGTTTACACTCCTAAAGTTTCAAGATAAAACCTCATGTATCTTTCCAGATATTTAACAAATTATAATAAAAACAACTGCGTCTAATAATTTGGCCAGGGACTGTAGGTTTTATTAGACTGTTGACGTATGTTTCAGCTCAATCTGAGCCGTTATCAAAATAAACAAAAATATTCTATAAATGCACGGTCTATGAAGTTATTTGAAACGCTATCATTTAGTTTTTTACGTACTTTTTTAAAAATTATGCACTTTATATTTATTTTTTACTTGGGTGTTTATTTCCAAATTTGTAACCAAGGAGTAACTCCAGCAACGATTTTGGTAAATTAAATCATGCTCCATAGTTGCATATTGTATTTTTACGCGTAACAATATCTATGGTTTCTCTTATAATGAACTGATAGTATAGGTTGCAGGGAAAAATTATTTTACCTTGATTGAAATTTATTTGGATGGTTTCTTCTTGATATAATCTTGCCAGGGCTGTGTTTTTTCTATTATACTTAATGTCCGCTATATGCTTCTTTTTTCGATAACTAAATTTCCTGCTTGCCATGCCAATATAGTAATTTTTTTATCCGTCTTCTTTAATTACTGGTATTTCATATACTCCTGAATAATTCTCAAAATTAATTGGGTCGATTTTAATAAGTATTGACGCCAAACCTCATCACCTCATTTTTGAAAAGCAGTAGACAATATTATATTAAAAATATTTTACGTGTACTTTGTAAAAATCTGTACACGATACGATGGGTCCTTTTAGCTTAAACTCTTCCCTGGTGTATAAGAATTGTTATTTTGTTTCCTTATTACGATAGAAAAAGTACCAACATTTAAGGGAAATTTAGAAACCAATTAGTGAGTAAGAATGTTACACCTCCCCCTCCCTAAAAAGTATCAACTATCATATGAAGGGGTCCAGGTAAGAGAGTGTCAAGTCACATTTTTGAACTTCTGAGATATTTCAATTTAAAAATTTGATCAAATACTCAAATCAAAACATATAACCTAAAGTTTTTTCGCCAATGTTTTAGTAACATTTGAGATATTCTGAGTAACAATATGGCATTACTTTAATGATATTACTATTACGGTTTTGTAAATTAGCTATCTTCATTGTGGGCATAAACATCTGGGGCAAAAACGAAATCAGTCACATATGCTGCCACCAAGTAATATTAGAAACAAATTATATGTTGGATATTATAATTTACAATATTAAGCAACAGATTACAGTGTTAGATTAACCAAAAGTGGGATTTGGCACTTTCTTGCCCCGACCCCCTCATACAGAGTTGGACATTAAACGGACCATTTTCAACCATGGAATATCCCCCTCAGGGGTGTAAAAATTAGGTGCCCATGGGCTGATTATCACCACTAAATTTTATTAGTATACTTCACCTAAATTTTATCAGTATTCTTATTAGGCGAAGAATACTAAAAGTTAGGTGGTAGCATGGTATTTTACTCACGAGAAGTGTATTGATTTATCGACTCCCTCATTTAATTGAGATGGTATTGTAAAAATAACATCTGTGTGTGTGCAGCTAAATCTGTAGACTATTTTACTTTAACTTTCGGCGAATGCATGTGTCCTTCGGAATGTGTAGAGTTTCTGCGTTTCGCAACAGCTTTATGCAAATTTTGGCTTTCTGGTCGATCAGCAATATTTAAGCAAATGAAAATTTCTGTATTTTTGGACTTTGTCGTATCTCACCCCAGAGGAATTTAAGACTCGCTTCTATCACCAAAAGAGGTTGTGCTCCGATTGTGAAGTTTGCTTTGATCTGAAGCTTAATTTGGTAAGATAAATTAGATTGTTTAGTTCAATAAAGATTGTTTTGGCGACCACGGGCTGTTTTGATTTAGATATTTAGCCATCTTGTAGCAAAGATGTGGAAGCTGCACATCGCAGCCGAGATAGTTGTAAGTTAAAGTTTTATTTATTCGCCTTGTTCAAATGTTTTTTCTTATGGTATAGTAATTTCTCTGGTGGGCTTATTTAGACAGCATTCAGCAGTCAAAACTCAGTGTTAAAATTCTGTGAATGAGATTTAACCATCGTCCTTTCCCTTAAGAATTTAAATAAAAATTGGTTTTAAATTATTTTCTGACTTTTTTACTGAGTTAGCTAGGGTTCACCATGAACAAGCACGCTACAACTGGCGCCAAACGTAATGGGTTTGTTAGACATGCCTGCAGATAGCGCCGAACATCAGAATGTTGTTGGCAATGCTGTAAGTCAACCAGGACTTTGAACCTATATCTAGAGAGGTAGTGCCAAGGGTGTATTTTTCGGGTGGTGCTGATAAAAGAGAATTTTTGTTAAATTTTAACGATTACGTTACCTATAATAACATTCCAGATAAAAATGTGTACTTGGTACTTGAATGTTCTCTGAAAGGTGAAGAACAGTTATGGCTAGAAAATATAGGTAAATTTTTTATCACTGACGAAGCAAAACGTTTTGGACAAACTGCTGCTCAGTTACAAAAGGCGTTTCTGGCTTTTAGGGATAAAAATGCATTACGGCGTGAGTTTTACTGTAATAAACAAAATATTTCTGATAAATCATCTAAGTGTTTTCTACATAACCTAAATTTGAAGAATAAATTGGGACTAGACTTATCTTATGAAAAAATTTTAGATATTTTGCTCCCACTGTTTAATGTTCATATCCAGGATTATATGGAGTTACATGCCTCATCGAACTCCTCTGAATTTTCTCAACTATTATTAAAGTACGAACCTAGACATGACTTTGATGACAAGCAGCACCACAGACTGAGAACAGAGTTTAACCGAGAGTTTAGAAATCAGGGGGAAAGTTATGGTAGAAGGAGATACAAGAATTATGAAAGTGGAGGTTATCCTAACGAAAGAGGTAATCGAAAGGGATTTAATTCTGGGAATAGAACTAATGGAAGTTATGGAAATGTTGGTCGTACTAACGAGTTTAGAAATAACAGTAGAAATTTACGTAGTGGTGATACTGGTAGAAGGAATGGTGGTGATGGTTGAAATTGGGGAGTACACGAGAGAAATAGTTCTTCTCGTTTAAGGCAGTTGGTAGTAAGTGAAAGTTGTATAGATAGAAGTTTAGCGCAAAGTAATAATGGTCAAGTTCACGGCAATACGGGTAGGTGGCTGTACGACAAGTGGTGTGCAGTTACGGATAAATCAAAAAAGCCTTCTGTAAGTTTGAATATGTTGAAAATTAAACCCATAGAGTTACCTAAGTTGTTTATAGTTTTGAATGGAATTGTGGTTAAGTGGTTGACACAGGAGCAGAAAAAAGTTTTATTTCATATGATATTAATCGCAAATATTTTTCGTACAAAAGCTTGAGATTTCAAATTTGGTGGTTCAGTTTGTGTAAATAAAGGTATGGTTGATTTAGATGTTGAAATTCCTTCGGTTAAATCGCGCTGGAATTTTTACGTTCTTGAAGGTTTGAAAGACCACTGTGTAGTAGGAATTGATAATGTGAGAGATAAAGGTATAAGTTTGGATTTTTTCAAAAGGACGTTGTTGGTGCACAATGATAACAACACTTGTGAAATCGAATCGTCATCTGTGTCTGTGGATTTAGAGGAATCTGATTTAAGCGAGGAGGAGAAAGTTGGATTTAAACAATTTTTATCTGATTTTGGTGAAGCTTTTTTGGACAAACCTGGGTTAACTCATATATCTTGGCATGAAATCAATGCTGGTTCGAATGCGCCAGTCACTAGAAAACCATGTCGCTATGATAAAATGAAACAAAAGATAATCGACTATTATATTCAGAAAATGTGAAAAGATGATATTATAATGCCCATTGAGTCGTCCTATGCATCACCTGTAGTATTGTGTCGCAAAAATAATGGGAAATGTGTGTATGATCCCGAAGCATTGCGTATCGCTATTCATATTTGAAAATTAAATTGAATTACGCAATATCCCCAATATCCAATTCCAGTCACTGGCGATATTCTGGTCAGTACACGGAGTCCTAACTTTATGTCTACGTTGGATCTTACCTTAGGTTATTTTCAAGTCGGTATGAAACCGGAAGATATTCGTAAAACTGCGTTCATAACGAGTTATGGCTACTTCGCGTTTAAGAGGATGAGTTTTGGGTTGTCGGGAGTGCAATCTACGTTCGAAAAGTCCATGAATCTTTAAATCTTTAATTGCTTCGGGTGTCTTGGTTTATTTAAATAAAATTATTATTATGAGAGCAATATTTGAAGAGCACTTAACATTGTTAAGACAAGTTTTTACGTTATTAAGGAATTCTGGTCTTACCGTTAAATTTAAAAAAATGGAAAATTTAAGAAAAGATATAAAATATTTGGGTGTAAAAATTACACAGAACGGGATTAAAACTGAAACTCAAAAAACTGACGCTATTACGTCAATGTCCCCTCCAAAAATTGCTAACAAGTAGCTGCATTTTTAGGCATGGTTTCTTATTTTGCGAAGAGTTGTGCGAACCCCTGTAAGCCTTAAAACGGAAAAGAGTAAACCCAACGAACACAGAAGTTGCGGGCCACTAATTGATACGTTAGCTTTGAACCAAACTGTTAGACGGGGGCTCGCTATCATTGGCGTAACGGCAACGTCAAAAAACTGTCACGTCGGCCACAATGTGGCCGCAACAGAATTGGCCAGAAATACAATAAGATTCCTATAATTAGGCCACTAACGGTTAATCATAAATGATAGATAGCCTAAATCTGGCCACAATTATACTTTAAATGGTAATTATTAATAGAAACTAGCAATAGGTAGGCCATTAAAAATCATAATGAATAAAAGCTAGCCAGAAACTCGCCGTAACCACGCCATTTTGTGGTTTTTAAGATTTAAATCTAGCCCAAATATGCCCACAAAAATGCCTTTTATGGGTATTATAAATGTAAGCTATCCAAAACCCAGTCACTGTCGCCCAATAAAGATTATTTAGTCATAAATCAAAATTTATTCTATAAAAGAAAATACTTTTTAGAAGTTCATTTAAATGATAAATTGTTTTTACGTGAAGAAAGTACTAATAATCATTTAGGTACACTTTTCAACAAAATTATAAATTCAGTTATCTTGATTTTTTTTCAAATACATTTGGATTTTTTTCTCACAGTTTAATAGTCAAACTTAAGAAAAAATACATTATTTCAAACTTTACAAAATCCCTGAGAATTATTTTCAGTAATTTTAAATGTCAACAATATTTTTCTTAAATTTTCTTAAATTATTTTTTATTAAAAACATAACAAATTATAAAACCGTGTAATAATATACTTTTTTTAATGCTAAAAGCCGTAAAATAAAGAGTAAAATAAGTTTTATTAGACTGTTGACATGTTTCGGCTTCATTGGAGCCATTATCAAATCAAATTAGAATATTCTACAATTGCACGATTTTTGAAGTTAAAAATTAAATGATGGCGTTTCAAAAATTAACTTCAAAGAACATGCAATTGTAGAATATTCTTATTTGTTTTGATAATGGCTCCAATGGAGCCGAAACATGTCAACAATCTAATAATACTTAGTTTACTGTTTATTTTACACCTTTTAGCAATTAAAAAAATGTAAGAAACTCTATTCCATTGTTACTGTCACTGAATTTTTCTTGAGAATAAACTGGTAAATTTCTTCACCCAGAAAAAGAAAAGAATTTTCTTTTTAAAGTCATATTTTTATATTTAAAGCGGGACAAACTATTTAAAAGAATAGCTTGATAGATATTCATAATGTTTAAAAATAATTTAGGCAACTTCTACGGAAAAAAAGGAAATATATAAACTACTGAATTGAATTTTACACTATTTTACCGAAAATGAAAATATATTTAAAAAAATCTTATGCATTATTAAAAACTAAAATTTAAATATTTTAAATGATGCAAAAACATATTATATTGAAATTAATAAACTTGCAACGAATAAACATAAATTTATAAGACTTACGGATGGACGCAACATATTCGTGCTAATTCTGAAATTGAAACAGAGCGTCTGCCGTCTGCTCTCCCAAATTGCCTCTCCGTCTCCGTACACATGAATGGAAGAGCAAAAAGAGACAGGCAATTCTGAGAAGTCCCTCCCTCTCTTATCAGAACCCTCAAATCTCCTTCTCTTTGAGCCGCTTACAGGTCTGATAACCTGCTTAAACAAATTTTTGGGGCACTTTTATGAGCCAATGTTTTGTATAATAAATAAAAATAACTCTTTTTATTAAATCATATATTATTTTCTTTTAAATTTTATATATTTGAAGTCACTTGAAAAAATATTTTTTTATAGAAAAAGGAAAAAAAATAAGATGTACTGTGTGATTTTTTAAACAACTTCATACAGTTTTCAGTTCTCAAAAAAAAACATCCATTTTTTTCTCTTGTATTTGTTCTCTTTTAACAATTACTATTTGATCACCATTACATGAAACGTACTTTTTCGCAATCGTATTTCACGTTAGAAACAATTTTAAAATATTATAATACAGGAAAACGGAGATGTAATTGAGGTGTATACAAAAGTAGCATATACTTTCCACTTCTTCTTTATGGTGAATATTTTTCTGTTCAAACTGAAAATAATCTATAAATAAATTGACATTTATTATGAAAACTTTTATTAGATATCTATATAGTAAGAATGCTTAAACAGTGCAGTTTATTTAAATTAATTTCGTATCGTTTAAAAGGACATTTGGATATGTTTGCTATTAATTTTTTTATCATTTATCTTTGCAATTAAAAAATATATCAATTAAAATTTACACATATTCAATTTTATTGAGTGACTAAAATTCTTCATTCAATCCATTGCAATCCCAAAACTCCTTATTTCCAACATGTAGGATAAAATATTAGAAGGATTTTTTCATTTTCTTCTTAAGGAAACATACTATTTTTATACATTCAAAAAATTGGATTTTCAAAAATATTTTTCAATTTTAAGTGGGTGCTTTAGTCTCTTTCACCCCAACGAATTTGGACAAAATTTGTACCTGAAACAATAAGACACATACAAAGTAACCGTGATGTGTCATCTCTAAAAGTTGTTTAAACTTTATTTTCTCAATTTCTAATGTTCATACTTTCCCGCTAGATGAATAAAACAATTCTAAAACGCAGAGTTATGAAATTTGAAATCTCTATTTCACATACTTATCTTTATTCTGTGAACTTCCGATTTCTTGATAAGAGTAAAAACTTATAAGTGTTTAATTATGAAAATGGTATGAAGTTTTGAATTGTATAAACTTTGTTCATTTGAAAATATAGGGTTTACAGAAATTGGAATCTAACAAAATAAGTTCTTTAAAAGGAAGGTTTTCTTGAAGCAAAGAGGAGGTGAGTTAAAGTTGTTTATTTGCTATCGCTTAAAAATATATATTTATTGGTATCGAAAGGTAGTATGTCCCTTTAACATAATTTGGAAAACTATTTTTATTCATCCACCTCACACAAAGTATCCTCATATTCTTAATTTGAAATGAAGAAATATGAAATATAGTATTGAGTTTAAATACCTTTTAATCTGCGTTTGGCTCAGTGTTGATGAAAGAATTTTAGATGTTTTTTGATTCAATATTCACTTCTAGATGGTCGATGCAGATATTTCTTTTTTCAATGTACAAATTTCAGCTTAATGAAACGGATGCAAAAAATAGAAAAAATTACAATGAAATTGAAAAAAAAAAAAGAAAATAAACAGAAGCAGCAAAATTTACTCAAGAAAAACTTTTTTATACACTGCGATATTTTTTAAACATTCTTTGTAGAATCCGAAACTTCGTTATCTGAAATTTTCTTTTCGATAACTCTTTATCTTAAATGATTCGTTAATTATGATATCCGTAATATTCTGTAATAAATATTTATAAAGGATTTTTTAAAAATACGCCAGATAACATTTAATGTTAACATAGAGACCCTTACACGTTTTAAACTATTTATATAATTAATGAATGTACCTATTACATTAAATTTGACTGTCTGTTTGGATTTCTCAAATCCTTCTCCTAGGATATGGCATGCAGCGCGATAAAATTAACGTCAGTTATCTCTATGGATCCGAGAATGTCATAGAAGCTCTCACAATTTAAAAGTTTCAGTTAGTTTCTGAGATCCTTTTTTTTTTTTTTTTTTGTAATTTTAACGAAATTTATCTGAAAATGGCAACAAAAATATTCCATCTTTAAGAATAAATGTATAGAAAAGGGTAAATAATGGAATAGCATCTGTTATCAAAATGGTAAACAAATATTTAATTTTTGTTTTGTTTGGATACATCGATTTAATGGTTTTTAGTTTAAATTCTCATTAAAAAATGCAATCTAAAGATAATTCCTATGACATATTTCCATATTTGCTAAAATTATTAACAAAAAGCGGAAAGATCTTAATATTATTGATTCGTATTAAAACTTATTTTCCGGATTTGTTTAAAATATAAATGAATGGACTATCATTGAGAAAGGAGTCATACAAAGCTTCTGTTCAGATTAAATTTTTTTGTCCAAACCACTGAAACCCACACTACAGAACTTGATGTTACTCTCCTCGGCGAGACAATTAAACAAACATTAGCTTGGTAATAATAGCCAATTTTTTATTCAAAATCCTCTTGATCAAAAGAACTTCAGTGCTCGTATGTTGCCATTTTCATAAAAAACATTCCACCGTAATTGCTTCAAAATCACGTAACTTGCAAAATGTAATTTCAGTTCATTTATATTGTAAACATGTTTTCTTGCTTATAATAAGAAATTTCATAAAATTTATATTATAAATAATTTTAAAATGTAGAATTAAATTAAATGTATTTTTTCATCTCATGCGCAGCAAATGCTACGTCAGCAAGTGAGGCAAGCACGTCACTTTGTATGTGTGCTACGTCAGCAAGCACTATTTTATGTCAATTTAATACTTCGATATTTCTTTTAAAGGTATCATTAAAACATTTTAGACATACTTTTATATGTTCCATTTAACATTTGCCCAAAATCTTTTTTGTTACCTATCGTGTACAGGATTCAGCATATAAAATGCATATTATTTGACGTTATAAATCACTCGAATCAATGTGTAAAATTTAATACTTTATTTAAACAATTTATCTGCTCCAAATAGTCAATAAATATTTTGAAAATGTTTGAAAATGAGTCATTAATGCGACATGCAAACCAGACTTTAGAACTTACCAACACATCTGAAAAGTGTGTAGGACTTAAATTCGGCATATATTCTCATACAATCATGAAGATAGAAATTCAGTGTTCTCAGTTCGCTACATTTTTTTAAATTCAGGTTGCTTGATTGTCACAGTTTTTTTTATTTTAAATATCCGATTTATTTGATGGCAGATTAAATAATGCGAATTATACTATCATTTGTTACAGTTACAGTTCATTTCGAGGTTTCCTGATGCAGATTGGTCGTAATAATTATTATTTTCTATTACAAAACTTTTTGGCACCCTGATTGTCCTCGGGAATAAATATTCACAGAAATATATGAGTTAAAATATGTTCTTTACATCACCGAAGCTCAAAATAAATCATAAAGTATTTCTGTAAACATCTGAAACGTCTAAGATTGAAAGTGGTAGGTAACTTTTTTCTGTATAGTTTATAGATGTTAAAGTTTACTGCACGAGATAAACTTATGCATTACCGTCTAAAAGTGGGAACTGGTTAAAGTGGTTTTAAATTTTTTTACGCATTTTGCAGCTTAATTTGTTTTTGTTTTTTACTATACTATTAAATTCTATAGAATATATATACATACAGATCTGTGGAAAATAATGTGGCTGCACTGCAGTCTATGGACTGTAAATTCTGGAAGTGTGTTTTTAGCTGTGAAATGCGTTTTCTAGCTGAATTAAATTTTATTACGGTAAAAAGTATGTAAACGAATTTGTAAATCTTATAAAGGACTTCCCAAAATATTTTAAATCTCACGATTTTCTTGGAATATTTTGATATATTTATATTCTCGATTACAATTTATCACTTTTTTCTTTTTAATTAGAGAAAATATAATTGAAGCATTTATTTTCTTAATAACTTATAGGTTAGAAAATGGAAAAATTATACAAAAATGGAATTTAAAAAATAAGAGAATAAAAAGAAAAACAATTTTAAACAATCATCGTTCTAATTCTAAAATAGTCATTTGTATTAAAGAAGTTGTTCTTAAGCAAGTATTTCACCATTTAACGTATTGAAAAAAGGATTACAGATCATGCTTGAGGCATTGAAAAATAGTCGGAGCATTGTCGATTCGTGATGAAAAATGTGCACAAACAAATCGACTGAAATTTAAATATTTTGATAATTTCATTTTCTATATTTTAGCAGATTTGAATCTTTTAATTTTCCCTTTTCCTGTAATTAATCTTGTAAATCACAGTCCTTATTGAAATATTCTTTACGGTGGAGCTCCAGTTTTAACGCTTAAAAATGTAGTACTTTAGGAATCGTATGTGGGTTTCAATAACAACCTAAACTGTTGGGAGAGGGATGGTGCAATATATTAAGTTATCTCAGGAGTAATTTTTGCATTCACACTTTGTCCTTATATTCCATGTAAACGTGTGTTTCCGAAAATTACATTGTCAGCTGTCCACTTGCAACGGACATTCCTGAAACATCAATATATATATATACAGGGTGTCCACGTATAATCTGACCGACCTTTATTTTCGCAATCGTTGGTCCTAGATGCATACTTCCAATTACAAAAATGGTTTAAATAAGGTAAAGAATTATTTTTAAAGTGATTTGGGTCAAGAAAATCATTTATTAAAAAATTACGAAATTTAAATTTTTATACGGTCCCCCGGTCCTATAAGTGATATTTAGTAAAAATTTACTGTGACACTAACAAGTAAGACAAAAAAATTCCCATTCATCTAACATTAAATTTGACCGAGTAATAGCTGTTTAAAGTTGAAGTATATTTTTTGCTGCGAAATAGGGGTCATTCACAAATGTAGTAGAAATATAAATAATCGTCAGATATATCAAAAAAATAGTTGGGAGGAAAATTAACATTGCAATCTAATATAAATGTGAAATCTATAATCATTCTGACATATTAATGCAAAATATACAATTTCAACTGAACATATGAGAGGATAAAGATAACAGAATTTTTGTTAAATAAAATGATGAAAAACAACAGCCTCAATTCTTTAAAAAATGATAGAGATTTTAAAATGCTGTTAGATTACACTGTCTTTCAAATTTTGGGTTGTGCCATGTTGTCTAGCTTTTAAAATTTGATTCTTATGTATTTTTTAGCCCCGAATCCGAAAATGACATTCATTTGAAACCATCACATCAGGATTTTTCTCAAATCGCAAATTTCAAAGTTAAAATTGATCCCCCCTCCCCTCCCAACCTCATCGGACCCCTGAGCTGTTTAGCTGTAAGAAACCCAGTATAAGCCAAAAATTTGAATAAATTATTGAATTAAATAAAATTAAACTTAATAAAAAAGTCTTACATCTATTTTATAGTATATCAGATTTTTCGCTATTTTTTAACCTTGAAATTTACGATTTGCGGAAAATCCTGACAATGGTGAAAAGTGAAGGTAATTTTTTTTATTCATTGTTAAAAAATACATAAAACGTAAATATAAAAGTTGAAAAACACAACCATCGCAGGTTTATGTTATCTAATCTAAAACTCTTTCTTAAACTTGTTGACGGTAATCTATCCTAATTTTTTTGTGTTATCCTCTAATATAAGTAGGTATAAGATGGTAAGCGTCGAAAATCATAATAATATTACATTGTCATCGTATTTAAGTCAGTATGTAAAATTTAACTTCGATCGGACATTTGAAAGTGAGTTAAAGTTCGAGTACAAATTTTAAACTCGAAAGTCGATCGTTGCAAGTTAAATAAAACCATTTGAAAATAACATGATTTTTGTTAATCAGAGCCTCGAATTCTTACAAAATAAAACATATGTTAAAATACAATTATTTTAAATAATCTGAAACTTAACTAATAAAAGTTAACTCAATCGTAATAGTTATACGATTTCTTTTAAAGCGCAGATACCTTGAAATAAGTTTAAGTACTTTATATACGACCCCTGAAAGCATGGCCGAAATCATCTGTTTTGAGATGCAAAAAAGTGGTATAAGTCATGCATTTCAAAGTTTCATAACTCGGTTAATTTTAATGTTAGATGAATGGGACTTTTTTTGTCTTACTTGTTAGTGTCACAGTAAATTTTTATTAAATATCACTTATAGGACCGGGGGACTGTATAAAAATTTAAATTTCGTAATTTTTTAATAAATGCTTTTCTTGAACCAAATCGCTTTAAAAATAATTCTTTACCTTATTTAAACAATTTTTGTAATTGGTCAGTATATATCTAGGACCAACGGTTGCGAAAACAAAGGTCGGTCAGGTTATACGTGGACACCCTGTATATATATATTAATCCATTTTATATTCAGCGAATTGCCTGTGACGTGGCGTAGGGTTTTTCAAAATTTAAATATATGTGAAAATCGCAGTGCATTAGTAAAAAAGAATTTAATTTGGTCCCATAAAAATATTCTTATAACACTTGTAAAAAACGGATAAATGAAAATATAAAAAAAAATGTACGTGGCGCCACAGCGAATTATTTTCAGAACCTTTCTATATAGTAAACCGGTCAAGCGGTTTTAGAGCAATCCATGAAGCTAAGTAAAAAAATGCCGTTTTGAGAAAAATGCGTTTATTTCTATGGTAATTTTTGTAATGTAGCTGAATGAGAAAACGGCTGTTGTATGCAAAGACTGTTGAATAAGTGCTGCGGTCGTTTGACCGGTTTTACTTGGTGAAACGCAATCACGTATTTATTCCTGTAACTTTTGTAATAATTCAAATTTCAAAAACATTGTTTCTAGTCTATATTGTAGACACTACACGCTATCACAAAATTGAAGGCAATCTTCAATATTTGGAAAGCATCAAAGTAGTATCCCTCCTGGGCAGCTGTAAATACTGGTTAATACTAAATCTAAAAATTTCCAAAGTTTTTTATTAAAACTTTTTATCATATGATAGCTTAAGAGAAAATAATCGCCAGTTTGTTAAATAAAAACATGAAAATCCGAAACGCTAAAAGGGGAAAAAATGGCAAAAAAACTGCACGAAATAAATATTCAGGATAAAGGTCTGGAGATTGAACCATAAGTTAAATTGCACAACAATGCAAAATAAATGAAATAAAATTGAAATTACCTAATTCACTTCTATTGATTTATAGAAGATTATTATAGACCCTTCTTTCTCGACTAGGAAGGCGGTGATATTTCATACGCCAGTAAACATATCCAGGTTTATGAAATGTCTCGCTATATTCTAGCACATCAAATGTGTATGTATTTTTCATAGGAGAGGACAGTGTACTAGAAAAATTTCAATTAAATTTTGAGTTATTGTAACACATGTGTCCGTATGATAGCCCTTTCTAGTGAAGTTTTGAATTCTTACGCTTACGTTGGTGAAGCATTATGCATTTAATGTCTTAAATGTATGTATTTTCCTAGAATTATTTGAAAAATCATATTTTTGTTATTATATAAATTTGTGAATTCAGTGAAATTCTTCATTGATGTCACATGCCTTTTACAAATATTAGTTTTATATTACTCGAAATAATACTCGAAATAGATTGACAATTTCGACTGATATTTCAATTATATTGTAGAATTTTTCCCCTTCCGTCTTAATATGATTCCAAGTGAAATTTTCAAAACAATGATCTTCACGGAATATTTATTGCAAGAACAATTTACAACAAAGTGGATTTTTGCAACATTTACAAGAGAAATCTAAAAGCAAAACTAATATTTGGAAATAGTGGTGGCTGAAAAAGAGACGGCTTGTCTTCTATTCATTCTTTACTCTTAAAAGTTCATATTTATAGACAAATGATCACTCATGCAATTTTTGATACTTAAACTGAAAATAAGCTAATGATAATCTCAATACAGTTACAGCTTTACCGTCTTACTAATATTGCATAAGTTTTAAATGTATCGTAATTTAACTAGGAAAATAATAAAATTTGGCTAAAATTATCATATACTGTAAAAAAACACAGATTCAATCAAACAGTTCAAAAACAGAACATCCTGTTTTTATAATGTCGGTACATATACTTAAATCTTACTTTCGTTTTCTACCATTTCGCATGCATTAGTATTTATCTTTTTCAAGAGCAGTAGTCGTATAAATTTGTCTTTTTTTAATAGTACATTTATTGTTAAATACCATTACCTTTCTTTAAAAGAAATTTATTTGTATTGTCATTAGCCTACATATATTAAAAGTTATTATTTAAAACATAGTCAATTATCCACGCATAAAACACATATGATTAAGTTCGACATTTCATTACAATTTGTGTACTTTTTTGTTAAAAACGTCGAAGTTAATCAATCATATGTGTTTTATACGTGGATAACTGACTATGTTTTTAATGATAACTTTTAATATATGTAGGCTAATGACAATAGAAATAAATTTATTTTAAAGAATTGCAATTAACAAAAATAGTACTTTAAAAAAAAGACACATTTATACGACTACTGCTCTTGAAAAAGATAAATACTAATACCTGAGAAATAGTAGAAAATTAAAGTATGATTTAAGTAAAAACACAGATTTGTTTTTAATCTAAGAAAATCAAGCAGGGCGGTCGCTCTGTCAAGCCAAGCTTAAAAAAAACGCCACACAAACAACGCCAAGAACTGGAATAAAGACCGCTAATGCTTACTTACAGAAAGCAACTTCGCAATGTTAAATCGACAAAACATGCCAGATTAAAATATCAGATATCAAATAAACCAAGCGTCACAGAAAAAAAAAACGAAAACTAGAAGAATCTAAGGAAGAATTTCTTCAATTTAAGACCAAACTCATCTTCATAAGTGATTTATAAACAGAGATATAGCTTTTTTTAAAAAACGTCGAGTTACTTAAAATGATCACTGTTTTCATCGTCAAACTTTTTTTTTCCAACAACCTACAGGCCTTAGTATTGGGCAGAATAAAAAAAGGATTGCATTTTTGGACAAGTAATTACGTAATCTATGTGCTTTTATAAAATTCAGTGTAATAAAAAATTATTTTTTATCCTTAATTAGCAAAAAACTGTTAATTAACTTGGCGATTAAAAAATTATGCCAAAACAGAGATAAAACCCGCCAACGACCATGTACCATCTGTATTATAATAGCACAACTCAGTTACAGGTTATAACCACATCAAATTTTTCTTCTTCAAGTCAGCCATTTTCTTCTGAAGATGTTTTTTTTTTAAATAAAACTTTATAATTATAAGAACACACATTTTATCAGACAATTAAATATGACTACAAACTGTGGCAGATGACTGTTTCCAACATGAATAAGTATGAGAAATTGCCGCTCAAGTATATCAGTCTGGGTGGCTCAGTCGCAGCACGTCAGCACGGCATGCACAAGGTCCCAGGTTCGAGTCCTGGCCGAGGTCAACTTTTCACTCATGTTTGTTTAGTATATTTAATTGTCTTATAAAATGCGTATTCTTATAATATTGTAAAATAAAGTAATCAGCCTTAGTGTTTATGCTTTAAAAAATATTTTAAATATATAATTTACGTTTTTAGAAAGATCTTTAAAAATAAATCAGTTTTTGAGGGAAGATGTACCTTCTAAAATGTATACATTAAGACTTATCGGCATTTAAAATTTATTTCCAAACGTAAACAAATTTTTTGAAATGAATTAATTTGTGATTCATTTATTTCTAAAAAAAAAAAAAAAAAAAAGGTAAAGGACAGGCATTTTGTTCGCAGGAATACCTTTCACGCCATTTTCCTATAAATTAATGAAATCCAGTTGTTAAATTATTTTTGTTTTAGAAGTGAATTTTCAATTTAAATTTATTGTAACAGTACAATGTTTAATTGAATAAAATAATGTAAATCTAAGAAATTGCTAAGAAATTCCAAACATGCACAGGGCAACGCAATAAATAAATAAATAAATAAATAAAAAATAAATAAATATATAAAAATCAGCTATCAGAAATTCTAAAAATTGTTCATATATCTTAATTACAAGCTAAAGGAGGGTTTATTTCTATATTATTCTATATATAATAGTAATTTCAGCAAATATATTAAATTCCAATGCGATCCGATTTAAACTTTAAGATAGTTTATAACACATGATAAAAAAATTGTAAAAAAGAATGGCGCGTCACATTTCGGGGAGGGGATGGGAAGGGGCGTGAAAAAAATTAGGAAGTATAATAAGGCTATCTGTTTGAAACTTTACGATATTTTATAACACACTAGCAAGCTTCGCCCGCTACGCTGGTCAGTTTCTCCAAACGAATTTTGAATCAAACTAAATATACCGATGAATTGCATTCATCCAACAATGTACGCTTTTGGTCAGACAGCTACAGGAAAATATGAAAAGAGATCGCATATCAAATTATTGCCTTGGACTACTAAGTATTTGTCTGGCTTTAATTATGATCCTCATATTGATTATTTCAGGAATAAGGCTGTTGATCTCGGATCTCAGTTACCCTGCACCTCGTGCCGTGCCTTGAAATGGCAGGATGACGCTTCCTGGATATGTTGCAGTGGCGGTAGTAAAGAAGATATAGTAATGGATGCATTTTTAGAAATTATAACTTGTAATGTTAGAAATATTGATGAGTTGGCGCTAAGTGCATCACCAAATTATAGAAAATGTGCAATATCGAAACCGTACAGACCCTCGAAACTTTACTTCAGCAGGCATATTTTATGTAAAAATCACAATTACATAAATATCCGTAAGAATAATAGGTACTTTTATATTGCTGGGCGCCAGTAAAAACTCACCAAATCTTGCTTCAATTGGCATCATTTGAATTGGAATATTTTGCGTGACATTTTATTTGTATTGATATGTTTGTGTTTATGTATTTTATTATGATTATATTTTAGTTATTTTAAATAAGTTTTTTAAGATATTATATCGCAATGTTAAAATAATGGCTAGTTGTCATTAGCTAACGTTAAAAGATTAGCAAAAAAAAAAAAAAAAAAAAAAAAAAAAAAAAGGATTGGCGAGATTAAAAAAAATTTGGCGATCACTGGCACCCAGCTAACATAAAAATACCGAATAATATTCAATTCCAAATTCCCGAAGCAAAAAAAAAAGTTAAAACAAAGAGCCCGAAAACTGGCATTATTGAGATTTCATCTAATCAAAATATCAGGTGATTTTTTTTATCCAAAATCTTATAAATCGCCAAGTATTGTTTGATCTTTAACAATGACGAATGTATTTTAGAAAATATCACTTGGCGATCAATGCAATAAGTTTTAAAGTTTTGTCGCCAAAGGCAACGCCAAATTCGAAAATGTGCAATATCTCACGAATTGTTGGAGTTATATTTTTATTTGGTACCATTCGATTCAGCATGCAAAAATACATTGAAATATGTTATCATTTGACAAATAAATATAAAACCCGATTTTTAAGAAATTTTTTTATTGTTTGTTCCCATTTTAACCCCTTTAGGGATGGAATTTTAGGAAAACTTTCTTATTGCGCCTTTACATCCTAAGAAGTATTTGCCCCACAATTTTCGTGTTTGTAGCTTCAGTAGTTTGGACTGTGCATTGATGATCTCCCAAGTCAGGACTTTCTTTTACATAATATAGAATTTTATATACAGATAAAATTAACCATTATTATTACCTAACAGGCTTTGCTCGCTACGCTGGTCGGTTTCTCCAAAAAAAAAACTCGAATCAAACGAAATATATCGGTGAATTTGATTGTGTGTTTTACAGAAACATGAACTTTTACCTTCATGTCCTTCCGCATTGGTGTAAAACAATACGAAAGCCATTACGCTGTTATATTTTCTAATGTGTTTCATGAAATTTAGGCTGTTAAAGACCAACTCGTTTATTTAATCCTTTACAGTATGATTTTCTAAAGAACGATAGAACGATATGCAATATACTAAAACTATCCCTGTAAAATTAACAATGCAAGTTCCATAGAAATCCATTCAGCAGAATCTTTAAAAAAGTCTAATGTTTCATAATTGGGTTCAACTGATTATAGAAATGCCCCCACCCCCCTAATTCTTTAACTAAGCAACATAGAACGATATGTTATGCACTAAAACTTCCCCTCAAAATTTAGCTAACTAACAGTGCAAGTTCCAGCAAAATCCATTCAGCAGAATTCAAGGTATAAGCGGCAGGATCGAAATTCCCTTTGCATTATACATATACAGTAGACAGATAAATGTATCTTTCCTAATCATCTTCACCTGTTGATAGAACTCTCAGGGATTTTGTAGAAAGTATATGCTGGTATACGCCGTCAACCTTCTGGAATTTTTAAGATGAAATTCTGCCCACCGTCCGTAGCTATAATATATACTCTCTAGTATATATCCTCTGTCTGTAGAGTATATGCACTGTTTTTTTTACGACTACACCACTGACAACTTTCTCCCATAGCTCCATAACTAAACAATGTAGAAAATCAATTCCTGAAATATTATCACACTGCAAAACTCCCATCAAAATCCGTTCAGTAGAACTTTAAAAAAGGTAATCTTTCATAATCGGATTCACCTAATTTTTTCTATAACTTCCTCCCGTGGCTCTATAAATAAGCAATGTAGAACAATGTGCTTTCTTTTAAAACCTTCCTTAAACAAATTACCTAACTAACAGTGAAATCATATAAAAATCTGTTCGGTAGAACCTGAGTTTTAACCGATCGGAATGGAATAAGAATTTTTTTTTATAAATATTATAGATGATTATGATATGATTTTTGTAATCGGATTCGTTGTCAAGCTTTCGCTTCAGAAAACCTAATGCAGACGAAAACTTTGCTCCAGAGAAGTACCAACCATCCCCACAAAATTGCCTAACAGTGTAAATCGCACCAAAGTCCGTACAGCAGAACTCAAATTATAAACGGTCGGAATGAAATACGAATTTGCATTTTAAATACATTGAAGATATATCTTTCATAATTGCATTCACCTTTCCCAATCACATTCCTATTAGCTCTATCACTAAGCAACATATAATGATATGTTATAGGGTCATTAACCATACCTGAAAAATCACTTCCATTAAAATATTTTTAGTAGAATTTTTTAAAGTAATCTTTAATAATCGGGTTCACATAATTTTAGAGCTTTCCTCTTTAGCTCTATAACAAAGCAACGTAGAATAGCTATACGCTAAAACCTTTCAAAAAACTTTATCTGATTAAAATGTGAATATGCGGTTTATACTCATAGTAGATGATGATATGATTTTCTGTAACAGGATTCATCATGAAGATTTCGCTTCAAACATAAACGATGCTTTCAAGATTGTGGCTAATACGCCAACTGGCGAGGTATCCGATTGCGGAAAATTAGCCCGAAATCGTATGAATACGATTTGAATACGACCAAAGAAAAAGAGAAACATGGCTGAAGACTGAAAACAAATAAAGAAGTAATACATAATACCAATTAGACCTTCGACACTTTATTTGGTACTTCTTCATTATCCCGTCGACCACTTTTCATAAAAAAAAAACTATCGCCAAACTATAAGATTTAGCGCCAAAAATGCAGTCCATAGATTAGTAGATAGTCCATAGTAGTAGTAGATAGTCCATAGTAGTAGTAGATAGTCCATAGTCCATAGTAGTAGATAGTCCATAAATTAGCCCGAAATCGTATGAATACGATTTGAATACGACCAAAGAAAAAGAGAAACATGGCTGAAGACTGAAAACAAATAAAGAAGTAATACATAATACCAATTAGACCTTCGACACTTTATTTGGTACTTCTTCATTATCCCGTCGACCACTTTTCATTAAAAAAAAAACTATCGCCAAACTATAAGATTTAGCGCCAAAAATGCAGTCCCATGCATTTGACGTCAGAAGTATTAAACGTGTTTGTTATGTCATGAAGCGGTTTTTAATTCGACATTTACCTGTATTTTTCATTTTGTTTTTCTGATATTTTAGTTATTTCGTTAATTAAAATAAAAATTGCGTCCTTAAACGGCTGTGCCATGACATTGAAAGAGAAACTGCATTGTAAAAATGTTACGTTTCATAGTTAAGTGCAATAGATCAATTTCAACTGACCTCACAAACATTTATTCTCCAGCCGAGAAGGATAATTAAGAAAAATAATGTAAATAAATAAATATCCAAGATTTTTTTTTTTCATTAATATATTGTAATTTTTTGTGTTAAAACTTACTGGACACTTTGCTGAGTGGGGCTTTTCCGAATTTATTTTATTTTATTTATTTATTTTGATGTTCCAATGGCAACATTCTTCCATTTGTTTATTTGGAATTCATGTTTGGCGGTGATTTTTTTAAATTTTTTTTTAATGAAAACTGGTCGACGCTATAATTGAGGTGTACCCTTTATTTTAGCAATCACATTTTATTTTAAACCGTGACGTTTGTAGAAATAATATTAATACACAATTACATAAATATCCGTAAAAATAATATTCAATTCCCAATTGAGCAGTTAATGTTTCTAACTGCAAAAATAAACAAAAGGATTTAATTTGAATTTCTTCCATTGCTATAGTAACGGACGTATATTTAGAAATTATCACTTGTATTGTTAGAATTGTTAGATTTTGACGTCAAAGACGTCGCCAAATTAGAAAAATGTCCAATATCTCACGAACTATTTGACTTATGAGTATTTAATTGATACCATTCGATTCAGCATACAAAAATACATTAAAATATGTTATCATTTGTCACGTAACTATAATTCCCGATTTTTAAGGAATTTTTTAAAAGTTTGTTCCCCTTTTTACCCCCCTTAGGGGTGGAGTTTTTGAAAATCCCGTCTTAGTGCGCCTCTACATACTAAGAAGTATTTTTCCTGCAAGTTTCGTCTTAGTAAGTTCAGTAGTTTTGGCTGTGCGTTGATCATCTAGCCAGAAAGGACTTTCTTTTTTATATATAGATAACATAAATTTTAAAAATAAAGCCGCGTCAAAAATTATAGGGAGGGGCGGAGCGTGTTTCGCCTACACAAGGGGGGGGGACACTTTTCAAAATTTTAACGATATCCGTCATGTCACATATCGTTACAAAGGGCTGTGACCACTTATTCATGTTATGCATCACAGGTGTCACCCTCACATTTTGCGCCCCCCCCCCGACGCTACTCATATGATATATCGTTGGAAAGGTCTGTGAACGCTTAATCATATTATGCAGGGGGGAGGGTATTTTCTAAATTTTGCACATACCCCTCATGTGATACATCGTTGGAAAGGTCTGTGACGGCTTAATCCTATTATGCATCTCCGGTGTTCATCCCCCCACTTTGCTCCACAAACGCGATTAGCTTTCACCACCAGGGGGCGCTTTCATATCTCTGTTTCTATGGGTCGGATCACGACGGGGTATGGCTCATTCGACTCGAAATCGATAGAGCTTTTCTGATTTTAGTTCGTTTTTCACCACCAGGGGGCACTTTTCTATCTCTGGTTCTATGGGCTGGATCACGACGGGGTATAGCTCATTCGACTCGACATCTATAGCTTTAACGATTTCAGTGCCCGAGGTTCATATAGAACAGATTGCGCTACCTGATGGTGGAAGATGGAAATTGAGCGTGCGCAGCACGACTGCTATATGGTGCCGAAGGCAGTGGGGACTCGTGTCGGAGGTTCGTTTGTTTAGAGATTTATACTATTCGATGTGCAAATTAAGGGATTATCCGGTGCCGAAGGCAGCGATGAACCTGGTCGGAGGTTTGTTTGGTTCGAGGTTTATCTTATTCGAGGTTTTACAAGATTCGAGGCCCCGATGTAAATTAGGGGCCCGCTAGCGGGCGAAGCCAGCTAGTGCTAATAATAAAAGAGCGTGATATCACGTTTGATATCAAATGCAGCACTGACACGCTATGTACGTATTCCATTTTTATTCGTTTCATGGATAAGTCAGTGATATTTTTTAACAGAGGATAACAAGTATTATAACAAGCCACATTTAATATGTTGTTTTTAAGAGTGTAATTAATTTAATTAAAAGTCTACTGGTATTTCTAGTTAACCCTTTAAACAATGACTGAAAGTGAAATGTAATTTAAATTATTTCTCATGTTTAGATTATTTAAATTATGTTTAATCTATTAAAAAAAAGAAATGATATCTACAAAAACAACTTTTGAAAAGTAAAAAAAAAAAAGAAAAAAAAAGTTGTAGCTAAAAAATGGTGTGATATCAAATTTCCAAGCTATTATAATACTTATTTAACTTTTTCCCATTAAATAAGTTATATATATAAGTCGAGTGCTTACGTATATATTAATAGAAATCGTTTTCTCCTGTACTAAATACATCCTAACGAGTTTCTGAAAATGCAATTTTTTTCAAATTATGCATGATGGGCTTGGCGGCCATCTTTCCATATTTCTAAGCATCCAAATTTCTAAAGTAAAAGCGTAATATGTTTGCACTGTAATATGTTTATAACAATTTCGAACTTCAGATTTAACTACGAACAGATAAATTAGATAAGACTGATATTTTGAGAAATTGATTTTTACTAGTTTGAAATTATTAATTACTCTAAAATATAAATCATAAGATGGATCTTTAAGATAAGTCATCATTATCTTAAGACACAATTTTCAGAGCATACAAGTCTATAAATGAAACGCTTAAAACATTTGCTTAAATAACAATTTTGAACTTCGAATTTTAACTACGGATTTGAATGCTTAGAATTTTGTGAATAATATGCAAATTTGGCCGCCAAGCCCATCATACATAATTTGAAAAAAAAAATGCATTTTCAGAAACTCGTTAGGATGTATTTAGTACAGGAGAAAACGATTTCTATTAACATATACGTAGGCACTCGACTTATATATATGATAACTTATTTAATGGAAAAAAGTTAAATAAGTATTATAATAGCTTGGAAATTTGATATCACACCATTTTTTAGCCACAACTTTTTTTTTTTTTTTTTTTTTATGTAGATATATTATAACCATGATCGAAAATATACAATAACCTCTTCCGAGTTCCTCACGATACCAAAAAGCGTTCTTTAGTTTTAGGAAACTGAGAAACCGATATATTTTCGAGATTTAAAAAGATAATTTATAAAAATATTAATCCTTTTATAATGCATTAATCAGTTTTTTCACCCCGGAATATTGTGTTTTCGGATGCTTTCAATTCTCAAGTAATTATTTTTATGTTCAGTAAGCATGTTTTACAGACAAACATGATAAATGAAAAGCATTAACATTAGTTACTCTTGCATGTAGAAATTGAATTACACAGCGGAAAATGTTTCAATTAAAATTCATAGCATCCTAAAAATGGATATTCTGACGATTGAGATTAATATACTAGAAAATCTAATTGGACACGTTTCAAAAATGCAAAAGAAACGTTGATTTTGTAAATTATTCCTTAAATCTGGAAAATATATTGGTACATTTTTTGTAATCATGAGTAAATGGGAAGAGGTTATTGTATATTTTCGTTCGTGATTACATTATATTTTCGTAGATTAAGAAACATTTGTCTTTGTTCACAGTGTACTTAAGAGACCATGTCAAGTGAGGTTATGCAACATAAAAAATGGTATCGGAGGATAGGGGTTGTAATTTCATTATGCAGTTACTTCAGACCATTGTTTAGTCAAGAAAGAAAGACAGACCTGCGAAACCCTTGGGATATAATCACTAATGATATTATCTCTATTTTAAGGTCAATATTAAGTAATAGTATATGACTTAGAAATGCTTTATATCTTGTATTACACTTGAAAAGTGAATTTAATAGAAATCATAGGAAAAGAATCGTAGGATTCATTATTGCAGTTTTGTATTATTTTTAAGATTATGTGTTAACGAAGAAGTTACGTTATAAAATTATGTAATTTTAATTATCTTAAAAAGCTAAAAAGTGTTTAAAATATTTTTAAATTAAAATATGAATTCTAATGTTCGGCTGATTACATTGCTACTGAAAAATAGGAAGATATGGCAGGCATGATATATATATATATTTCTGAGTTTCTTATTGAAATTTGGTTATTTCTGCATTACCAATTAGAATACAGTATATCGTTTTCTGTTTAGTATATAATATATTAATTATTACTATTTTCATCTTGGTACTGCTGAACAATCTTCTCTTATATGGCATTGAGTATATATCCATTCTTAAATTCTATTATTTTGATATGTGTCGCAGTTGATCGGACAATTTATCTATTTCAAACAGAAATACTTTAGATTATGGAATATTGTATTTTTTAACATATTTCACTAGATTTCTTTTTTAAATTGTTTTCATTTAATTTCTTCCTCCGTAAAATTTGTCACTACAATTTTTTTATAGTTTTAAATAAAATCCAGACGAGAAGAAGTTACTTTACAAAATTATGTAATTTTAACTCTATTAAAGGCTAAAATATTGTTTACAGTATTTTTATTTCAAAATATTAATTATAATGTCCGGCTCAGCACAGCGCTACGCAAAAATAGGAAGATTTGTACACGTTGGTTCTCAAATATATAGCCATTACTTCAAAAAAAATCTAGATCACAATTTAATTTTCTTGATCGAAAAAAAAGTTTAAAATATTAACTTTACTGCATGTTAATATAATTTATGCAGAAAAAATAATTTATGCAGAAAAAATAATTTATGCAATAAGTTATTTTACTTGCTGCTTGAAAAATATACTGAATACATTGAACTGAAATATATTGAATGTTTGTTGATGATGAAATGAAATAACTGAAATACATACAATTTACATAGTATCACTTTACACAAAAAGACTGCAAACTATTTCATTATTGAAATTTTTAATTTTACTACGCATTGCAGTTTCCGTGACGGATATTTGTCAAGCACAAGTCATCTTTTGAAATAAAAACACGATATTTGAATATATTTTGACAGACCTTCTATTGAGATTCCACAGCTAAATTTCACTAATCTCATATTAGATACATATGAGGAATCATCAGAATTTTTTTTTATTTAAAATATTCTGAGAATTCACTTTAAGGAGACCTTATTTGCCAGGTTCTTTTTTCGCATCTCATGAATTATGTTTAACCCATTCGCTGCCAACCACGAGTATACTCGTGGTTTTTCAATCTAAAATTACGCGAGAAGAATTTTTATTTTGTGTAATCACGAACTGTTTGTAATTAAATAAAGTAAATATTGCTATTGGTATTTTCTGGTATGAATTCGAACTTTCTAAATAAAATAAAATTCCGGTAATTTTAACCCGGCAGTGAAAGTGTTAACTTTTGCACGCGAGTATATATCTGAAGAGATAATGCCTTTAAATTCTAACAAAAGAAATATTTACAATATCCTCATTGCGTGGCTCCTAAAACTGTGTAGAGAAACCTGAAGGTGATTTTCATGATGACAGGTTAGAAGATTTCCTTGTAGTACATGAAAATAAATTCGTTATATTGGTTGTACAGGGGCCCAATAACGTGACAAAACTAAATTAATCCGAAATATCATATATATTCCGGCGTATAACGCGTACCTATATATGTTTATGAATTTTCTTGTATCAAAAGCGCACGTTATACGCCGGAATATGCTATACTAAGAAGCATATAGTGCAGAAATATTGGTTACATATTGGAAATATTAGCAATGAAATGATGGGGTAGTCTTTGGTGAAATATTGGAAAATGTTAACATAATAAACCCTATATTGTGACACTTTTTCATACCAGTGTTGCACAATGTACACAATATGCAATGCACATATTTGCCTAAATATTGCCAATGCAAACAATATTCACAAAATATTTTATTGATACTAAGATCATAAATACATATAATTTATAAATTCAAATGATTGTAAATTCATAGTTTATCTCCATAGAAACCGTAAGAAATACCATCAAACATTCTTAATATTGATTTATCGGAGAAAATTATTACCTTGGCTGTCGAAGAAAGAACAGTATAATTATTAGGAATCAGAAAGAAGGAGGAACCCTGTATTTTCGTTGACAAAAATTTCATTGTTTAGACAGAAAGCTTAAATGCAAGAGACAATTCTGTCAATACTTACTAAAAGTTTTAAAAGAATTATTTCTTTAGCATAAAATAGCGGCTTTTTGGAGAAAAGAAACCTCCAATTTCTGAATCAATTTTTAATCAAAAAGAGCATTAAGTATTCACCTAAGGTTTTTTTTTTAATTTGAAACGTTGTAAAGGTACTGAAAATAAAAAGTCGTTAACTATTTTTACACAAGGAATGTAAGTAGAAAATTTAATTATTTTATTTGAAAATGCTTTAAGTCAGTTTTAAAACAGATACATTCAATAGAAATCCAACCATGAAGCTATGTATATACGGCCAAATAGAAAAAAAAAGAAAAAAAAATAGAACAACCCAAATAATTTTCTGATAATTTATATCAAAAATCAAAATCAGAAAATATTCTATTTTTTGTTGTTCTATATACAGATTAATGTTAATTTCTGCCAATCTGCGCCAATGAAACCGCCAACCAATAACGCAGGCGGTAAATATAACGATCTAGCATCCAGCAAAGCGACGGCAGTTCATAGCTAGCTTGAGCGGCAAGCCAAAAAACTTTACTGTTTTGTTTATATGTCATCTGTCATAGCTTTATTTTAAAGAATTTCACTCATTAATTATGATATTGTCTAATTTTTTTAAATTACGGTTAACGTAAGTAAGTTTAAATTATATTCGTTCTTCGTATGCGTAGTCAGATGTATGTTTTCATTCAGATTTGTTTTTGAACTTATTTAAGAACATTTTTAGTCGCCCATGAATGGAGAGCTTCATATGAAATGAAAACATTCAGTAAATAATAATTAAAGTTTTTATTTCCATTCTTGGGCGATTAAACATTTATTGACTTCTTAGATAGAAACAGCTCAACAAATCATTAAAATTTACTTACTGTGAAACTCATAATATGTGAGAAAATGGTGATTTTTTTTACCTCATACTTACAAATTAAACTGTTTTGATGAAAACATACATGTTGTACATCAATGAATGGTTTCATTTCTTAGCAAACTCATAATATTTAAGAAATATTTACATTATCTTAACTCTGGACAGAAATCGCATTGATTTTTATATTTTTAAAGACGTTTTCTTATTCATTGTAATTATTTTTTTGTTGGGGGTTTTTGGGCGATGTTTTTGACTTCATAGATAGCAACTGCTCCGCAAATCACTCATATTTACTTAATATTTCATTTTCTGATAAACTCATAAAATGTGAGAAAACTGTGGGTTTTTTTTTCCTCATACTTGCAAATTAAGTAGTTTTGATGAAAACATACATCTTACACTAAATTGTATTTATTTATTGTCATGTACAATTTTTCTTCCTGTTACTGTTTTTGACTACATTTTTAGTTCCCGAGAAAGGTGAACTCCCAACATGCGATAAATTGTATAACTGTACATTTTATAGTAAAGTGTAAGATGTATGCTTTCATTAAGATTTGTTACTGAACTCAATTTGTTTCATTTAAGAACATTTTTAGCCGCCAAAGTATCGAATGTTTTTCTTGAATTTTATATAACAAAAAACGGCCAGAAATAACATGGGTTTTTATATTTTGAATATCTGAGTTCACCTTTCTTGGGGACTAAAAATGTAGTCAAAAACATTAACAGTGAAAAAGATTGTAAATGACAATAAATACTCATAATTTTCATTTCATTGAATTAGGCCTAAGATTTGAACTGATATGCTGGGCACTTTTAAAACATTCAGTAAAGAGCAAGATAATGTAAATATTTCTTAAATATTCTGCGTTTGCTAAGAAATGAAAATATTCAGTGAAGTGTAATATATGTTTTCATCAAAACAATTTCATTTGTAAGTATAAGGTAAAAAAAAACAGTTTTCTCGCATATTAATGAGTTTATCAGAAAGTAAAACATTAAGTAAATATCGGTGATTTGCGGAGCTTTTGCTATCTACGAAGTCATAAACATCGCCCAAAAATCCCCAACAAAAAAAATAATTACAAAGAATAAGAAACCGTCTTAAAAATATAAAAAACAATGTGATTTCTGGCCAGAGTTAAGATAATGTAAATATTTCTTAAGTATTATGAGTTTGCTAAGAAATGAAAACATTCAGTGATTTTCAAGATCTATCTTTTCATCAAACCATTTTAATTTGTAAGTGTGAGGTAAAAAAAAATCACCTTTTTTTCACATATTATGAGTTTCACTTTAAGTAAATATTAATGATTTGCGAAGCTGTTTCTATTATGAAATCAATAAATGTTTAATCACCTAAGAATGGAAATAAAGACTTTAATTATTATTTACTGAATGTTTTCATTTCATATGAAACTCTCCATTCTTGGGCGACTAAAAATGTTTTAAATGAGTTAAATAACAAATCTGAATGAAAACATACATTTGACTACACATACAAAGAACGAATATAATTGAAACTAACTTACGTGAACCTTACTTGAAAAAAATACAAATTAAGAGTGAAATTCTTTAAAATAAAGTTCATGACAGATGACACATCACATAATCAAAACAGCTTGGCTTACCGCTGAAACTAGCTATGATCGTCAATCCTAAAGAATCCAAATCTGTTTGTGGACAGTAGTAGCCCTCAGCCGATTGGCTGAATGCTGACGCATGCGTATTGGACACGATTTTATGTGAGTTGACAAAAAATCCTTTGCTTTTAAATATATAGATAATTTATTAGACTTTTAAATATTTCTACAAGACTATATATGATTGGGAATGCACATCACAAAATAAATAAAGTTTAAATATTATAATAAGTTTTGGAACTGTCAATGGTTGTATCATACTGAAAGTATTGGTTCTTCGTCCGATCACTGAAGTCAAGCAACATCGAGTGGGGTTAATACTTGGGAGGGTTACCACCTGGATTCTATATAAATTCTATACATATTTTTATAGAAGCTCTATATTTTTTCTATAGTTATTTTTATAGAAGCTCTATAGATATTTCTACTGAACTTCTACAGATATTGCTATAGCTTCACGTTAAACAAGCTTACAGAAAAACGGACCATAGGATTCTATAATGCATTTTCTGTAAATATTTTTTATAGAATTCTATAAGAAATTTTTGTAAGGGAAATAACAAATCAAACTTTTGTAGCCCAAATGCCCCTTTAGGAAAGCTGTGCGAACTACCAAATTATAGTAATTTATTTCACAATTATACGTCGGTAAATCATTAAGTAAGTCGCAAAAGATAATTAAATAATAACTTACAATGATATTCACTTCAAAAGTATTTTTATGTCTCAACATATTCTCCACCAATATTTATGCACTTAGTATATTCCCGTTTTATCAGTGCCCCAATACCAGCTGCAACATTCTTTGGGTTGCTGTCTCAGACACATTAGGACTTCAAGTTGAACACAGGAGACAATTCAAAAGTTTGGTTGGCAACTTCTTCAACATCCACCTTACAGCTTCGACTTAGCCCCAAACGAATATCATCTGTTTAGTCCACTAAAAAACCCTCTTGGATGCAAGATGGTGTTCACAGATGATGAAAAGGTTCAATTTGAAGTCCTAATATGGCTGAGACAGCAAACTAAAGAATGTTATGCAGCTAGTGTTGGGGCACTGATAAAACGGTGATATAAGTGCATAAATATTGGTGGAGATTATGTCGAGAAATAAAAATAGTTTTGAAGTGAATATCATTGTAAGTTATTATTTTATTATCTTTTGTGACTTACTTAATGACTTTCCCTCGTACATATACGAAACAAAAAATACATAGTGAAAAATTATAAATCTGAAACATAGATAAAACAATTTAACAGAGCAGCCACTGGCGACTATTTTTCTATTGTTTTGTCTACCACTATTTAAAAACGATTACAATCTACCTCGAAGTTCAGAACAATTCTACAAAAAAATGTTATTTATAAATAGTGATAAAAGAAATAAAAAAAATAGTCGCCAATGTGAGCCTTTGTTATTCATTTATGTTTCAGTGTAACACAATTTACCGCAAGTTCAGTAAAATCTGAAACAAATAGAGATTTTTATTGAATTACCAGAAATTTCTTATTTTTATACAGCCTCAGATTTCTCATTTATCAGCAAGTTAGCAGACTATAAGTAAAACTAAATTTGTTCGAAATTTTCTAAACTCTGTTCGTGATTACTTTGAAAACTATACAATATAAATCAAGTATCTATATTACAAAGCAAAAATGTATTCGTGAGTAACCCTTACGTCATATTGATGGCAACAGCAACTAACCAATAAATTTCAATTTAGTTGCAATTTTTGTAAATTCTAAACATAGCTCAATTTAAATTGTTATACCATCGAATAGATATAAAGGTGTTCCTTCAAATGAGTTTTTGTTTTGTTGTATCGGTATTTACTGATGGTTGACGGTATTACTTATGGTTTTTAAAATAATTTTCAAGCATTAGCATTATTTTTTTATCTATTGCTATCGCATGCTGCCTGATTACGAAAGATTAATTCGTTTGCACTTAAAAAAATATAAATAGTCCAGTCTTTGTTTTTGCATAGTAAACCTTCACCAATAAATAAATAAAGAATAACATACAAATAAAACACAAATTTAACAGACATGAAATCGAACTATGCGCTGAAATCACTGAAATTTTCAGAATAAAAAAGACAACTGAGAGTAGCGAAATCTTTGGTTATTTCTTCCGTTATTACCTCCTGAGTTGCGGCTAATAGGAAAGTAATAAATTTGAAAATTTATTTGAATAGAATCAGTCATTCTAGAAAGGGCACTAATCCTATTTGTTTATTATAGGACAAGTTCCCTTTCTAGAATGACTAATTAAATTGCAGTAAATCACTTTACTAACTGTATTTTAATAAACTAAATCTCTCTAACGATGAGATAAGGTCAATATTAATATAGTAAAATTCTGGTAGTAAAGTGATTGCGAACCTCCTGACGAGCTGCCATTGCATAATTTATATTACTCATATAAAAATGCTTTTACTGGGAAATCTAACATATATATTAAATATAAAAAATCTATTAGAGTTTTTAATAGAAAAAATGGTTTTTACCTATGTTCTATAACCCGGAATGTCCAGTATAGATCCCTTAGTTTTTATAAGAAAAACGATAAATTATTTCTCAAACGTATCTCACATATAAGGAAACCAAAAAATCTCAAATAATTAATTTTTGAGATATAAAGACTTTCCCAAAAACACTTATCTAGCGCATACCAAGTTTATTCGATATTAAATCGAAATATTGATTTCGAGCTGCGAATTTATTTTCCATCATCCTGAAACTTTTAATTTCCTTATTACTCGTCTGTGTTTAATTTATCCCCCCCCCCCTGCACTTCCACAGACATTCGTTAATGAGCAGTTCAGACATAATTGAACTCGTCATGATTCCTGACCGTAATTACCACCTGGAAAGAATAATCATAATTACTATTGCTCTTTCGAATCTTACGAAAGTCATCTACATGCTGGATTTATTAGTTTGTCGTCTATTTTTAAAACGTATGGTACATTTATATGCATCATATGCAGTAATATATTACTTTTCGAATGCTTTTGATAGTAAGCAAATGTCAGAAAACGCTTTGAATTAATATGACCTTTATTGTTTATTCAGAAAGTAAAATAAAATGATAATTTTAATAGTATGTCAACCATTCTGAAAACATTTGGATAAAATATATTGTAACATAGATTACGGATTTATAGACTCTTACGAATTTTTGGTAATACTAATTTTCAAAAGTAAAATTTGCTTCATTTAATCATGGAAAATGTAAAATTAAGTAAGGCAACTTTTATTGCTAACATATAATGGTAACAAAAATTCGTAATAGACTTCATCTATTTTGTTAGAATTTTTATCAAATGTCCAGTAAAAAGCGTAAACTTAGAGCAATTCTTATTGAACCACGTGTTTTTAATTTCAAAATTACTGATGATTTCGCATTCGAGAGTTAGTTAATCATAAAAAATGGAAAAATGGATCTCTTAGAGAATGTTTATGTTTACTTTGATATTTGCATTCTTTCAGTTAAATACAGAATATATCGAGTTTATTTTTTTTTAATACGATTAATTATTTGAGAAAAGTTTGTCACATATGAGGAAATGAAAAGAACTTGAAGTAATTAATTTTGAAAACATTGCTATACAAATATTTACCCAAGAATGCAGTTCCTTCCATATCAACTTTATTAGATATTAAATGAAAATATTGACTTCTAACTACTAATTTATTTCACCATAATACAGATACTTTTAATTTCTCTATATATAGTCTCCGTTTAATTCAAATACACCCTCCCTCCACAGACTTCCGCTAATGAGCAGTTCAGACGTAATTGAACTCGTTATGATTCCTGACAGTAATTACTACCTGGAAAGAATAATCGTAATTACTATTGCGCTTTTGATTGTTATGAAAGTCATCTACATGATAGTTTGTCATTCATTTAAAAGCATATATTTATCGCAACAATATATTTTCGAATGCAAACAATAAGTGTTGTTGGGATGGAAAATACTTTCAATTAAGCTGCATAGGATTATTTGTTCACAATGTTAATGATTTTGCTAGTATGTCACTCATTTTAAAAAATTTTATACATCAGATAGGGTAAGAAGTATTTTTTATGTATGTCTAACGAGGGGTGATAAGGAAGTGGTAATTACAAAACACTTGATTTAGTCTGTTTTTTACTCATTATTCGAAACCAATTAAGAAGATATTTCATGAATTAACTTTTGTCATTTTCAATTATCAATTTGAAAAATATTTATTATAAAAATATTTATTACTCTACCTCATGCGTATAAAAGTATCCACGTGCACTTTAAGTGGTTCCAAAATCTACTAAAACCACAGGCATACGTGATTTTCAAAACAAAGAATGGTATGAAATGCATTCATATAGCTACCGAATGCGAAGATATTTTGGCATCAGTACAGCGCCTAGAATACATAGTGTGGAAAACGGCTACAAAATAGTACTAAAAAATTGAATCCGATAAATGTAGAATGATGCTGAAAAGATGACGGGTCGATCGCAACGACATCGTCTAGCAGTGGCGTAGACAGGGTGGAGGTCCAGATGGTTTGGATACCACTAATTTTATAATAATATTTTGGCCTATCTAATCGAAGAATTTTCTGCGATATTGAAGGCGAAGAAAACTTTAAAACATTACTGGTTTCCAGAGCGTTTGAACCCCCCCCCCCCTCTCAGGCTACGCCACTGTTTGCTAGCCCTTTCCAACGCAAACATTGTATAAGAATCGAACTGAGAAAACGTTTCAGCTGGTGGTAAATATTTTAAATAATTAAATTATATCCTATTTCCTTTGACTGGGATAGTGATTTTCATAAGCTTTGAAAATATGAATGATATTGATCATGGCCAAAAAACGTAATACGCATTCTTTTGTTCCCGGTTGCAAAACTCGATACACGACAGCAACTTGAAACTATCCCTATTTAGCATACAAAAGGATGAATTTCTGCCAGTAGAGTGGAAAAGATTAATTCCCTGATATGATAAAAAACTAAATTCAAAATCAGTTACATCTGAAATATACACTTACAAGAAGATTTTATTAACAGAAATTATGTTCATGTTGTCAATAGTGAAACTTACTTTTGTTAGAGGTAAATCTATTTTTAAAGCAGATATCGCTGCGATCGCCCTATTATTGTACCGCATCGTTCCACGTTTATCGGTTACAACTTTTTAGCACTTCTTAAAGCATTACCAGTTTCGTTTTTTTTAAATTCCGAAATTTCGCATTCACATCAGAAATTCCCTATAAAGTTATTTTTGTTACTTAATGGCAGATATTTCGTGACTTTTTAAAGTAAAAATTCTTGTTTCAGAATTTCCGGTTTCAATTCGAAAATTTTGAATTAAAAAACGGTAAAACCGTTTTCCACACTATGTATTCTAAGCTCTGTAGCGTTAGTAATTCCGAAATAAAAATCTTCTCATTATTTGTTCGAAGAATTCAGCAAAAAATTAAGCGAAGGTTTTTTTTAGAAAATAGTGGTGCTAAAAATATCGTAATACTTGAAATTTAGCGGGCGCTGCTTTGAGACTTTTAGCTGTAATGACTTGTGTCGAATGAACTTTATTTGCTTATCTTAGAATACAAACAAATCTCCACACAAATTTCTTTCTTTATATATATATATATATATATATATATATATATATATATATCTTCTTATTCATTTGTACATACACTACACAATGTGATAAATCTTGTTAAGGAGGATCCACAGGAAGATACGAATACAGACAAGAACTCCACACTAGGTGTGTGCAATTGAAAAGTCCCCTGGTGTTGAATTAAGACAAGGAGTACAGACAGGAACTCTACACTTGTTGTGTGCAACTTGTGTTGAACCAAGGCCATCTTGATATATCAGGCCTTGAATGCATTTTCGCCGCTAGGGGAATGGGGGGAAGGTCTAAATTTATATCTATCATGCTACAATATGAAGTGTATATGTAAAATAATACACCCGTATTTTTCCTAATTTACTGTCGTTAATTTCAGAAATAAAAGTAATTTTGTTTTTCAGTACTTAAACTTTTTGTTCTTATAATATGAAAATACCGATAAATATAAATTTAATTACATTTATCAACGGATAGCAAGTTAACTTGCAAAAAATTGTTCACAGTAGATAAATGCAAATTTCAAAAAGGGAATATTAATATTTTATTGTATAATATTTTTAAAGCAACTAGCTTCAACGTTCAAATACATTAAAATATCAATAATACCGTTAAAAATATCTAATAATTAGAATTATGCATTTTCAATTGTAAGCTACACTCTTAAAACTGTGCCTCTGATTTAAGAGGTACATTCTGAATTTTTGTGCCTCTGAATATTAAGAGGCACAGCGTAACTGCATTTGAAATTAAGAGGCACAGTGTGCCGCTGAATTTATATCTTCAAGTGCCTCTTATTTAAAAATACATTCTGTGCCTCTTATAATGTAATTTAATTATATTTTATATTATATTTATATCTTTACAGTATATTCTGTCTACTGTAGAAAGATTTTCCAGCATGGCATGTATAAAGATATAGATTAAATTTTGTCTAAGGCAGAATACTATCTATAATAGAAAATTTTCTCACTCCCAATTTATTGAAATAAATTTGAAAAATATATTAAAATGTGTGTCCATGTGGCCTAAGTCAGTTCTGTGGTTCAATAAAGAACCTTGTCAACATATCAATTTATTTTATACATAACAAAATACATAAAAAGGCATAAAAGCTTTATTAAAAACAAATAAGACACACATTAAAAATAATCAGTGTAAAATAATCATAATATTGATCTTGTGATAACGACAACAATTAATTTCAAAAAGTAACTCTTGTCATAAATATTTCATTACAGGTATCCTAAATGTTAAATTTATTTGAAAATAACTAAATTTTTTTCATTAGTATATATTTTGCTTATGTTGAATTCTGATTCAAAATAAAATACGATTATAAAAATAATATCTATTACTTTTTGTAGGATGTCCATTACTGAAATTTTGGGCGTTTTGATTTATTTTTGTCATTGCAGTTAAATTTCGATTACAGTGGGAAATGTAGCTGAGATTAGTTAAATATCGTTGACAGATTAATATTGTGACGGCCATCTTAGATGTCAGGCCGTGCGGTAGAGCAGAGACAAATAACAAGTCTATTTTTAAAACTAAAAACGGTTTATTAAAACAAAACGGTAGGGAAGTTGAGCGAGCTCCACTTGATTTTCCTCAAAATTAATCAAACGGAAGGCTCTTGCTAACGACTCGTAGCTGTATAGAAATTAAAACTACATGATAATTAAACTTAAACTATCCAGAAGCAAATTCACGATCCAATAATTTTATATTTCAAATTAAATAAGCACTGATGCAGGCTCAAATCAGCTTTACAACAGCACAGAACTTCACTATAGAAATGCTAAGGCCAATTATTAATTTCGAGACTCGATGCGAGGTCTCAAGGCTAAATCTAAAGCTATCTAAGTCTCAATATTAAATCTCCCAAGCTAAGTCTGCTCTAGCTCCCCTGAGCTCTGTTCTGAAATGAAAATTCGCTGCTTATATACTTCACAGTATCGATCGACCAGCTCCAGAAAATTTGCATAACTGAAAGAAAACGGCGACTCACAATTTCCGAGATTCAGACATCCCTCGAAAGTTAGAGAAAGAGATCATTGCTAAATCTTTTACGCACATGGCCGGTTATTGGACAAAAAATTACGATCTCATTCAAACATCGCCTACTCACGTGACGAGAGTAGTCGATCCCTTACAACCCCTCCCGGATATTGTGAAAGAAAAAGCGGTGGTTGAATGCAGACCAGCGTCTTTTTCTATAAAAAATTTCGAGTAAAAAAATAAGCACAACATGTGACGGGTAAATTAAATTTTGAAATCGAAATGTAAAACTTTGTACTTTTAACCCATCACACAAAAAACTGGTCAAATCGATAAAAAAAACTTTCAGCATATTCTCCTTTAAATACGAAGTATCCTCAAAATTATCTCACAAAAATTTCCTCAAAAAATTCAAAGATTACCAAAATCAATACGCAGTTTAACCTCCAACAATTCCACAAAGTGCCGAAAAAGGTGCAAACTCAAATTGCCTATCAACTAAAGTACCTTTCTTAAACTTACAATTCTCAATCATGCCAAAAACTAACATCCCAAAATTCAGTGTAGATACTCGCTCGGTTACAGGGGACACATACTAACAGCTATAAACAGCTGTCAAAGTAAAAAAATTTCTATAAAATATAAAATTGAAATATACATTACAAAATCTTCAAGACATAACTCATCTTATTGGTAACTAAAATTAAAAAAAACATATAAATAGATTATCTGAATTAAGATGGTTTTACCTCCTGGAACAAACTTTATTAGCTACATATATTTTACAGTACATAAACTTTACAGCATAACTGTGAAATACAAGTAATACCGTCAAAACTTCATAAATTACGAAAGCCCAACACGAAAAACTAAACCGAAAACGAACACGAACAACGACCGAAGGAAGAAAGTTAAACATATTAACAATATTAGTAAAGTATCAGATAGAACACGCGTGTCAAGGGCAACGCTTGACCGCCAAACACGTACACGCCTAGCCGCGGCGCGTGTAAAAACCCATAAACTATCAATGCATACCTAACTTGCAACACGTAAAACAATACAATAATATACGCATAATATATACATAAAATATTAATATATCAACCATACAACAATTATACAAACAATAGTTTAACCATCTCTTGAACATGAAAGCAGTGAAACTCAAAAGACGTTCTCTGACATCATAACTTAAATTTTGGCAAAAAATTTTGAACAGAAGTTAAATGCACAACTTGTGAAGCCGAGATACAAAATCAAACATTGATCGAAAGGTAACTAACAGTTCAGCTGCTTTGTCCAGTCCATAGAACTTGTTGACATTTATATAGGCACTTTAAATAAGAATAAAAAATGGAACGTCGTCACCTGATTTCATAATGAAGAACTTGAAGCTTGCAGGCTCATGGAAGAACTCTGGCGGCGTCCCCAAAATCCTAGGACGAAACTCCGTTCTGATTCAGACTGGTAAGGAGAGGCCACTGTCGCTTGTCGTTCCTGCAGCCGGGTGTTGTAACCATGGCGACGTCCTTTGGGAGGAGTTCGTGTAGTGTCCACTCGACGATTGCTAGTAGGTTCCACTCGACGATTGCTAGTAGGTTCCACTCGACGATTGCTAGTAGGTTCAACTCGACTACTGCTAGGCGGGCTTACTGATTTGTCCATTTGATGATTGCTAGGCGGGACTCGATGATGGCTAGGATCGAAGACTGTCGGATCAAAAGGCTGTCTTTTCCGGGAGGCTCCCGATAGTGAAGTGGAATGCAAAGTTCTCTTTCTGCCAATTCTCCAATGTCGTTTAGTTGTTGGGGGAAGATCGTCCGTGCTGCGTTTTTGTGCGTTACTTCGGAACTGTCGCTGTGATGACTTCTGAGATGGTTGACTATCGGTAGATTCGTCGAGATCTGTTGATGGATTGCCGTTCCGTCCTCTCTTGGCAGGAATGTCTGTCGATGACTTTAACAACCGTCTCTTGTGTTGTGGTCGATGTGAGAAGGGTTCTGTATGAACTTCTTGTCTGGAGGCTTAGAACTACTTGTCGAGATCGAATGCGGGTGCTGTCTTTTGCCGTATTTATGAACCACTTTAGGTAATGTCTGTTCAGCTGGCTGGTTAACCCTGTCTCGGTTAACTTGGGGAAATTTACGCTTCACCTCCGTGCGTATATTATCACTATTATTATTAGAAGAATTATTTGCATGAGAAGATTGACTGACGTCAGGAGAATGAGAGGTCTTTGACTGAGGCATAGAGGATTCACCGTCTGACGTTTGAGAACCATTTGAGCTAGTGTCCCTAAACTTATAAACTCTGACCTGATCCAAGTTTACCGTGGTATGACAACCGTCAACATCAATAATTAAATTGTTACCTTTAACTTCCAACACTTTATACGATCCCTCAAACTTAGGTCCAAACTTAGCAACTCGTTTTTGCCGACTAGAACTTAACCAATGCTTTTCCAACAAAACAAAATCACCAACTCTAATCTCCAACTCCCTCCGACGCATATTATAATACAGCGCTTGTTTTTTCTGCGCCTCTCCCATTTTTATTTGTGCTTCCTTAACCAACTTATCAATATCCTGAATCATATATTCGTGTTCATTACCTGAGATTCTAATTAACTGTTGAAAAGGAGTTATAATCCTTCGACCCAAAAACAATTCTGCAGGGGTTTTACCAGTGGACTCGTGAACTGCCGTACGCAAAGCATAGGCAAAATACTGCAAGAATTGATCCCAGTTTGAATGATGAGTGCCAATAAAAGAAGAAATCATTTGAATGAGAGTTCTATTGACCCTCTCAGCCATATTGGACTGTGGCCGGTATGGAACTGTAAAAGAATGAGATATCTTCATCTGTGCGCACAATTCCTGAAAAATTTCGGATATAAAACAGGGACCGTGATCACTAATTACTTGGGATGGTGCACCATATTTCGAAATAAAACCATTAAATAAAGCATTCGCTACAATTTTGCCTGAAGCTTTTCTGAGAGGGATGAACTCAACCCATTTACTAAAATAATCTACAATTACTAATACAAATCTAAATCTATTGCCAGTTAAGGGATAAGGACCAATTAAATCAACTCCGATACATTCTAGGCGAAAAGACTTTTTAATTGAAATTAATTTGCCAGCTGGTCTTATATTCTTATAATTATATTTTTGGCATGTGTCGCAGCTGGAGACATAAGCGCGCACTGCTTCCCGTATTTTAGGGAAGTAGCAGGAGTCACATAATCTAGCGTACGTTTTCCGTACACCTAGGTGACATGCTAATGGATTGTCGTGAAATTCGTGCAAGATGGCCTTACGAAGAGAAGCTGGAATGTAAACTCTTAGCTCACCACGAGAATTGACAGTTTTTGAATAAAATAAAAGGCCATCGATAATTTTGAAATTCTGGGACCAGTTTTGGAACATGTGCGCGTCCGCGCTTTGTACCATTTCAGCATCTGTTAAATATCTATACAGCTGACCAAATTCCTCATCCTTTTTCTGTTCATCTATGAGTTGCTATCTCGATTTTAAAACCAATGACGACAAAACACAAACCTTAACCTTCTCAACCATTTCAACACCTTCCTGAGGGTTTCTCGATAAAGCATCTGCTACTGCGTTTTCCTTTCCTGCCCTATACTCAATTACAATGTTAAACTCTGCTAACTTTAAACACCATCGAACCATTCTAAAAGATAAACCTTTTCCGTGCGTTAACTTTGTTAAAGCAGAGTGATCCGTAACCACTTTGACCGGGATTGAACAGAAGAAACATCTAAATTTGTTTAACACCCAAATTACCGCAAGACATTCGCGTTCCGTAATTGAATAATTACGCTCCACTGCATTTAAAATTCTGGACGCAAACACTATGGGGCGACCTTTCTGAGCTAACATCGCACGAATTCCAACTGCACTAGCGTCACAGTATAACTCAAATTGTGAAGCGTAATCGGGATGAGCCAAAACCGGTGAAGAAATTAAAGAATTTTTTAAATGTTCGAAAGCATTTTGAGCCGCTTTCGACCAAACAAATTTAACTCTCTTTCGCTTTAAAGCATATAATGGTTCACATATCTCTGAAAAATGTGGTATATTTTTTTTATACCAAGCCACCATACCCAAAAATGTCGCTACTTGTTTTGAATTCTTTGGAGGCGCCATTCCCGCAATAGCATCTGTTTTTTGTTTGTCAGTTTGTATGCCCTCTTGTGTGATCCGAACGCCAAGATATTTTAACTCTTTTCGAATAAATTTACACTTTTCTAATTTGACAGTGAGAACCGCATTTCTGAGTAATGTGAAGACTTTACGTAATAAATTTATATGTTCTTCGAATGTTTCAGACATGATGATAATATCATCCAGGCATACCAGAACTCCGAAACCAAGAAGGGGTTTCAGAATGGTATCCATCGCCTTCTGGAACGTGGCTGGAGCCTCCGATAATCCAAAACTCATGCGTTTAAACGCAAAACACCCATTATTCGTTATAAATGCTGTTTTAGGTATGTCTTCCGGTTTCAGGCCTATTTGAAAATACCCGGAAGTTAAATCGAGTGTAGACATAAATTTAGTGCTTTGGATATTGGCTAAAATGTCATCTATTACAGGAATTGGATACTGTGGATATTGGGTTATTGAATTTAGTTTTCGATAATCTATAGCGAATCTCCACGCCTCAGGATCCTCAATGCTTTTTCCATCGTTTTTCCGACATAATACTACTGGTGATGCGTATGGAGACTCAATGGGCATGATAATGTCATCGCGGAGCATTTTTTGAATGTGATAATTAATAATTTTCTGTTTAACTTTATCCTAACGGTATGGTTTGCTTGCTACTGGCGCATATGAACTGGTATTAATCTCATGACAGGAGACGTGTGTTAGCCCCGGTTTGTCTGAAAATACTTCCCTGAAATCATCTAAAAATTTATTAAATTTGCTTATCTCCCCCTTTGTTAAACCAGATTCAGTTAAATCAATTGAAAGTGATGAGGACTCGTTTGTACAAGTTTTCTCATCATTATTTACTTCTAATGTCCGTGTAAAGAAATCCAGGCTCATCCCTCTATATTTCATGAAATCAACTCCAACAATACAATGTGCTTTTAATCCATCTAATACTAGAAATTGCCACCTCGCTTTAACTGACTGTATTTCTACATCCAAATCCACCAGACCTTTTATACTGCATTGTATCCATTGAGCCGACTGAACCACTAAATTAACATGTCGCAACCTTTTATACGAAAAATATTTCTTATACACCTCAAACGATATAAAACTCTTGTCCGCACCCGTATCCAGAACACTCTTTACCACTATACCACTCAAAACTATTAGCAACTCAGGTAATTCCACTGGGTTAACTACTACCGTATTTAAATTTATCACAGAAGGCTTTGAAGAGTTAACCTGTGACTGCTGACCTTCCGTGCAACAGCCACCTACCAGTTTAACCCCTGCTGACGATTTTTAATACCACAAGACTTTCCCTCTGTCCGCTTAACGACATTTTCCCCAACCACTAACTGTCTAACCCTGGACGAGCTAGTCTGCCTTGGGTTAACCTCGTTCCTTCTATCCAAACCATTTCTATTGAGACTGCTCACCCCCTCATTTCTTCTGAAACCATAATTATAAGTTTGATCATAATTCCTTAGTCCACCATTAATTCTTTGAAAATTCTGCCTATTCCTTAGCTTGACCACGAACATTTTCCGACCTTTCGTTACGACCATTATACTCGTTACCATAATTTCTCGATCTATTGCTAGATCTATCCCCCTCATTGAATTCACGTGTGGTTCTCAGTCTATGGTGATCCGCCTCATGTCGCGCCTCATATTTAACAATAATTGATAAAGTTCAGCCGCATTTGCTGGGGCACGTAGTTCTATATAATCCTGGATTGCCACCGAAAAGAGAGGAAGAATAATGTCTACCAGCTCCTTATGAGTAAGATCCAGAGCTAACTTGTTTTTTATTTCTAGCTTTCGTAGGAAGAATCCGGATGCTTTTTCATAAATAGACTGTCGTTTGCAATAAAATTCACGCCTGAGTTCAGTTGCATTACGCTCATTAGGAAATGCTTTAGTTAACTCCGAGCAGGTTTGCTCAAATCTTTTAGCGTCATCAGTCACCAGAAAACGTCCTATGTTCCAAAGGAAGGCCCCCTTTAGAGAACATTTTAGTACTAAATACTTGTTTTTATCCGGGATATTGTTGAAAGAAATGTAATCCAGTAATTTGTTAAGAAATTCGGTGACATCAGTGTTTCCGGAGAAGTAAACTCGGGGAACGATCTCCCTCGGATGTGGGGCATTCATTGAAGGCACCGTCAGTAGGACTGACCAGGTTACCTAATCCACTAAGTCGGGCGCCATTTGTGACGGCCATCTTTGATGTCAGGCCGTGCGGTAGAGCAGAGACAAATAACAAGTCTATTTTTAAAACTAAAAACTCGTTTATTAAAACAAAACGGTAGGGAAGTTGAGCGAGCTCCACTTGATTTTCCTCAAAATTAATCAAACGGAAGGTTTTTGTTAACGACTCGTAGCTGTATAGAAATTAAAACTATATGATAATTAAACTTAAACTATTCAGAAGCAAATTCACGATCAATTAATTTTATATTTCAAATTAAATAAGCACTGATGGAGGCTCAAATCAGCTTTACAGCAGCATAGAACTTCACTATAGAAATGTTAAGGCCAATTATTAATCTCGAGACTCGATGCGAGGTCTCAAGGCTAAATCTAAAGCTATCTAAGTCTCAATATTAAATCTCCCAAGCTAAGTCTGCTCTAGCTCCCCTGAGCTCTGTTCTGAAATGAAAATTTGCTGCTTATATACTTCACAGTATCGATCGACCAGCTCTAGAAAATTTGCATAACTGAAAGAAAACGGCGACTCACAATTTCCGAGATTCAGACATCCCTCGAAAGTTAGAGAAAGAGAGCATTGCTAAATCTTTTACGCACATGGCCGGTTATTGGACAAAAAATTACGATCTCATTCAAACATCGCCTACTCACGTGACGAGAGTAGTCGATCCCTTACAATATCAGTGTTGAATTCAAACATTTTTCTCCGGAAGGGATATATATTTTTTTTTGGGGGGGAGGGGGGCAGTTGCACTTTTTGTCCATTAAAAAGAACAAAATCTCACACTTTTCGGGGTGGGAGATCATTATTCCGGAGAGGGAATGGCCCCCCTCGGGGCCACCGCCTGAATTCAACACTGATTAATATAATACAAAAGAAACTGGACTTTAATAGCTATAACTATTAATTAAATAATTAAATTTCTCAAGGGAATGATACATTCATCCGGTATATACATATGTTTGTAACATAAGCATTTCTTTTAGAGTGTCAATTTTTATACTACACATTCAAAGAAAATAATCAAGTACTAAACTAAATATACTTACTTATTGCAGGCTTTTCTATAACTTGATAATAATCCGCAGGTGATTGCAATAATGACACCATCCATTTTACGTAATGTTATATTTCCTAACATAGTTCATTGCATTTTACACAGGAACATTTTCCTCTGCGGCGACGCTTTAAATCGTAGGAAAACCTCCTATAATAGGCGATTAATATTGTTGCAATCCTGAACGACAATAATAACAAGAACCTCTTGAGTCAAAATAATAGTCTTGCGAAAAGGATATATATATATATATATATAGACTCGGTTTGTGTCGTTAGGTGCCGAAATTCGAATAATCTACAAGAGACCACGCCAGACGCCATTTCTTCTGATCAAGGGTTCATTCTTCTTCCACACCCCTATCCCTCATTGAAAGTAAATATCCCGCTCAATGCATCATGAGTGAAACATTTGTACGCATGCGCGCTTCCCCAATGTACCGCTGAATAAATGACCGACTTTTTTTCAAAGGCACACATTTAGCGCCGTGCCTCTGATAGATTTCGTTCTGTCATCCATGCCTCTGATAGGTTTTGAGACCTTCATTTGTGCCTTTCATTTCTTTGTGCTTTTGATATTTATCAGCTAATCAGATTAACTTTGTCTGTGTGCATCTCATATGCGCTGGTGCCTTATATATAAGAGGCACAGTTTTAAGGTGTATCTTCATCCTGACACATTTAAACTAAATACAAATAATTTAAATAAGGATTAGAATTCCTTTTAATAATTATTAATATGTTATTTAAATTTAAAAAGAAATTCCATTGATGTTTAAAAATATAATTGAATAGATGAAAATGTGTTTTATCTTATATTTTTATTACACAATCCAAACTAAACAAAAATCTTTGCTTTTTAATACATTTGAAATGAAGGATAATAATAATATTCTTTCTTTTTATAGATTTTTTTTATTTACATATATCCAGCAGAGCGGTCACTCTGCCAAGCCAAGCTTTAAAAAAAACGCCACACAAACAACGCCAAGAACTGGAATAAAGACCGCTAACGCTTACTTACAGAAAGCAACTTCGCAATGTTAAATCGACCAAACATGCCAGATTAAAATATCAGATATCAAATAAACCAAGCGTCCCAGAAAAAAACGAAAACTAGAAGAACGCTAAGGAAGAATTTTTTCAATTTAAGACCGAACTCATCTTCATAAGTGATTTATAAACAGAGATATAGCTTTTTTAAAAAAACGTCGAGTTACTTAAAATGATCACTTTTTTCTTCCTCAAACTTTTTTTTTCCAACAACCTACAGGCCTTAATATTGGGTAGAATAAAAAAAGGATTGCATTTTTGGACAAGTAATTACGTAATCTATGTGCTTTTATAAAATTCAGTGTAATAAAAAATTATTTTCTATCCTTAATTAGCAAAAAACTGCTAATTAATTTGGCGATTAAAAAATTATGCCAAAACAGAGATAAAACCCGCCAACTACCATGTAAGATCTGTATTATAATAGCACAAATCAGTGACAGGTTATAACCCCATCAAATTTTTCTTCTGCAAGTCAGCCATTTTCTTCTGAAGATATATTTTTTTTTAAATGAAACTTTATAATTATAAGAACACACATTTTATCAGACAATTAAATATGACTGCAAAGTGTGGCAGATGACTGTTTCCAACATGAATAAGTATGAGAAATTGCCGCTCAAGTATATCGGTCTGGGTAGCTCAGTCGCAGCGCGTCAGCACGGCATGCACAAGGTTCGAGTCCTGGCAGAGGTCAACTTTTCACTCATGTTTGTTTAATATATTTAATTGTCTGATAAAATGCGTGTTCTAATACTATTGTAAAATAAAGTAATCAGCCTTAGTGTTTATGCTTTAAAAAATATTTTAAATATATAATTTACATTTTTAGAAAGATCTTTAAAAATAAATTAGTTTTTGAGGGAAGATGTACCTTCTAAAATGTATACATTAAGACTTATCGGCATTTAAAATTTATTTCCAAACGTAAACAAATTTTTTGAAATGAATTAATTTGTGATTCATTTATTTCTAAAAAAAAAAAAAACACGGTAAAGGACAGGCATTTTGTTCGCAGGAATACCTTTCACGTCATTTTCCTACAAATTAATGAAATCCAGTTGTTAAATTATTTTTGTTTTAGAAGTGAAGTTTCCATTTAAATTTATTGTAACAGTACAATGTTTAATTGAATGAAATATTGTAAATCTAAGAAATTGCTAAGAAATTTCAAACATGCACAGGGCTACGCAATAAATAAATAAATAAATAAATAAATAAATAAACAAAAAATAAATAAATAGATAAATAAATAAATAAATAAACAAAAAATAAATAAATAGATAAATAAATAAATAAATAAACAAAAAATAAATAAATAGATAAATAAATAAATAAATAAAAATCAGCTTTCAGAAATTCTAAAAATTGTTCATATATCTTAATTACAAGATAAAGGAGGTTTTATTTCTACTATTATTCTATATATAATAGTAATTTCAGCAAATATATTAAATTCCAATGCGATCTGATTTAAACTTTAAGATAGTTTTATAACAAATGATAAAAAAAATATAAAAAAGAATGGCGCGTCACATTTCGGGGAGGGGATGGGAAGGGGCGTAAACAAAATTAGGAAATATAATAAGGCTATCTGTTTGAAATATTTTATAACACATAACATAAATTTTTAAAATAAAGTCGCGTAAAAAATTATAGGGAGGGGCGGGGCGTGTTTTGCCTACACAAGGGGGGGGGGGACACTTTTCTAAATTTTAACGATATCCGTCATGTCACATATCGTTACAAAGGGCTGTGACCACTTATTCATGCTATGCATCACAGGTGTCACCCCCACATTTTGCCACCCCCCCCCCCCCCGACACTACTCATGTGATATATCGTTGGAAAGGTCTGTGAACGCTTAATCATATTATGCAGGTGGGGGGGGTATTTTCTAAATTTTGCAAATACCCCTCATGTGATACATCGTTGGAAAGGTCTGTGATCGCTTAATTCTATTATGCATCTACGGTGTTCATCCCTCCACTTTGCTCCCCAAACGCGATTAGCTTTCACCACCAGGGGGCGCTTTCATATCTCTGTTTCTATGGGTCGGATCACGACGGGGTATGGCTCATTCGACTCGAAATCGATAGAGCTTTTCTGATTTTAGTTCGTTTTTCACCACCAGGGGGCACTTTTCTATCTCTGGTTCTATGGGCTGGATCACGACGGGGTATAGCTCATTCGACTCGACATCTATAGCTTTAACGATTTCAGTGCCCGAGGTTCATATAGAACAGATTGCGCTACCTGATGGTGGAAGATGGAACTTGAGCGTGCGCAGCACGACTGCTATATGGTGCCGAAGGAAGTGGGGACTCGTGTCGGAGGTTCGTTTGGTTAGAGATTTATACTATTCGATGTGCAAATTAAGGGATTATCCGGTGCCGAAGGCAGCGATGAACCTGGTCGGAGGTTTGTTTGGTTCGAGGTTTATCTTATTCGAGGTTTTACAAGATTCGAGGCCCCGATGTAAATTAGGGGCCCGCTAGCGGGCGAAGCCAGCTAGTGCTAATAATAAAAGAGCGTGATATCACGTTTGATATCAAATGCAGCACTGACACGCTATGTACGTATTCCATTTTTATTCATTTCATGGATTTTTTCCATTAAAGAAGTTATCATATATATAAGTCGAGTGCCTACGTATATGTTAATAGAAATCGTTATCTCCTGTACTAAATACATCCTAACGAGTTTCTGAAAATGCAATTTTTTTCAAATTATGCATGATGGGCTTGGCGGCCATCTTTCCATATTTCTAAGCATCCAAATTTCTAAAGTAAAAGCGTAATATGTTTGCACTGTAATATGTTTATAACAATTTCGAACTTCAGATTTTAACTACGGACAGATAAATTAGATATGACTGATATTTTGAGAAATTGATTTTTACTAGTTTGAAATTATTAATTACTCTAAAAAATAAATCATAAGATGAATGTTTAAGATAAGTCAGCATTATCTTAAGACACAATTTTCAGAGCATACATGTCTATAAATCAAACGCTTAAAACATTTGCTTAAATAACATTTTTGAACTTCGGATTTTAACTGCGGATTTGAGTGCTTAGAATTTTTTAAATAATATGCAAAGATGGGCGCCAAGCCCATCATACATAATTTGAAAAAAATTGCATTTTCAGAAACTCGTTAGGATGTATTTAATACAGGAGAAAACGATTTCTATTAACATATACGTAGGCAGTTGACTTATATATATGTAACTTATTTAATGGAAAAAAGTTAAATAAGAATTATAATAGCTTGGAAATTTGACATCACACCATTTTTTAGCCACAACTTTTTTTTTTTTTTTTTTTTTTTTTTTTTTTTTTTGTAGATTTAATGTGCATCAAAAGGAATCACAAATAACAAGTTATGGAGTTTAATCAATTACGTAAAATAATTTTTGAGTTTTTTTTTCTCTCAGTTCAGAGAGTAAATAGTTTGTATAATGCTTACTACTGCTTTTTATCATTATCAGTAAGCTATTTTAATAAAAATAAATGTAACATAAATTCTTAAAAATCATCTAAATGAATGAAAACATTGTGTATACTAGATGTTATGTTTATTGTATAAAAACAGCTCTAACAAAAACTTTTGTAAATCTTTGCTTTGCAATAGATGAAATACAGTATTCTTTCCTTCCAAGAAAAAAATATATAAATTTACAAACATATATAATATGCATCAAAATACATCAGTATCACAAATAATATAGTATGGATACAATCAATAACAATCAATAACATACAATTATATCTTATGTTCTTTTTCTCAGTTCCTAGAGTAAATAATTTATATGACTAAAATACAATTGCTCTTTTTTAATCATTTTGAATAATTTATGTAAGCAAAATAAAATTTCACATGAATTATAAAAAATGCCCTAAATGACTGAAAATGTATGTTTTATTCTAGATGCATGGTCGGTCAAAAGGAATCATACACTTGTTTTGGTGAATAACTTTATTTTTACTCGGTTTATATTTGAAATTTTAATGTCAAAATGAAACGTAGAATATGCATAACATTATAAAAAGGGTTCAATATGTTCACTTCTCATTTCAACAACCATTTCAAGCCTTCTTTTGATACCTCTAATAACCCCAAGAAAAGTGGCTTGCGGAATGTTTTCTAGCACCTGTTGTTTGCTTGTTCTAATTCATCGATATTTGATGGTACATTGTGATAACATTTATCCTTCAGATATCCCCCAGAAGAAATAATCCCATGGATTAAGTTCAGGGGAATACGGTGGTCACTGAACATCACGTCCATGTCGGCTTTCGAAACTCAGACCGATAACTCTGTCATGAAAGTGTTCTTCAATGATGTCGTGGCTTTTGTGAGAACGGTGAGGATCTGCTCCATCTTGCATAAACAATGGATCACCTTTTCGGTCATGGAAGTAATTAAAGGTATACCATGTTCCTGAAGCATCGAACAGTACCTTACTGAATTAACTGTGTCAGTATGCTGCTAATGCTCCAGTTCAGCTATCCAGGCTATCCAGGCAGTCGTTTTTTGCGGATGTAGGGGGTTTTCAAGAAACTCATGAGGGTGTTCTCTACCCCAGTACCGGTAATTTTGCTTTTTAATATGCCCGTTAAGATGAAAGTGAGCCTCATCACTAAACCAAAGTTTTAGAAGCAAGATTTTGTTACCTGGCAATAGCCGAAGAACCTTTTCAGCGAAAACCAACCTCTTTTCCTTGGCATCTGCGGTCAAATTGTGCACAATTTCAATTTTGTATGGATAAAGATGCAGTTCACCTCTTGAGATGCGGCAAACACTTGCTACAGAAATGTCGAACTCTTGAGAAAGTCTCGAACTTGACAGAAATGAATTTTCATTAAGACGCTCATCCACTTGCTGGATATTTTCAGAAGTCCTCGCAGATCGTGGTCTTCCGGTTAAATCTGTCTTATGATCGGCGACATTTCCTGTCTGATTAAATTAGACAATTAAATTGTTTTTCGTGTGCCTTGTTGGTGCACTGTGTCTTCCATAAGTATTTTCATAAAGAGAACACAATGAAGAAGGTGAACCACCACAAAAATCGCATTTCATTACGTTAAAAATTTGTTGCTCGAGCGTTAAAGCTTGGTTAGGTGTTTTTGAACAATTTCGGCCCGATTGAATGAAATTTCAAAATTGAATAAGAATTTAATCCTATAAACTATCACATTTTCTAATAGCATAAAATACCAGCTTTAATTTTACATCAAAATAACAAAAAATTAAACCTAAGGTACACAATTTAGGGTGGTTTAATTGAAAAAACTCCTATTTTTGACTTTAAGTTTAAAAAAAAAACTGAAATGAAACAATTCTTTTTGCTCAAACTTTTATATTCTTTACGTATGCATACTTTAAATTTCCGTTAAAGTGGACACTGCCTCTTACACCCCTCTTGATTCTGTATATGCGCGCAAAAACCGCGTATGATTCCTTTTGAGGGACTCTGTAGATTTATAATACAGCTTTAACAAAAAAAATTTTGAAACTTAGCTTTACAATGAAATAAAATATTCTTCCATTGAAAGTAACAAATTATAAATTTACGTACAGGTTTTATACGAAACAAAAGATAACACAAATCATATATAATCGAGGTTAATTAATTTACAAAAGTTAGGCCTTTAGTTTTTTAAGTTTTCGTTGACCTTTCTTACAATAAATATTACCGTTACATTATTTTACATAGTTGCTTAAACAAACATTAGACAATTTTTTCACTAAGGTAAAGCTAGGAGAGTCTGCGCAAAATTCAAAAGAATAACAATAAAAAATCTAAATATTAATTTTTTGCTAAACTATCCATGAATAATTTTTACTACATTTGTTTTTTATGCATTTCCATTGCTATTTTATTGTTATGTTGTAATTTAATAGAACAGTTGTAATAAAACCAAGAAAGTTATTTTGCGCAATCTGTCCTTACAGGGTTGGTGTGATTGCGTATATGGGTAGGAGAGATTGTTACTAATAATAAATACAATTAAATTGTTAACAATAATAATTACACTTAAATGATATTGTTGTAAGGTTTTTTTGAACAAATATTATTGTATTAGGAGTGAATATTTCAAACCTAATGATTAAAGAATCAGAAAAAGGAAATAATTTTAAAAATGATTAAAAAATTTTAATTAAAGGGGAAAAAATTAAAGAATCAGAAAAAGCAAGTCCATATAAGATTACAAAATAACATTAAGTTACTTGAAAACGCGTATAACTTAAAATTTTCATTTTTCCTTTTTTATGCAAATTTACCAATAAGCTGCGTAATCTCTCCTAGCATGGAAACTAATGGGAACAATGCGCCATCTGTCCTAAGTAGCAGATGCGACTGTCCAATTCCTTTAGGAGAGATTGCGAGGCCTTTTATTTAAACATGGCCGTTACTAAAACGAACCGTTGGTGTTCACATTGTTAAATAAAATAAGTTGAAACTGGTGTGAAACACTAAGAAATAAAATAACTTCTTAAAACACCATAAAAACTTTCAAATGCGCTTGGCCTTTCAAAAGATCTAAGTCTTTCTTCGTCAGGCGCAAAAAGACGTGCGTCTACTATGAAAGCAGCAGCAAGACTGAGTCTTGCTGCTTTCATAGTAGACGCACGTCTTATGCGCTAGGCCTTTCAAAAGATCTAAGTCTTTCTTCGTCAGGCACAAAAAGACGTGCGTCTACTATGAAAGCAGCAGCAAGACTGAGTCTTGCTGCTTTCATAGTAGACGCACGTCTTATGCGCTAGGCCTTTCAAAAGATCTAAGTCTTTCTTCGTCAGGCACAAAAAGACGTGCGTCTACTATGAAAGCAGCAGCAAGACTGAGTCTTGCTGCTGCTTTCATAGTAGACGCACGTCTTTTTGCGCCTGACGAAGAAAGACTTAGATCTTTCGACAGGCCTAGCGCATTTGAAAGTTATTATGGTGTTTTAAGAAGTTATTTTATTTCTTAGTTCACATTGTTAGTCTAGATTAGTAGCTTATGAGAAATCGTTTAATTTTAAAATATTTTGTACTACTGACATTGTATAGAAATTCGGATGAATAGCTATGAAAATTCAAGCACTTACTTTGGGAAAACAAAACAAAATAGCAATGCTTTATCTTAAACGCTCAGAACAATCAACGTGCACTTTTAAGTAGACACTCCACTACTGCTGTTGTACAACTACATGGAGTCGCAGCTCGCTTACTCTACTCCTTCCCCCCGAACCTCTATGTGCGCAATTTCTCCGACCGCGCCATCTCTCCTGGCTTTACCTTATTTGGTACACAAAAAATGAATACTTGTGAGGTATTTAGAACAATTAGTAACAATTTTCAGAATTGTTTGCAAATACCACAACTTTATGAACTTTATAGGAAATGCTTTGCTTAACATATATTTTATTAATTAATAAGTTGACTATTTTTTCATTTGTTTCAAATTATTACATTTTCATTTAAAATTATTTATTTTCAACTGTTTCAACACCTGGAGAAACATATAAATTTGCAGATTATCTTTTTAAATGTCCTAAAGATGGCAAAGAGCATAATTTAGAATTATATAAATATAAATAACAATAATATAAATACAATAAGTAAATATTATTAAGTTACTGCTGTAATTTCTGCCATGTAAGATCATTGTACCTAAATGCGACAATGTTCTTGTATTACAATCTTAATGCATGAATCGTATATAATACAAATCGTATATATTAATAAATCACACATTTTCTTCTTAAGTTTTGCAACTTTAATCTTGTTCTGTAACTCCCTCACTCTCTCTAACCTACTATTTAACAAATCAAATTTTCTTGTCAAACTTCCATAACTTTCACTTTCAAAATGTCCAAGCTCGTAAACCTTAACTACATCCATGTAAGCACTAAACGTCCTTAAATTCAATTCATTGATAATCGAAAATTTCTTTCGTATATAAAGAGTCAAACACTTCAACTCAAATTTATGTACCAAATTTCCAAACACTTGATTAACTGTTTTATTTCTAATAGACAGAAAATTCGGGATCACATTCAGTTTTTTACACACTTTCAAAAACCGTAAATTTAAAATCTCACTGCCCAGGGCCATTCGTAGATTCTTAAAACGATTAAACGATACATAAAAACCCATATTTTATCCAGTCTCGATAAAAACTGTTTTAAAATTTAAAAACATAAAACTTCACCTTTTCTAAAAGATATACACAAATTAAAAACATCTTTTACTTAAGTAAGGTGTCAAATACATGTACAGAGTTGCCAAGTATCCGACTTTTTGTACACCAGTATATTCTTAGAGAAAATATTGATATTTTAAATCGCAGTATGACTTCGATCAAAGAAAACAACATTTTCTGTAATAAAATACTGGTATCCAAAAATCCGGAGACTTGGCAGCTCTGCATGTAAAACATAAATATCCAAACTTGACATGTTTCGGTTTAAAGTATAAAACCATAATCATAAGTACACATACATCGTCAAAAAAACAAACCCGAATGACACTGGACGCTACAATATATACATAATACAACACAACAAACACGCCATCTACCATCAAAATACATCTTTTATTGTGTGTTTAATGTTTTTCTGTGTTTTTACTTTGTGTGTTTGATGGTAGATGGCGTGTTTGTTGTGTGGTATTATGTAAATATTGTAGCGTCCAGTGTCATCCGGGTTTGTTTTTTGACGATGTATGTGTACTTATGATTATGGTTTTATACTTTAAACCGAAACATGTCAAGTTTGGATATTTGTGTTTTACATGTATTTGACACCTTACTTAAGTAAAAGATGTTTTTAATTTGTGTATATGTTTTAGAAAAGTGAAGTTTTATGTTTTTAAAATTTAAAACAGTTTTTAACGTAGTTTTTATCGAGACTGGATAAAATATGGGTTTTTATGCATCGTTTAATCGTTTTAAGGATCTACGAATGGCCCTGGACAGTGAGATTTTAAATTTACGGTTTTTGAAAGTGTGTAAAAAACTGAATGTGATCCCGAATTTTCTGTCTATTAGAAATAAAGCAGTAATCAAGTGTTTGGAAATTTGGTACATATATTTTAGTTGAAGTGTTTGACTCTTTATATAAGAAAGAAATTTTCGATTATCAATGAGTTGAATTTAAGGACATTTAGTGCTTATATGGATGTAGTTAAGGTTTATGAGCTTGGACATTTTGAAAGTGAAAGTTATGGAAGTTTGACAAGAAAATTTGATTTGTTAAATAGAAGGTTAGAGAGAGTGAGGGAGTTACAGAACAAGAGTAAAGTTACAAAACTTAAGAAGAAAGTGTGTGATTTATTAACGAAGGCAAAACCTCAGTTAAGTTATTGAGATATTCAGTGACCAGCGGATTACATAGAGTGGATATCGTTAACCTGTCTAAAAAGCGTTTTAGTGAGAGAGAATTGGCAGTCTGACAGAGGGGCCCAAAGTTTATGTTTGAAGAGAGACTTGATGTTAAAAACTTGGTTATGGAAGCTGAGTGTATAATCGAAAGGGTTAGGACTGAAAATAGAGAAGAAACAAGGAATATAATTTTCACTGAATTAAATAAATATATAGCAAGACCTATGGGACTCGGTAATAATGATTTAAAAATTGTTAAAAAACTGAAAAGAGAAAAGGATATCCTGTTTTTAAAGACAGATAAATCTAATAGGATTGCAGTTATATGATCGTAGTGATTATAGTAATAAAATGTTAGGAGCTATTAAAGAGATGAACTGTTCCTTAATTGAGAAATGGCCATTGAATAAAATTAATAGGAAATTAAAGGAGATTATTGAAAGAGGTAGTTGGCCAGATTTTATGAAAGTGAAGTTACGTATTAATAAACAAGGTGTGATTCCACGTCTCGTTGGGAGAATTAAAGATCATAAAGAAGGTTATCCGTTACGCCCCATAGTAATGAGGTGTCAAGCACCAACATATTTTTTGGAAAAGACGTTTGTTTTACTATTAAAGTATTTATTGCCACATTCGAATTATGTAGTCAGTTCCACAGCGGAATTTGTGGATGAAATTAGGACGCTTAAGATCCCTCAGGAGTGCATTTTGGCAAGTAGGGATGTGAAGTCCTTGTTCCCCTCTATTGATATAACTGAAGTGAGTTCAGACATTAACGATAGGATTGACAGTTCAGAAAAAATTAGTGACAATATTAAAAGGACTTTAAAAAGTGGTTTACAGTTAATAATACACAGTATTTTCTTTATGTTTGATGGAAAATTGTATGTGCAGAATAGGGGGACGCCAATGGGTTCTCCCATTTCGGGTTTTCTAGCTGAATTTAAGATGAGACCTTTGGAGGAAAGAATTTTTGTAAGTTTTGAGAAATTGCCGGTTTTTTGGAGGAGGTATGTTGATGATGTTTTTTTGATTTGGGGTTGGGGGGTGGAGTCTTTCGTTAGTTTTGTTAAGGATGTTAATGATTTGGATATTAATATTCAATTTACTTATGAATTAGAGGAACGGGGTAGTCTCCCTTTTTTGGATACCTTTTTAACTAGAGGAGGGGAGTATTTGAAGAGAACGGTTTATAGGAAGAGTTTGAATAGTCGGCATATCATTCCAAATTCGGCGTATTCTCCTTTTAGTTATAAGTTTTCCACTTTCCGTTTTTTAGTTAATAGGGCTTTTAAGGTTTGTTCTGAAGAGTTTTTGAATGATGAATTAAATATTATCCGTAATTTAGCTGAGCGTAATGGTATTAAATTGGGTAGCATCAATAAGTTGATTAATTACTATAGAAATGAAAATATTGGGGGGAGGGATCAGGCTGTAAGTGAAAATTACAAGGGTGAGAGTGAGTGTTCTAAAGTTAAAAGAGTTTATTTTCCTTATATGAAGGGTATTTTTGAGAGGTTAAAGTTTAAATTTAAAAAGTTTGACATTGATTTAATTGCGAAACCACCACATAAACTAAAAGAGTTACTTTATAGACAGTTTGACCCGGTTAAACAGGAGGATCTTTCAGGGGTATATGGGATTCCGTATGTTAATGAGCGGGGATATACCGGTTATTATGTTGGTATGACAGGGAGAAAATTAAGTATAAGAAAGAAGGAACATGAATCTGACATTAAATTTGGCTGCATGAAAACAGCTTTGCCTAGGTTATATTTGGAGGGGGGATTAAAATTTTATTTGAAGATATTAAATTGATTTTTATTTCGAATTATTACCGAAGTCCCTTATAAGATAGTCCATCGAAATTTATTTACGGAAGGGCTTAATCTGTAATGATACTTTCTCTTTTGTTATTCCACCTTTATGGTTAGAGCTTTTAAATAAATATTGTGGGGCTAATTTGAATAGAGGGAAGCAATTGTGTATACAAGCTTGATTTGATGTTTAATGTTTTTCTGTGTTTTTATTTTGTGCGTTTGGTGGTAGATGGCGTGTTTGTTGTGTGGTATTATGTATATATTGCAGCGTCCAGTGTCATTCGGGTTTGTTTTTTGACGATGTATGTGTAGTTATGATTATGGTTTTATACTTTAAACCGAAACATGTCAAGTTTGGATATTTGTGTTTTACATGTATTTGACACCTTACTTAAGTAAAAGATGTTTTTAGTTTGTGTATATGTACCATCTTAGTTGTCTACATACGGATAATCTTTCGAAAGGCCTAGCGCATTTTAAAGTTTTTATGGTGTTTTAAGAAGTTATTTTATTTCTTAGTTCACATTGTTAGTCTAGATTAGTAGCTTATGAGAAATCGTTTAAGTTTAAAATATTTTGTACTACTGACATTGTATAGAAATTCGGATGAATAGCTAAGAAAATTCAAGCACTTACTTTGGGAAAACAAAACAAAATAGAAATACTTTATCTTAGACGCTCACAGCAATCAACGTGCACTTTCAAGTAGACACTCAACTACTGTTGTTGTACATCTACCTGGAGTCGCTGCGCTCTCACTCTACTCCTTCCTCCCGAACCTCTATGTGCGCAATCTCTCCGAACGCGCCATCTCTCTTGTCTTTACCTTATACTGTGGATGGTTATGATTAAGGTTTCAAAATAAATTTATGTTATACTGTACTCCCAGCAAACACAGAGCTATCGGTAAGCAATCGGCCGACTGCCGCTTTGCCGTTTCCGACGGTATCGGCACGACACCGCCTGCCGTACCGGTTCCGTAACTTTTTCGACACGCCGCGCGACTGACGCCCGACAGATAGGCGCATAGTCAGTCCGGTATCGGCAACGCCGGTAGAATCGACGGCACTCTGCTGTGCCGATTGTATACCAACTGTTATCCGTACACCTACCGAATCTGGTCCGGTACCGTAAACGCTAACAACGGCGAGATGCTGTGCCGACCGTATACTGATAACAAATCCGTAGTATTGTCGAATGTGGTCCGCAAGCAATAAACTGCCGAAAGCACCCCTTTTATTGGGAACTAGCAGCTGAAATGGGGGGGGGGGGGGGCACTCCACTTAATGGTACTTAATTTTTTTTTTAACTTTGATTATTTTTGTAAAAATGGTGAAATTTATTTTTCAGATGTAGGCAACCCCCCCCCCCCCCTTTCACGAATACAGTTTTACCATTAATAGCCCCTGCCATTAAAAAAAATACATTTTCCATAAATTTTTCTTTTTAAGTGTCGCTGTAAAACTTGATTTAAAAAAACAAAATATTTTCTAGGAAAGTATAAAACAATACATCTAATTTTTATTATTATTATTATTTTAAAGTCAAATATACTAAATTCCGTTCCGTCAATTTACTATTTATTAATAAATTAAAAAAATTGAACTTTAATTTAACACAGAAAATAAAAATCAGTTTAAATAACTTGGTTAAAGAAAATTCTGTACCGTTTGTTATTATTTTATTTTATGAACGCTTTAAATGAATGTTTGTGATTTTCTTGTGATTATGTCTCTTAAAATAAGTCTGCTATAAATTATGCTAAATTGTTTTAGCCTTATTAAATCCCTCAACATCTCAACTAAGTTAAATATTTTTTGCATAATTTAATTCAGTAAATATTATTCTCTCTTTAAAAAAATATAAAAAACAAAATTTAGAGTTTATGTAATTTCTGGGCAAGATTAGAAAAATATATTTTTGTAACTTTATTTTAAAAATTTTATATGATAGACATGTTTCATATTTACTTATTTTTAGTTTTTCTAAATTCTTTATATATTTTTTCATTTATACAGAAGGACAATTGTTTTTCAAAATCATTTATTATTACATCTAATTTGATGCTCCATAATTATTTTTTTTAAATAAAGTAACATTATTTATAATATTTTTTTTCTTTTTCTCTTAATTTGTTTCTAAATATTTCCTTTTCAAATATAAATATACACTTTCAAAATCGCTCAGTTATATTATGTACATTGGAAATGTCAAATATTTATATACATTGATTAAAATTCATTTATTTTAAATTTGATAGAAATGAAATGCGTATTAAACCAATTTAATAGTAACAATTTAAACTTCAAACATCTTGCATGACTAAAATTTAATAAATTTGAATAGTATTAAGGAATTTTTATACCGCTGCGTAAAAATTTTAGGATACGTGAAAAAGAAATCGCTTTAAGTAATTAAAAAAATGAATGAATTAGTAACTTTGAATAAATTAAAGTTCAAATACAAAAAATGCAAATTAGCATTACTAAGCAATCGAAAATTTTGATTATTTTTTTTAAATACATGATCTATACGAGTATTGTAAAATTATAGAGCATCAAATGGATAAGAAAACCAAATGTCATTCTGCATTTATTATAATAAAGAAACGTTCAAAGAATTTGTTAATTATTAATAATTAAAAATATGCTACATGTCACAAAAACTTAAATAATAAAAATATGAAAACTGCATAAACAAATTTTTCTAATTTCACCTATTATCATTTTGTACAACAAAAATTCCTACGCAAAGTTAATCGTTAAAAGAGAATAAATATTTACAAAATTAAATGTATGCAAAAATAATGAACTTAATTCAGATTAATTTAGATTTAATAAAAGAAAATTAAGCAGACTTACCAATATTATGATTTATTCAGCCCGCGTGATGCTTCACGCATCTCACATCAGGCAACTACTACATGAAAACGCGGGAATCTATGGTTGCAATTTGCCCTTCAAAATCCAGTTTGGAAAGCATGCGCGCGCAGTTTTACTAGATGATCGCTTTGCTTTCCCTTTAGTACGCTCCCAAGGTAGACAATAAAGTGGCATATAACATTCCAGATCTGGCGTGTTAGCTTCGTAAATTGCACTTGGCTCTTTGTCATAATCAATTTTTGGATGTGAAAGCGTCTCATATGATTAAAAATCATCATCAAATTACACCAAAGTCCGAAACTTTCTTGATAAATGCTTACAAGAAATGCATTATTATTTCATGTTTATTAAAATTATTATATGGATATTTACATAATTTTATTCTTTTAAAATGACCAATAAAACAGGTTTAATGATACAGCAATTAAATTTTTTTATTTATTTTAGTGTTTATTATTTTTGTCTATTATACAGTAAAGCCTGTGAAAAAGAAATCGCTGAAAACATAACAATTCCTTTTTAGACAGTTTTCCGTCTCAGCAGGTATAATTGTATGGTAAAACTTCCATCATTGGGGCCATGAATTTTTTCGTTTAAGGCAGGTTTTTATTGAGACAGATTACGTTTTCACAGCTTTTACAATACATTATTTTTAGATTGTTTTAATAATTAATATGTGATTAATCATCTAAATATCGCCCCCATCCATTGTGCATTCGTCTGGGGGGGGGGGTAAAAAAGCAAATAATATCTTTCCATATATGTGTTTGTTATCACGTCTAATATGTTTATTTAAAATGTGTGTAAAATATTGAATACATTTTACATTTCATTTTCAAAAATATATCCACAATTTTTATTATTATAAAAAAAAAAAAAAAAAAAAGAAAAGAAATATAATAATAGTTTGTTTTTTCGATATTGTTGCACCAATTCTTCAAAAGAAGAGTAAAAATATATAATATACATTATTTAAAACCATGCACTTACTAACAAAACTCAGACTTAATCACAATCGAAAAAAAAAATCTCCGCCGGCTCTACCTACAGGCACAGGTAGATTTCGAAGACGCAGACCGTGGGGCGCCTGTTTGTTGGGAAATACGGAAGAAATGACCTTATTTGCAATGATGCCGCAGTTGGAACCACCCACTTCGAAACTTAACTTCTTTGCAAGCGGAGCCGGCAAGGATTTTTTTTTTTTTTTTTTTTTTTGCTTTAAGGGTTGGTCCTATAAAAACTTGTCAGTATAAAAGTTTTAGATAATATTAAGAGGATTTATAATAAATTTAAGCGGATTTGATATCTTGTGAATTGGCGAAGTTATGAATTTTTTTCTTCTAACCCCCCACCCCGTCTTTCCCCCCCCCCTTTTGGGACAATTTTTAATGATATCAAAAATTTGTCATACATAAATTTTCGCCCCTTTACCTAGAAGTAGTAATAACTTTAAACAGATTCGATACGTATCATGATTAAGAAATTATGGTTTTTTTCTGTTTTCACAAAAAGTCCCCCATCCCCCCCCCAATGGTTCGATTTTGCCCATTAACGAACTTGACTGTGATTTTATGCCCCTTGATTTTATGTATCAGTTTGGAAGGTATTTGTGCAGAATTATTGCAGTTATCGTGCCCATAAAAAAGTGACATAGATAGATAGATAAATAGATTAATAAACTTTTGAATTGGGGGTGGTTTTGGGTTCTGGGAGTCATACTCGGCGTAGTTCTGCAAAAAAATTTCAAAAATTCCAACTAAGGGGAGAATGTAACAGGTAGTATTTCTTAAGAAATCTAACTTAAAAATGCCGGTTAATCACAATTGAATAAAAAATTGACGGCTAAGACTAAACATTCCAAATTCGGACCGATGCTGGCAGCTGTAATCGGACCATTAACGGATACCAGATATCGGTCCAGCGTCATTTGCCGATTTAAGTCGTTTGCCGATATCGAACCATAAGGGGACCAATTACAGTAACTGGCATTTGAAAAAGCACGGTTCTTTAGTATCAGTTGCCGACATACAACCGGCACTTGACCGATACCACTTTCCCGATGCCGACGCCTAACCGACACTGCCGGCTGCGGTCCGATCATGTGCCGAAAGGTATGTGTTTGCTGGGCTGTTGGGTATAAAATTTATTTTGGGAGATATACTCAGTTTGAAAGACGTCACTGTTGCATGATAATTTGCTATAGTAAAATTGTGTCATTTTTTAATACATTATTATACGTTTAGTGAAAAAAATTCTATTTCTGTATTTTTTGTATTATTGTAAATTCAATATATCTGATATTTTGAAATTTATTATATTTTGGGGGAAAATATGGCAGAATATTTAGTAAAATGTAATAAAAGCGTCTTGCTGTTATTAGCAGAGAAATTTGAGACCAGTGTGTCAAAAACGTGTAAAAATCAAGCTATAATTCAAGCTATTGTTAGTGCTGAGGATTATAAAGAAAGTTACGCGAAACTTCGCTTGCAATATATTCTTAAACAGGAGGCAGAGCGGAAAGTGCAGGAAAAACAAATTGAATTAGATAGTAAAGAAAGAGAGAGGCAAATTGAATTAGATAGGATTGCGCAAGAGGAAAAAGATAAACTTAGGAAATTTGAATTAGATAAACTTGAGAAACCACTTGAGGCAGATAAACTCAAAAAACAACTTCAGTTAGATAAATTTGAGAAACAAAAGTAATTTGAATTAGAACAATTGCGTATTCAAAATTCTGCGGATATTGTTAGCGTTTCATCTAATGCATCAAATGTAGATTTTAATAGAACTCCTCAGGTAAATTTAAAGGATTGAGTTTCGCGTTTTGATTCTAAATTAATTGTTATAACTCTTTTCTTTATGACTTTTGAAAGACAAGCCGAGAAAGCTAAAATTTCTCAGGAAGATCTAGTTAGTCAATTAATTCCTTTGTTACCTTCTGATATTGCCGAAATTATAGTAAAACAACCAACAGACAAATGTGATGATTTTCAACATATAAAGAAAGTTTTGTGAGACAGGTTTAGGCTAAATACAGGCGCCTTAAAAAAAAATTTGAAACTCATCACAGAAAATCTGGTGAATTATGGGTAGATCTTATTTACGAGTTAAGAGGTTATCTAGATAATTGGTTAGAGTAATTAGAAGTGAGGGAATTTGAATCCTTAAAAGAACTGATGCTCACGGAACAACTGAAAAAACGTGTCCCTTTTGAGATAAAAGAAAAATTTATGGATGATTGGGAGAAAATAAAGATTGCTTCTTGGCTCGCGGAAAAATCGGATAAGTTTGAGAGTATAAGAAGAGAATTTAAGAGGTCGGATATAAAACCTTGGGAAAAGAAATCTTTTCAGGATAATCAAAAAGATAACTTTAAATCTAAAATTAAGAATGAAAGTAAACTTAAATCGGAATTTGAGAATACAAAAGAGAGTGGGAAAACTGACCAATTTAAGAAGGACAATGATTTCAAAAAGCAGAGACAAGTAAAATGTTACAATTGTTTGGCAGTTGGCCACATCCGACCAATTATCCTGAATTGTTAAAAACTAAATCCAGTAATCAGGATAAAAGCATAGGTTGGATTATTACTAGTGATGGTAAAAGTATAAATAATAGGGAAGGTGTGGAAACTGAATTACCTATGGTTGATTTATGCATGAATGGTAAGAAAGTAAAAGCGATTAAGGACACAGGGGCGCAAATTGAGGTTTTTGATGCTAATGACATTCCGTGGAGTGCGAAAAAAGAGGGAAGTGTCTTTCTTATTCCGGCCCTCGGAAATAGACGAAAGGCGGATTTGGTGTCCGTGCCGGTTGCTTTGATAGAAGATGAAAAACAGTATGTTGAAAAGAATGTGGTGGTTGCAGTTGTGAGAAAACTAAATTCTCCCCCACTTATAACACCAGCTAATTATGAATTATCAAATTTAAGAAATATGGATCAGCAGAATTCAGTGTGTAAACAAGTAGGAAATCGAAGAGAATTAAATGGGCAGGGAACCCTCAGATTATCCAGCGATCATGAGCAAAGATTTGTTAGAAAAATGGTTGTGAATGAAATCTGCGAATTGGATAATAGGTCTGTTAATGAGACAGGGGTAAATTCACTGGGATACGTGAATGATAGTAATTTGGAAAAGGGATCTGAATTGATCGATATAAAAGATAATGCGTCTCAAATGGATAGTGATAAAAGGTCATGTAAGAGAGGTAAATTTCGGGAAAAGAATTCTGAGCATGATGTAAATATACCCAGGTATTTTGTCGGTAGTATGGAAGTTATAAATGTTAGAAATACAATTAGAAAGAAATTGAGTTCATCTCTGACTGTGGCTAGAAAATTTAACTCTTGGATGAAGGAAAATAATAGAGTAAAATTGGGGGCTTAATGCCCAGAAAATGGAAATAGAAAATCAAAGTTAAAAAGCAGGGAGCATTCTGCTTTTAAAACTGATCACAAAGAAAGATTTATTAAAATCAAACAAGGTTTTAAAAGGAAAAATCATGATTATAAAGTTGTAAGGCGAAAATTATTGTCGTAATGATTTTCTGATAAAAGTAATTTAGATATAGGTTTTCGGGTGAATTCTCTAAATTAAGTTTTATTCTAAATTTGGGAGTATAATTAGTGTAATATCTGTATTGTGTCTATTTGTCATTTAATGGTTAATATTTTCGTAATAGTATAGCTTCATTAATTTAATAATTGCATAATTTAGTATGCTTTCTTTTTGTTTGTAGAAGCGTCCAGAATTAAGTTTTCAAGTAAAATATTTTAGGAAAATTATATATGGCAATGTGTATATATAGATTTATTCTTATCCTTTTTTTTTGTTAGAATGATGCAAATTGTAAACTGTGTCTGGTATTGTATGTGTATAAAATATTTCAAAATTGTTTCTTAAGGCATCAAAAATATAAGTTATTTCTGGAATTATACTTAGCTATTGCAGGTAAGGGTTTATAGTAAATCCTATTGACAGTGTGGTCTATCAGGATTGAGTATAGGAAAGTATTTGTATTCTGTAGGGATTTTGTGTGTTATTCTAAATTCCTTTATACTTTAGTGACCTCTTTAGAAGTTGATTGAAGGAGCTTATTGTATTCTATACATACCAAATTTTTTGCAGAAATTTTTCCTTAGGGGGGAGGAGTTGTGGCAAGTTGAAATCACCATTGCACACATACTTGTAAGATTAAGATAACCCTTTATAAATGGAGGGGGGAGTTGTGACAGGTTGACATGATCGACTAATCACTTACTTCTAGAAACAAGATAACCTTCTAAGAATGCAAATAATCTTATAGATTGGCCTCTTTCAGAGAAGATAATCCTATAGAGTGAAGAATTTCATTGTAATCTTGAGGTAAGCCATGCTGGAATGTATGAGTTATATTGATGGCAATACTCTCTGAATGAGTGGATAAAAATTGCATCATGAATTCCTTTGATACAGAGAACTAAGCTCCTATGAAGTGAAAATTCAGACTTGGTATGTAAGGGATTAAAGGGGGTGTCAATTATAAGAGATTATGGGGTTTTTCTTTCCCTATATAAGAAAGACCAGTTGCCAGAGAAAATGGTCACCAAACAGATATCGACAGATGCCAACGGAATGCTGAGGAGAGACGATATACGGAGGTGAATGCTGAAGCAAGTTGGAGAATGAGATTCTCTGAGCGGATGTCAGAATGTTAGTTTCTGAAACTGTAGTTATACATCATGGATATACTCATCATATTTTCATTTTTATTTTTATTTTTTTTAATTTGTTAATTTACAATAAAGGTTTTTTCGTTTAAAACGAGAATGGAGTGTATTAATTATATATACATTGGTCTACGTTATCACAATATATATATATATCCTTTTCGCAAGACGATTATTTTGAATCAAGAGAGATTTTTTAATTATTCTCTTGTTATTATTGTCGTTCAGGATTGCAACAATATTAATCGCTGATTATAGGAGTTATGTTTTCCTACGATTTAAAACGACACCGCAGAGATAAATGTTCTTGTGGAAAATGCAATGAATTTATTTTGAATGAATACATTTCGTACAATGGATGGTGTCATTATTGCAATCATCTACCTGTGGACCATGATAATAAGCAAGTATAGCAATAAGTAAGTATATTTAGTTTAGTACTTGATTATTTTCTTTGAATGTGTAGTATAAAAATTTACACTCTAAAAGAAATGTTTTATGTTACAAACATATGTATATGTAAATGTATCATTCCTTTGAGAAATTTAATTATTTTTTAATTAATAGTTACAGCTATTGAAGTCCAGTTTCTTTTGTATTATATTAATCAATGTTGAATTCAGGGGGTGGCCCGGGGGGGGGGGACATTCCCTCTCCGGAACAATGATGTCCCACCCCGAAAAGTGTGAGATTTTATTATTTTTATTGGACAAAAGTGCAACTCCCCCCCCCTTCCCCAAAAAAAAAATATATATATCCCTTCCGGAGAAAAATGTTTGAATTCAACACTGATATTAATCTGTCAACGATATTTAACTAATCTCAGCTGCATTTCCCATTGTAATCGAAATTTAACTGCAAAAACAAAAATAAATCAATACACCCAAAATTTCAGTAATGGACATCCTACAAAAGGGTCATTCCATGCAAAATGAGCAAAAATTAAAAAAAAAGTCGTGGCCACATAGTAACCGATTTTAATTAAATTTGGTTCACAGATTCAATTCATGTTTAAATAGAGCTATTCAAAATATCTTGACAAAAAATAAAATATTCTGGAAGTTCTGGACATTTAAAAAACTTGTGACATAGAATGGCTTGTATGGAATCGTTCAAAGTTGCGAGTTTAAAGTTCCATATCTTTAAAACTATTTAACATAAATAATTTTTTTTCATACTATTGTAACCCGTGGACATTTATTATCATATTTATTTAATAATAATAATTTCGTAACACTTTGGTTGACCTTACATTGCCTGTAAAATCTGAAAAATTGAAAATTTTGAGAAAATTAAGAGCGTTTTAAAAATCAAAGGAATTTAAAAACGTATGTGAAATTCATGTATGATGTAATGTTACATATGAAAACCAAATTTCTCAAATTTGGAAGTTGCTATTTATTTTCTTCATCTTCAAAATAGCTTAGAAACTTAAAAAAAAAATTACAAAATCACAATTTTTCCTCTTATGTATACTTAAAAAATCAAATGAAGGAAAAATCTGATATTAACAATATTGCGGAAGCGTAAAGTTCAAAAAGCCCATGATATGCTGAAAAAGTTTCAAGATTGCCTTTTGATTCCTAATATAGCAGCAATGACTTCAAAAAGGTAATATTTTATACGTTCTATGGGCTATTTCACTTCAAATTTAAGCGCCTTCTCTGCCATCTTGCAAAAAAAAATGTAGTGCTGCCATCTACATGGAAATTTGACTACTATATAACCACTGACCCGTTTAAATAAATAATTTATTCTACTCTAATTTAAAATATTGTTGAGGAAAAATAAACTGAAGGCAAGAATGAAAGTTTCTGTATTTAAAATATACACTTTTATCTATAACGTCAAATAATTTTAAAATCTTAAGACCTTTCCTTCAAGTTTAAACAAGTAATAGAAATATTGCATTTTCCTCTCAAAATTTTTCATTATTTATTTTTTTTCTCATTAAGGAATAAAAAGGCAAGAAAGAAATTTTCTATATTTAACATATATACTTTTATCTATAATGTCAAACAATTTTAAAATCTTAAGACCTTTCCTTCATGTTTAAACAAGTAATAGAAATATTGCATTTTCCTCTCAAAATTTTTCATTATTTATTTTTTTTCTCATTATGGAATGAAAGGACAATTACTAAATCACTCCAATCTGTTACTTAATATTCATTCCTAATTATAAATAATTTTTGATAAAGTCTTTCCACTCCTACAGCTAATAATGAAAATTGAAATTTCAAGCATGTAGACAAAACCACGATCTTATATCAACTTTTAATGGAAGTTTTAATACTTAAATAAACAATCCTGAAATCTATTATTTTACATTTACTCATAAATAAATATGATCTACTTATATGCTGATTTTCATTAAAATCTATGACATGTCAGCCACAGCTGATTTGCTCATTTAGCATGGAATGACCCAAAAAGTAATAGATATTGTTTTTATAATCGTATTTTATTTAGAATCAGAATTCAATATAATGAAAATATATACTTATGAAATATATTAGTTATTTTCGAATAAATTTAACATTTAGGATACCAATAATAAAATATTTATGATAAGAGTTACTTTTTGAAATTAATTGTCGTCATTATCACAAGATCAATATTATGATTATTTTACACTGATTCTTTTTAATGTTTGTCTTATTTGTTTTTAATAAAGCTTTTATGCCTTTTTATGTATTTTGTTATGTAATAAATTGATATGTTGACAAGGTTCTTTATTGAACGACAGAACTGACTTAGGCCACATGGACACACATTTTAATATTTATTTCAAATTTTTTTCAATAAATTGGGAGTGAGAAAATTTTCTATTATAGATGGTATTCTGCTTTAGACAAAATTTAATCTATGTCTTTGGATATGCCATGCTGGAAAATCTTTCTGCAGTAGACAGAATTTACTGTAAAGATGTAAATATAATATAAAATATAATTAAATTACATTCTGTGCCTCTTATAATGGTGGAACATGCATTTGCCACCATTACAAGAGGCACAGAATGTATTTTTAAATAAGAGACACTTGAATATATAAATTCAGCGGCACACTGTGCCTCTTAATTTCAAAGGCACTTACGCTGTGCCTCTGAATCTCAGAGGCACTATTTACCTCTTAATTTCAAAGGCACTACGTGCCTCTAAATATTCAGAGGCACAAAAATTCAGAATGTACCTCTTAAATCAGAGGAACAGTTTTAAGAGTGTAATGAAATATAATGAAATAAATTATAATTTATTTCATTCGACTCGAAGCAGAAATTTTATCAAAAAGTAAGTTAAATAAAAGCCACTGAGAACAAATGTCCTTGAAGAGAAAAGTTAAATAAATATGTTAAATATTTTAAAATAAAAAGGTGAAGATTTCTAGAAGCTCCTTGCTTTGATGGCGTGACACTCCCCAGATTGATTTGAGGTCATAGCCCAGTATTTTGAGATATGCCTGGTTGAAGACGGTACTGCCACCATGAGAGATGAACGCTCTTACCTTCTCGGCCACGGAGAGCCTATCATAAAGGTCCAAATAGACAGAAAGACTTACTTTCGGCTTGTTTCTTGTGGTATTTCGCTATTTTTGAATTTTTTATGACTTTCTCAGCTTGTCTAAAATTCAGATTTCAAGTAGGGAACTTCGATGACAGATGGTCAACACCGGCTCTGAATACTGGGCTTAAACAATGACACAAAATTGGTGGCTGTCGTAGGAGGAATTTTTTCAGCGTTTGTATTTTCCCTTTAATATGTAAACCTTGAACCAATGCATCTTGAACCAATAACTTCTAAACGTTTTCTCCACATTATTTTTCTGATATTAAAACTGTAAAAGAAAATTTTTAGAAAATACTGGAGATTTCGAGAAATGGGGGAAATTCAAGGGACCATACAAACGCTTTAAAAAATCCGCCTAAGACAGCCGCCATTTTTGTGTCAGTCCGTAGGTCTAATATTTAGGTGGCGGTGGTTCATCCATTAATTACGTCACATCACAAAATGAGGTGAGGCGATCCAAAACGTGTGACACAACGTGACAATAGGAGGACGTGGGTTAACACGTTATGGAGTCACATATAAAATATGAAAGCAGTAAGGCATAGTTTGAAAGCAATATGAATAAATTTAATAAGAAATTATTTTGAATCGTAGATTAATTTGAATCGGAAAATATTGGACTTCCCAACATAGTTGTAGAGTGTTTATGAATTCGGTTTATTTGTTTGTTCGTCTGTCTGCCTGTCCGTGCTCTAACTTGCGTAAATATACTCGGATTAGCATGCAATTGGTATACGTTATTTAGGTTTATAATATCCTCTTCCGTATTGAAAATGAAGTGTGTAGAATTCATAGTTCATTTACAGGGGCACTCAAAATTATTTCGTTACATTATGGTCCATGGGGAAAAATATTTCGGGTTGTAATTTAATAGAGTTACACTATTTTAAACATAAAGAAATTTATATACATTATTTAGATGCACTATCAGAATGCTACTGTAGGATATGTTATCTGTAGCACTTAGCGTACATTTACAGAGGATTTCAAAAGTATTCCGTTATAATCTGGTCTACAGAGAAAAATCGTTTGCGGCGGATTTTAATGATGGTACTCTGTTTCAAACATAATAAAATTGATATGAATTTTAGAGGTGAACTAAAACATGCTTTCTGTATAATATGGGGTGCAAAGTATTCGTCATTCATTTACAAGGTCAAAAAAAGAGTTTGGTTATTATAATGCTCTACAAGGAAAAGTTTTTTGCAGCGTATTTTAATTATTTTGCACTATTTAAACCCTGACAATATTGATACACTTTACTGAGGCTTACTACAATATTCTTCCAGTAGAATATAATCTACAAAAACAACTTTTCAAAAGTATTAAAAAAAAAAAAAAAAAAAATTGTGGCTAAAAAATGGTGTGATATCAAATTTCCGAGCTATTATATTAATTTAATTTTTTCTATTAAATAAGTTATCATATATATAAGTCGAGTGCCTACGTATATGTTAATAGAAATCGTTTTCTCCTGTACTAAACACATCCTAACGAGTTTCTGAAAATTCAATTTTTTTCAAATTATGCATGATGTGCTTGGCGGCCATTTTTGCATATTATTCACAAAATTCTAAGCACCCAAATCTGTAGTTAAAATCCGAAGTTCAATATTGTTATTTAAGCAAATATTTTAAGCGTTTCATTTATAGACTTGTATGCTCTAAAAATTGTGTCTTAACATAATGATGACTTATCTTAAAGATTCATCTTATTATTTATTTTTCAGAGTAATTAATAATTTCAAACTAGTAAAAATCAATTTCTCAAAATATCAGTCTTATCTAATTTAGCTGTCCGTAGTTAAAATCTGAAGTTCGACATCGTTATAAACATATTACAGTGCAAACATATTACGCTTTTACTTTAGAAATTTGGATGCTTATAAATATGGAAAGATGGCCGCCAAGCCCATCATGCATAATTTGAAAAAAATTTAATTTTCAGAAACTCGTTAGGATGTATTTAGTACAGGAGAAAACGATTTCTATTAGCATATACGTAGGCAGTTGACTTATATATATGATAACTTATTTAATGGAAAAAAGTTAAATAAGTAATATAATAGCTTGGAAATTTGATATCACACCATTTTTTACAACATTTTTTTTTTTTTCTTTTTTTTTTACGCTTGGCTTTTTTTACTTTTGAAAAGTTGTTTTTGTAGATATCATTTCTTTTTTTAAATAGATTAAACATAATTTAAATAATCTAAACATGAGAAATAATTTAAAATTACATTTTACTTTCAGTCGTTGTTTAAAGGGTTAACTAGAAATACCAGTAGATATTTCAATTAAACTAATTACACTGTTAAAAAAACATACTAAATCTGGCTTGTTATAATACTTGTTATCCTCCGTTAAAAATATCACTGACTTATCCATGAAATGAATAAAAATGAAATACGTGCATAGCGTGTCAGCGCTGCATTTGAAATCAAACGTGATATCACGCTTTTTTATTATTAGCACTAGCTGGCTTCGCCCGCTAGCGGGCCCCTAATTTACACTGAGGCCTGGAATCTTGTAAAACCTCGTATAAGATAAACGTCGAACCGAACGAACCTCCGACCTGGTTCCCCGCTGCAATCGGCACCGGATAAGCCCTTAATTTGCACATCAAATAGTATAAACCTCTAACCAAACGAACTTTGGCCCCGGTCCCCGCTGCCTTCGGCACCGTATAGCGGTCGTGCCGCGCACGCTCAACTTCCATCTTCCACCACCAGGTAAGGCAATCTGTTCTATATGAACCTCGGGCACTGAAATCGTTAAGGCTATAGATGTCGAGTCGAATGAGCTATACCCCGTCGTGATCCAGCCCATAGAACCATGGGCTGGATCATGGCCATTCCATAGAACCAAAACCCAGAAAAATTCATCCAAATTGCTTGGATTAAAGCACATGCAGGTATTGACGGAAATGAACGAGCAGACCAGCTAGCAAAATCGGTTCTCTTGGATAACCAGTTTGATGAATATATAGATGTTCTATATCCTGTATCTTTGGTTAATAGACATTTTAAAAATAAGTTACTGACAGACTGGCAGGAATATTGGTCAACATCTGATAAAGGAAGAAACACATATGAAGTTCTTAATAAAGTTGACGTAGATTTTGTATGTACACATCTTTTAATCATCTATTTTATTTCCGGCCACGGAAGCTTTCCAAGCTTTTTATACAAAATTGGAAAACTAAACAGTGATAGATGTCCTTGTAGCTCTCGAGGGACTCCAATTCATTACATTTTTGGTAAATGTAAAATTATGCCCCATCATTTTCATTTTGATAGAAATTTAACTTTACGGGAAAATTTACAAAAGATCCTTTTTTCACCAACTTACTACAGAACACTTGCGGACAATTACAATGTTCTTAACGAAAAGTTCTCCTTCATACGTACTCTAATTTCAATAAATATCAAGTATAATAGAATACTTTTTAGCCATCGGAATAACTTAATTTTTTCTGCATGGTGAATTATTTGTCTTAACGGCTAATTGAATGGACTGATCTTTTTAAGTACAGCCTTCATTTAATCAGCATTCACTTTCAGTGTATTCTGATTTGTTGTGGGTTCTGGGTAGTGCATTTATACAGAGTACTCCTCTGTTGGATTGTTGAACTGTTTCGAGTGACACAGTCATTGCTTTGTTTCAATGCATATAGAAGTAAATTGCTTAAATTGATCTTGTTGATTTCACTCATTAGTATTACTATTTTACTTTTTGTGGTGGAATATTAATTTTTAATGGACTGATTGCTAATTTTAATGACTTTGAATGGACTGATCTACATAAGTACAGCCATCACTTATTTTTATTCTATTGTGAATTGAATGGACTGATCAATAAAGTACAGCCAATTGAATGTTATTTTGATCAACTGTGGGTTATTTCTGATTATTTATACAGAAGATCACTCTGATGACTTGTTGGACTGTTCCGTGTGTGGTTCAGCAATTTACTTAGGATCATCGCATGAAGCAGTGAACCTCTGAATTGTTCTGATTGAGTTCAGCCATTAGTACTCTTCATTAGCTTTTCTTGGTGATTTATTTATTTTTTTACTAGCTGACCCGAACGGCGTTGCCCGAGCCCTTGTAATAAACTTAAATCTCTTAAAAAACGGAACTCTGGCCACGGTCTACGATGGTTTCGGAACCGTATACCCGGCATGCTCGTACGCTCTAGAAAATCTTTTATTTCCCCCTACCACCGCCAGGGGAGCATTCTGTTATAAACAAACCTCTTTCCGAACGAGCTTCTGAGACAGGTCCCCGCTGCCTACGTTACTGTATATTAGGCGCACTGCAAAATTGATCTGGTTTCGAGAAGATTGGAACATTATTAGCCCAGTTATTTTAATAAGGCACAGTTAGGAAAATAACACTGAGTGAGATGCCTAGGGGAGGGGATGTTCCAGTGTCCTTCAGAAAATGACTAATTAGGAGGCCCACTATGCATACATAAAAATTCGTTCGTTTTGTTAAACTAGGAACTTAATTACAAAGTTGGCTTAAACTCTTATTTGTAAATAGTGGTAACCGCTACTCATAAATTTAATTTAATGTTATAAAGGGTGACTATTAAGTTAAATATAATGTTTCGAATCACTTGCGTTGAAATCGGAAAGATAGTTGCTGATATATAGAAACGCGGCATAGTTAGAGAAAAACCTTGAAGGAGGGGCCGGGGGAGGAGGGTTGTTGAAGTACCCTTCAGCAAATGACTAATTAAGAGGAGCACTATGCATCCTTCGAAATTCGTTTGTTTGCTTAGGCTAGGAACATTATTACAAATTTGCTTACCCAATTTTTCGGAAATAGTGGTAACCGCTACTCATAAATTTAGTTTAATGTTATAAAGAGTGACTATTAAATTAATTATAATGTTTGGAATCACTTGCGTTGAAATCGGAAAGATAGTTGCTGAGATATGGAAACGGAGCATAGTTAGAGAAAAAAGGAAACGGAGCATAGTTAGAGAAAAAGCCTTGAAGGAGGTCCCGGGGTGGAGGGGATGTTCAAGTGCCCTTCAGCAAATGACTAATTAGAAGGACCACTATGCATCTTTTAAAATTCGTTCGTTTGCTTAAGCTAGGAACGTAATTACAAATTTGGCTTAAAGTATTATTCGAAAATAGTGGTAACCGCTACTCATAAATTTAGTTTAATGTTATAAAGAGTGACTATTAAGTTAATTATAATGTTTAAAATCACTTGCGTTGAAATCGGAAAGATAGTTGCTGAGATATGGAAACGGAGCAGAGTTAGAGAAAAAACCTTGAAGGACGGGCCGGGAGGGGGGGGGGGTGTTCAAGTGGCCTTCAGCAAATAGCTAATTAGGAGGATCACAATACATCCTTAAAGATTGATTCATTTGGTAAGCTAGGAACTTAATTTGAAATTTGGCTTACACTATTATTCGGAAATTCTGGTAACTGATTTCTAGAAATACACCTTGAAGCTTAAATGTAATTAAACCCTTGCCCCTCTTCATTCCCGCAAATATAAAAAAGAATCTGTTAAATAAAGTTTTCTGTATTAAAAATCTCCATCATAATAATAAATGTCATGTAAAAAAAAAAAAAAAAAAAAAAAAAAAAAAAACTTAAACCCGACTAATTGTCATGAAGAAAAATGTGCCAGGAAAATATTTCAATCAGTGGGACGTATGTGTAATTTGTCATGTACAGGTGGCGCGACATTCGCATGGCTCCTCTACGCTGATAACTTCAATCCATATTGACACTATTTAGTTAGAAATCCTTATTTATGCATCGCTACTCTGGTTTATTTAATTACTTCTGTGAAGAATGGATGCAACCAACCAGTGAACCAACCAACCCAAGAGAATAAAAGCGTATTTTTGATGACAGTTCTTTGTGAATATTAATTATTATTTCAGAAAGTAATTGAAATATTAAAATTCTGAAGTAATGGTGCACCAGGAGAGGGTTTGGACTACCTAAATCTAAATTTACAGCCTTCTAGGTGGGCTAAATTTTCCTAGCCATCGCCAACAGTCACACACACGGACACACACACAGAGCGAAACTTTCTTTTATTAGTATAGATAGACTGTTACTTATTATAATGTTTTATAATGGACTGATCTAGTCAAGTACATCCATTACCTATTAATATTATGTACTCTAATTTGGCATTTAATTTAATGCTTCTATTTTTCTTCGCTTTTCATGGTGAATTGCTTATTTTCAAGATGAATTGAATGGACGTACATAATTAAGTGCAGCCATCATCTACTCATATCATGTGGACTAATTTAACATGTAAATCCAGTGCTTTCATTTTTACAGCTTATTTGGTGAAACATTTGTTTAGTATGGACTGATCTAAATAAGTACTGCCATTACTTAACTTCATGGACTGCTGCGAGTGGTGCAGTCATTAATATTGGTCTATTGTATGTAATAGTGAATTTATTATTTTAAGTTTATGTTAGTTTGTAGTCTAGGTTAGACTGAAAGTTGTAACTATTACAGTCATTAAACATTGTATTTATTTATTTTAGTTAGTAATATTAGTTTTATTTTTAGTGGCTTTGAAAATGTCATTGCCAATAATTGCCTCATTGTAGAGGAATCTGCTGTAACTGAATTGTATTTAATAATTGCCCGTTGGTCGGGCCTTTTCCCTTGTCTGTTGTCTCGCTGTGTGGCAGTGGGGTTTTTTCCCGCCGGAGTTCTCAAATCCTCAAAACTCACGGTACGATCTCCGGATGGGTGTTTCCAGCCCATAGAACCAGAGATAGAAAAGTGTCCCCTGGTGGTGAAAAAACGAACTAAAATCGGAAAGCTCTGTCAATGTCAAGTTGAATGAGCCATACGCCGTCGTGATCCGACCCATAGAAACAGAGATAGGAAAGCACCCCCTGGTGGTGAAAGATAATCGCGTTTGGGGGGCAAATTGGGGGGATGAACACCGGAGATGCATAATAGGATTAAGCGGTCACAGACCTTTCCAACGATGTATCACATGAGGGGTATGTGCAAAATTTAGAAAATACCCCCGTGCATAATATGATTAAGCGTTCACAAACCTTTCCAACGATATATCACATGAGAGGTGTCGGCAAATTTTAAAAAAGTGCCCCCTTTGTGAAGGTGGGAAGGGGTGAAAGTGGGAGGATGGACCCCGAAGATTCACAACATGAATAAGCGGTCACAGGCCTTTCGAACAATATATCACATGAGTAGTGTCGGGGGAGGCGCACAATGTGGGGTGACACCTGTGGTGCATAATATGAATAAGTGGTCACAGCCCTTCATAACGATATGTGACATGACGGATATCGTTAAAATTTAGAAAAGCGCCCCCCCCCCCGCTTGTGTAGGCAAAACGCGCTACGCCTCTCCCTATAATTTTTGACGCGGCTTTATTTTTAAAATTTATGTTATGTGTTATAAAATATCGTAAAGTTTCAAACAGATAGCCTTATTATACTTCCTAATTTTGTTCACGCCCCTCCCCCTCCCCTCCCCGAAATGTGACGCATCATTATTTTTTATAAATTTTTTATATTGTGTTATAAACTATCTTAAAGTTTAAAACAGATCGCATTGGAATCCTAATAATATTATAAATCTGATTGTGTGCAAATGTTAGGCTGAAGCCAGCGTCAAAATGGAGCATTTAATGATCCTGTATCTATGCATATAGGCTGATTATAACCCTCAAATGAATATAGGCTGGTTTTTGTTTATTTTATTCAAATATTTTTCTTAATAATTCAAAATTCCGTTATTTTCATTGAGAATAAATGGGCATTTTTTCGTATAGCATTTTAAAATGGTTAAATTTACTTTACCGTTGCTAATACTTTATCGTTGCTAAACCTAATTCAAAACCCGGAATAATAATTTTTACTAAACAATTTAGTTTCAATTGAAAAATTTTCACGGGAAAAATGAAAATTAAATAAAAAAATTAAAGAATTAAGAAGAAGATTAAATAACATTATTAGAAATAAAACGTACTTTTTTTAGTTTTTGATAATAATACAAGGTTTCAATATGCGTAACCATAGGAAACAGGCGAATATGACGTCATTTATCGAAATAAAGCGGATACGCTTTGATTGGTGAAATAAAATGATCTTGGTTTTTTTCTTCACTTTTTTTTTCTTTTGTATGGTAACAATACTTGCCGTTTTACCGTCTGCGCAAGGCTAATATAACTATACCGTTTTTTTTAATTTAAATTTTAAAAAAGTAAAAAGAAGTTTCAAAAGAAAATGGTTAGCAAATGTCAATAATATGCTCCACAAAATTATCCATGTCGAAAATGATGTCATAGATAGCGAGAAATAGTGATTTTTCATTCTTAAAACTAAAAGAAATAACTCGATTACCTTAAAAAAAAAAAAAAAAAAAAGACGAATATTAATAGTTCCATTTTTTTTTTTATAAAACCTAAAGATTTAATATTATTTCGTTAAAGTAACATAAGTTTCCTTATGTCAGTATTGAAATTAATTGCCTCGAAAATAAAATTATCAAGAATTATGTCATTAAAAAGGGATTTCTCTGTGGAAAAAGGAGACGTCATATTTGAAGTAAAACGGTAATTTTCCAATATATTTTAAAATGAGTGTGAATCAATTCCTTACATTAATAATACAAGTCAATAAGTATAGAAAGTAGATGAGTTTCACGCCATATTTATAACGAAAAATTTAAATGTTTTGTTATCTATACTGATTATTAAGCATGAGTATCCATTATTTCGTTATTTCTTTCCGCATGGGTATCCGAGTTTTCTTCTGAAAATCACATCATAATTTTAAGAAAAGGAAAATGAACACGAATTTATTATATTAAAATCTGACCGTGTGTTTGTATTTCGCAAATACTCCTAGACTATCGAACGCAACGCGATTTACTACCGGTTAGTTTACTACCGGTTTAGCGAATACCGGTTATAATTGATCCGAGGATGTCACACAAATTCTCAGAATTAAACAAAATTAAATTAAATGCCATTTTTTTTAACGAAGTTTCTCTAAAAACTGAAAATAACTTACTGCATATTTGTGTATAAACAAGTAATATAAAAACATTTTTTTAAGTCAATTCCTACTTTTTAATCATAAATATATAAAATAAACCCGTGCAGCATTAATGTCCCACGTTATCTTTATTGAACATTTTTTTATAATAATCGTTGCGGTATTATATTTTTGTGGCATCACTAATTTGAGAAAATCTTTCAGTTCATTTATGAAAACAATGGGAGAAATTTTTTTCTCCCATATAAAACTAAAATTAATTAATTAAATTTAAATTACAAATTAATATTTGAAAAAACTGTATTAACATCCAGTGTCATCCAGTACAAGTTTACAAAAATGTATTTGAACTTGAATGGATGAATAGAATTTTTTTTATTAACGATTGAAAATTTGAACAAGATATATAAATATATAGAGAGTGTGAGCTAATAGTAGGAATTGAAAAAAGGAGAAATAAAACAGATTAGTATATTTTTTATTAGTATATAAGACATAAAAACAGAATTTATTTTCACTTTGAATAGATGGTGAAAACAAAATCTTGATTTCAGTAAGTTATCCGAAAAATAAAAACATATTTTCACATTTTCAAACTTCATGAATCAATTTATTCTGGAGAACAAAAATTGCCTGTCAATATACTGTCATTTAGAAAACAAGATTTGTTTCAACTATATATTAAACCAGGGAGGCAGAATTGGATTTAAAGAAAAAGCATATACTATTTCTAATTATTTTTTTTTTTTGAAGGATGGCTGTTAAAACGTTTCACAAAGGCGTTAAAAGTAAAATTGTCTATCAGGTGAAATTGACATTTGTTTTTACCCAATTCGTCTATTTCCACGATTTTATTTGGCCCTCCTTTTCGCATTGGTTGCAATTTCATTTTCGCGATTATTTGGCACAAAATTTCACTTTTTTAAGACTGAGTTATGTCAAGGGCCCTATAATAAAAAATACCGTATTGTCTCCTATGAAATGTGATAAACAGTTAGTTAATTATTAACGTTTTTAATTATTGGGAGTAAAATATTTTGCTTAATTAATGTATTTATTCTTCTTTTAAAGTTGCGTGAACGAAGTCACGGGTAACAGCTAGTTTAATATATTTTCTGAAATTACTATTATATATAGAATAATATAGAAATAAACCCTCCTTTAGCTTGTAATTAAGATATATGAACATTTTTTAGAATTTCTGAAAGCTGATTTTTATTTATTTATTTATTTATCTATCTATTAATTTATTTTTAATTTATTTATTTATTTATTGCATTGTCCTGTGCATGTCTGGAATTTCTTAGCAATTTCTTAGATTTACATTATTTTATTCAATTAAACATTGTACTGTTACAATAAATTTAAATGGAAACTTCACTTCTAAAACAAAAATAATTTAACAACTGGATTTCATTAATTTATAGGAAAATGACAGGAAAGGTATTCCTGCGAACGAAATAACAGTCCTTTACCGTTTTTTTTTTTTTTTTTTTTTTAGAAATAAATGAATCACAATTTAATTCATTTCAAAAAATTTGTTTACGTTTGGAAAGAAATTTTAAATGCCGATAACTCTTAATGTATACATTTTAGAAGGTACATCTTCCCTCAAAAACTAATTTATTTTTAAAGATCTTTGTAAAAACGTAAATTATATATTTAAAATATTTTTTAAAGCATAAACACTACGTCTGATTACTTTATTTTACAATATTATAAGAACACACATTTTATCAGACAATTAAATACACTAAAACATGAGTGAAAGATTGACCTGCGCCAGGACTCGAACCTGGGACCTTATGCATACCCTGCTGTCGTTCTGCGACTGAGCCACCCAGATCGATATCCTTGACCGGCAATTTCTCATACTTATTCATGTTGGAAACAGTCATCTGCCACAGTTTGCAGTCCAGAGGTGCCAAGTCTCCGGCTTTTTGAACACCAGTAATTTTTTAGAGAAAATGTTGTTCTTTTAAATCGCAAAATGCTCCGATTAAATAATACAACATTTTCTGTACTAAATTACTGGTATCCAAAAAGCCGGAGACTTAGCAAGTCTGGCAGTCATATTTAATTGTCTGATAAAATATGTGTTCTTATAATTATGAAGTTTTATTTTTTTTAAATATCTTCAGAAGAAAATGGCTGACTTGCAGATGAAATTTAATGTGGTTATAACCTGTAACTGATTTGTGCTATTATAATACAGATGGTACATGGTCGTTGGCGGATTTTATCTCTGTTTTGGCATAATTTTTTAACCGCCAAGTTAATTAACAGTTTTTTGCTAATTAAGGATAGAAAATATTTTTTTTACACTAGATTTTATAAAAGCACATAGATTTCGTAATTACTTGTCCAAAAATGCAATCCTTTTTTTATTCTGCCCAATATTAAGGTCTGTAGGTTGTTTGAAAAAAAAAGTGATCATTTTAAGTAATCGACGTTTTTAAAAAAAATCTATACCTCTGTTTATAAATCACTTATGAAGATGAGTTTGGTATTAAATTGAAGAAATTCTTCATTAGATTCTTCTAGTTTTCGTTTTTTTATGCGCCGCTTGGTTTATTTGATATCTGATATTTTAATCTGGCATGTTTTGTCGATTTAACATTGCGAAGTTGCTTTCTGTAAGTAAGCAGAAGCTGTCTTTAGTCCAGTTCTTGGGTTTGTTTGTGTGGCTTTTTTTTAAGCTTGGCTTGGCAGAGCGACCGCCCTGGTTGATATGTATCGCATTTATCGTTCATTTACAGGGAGACATGAAAGATATCGGATGCAATATTATATCCGACGTATTGCCTATTAATAACGATTTCTCAAAGTGTCTTTTCAGTTATATTATGCGTCTTTAAGTTTAACTAAATTTTTGAATACTACGTGGTGTGTATAGATCAGCTGTTCTTAAAATGTGGTCCGCGGACCCCTGGCAGTCCTCAAGCCTAGTGTTGAATTGAGACTTTTTTGTTCTCAACGAGGTATTTCTGTAATTCCGGGTCTGTGAGTGGGAGTGGGAGGGCTTTGCAGAACAAGAACATGTAATCCAAACCATTAATAAGCATTAAACAACAATTCTTTCGGGGAAGACATTTCAATGCTAGGAGAAAAACACAAAATGATTTTAAATTTAATTACATTATCTAATTATAATTCTGATAACAGAATCACAGACTTGTGTGAAAAATATTGAGAACCAATTGACTGAACGTGTACGAATCATCTTTTTACTTTCTTGTATCTTTATAAGAAGAAAGTATTGGATTCATGAAAATTTTCGACTCCCGGCTTTCGACGGATTTATACGTTTTAGAATGTCATGAACACAATTTGACTGTTTTAAAAAAATATGTCTATGAGTCTGTGAGTCTGTTACACTGTTTGTCTGTCTGTCTTTATGTGACAAATATTTTGTGGGCGCTCTATCTCAAGAACTAATGCACGAAATTTAATAAAACTTTGTATTCAGTAAGTCCCTGATATAAATTGCTGCTGATTACTTTTTGGGGAACATCGGCCAACAGGTGGTGCTGCTATGCTGCATTTTTCCCGATTTCTACAATAGCTATGTCTCAAAAATTAATGCACTTATTTTCATCAAACTTCTGATTCAGTTAGACTTTGACATAAATAGACGTTGATTACGATTTGGTGTAGATATCCGAACAGGTGGCACTGCTATGCCTCTTTTTTCATTATTTTTACGATAGCTATATCTCAAGATAACTAATGCACGAAATTTCATCAAACTTCAGATTCTATTAGACCTTGACATAAACAGATGCTGTTTACGTTTAGGTTTAGATAGCTCAACAGGTGGCGCTGCTAAGCTGCTTTTTTCATTATTATCGCTATAAATATATCTCAAGAACTAATGCACGGAATTTCATCAAACTTTAGATTCAGTTAGACGTTGACATATGTTGTTGTTGATTAGGTGTTGGTGTAAATCTCCCAACAGGTGGCACTGCTATGCTGCATTTTTCGGATTTACACGATTATAGCAATAGTCATATCTCACGAAATAATGCACGGAATTTAATAAAACATTAGTTTCAGTTAGACATTGATATAAATTGGTGCTGATACTTTTTAGTGCATGCGAAACCTGTGTCAGATAGAAGAAAGTTTCGGGATTGGCACATCCGACTAGTTTTCGCATTGCAATTAGATAGATTTAAGATATTTCGAATAATGTAAATTGGATTGTTTTCATTTATTATGAATGTTATGTAAACATATTTGAAGATTTATTGTTTTGCAAATGCCTTCCAACTCTCACAACAAGTGCAGTACTATTTACATGTTTAGATAATTTGATACAGGAAAAAGAAATAAACTGGTCAAGATGTGTAGGAATACGAAAATTTTGAACTCGATCTGTGAGTGGAACTATTAATGTTTTGATAAGCTTTGTGAAAGCACCACACGCAGTTTGTACATACTTTTGTATTGACCGTGAGTTGCTGGTTGCCAAAAGAGCTTGAAAATTTGGAGACTACACTCAACGAATTTTCTTCAACAGTAAATTATATCAAGGTTCGTCCGTTGAATTCTAGACTCTTTAAAATTTTGAGCCAAGAAATTTGAAGTCAACAGAAACATCTATTTCTACATAGAGCAATTTGTTTTACATAGAGTAAAAGTTTTAAATCTCTTTTTTTCATAGCATGGTAAAATAATTGAGTTTTTAATGGACTACGAATATTCCATTTTGCAGATCGTATCATTGATTTATCTTGGCTTGTCAATGTGGTGTATTTGATAGATATTTTTAATTTTCTAAATAAGCTGAATTTAGGCTTACAAGGAACATCGGTAACACATTTTGAAAGTCCAGAAAAAAGTAGAAGCACCATTAAACATAATTTTTTTGCTGGATGAAAAATAATTTTTTTGAATCATTCTCAACATTATTCGGTTCTTCCAAACCTCTGGGAATAGAATTTGTATACCTGAACACTCAGAAGAAACTTTCACCTTTTTTTCACACTTGAAGTGAAACAATAAGTGGTTAAAGGATCCATTTTCTTTCCAATATCTTAGGTAAATCAAAATTTTGTATTCTTAGAGCAGGAACAACTTTCGGTATCGTCATTTGATGGTTCCATGAAAATTGCTTTCCAAGAGAATAATCTTTTTAATTTTTGGTTGTGCGTAAGAAATAAAAGCTATCAAGCAATTGCTTCGCTTTATCCACCACATATTTGCTGGAAAAGAGTTTCTTCAGCCTTGTACACAGACAAAAACATATCTAGAAATGAACTAGATGTCAAAACAGTCTTACGAATACATGTTTCGAACATTGAAACTGATTTTGCACATCTCGTAGCAAGAAAGCAACAGCATCCTGCTCATAGAAAATAGCAGCATGTATATTCTAACTATCTTAAAATCTATTATTTTTCTTATTAATGCAGATGTTTTTTAACGCTATAAAGTAAACACACATTATGTGTAATGAAAAAAAAATAATATTTTAAAATGTATTATTTTTCTTATTAATGCATCTGTTTTTGTCAAACGTTTTACTGAACATAGATTATTTGTAATGAAAAATAAATAATGAGTTAAAATAATTTTTTATCTTATATTAAGAAAACTTTTGTTGGGGTCCCTGAAATACATATTACATAAAAAGGGATCACAGAGTTTAAGAAACGCTGCTATGGATCATATACAGGGTATACAAAAGAATTAGTAAGCATTACTGGAGGTGAGCATAAATTGCTTAAAGATGTCTTTTAATTTGAGCTATGCATTTTCAAGCTCAACTACATTTAGTATAATAAAAGATGTTTCTAAAATATAAATAAAATAATATACAGGGCCTCAGAGAGATATGGATACGTTACCGCCAGTGGAAGATAATTTCTAGAAGTGTGATTTCAGTACTTTTAAATATGTTTTTAACTGAAATAAATTTAAGATTAATATGTGGCATAGATAAAATTATGTAGGTAATATACGTGGTTGTACAGAAGAATTGAAATACGTTTCCCCTTATTGGTAGAAATTGCTGAAGGTGAATTTTAGACAGTGTTCTTCCAAACTAAATTTTAGCATACTATGTAGAGTATATACAAATCAATAGATCATAAACAGAGCTGCACAAAAAAAAAGGGAGTACCTTTTCGTCTATGGGCGATAATTTCTAAAATCTGGTTTTCAAATGAGTTATGCCTTTTCTAAAATGGTTACTTAGATATCTTCTTTACCTTATGAAACGCAGAAGTTTTGTTAAAATAGTCTGGAAGTGTTGGAAAGAGTTTCATAATCGATGCTCAACGCATGAGTTTTCATTCTTGTTATATATTACAGCTTTAAGTAAAAACACACACGATCCTGACGTATTTCTTTCTAGATCAAGAAACCATTTTTTTTTTTACGGTTTACACAAGTTAATTTTGTACCACCAGTATTTCCAAAGAGAAATTTTTGTTTACTTTAATCGCAGATATTCTTTGATTAAATAAGGCGAAATTTACTATTATAAAGTAGTCGTAGGAAATATTTAGGGTTTTAAGCACTTTAAACATCACGTATATGTGACACTTAAGTTTGAAATAAGCAATTAATATTTTATTAGAAAATGAATTGAATATATAAATTTGTTTTGAAAAGCATCTACGAGGTGTTTTTACTAGACTGTCACTCATTATAAATAAAAGTGAATATAATACTATATCAACCAGATAGAATACTAAATATTTCAAAGTGCTCTAATAAAACGAAAAACATTTCCTTTCTTAAAAATCGCATTTTCTCGTGGTTTTTTTTTTAAAATTATATTCAAAACCCGATAACTTATCGCATGAAAAGTACATTAAAATTACATCATATCATATGTATTCAAAATACACTAGTCAAATTAAATATCGTTATCAAGCTGCCTTGTAATTTTCAAGGACATATCTGCCAACTTATACGCTTTTTTGTTACCAATAAAATTTAATAGAAATTTTTGTCAATCAAATTGAAATAAATGAAATTCTTTATTTTTCAAGATATACTTATATCAGGAGTTATTTTTTTAAATGCTACTCTTTTTTATCATATATTTGATGAAATGATTTAATATCGTGCTGATTGTAGTATAGTAAACAAAATTAATGGAATGACTTTTCTATAAAGATGTTTATCTGGAAAGAAATTCAATCAATTAAAAATATTCAACAAATTCTTAGTATTTTGTATCTAGAAATATTTATAACAGAAAAATCTGTTCAATGATTTCATTCGGTGGGACAATCATTAACAGTTTATATAACACTCGTTGTTATAACAGTTTTATCTAGAGTACGAACTGGAATATATGACTATGATATTTGTCAGTTATAAAGTATAGAAATTTCGAGTTTGTTGAGGTATACAGATTACGTTTATGGGGGAACATCACTTTTATGCACTGACATGTAGGATTTTTTGTAATTCGAAGTATTAAAAAAATTATTTATCCTAAATAATCATATATATACTACAGAAGAAAAGTGTTATTTGTTTTAGCTAAACAATTAATGAACTTTCATAATTTATAGGAGTTTCGTTTATTTATGTCGATTTTGCTAAAAGATAGCGTTACTAATACACTTGTTGGTATAGACTAATGAAGTGTATGGCGTTTTGGAGGGTAAACATACGCCATCGATAACCAGTTCGTTATCAATTGCCATTGTTCAAAAAACATAGTTTTTCATAGCTGTGAATATGTTGAATTTTGTGCCCGAAAAAGATGTTTTGCGAGACCTTTTTCCTTTGAAGAAAACGATTGCTGAAAGTTATCGATTGTTTGGGGAAGCTTATGGTAAACATAGTCTTACCCGAAAAACTTGTGAACGATGATTTAAACGCTTTAAAAGTAATAGTTTTGATATAAAAGACTAGGAGAGTTCAGGAAAGCCAAAAAAGTTTGAAGATGGAGATATGCACGCATTATTGCATGAAGAACCTGGTCAAACAGTTACTGGCGGACACTACTGACAACAACTGATAAAATAAAAAAGTGGTTTGAAGTAAAAACGACCAGAATACGCCCAAAGACACGATAAAGTCATTTGTTAATATGGCAATGATCGGTTCTATGTTTCTAAATGTGTAAAAGACTATTTGGAAAACGTTAAATCGGATGTCCTATATCACCTGCTGCATTCACCAGATTTAGCTCCTTTGGAATACCACTTATTTCGATCGACGCAGCACGGACTTTCCGAATAGCACTTCAATTCTTTTGAAGAAGTAAACAAGAACTAAAAATCATGGGTCAAGCATAGATTATGAAACACTTTCCAACACAGCCAGAAAACAAACGAAACTTCACAGTTAAATAAGGTAAAAAAAGATATGTAAGTAAACAGTTTAGAAAACATATAACACTTTGAAAAATACAGTTTTCGAAATTACTTTCCAGTGTCAAAAAAGTAGTCGAATTATTTTGTGCAGCTCTGTATATGATCAATAGATGTGGATATATAGTATGATAAAATTTAGTTCAGTTAGAATATTCACATTTGGAGATTTTCGCCAATCGATGGAAATTCGCTTGAAATCTTTTGTACAGCCCTGTATATTATCCCTGAAGACTTTTGTACACACCACCTATTAAGCTAAAAGGCAACTTAAAACTCACTTGCAGCAACTACCAAACGTAAACGACAATGTATTTTTTATGTATAGCCCTCTGTATGAATTTATTTATATTCCACAAATTTCTATTAGTCTACTAAATATAGTTAGGCAGGAAAATGCGTAAACACAATTAAAAACTACCCTTAAGTAATTCACTCCCATAGGCTGTAATACTTACGAATTCCCTTGTGTATCAACCAAGTTTATAAACACACACGTACTACGAAAATAAATAGTTAAACTTAAAAACGCAAACCAAAGTTAAAAACGCATTTATCACACATCGACTGTAAATATCGCACATGTACTGTAACCAATATCTTTTGTGTGTCCTGTAAATAAACACAATGCACACAAGAGAGCACATTAGGGTGCATCTCAGTAATGCATATAATTTTCATTATGTTTGAAATAATGAAATATGCAAACGGTTTTTCCTCATTTAACGATGTATAACAGAATTCTTTTGTTTGACCCTGTAAATGAGAAATAAATGCTTTGCCCCCATATTCTACAAAAATCATGTTTTAATGCGCTTCATAATTCTATATCAATTTCATTATGTTTTAAATGACGTAGCGTCATCAAAATGCACTTGAAAGGATTATTCCCCACTAGCTGTCACCCCTGACTTCGTTCACGCAATATTAAAAGAAGAATAAATACATTAATTAAGCAAAATATTTCACTCCCGATAATTAACTAACTATTTATCACATTTCATTGGAGACAATACGGTATTTTTTGTTATAGGGAGCTTGACATAACTCAGTCTTAAAAAAGTGAAATTTTGTGCCAAATAATCGCGAAAATGAAATTGCAACCAATGCAAAAAGGAGAGTCAAATAAAATCGTGGAAATAGACGAAATGGGTAAAAACAAATGTCAATTTTACCTGATAAATAATTTTACTTTTAACGCCTTTGGGAAACGTTTTAACAGCCATCCTTCAAATAAACATTAATTGGAAATAGTTTGTGCTTTTCCTTTAAATTCAATTCTGCTTCCTTGGTTTAATGTATAGCTAAAACAAATCTCGTTTTCTAAATGACACTATGTTGACAGGCAATTTTTGTTCTCCGGAATAAATTGATTCATGAAGTTTGAATATGTGAAAATATGTTTTTATTTTTCGGATAATTTACTGTAATCAATATTTTGTTTTCACCATCTATTCAAAGTGAAAATAAATTCTGTTTTTCAGTTTTAATGAGAAAATGGTATAAAAAATATAATGATCTGTTTTATTTCTCCTTTTTTATACACAAATATGGAGTAATTTACTTTCTGTTTTTAGTGAAACTTCGTTAAAATTTACAAAAAAAAAATCTTGGCATTTAATTTAATTTTTTTAATTCTGACAGTTTGCGTGACATCCTCGGATCAATGGTAACCCTTATTAAGTAAATCGCGTTGCGTTCGATAGTCTAGGAGTAGTTGCGAAATACAAACACACGGTCAGATTTTAATATAAGAGATTCGTGTTCATTTTCCTATTCTTAAAAATATGATGTGATTTTTAGCAGAAAACTCTCATCTGTATATAACGGATACTCATGCTTAATAATCAGTATAGATAAAAAAACCATTTAAATTTTTCGTTATAAATATGACGTGAAACTCGTCTACTTTCTAGACTGATTGATCCTTGTATTATTAATATAAGGAATTGATTCACACTCATTTTAAAACATATTGGAAAATTCCTGTTTTATTTCAAATATGACGTCTCTTTTTCCCCAGAGAAATCCCTTTTTAATACATAACTCTTGTTAATTTTCCTTTCCAGACAATTAATTTCAATACTGGCATAGGGGAAATTATGTTACTTTAAGGAAATAATATTAAATCTTTAGGTTTTATCAACAAAAATCGAACTATTAAAATTCGTCATTTTTTTTAGGTAATCGAGTTATTTCTTTTAGTTTTAAGAATAAAAATAACTATTTCTCGCTATCCATGACATCATTTTCGACATGGATAATTTTGCGGAGCATATTATTGACATTTGCTAACCATTTTCTTTTCAAACTTCTTTTTAATTTTTTTAAATTTAAATAAAAAATACGGTATAGTTATATTAGCCGTGCGTAGTTGGTAAAACGCCAAGTAGTGTTACCATACAAAAGAAAAAAAAATACAAAAAGTAAAGAAAAAACCCAAGATCATTTTATTTCGCTATCAAAGCATATCCGCTTTATTTTTTATGTATTACGTCATAATCGCCTGTTTCCTATGGTTACGCATATTTAAACCTTGTATTATTATCAAAAACTAAAAAAAGTATGTTTTATTTCTAATAATATTATTTAATCTTCTTTTTATTTCTTTTATTTTTTTATTTCATTTTCATTTTTCACGTGAAAATTTTTCAATTGAAACTAAATTATTGAGTAAAAATTATTATTCCGGATTTTGATTTAGTTTTTGCAACGATAAAGTATTAGCAACGGTAAAGTAAATTTAACCATTTTAAAATATTATACAAAAAAAAATGTCCATTAATTGAAAATAACGAAATTTTGAATTATTAAGAAGAATATTTGAATAAAATAAACAAAAACCAGCCTATGTTCATTTGAGGGTTACAATCAACCTATATGCAAAGATACAGGATCATTAAATATTCCATTTTGACTCTAGCTTCAGCCTAACATTTGCACACAATCGGATTTATAATATTATTAGTTTTGACTGTAATGTAACGAAATACTTTTGACTATCCCTGTAAAAGAAACTATAAGTGCTACATACTTCAGTTAAAATAGAGAACATAATATAGATAACAACAATAATATATAAAAATTTCAGGGCAATCCCAGCATATTTACGGGAGTTAGAGGACGGACAGACGGCAGACGGCCAGACGACAGATAAACTGAAGTCATAAACACTTTTCAACTAGGTTGGAAAGTGTTAAAAAATGGGTCCATTCATGGATTGCTTAAAACAATGAGTTGTTTTATCGATACAGAATCCATCTCTTGCCAGAAAGATAGTAAAAAGTTGTAACTAACGATGGATAAAACTTTTATTTTTAAGCTGATAATTTTAATTATGGAAATAAACTCTGAAATTTTGCAAAACAAATCCACATGAATAAACGGAACACCTATTATAATTCTGTTACTTTGAAAAAGTAAAATTTGATATATGATGTGAAAATTCACTGTTCACATTTATTACAATTACGTCATTATTTTGGATTCTATATATTTGCCTAATATTTTAAAATAATTCAGCTATTAATTGCAAAATCTGTAATATTTATCTGAGATTAAATAAGGAGAAAAAATCTATTTCAAAATTGTGGTAGAAGTGTACATTGTAAAAAGAGACAAATATTTCTTAATCTACGAAAATTGAATAAAACCAAGAACAAACTAACCTCTTCCGAATTCCCCATGACTTTAAAAATCGTTTTTTATGATTCGAAAGCTATATATTTTATAGATTGAAATAATTCTTTGTAAAAAGCAAGTTTATTTTGGTGTTAGTGATTATTCGAAACGTTTTCCTAATCCAGTTTTCTCAAACCGGAATATTTCTCTTTTATTTCTCAATTAATTATTGTACATGCAAGAGTAAGAAATTTATATTCATTCTAATGTTAATGTCATTGGTGTTCATTTGTCTGTAAAATAGATTTGTTGAACATGAAAATATTTACTTGACAATTAATAGTAGCCTATAAACCTATATTCCTGATTGAGAAAACTAATTTCTACACTAGAAAAACTGCTCAGTAATGTTTCCGAATATCAATGGCAGCAAAAGAAACTTTGTTTTTATAAATCATTCTTTAAATCTTGAATATATGTTGGTTTATGTGGTTTCTAAAGATAAAGAACGCTTTTCGGAATCGTTAGTAACTCAGAAAAAGTTATTCAATATTTCCGTTCATGACTATATTTTATATTTCTAGATTAAGAAAAATCTATTTTTCTTTTTTTTACAGAGTATACACACCCTGCAATTTTAAAAATTATTACTTAAATTTAAAATATTATAAATAACAAGCACCTCTGTTAAGAAATATTTATCCATTTACTAGAACGGCACAATCTTAAATTAAATATGCGATTTAAATCACCAAAAGAGCTGTGCGTGAAACTTTAATCGAAAATTACTAATAACTAGCTTTTGTTCGATAAAGAATTACTCATAACAAGTCTTTCTGCTAAGTATTTAAGGGAGTTAAACGTACGTTCAACGTAATAGGAAGTTTCCGAGTTAATAGATTTATCCATTCAAGAGATACCAAAAATTCTCAAGAATTCAGTTTAAGTAAAGTTCTTAAATTGTTTTATTAAGCGAAAGAATATTTAACATCCATCATTTTAATTAGGTTTTAAAGAAATTGAACATAAATTATTTAACAGCTTAAGAGATCTTAGTTATTCAAAAGGTGATATTTCAAATTGGAATATAAGTGGGTAGAGATTAGAAAATGTACTAAGTTCATGACACATACAAATGGATTTTTTTGAAAGCCTTATTTCTGAAATACAGTTAAGATCTGTAAAACTTTGTTGCCTTTATTCCTCAACTGATTTAACTAAATAATTAGAAACATTTTGCTATGTTTACGTGGTCCAACAATTTTTAAACAGATGATACGTATGAAAAAGTGATGTACAGGAAATTAGACCTTATGTGAATTACATTATGTAAAAAGCATTTAAGCGATGTTTTTTACAAAATATGTATTGATTTGTTTTCATGAATTTATATACAGGAAAGTAGCAATGATAACACAAAGATACATTTATGATAGATATTTAAATTTTCACAATATTAAAAATATTATTAAAATATGTTAGTATTACTTCTTAAATTGATTTAACTCAATTTTTAGAAACCTTTTTACATTTTAATTACCCCATTTAGCAATTATACATTTAAAAAAATGAACGGAGATATAAAAAAAATATTTTTCATGACTTACGTAAAGGAAAGTATTAAATATATTTGTATTATGTGAAAAGGGATTTTCATAGCTGCGAACTTGTATTTCTTTTCTCAGCAATAAAATTTTATTGGAAATTTTGCCTCATTTAATTGCCGAAATCTTACGATTTCAACGATCAGATAAAGAAAAAATTTAGATTCAATTTTAGTGGTTACAAAAAACGTCTAAGTTGGCAACTATGGATTTCTGTGATATTCATTCACAAAACTTTGATGCAACCAATGGTATATGTATGATATAAATCTGCATCAAGTTATTTAAATATTTTCTGTTTCAAATTTATGGATTTTTGTTATAAACAGAAATGAATAGAGAGCCAGAAAAAAGCACTAATTTCCATTCTTGCCAGGCTTCCGGTTTTTCAAAAAAAAAATCATAGCGTGAACCAGAATGTTTATACAATTAAATGTGTCCTGTATGTGGGAGTCATTTGAAATTTACTTGATTTCATCCGATAATAAAATTTCTGGTTCAAATATGTTTCATTAAACAAGAGTCTCTTGTTAAAAGCGAGATATCAGAAACATGCATAAGTTGGACGATATTGAATAATTGATTTACATAATCATTTTATTTTGTTACAGTGCATGCAAAATTATCTATGCACTCAATGAATATATACACGTTAGCAGTGAAAACTGAATAAAAAGACATTTGTTTTATTACCTCTTTAATACGTTGTGCTGATGAGTAGTTCATACCAAGATACGTATACTACTGGGATTTTCCAAAGAGTCTAGCATAATTATTTTAAATTAGAAAATTCTTATTTAGAATTTAACTAAGATATTTCGTAATTACCGCGTTTAATCGATGAACTAATAGCTTTTTCTGAGATTAAATATGGCGAAAAATCTATTGAAATGGACTTCCGATCATAAAAAGCATCTCTTAAATATTTTTAATTTTTTTAAATTTTAACCCTTTCTTCGTGAAGCTTTAAAGGAAGGAATGGAAATTTTGATATATTTCTCGGTAGTTAATAAATACTGAATAATAAAATTGGTCCACAGATATAACAATCTATGCTAAAATATAGATTACTGCAGCGTTCTCAATAACTTCAATACAGGAAGCGAAAACAGGTTGATTAAATGCAAAATGCTATTAAACAATAAACTGGAAAAAATGATGCATTTTCAACACTGCAAGACATCAGTCGATATTAAAAGTCTGGAGAAATATAAAGAAGATACTTTCATTTGGAACTTAAAAACTGTTTCGAAGTACATAAGTTTGTCAATTTTGGAAGCGTAGAAAGTTTTTACACTAGTGAAAGAGAAACTAAACAATACTTTACAAGAAATTGCAAAGAAGATATTTGGTGAAACACGAGTAAAACAGACAAACATAATAAACAAGAATATTGGTGAAGGAACCCAAAGAATTTAAAACGAAGATAAACTATTCTAAACCAAGAGTTGAATATGAAAAATTATGTAAAATCGTAAGAAATTGCGTTATAGAAGATATGAGAAAATTTAACTGTGATCTTGTCAAGAAAGTTCTAGACAAAAAAAAAATGTTTAAAATCAACTAACTGCAAACTCTGTGTTGGAAGATAATGTATTTTTGCACAGAAGAGGCTGGATGGAACAATCACCAAAATCAGTAATGAAAAAATTGTGGAAAATGCTATAACGATATACACTACCACTCATTAATTTCAATACACCTCCTTGTTTTGTAATTTTCCACCAAAAACATGCAAAATATGGTACTATTATATAATATTCATGTAGCTGTTGTTTGTAAAGCTGCTTCCCTTCATTTATGTATCAAACATTGGCTGTAAACAAGGGTGAAAATATCTTTTTTCCCAAAAACGAAAACTTTAGAGCAAAGGGATTGGATCATTGCATCATATTATACAAAATACACATGAGTGACGTAGTAAGTTGTTCAGCATGATGTTCGGAGAATGCGTGCATGCTTAGTTTTAAAACAAAACCGGATAATAAAGTAAGACTGCGTAAGAGAATTTTCTAGGTAGTGATTACGTTACTATTTCGGACAAGAGTATTATTTTTGTTTCCGAATGGCTGCTTGAAAAGACTTATCAATTGAAAAACGTTCTGCGGTTGTTTTTCTAAGACAAGCAGATCATAGCTTGTGGGATATCGTTGGTTTGTAGAAAGTTATCGTTGGTGTTGTAGGGTACACCCTTAAGAGGCATGCTGTTACCAAGAGTATTTTTGACCGCTCACGTCCTGGGCACCCTCGGAAAACTTCAAAACAGGAAAATAAGTTTATTAGAGTGATAGCCAAAAGAAATAAGTTCAAAACAGTACATCAAATTCGTGCTGAAATGACAGAAACAAGAGAAACTAGCGTATCAATATCTACGATCAAACGTCGCCTCCAAACCACTGGATTGAAGGACTGAGTGGCAGAAGAAAACAACTTCGACGGCAGATTAATAAAAGGAAACTGGGCTGGAGAACACAAGTATTGGACCCGTGATCAGTGGAAATGTGTACTTTTCACTGACGAATCGAAATTCGAAATATTTGGTTCTAAGAGGTGTCAGTTTTTCGTCGTGCTATGGGTCAGCGAATGTTATCTGCTTGTATCCAACGTACTATCAAGCATGGAGAGGGTTCTATCACAATTTGGGAAAGTTTTGGTTGTGTTGCAGTTGGTGATCTTGTAAAAATAGATGGAATCATGGACTCTAAACGATACCACAACATCCTTGTGCGGTATGCTATTCCGTCTGACACCCGCCTTATTGGTCGAGAATTCCTTCTACAACAGGACAACGACTGGAACCATACTTCAAATATGTGTAGAAAGTATATTCAATCCAAACGACGTCAACAAATGCTCCAAAATATGGTTTGGACGCCCCGTAGTCAACACTGCAGCCCTATTGAACTACTTTATCATTTGAACAGGAATAAAAACAGCAGGGATTGTGCATCAGGGATAAAAATATTACAAACCGTAATCTTCTGTGAGAAATAATTCAATGCAATTGCAATAACATTGGGTGCGAAATTTTGGACAAACTAACCATTAGAATGCCCCGCGTGTGTGCGGCGGTGATTGCTTCTAAATGTGGTTATTTTGAGGAAGGGAAAATTTAAGACAAAATTCTGTTGTGTATGGTAAATTATGTAATAAAATATATTTCTTTGCTTGAATAAAAGATTATATTCATGCGAGAGTTTATTACTTTGTGTATTTCTTGGAAAAACTGAAAAAACAAAGGTTGTTATGAAATTAATGAGCGGTAGTGTATATAAATGAAAAGATCAAAGAGAAAGCAACCTATACGATCAGAAAAAAATCATTACAGAAAGTAAAGGGATAATCCCAGTGATGATAGATGAGGTTTTAAAAGTCATTAGATGTATGAAAAAAGGTAAATGCCCCGGCAAAGATGAAATCACAACTCACCATATCAAAGAAGCAAGAGAAGAATTGGCAAAAATACCAGCCACAATGCTAAAGAAGTTTATAAAATTTTCACCAAAGTTTTAACAACAAGACTTGAATAAGTTCTAGACTCAGCTCAAACTAGAGAACAAGCACGATTCCGAAGTGGATTTAGCACAATGGATCGTATTCAAACAGTAAGGAAACAGATAGAGAAACCTAAGAAATACAATTAGCTTCTCTGTCTCGCTTTTATTGAGTATGAAAAAGCGTTTGATTCTGTCTACATATGAGAAGTAGTAAAATCTCAGGAGGACGTCATTATACACAAATCTTACATCAATATTATAAAGAAGATTTACAAGAAAGCAACAGCAAGCTTGGAAGAGGTGTTAGACAAAGAGACATAATTTCGTCTAAATTTTTTACTGCTGGCTTAGAAAATAAAGGGTGGTTATAAAAAATTTCGCCGATATATGAAACCCTAGAGGCCTAACCGTTCAACCAATCGACAGGAAATTTGAGATATGGTTATTTTAAGGTATGCGCTTGAGAGCGTGGTGATTTTAAGCAATAAAGTTCTCTTTACAGTGAAAAAATTAGCAACACCTCCTTTTTTCCTGCGCAGAGTCATCAGTCCGTTGAAAAACCATAAATGGCGTTCGAATGTTTCATGTTTGACGAAAATTACCGGTGTAAAACAATTGCAAAGAAGAGCATTGTAAACAACCAATGACAACACAAGAGAGACGAGGAAAAATATATATTGGAATTAGCAGTTTTCAACGTACCCACCTTTGCAGAGGATAACGCATTGCATGTGGGAAATTGTTGACAACAATGACGAACGGAACATCGCAGGAGGAATCTGTATAACTCTACGTTTTATGATACCTTTCAATTCTGACAAATCTCTTGTATTTGATATGTACAACTCTGATTTCAGATAACCCCATTACCAGAAATCCTGCGAAGAGTGAGGTCGGGATTGCGGTGGCCTTGAAACTGCAAAATTACGGAAGATGAAAATATCACCAAAGTACTGTTGCAGCATTTGTCAAACACATGTGGCGACGAGTGGAGGAGCACAATCTTGCATCCATAAAATGTCATTAACGACATTTTGCTGCTGCAATTCTGCAATTACGTAATTCTGCAATATTGTTGTATTCCGAGCACTTGTGATGGTGCACGTTTTCATACCTGTGGAATTGACCTGTTCGAAGAGGTACGGACCGAAACGAATGTTCTTACGATGCCGCACCACACAGTCACTTTAGATTCCTGTAAAGGCGTTGGTGCCACATCGTGAAGATTTTCTTCAGCCCAGAAAACACAGTTCTTAAAGCTGAAATCCCAGTTAAGGATATATGTTTCTCATCCGTCCATAATATCCGCAGCGGCCACCTGCTATCTTTAGCATATCTGATGAGGAAAAAATTAGTAAAATCAAAACGCTGTGGCTCGTCTCCAGGTTGCGACATCTGGACGCGCTGGAATCGATAAGGAACCATCCGCATAATCTTGAGGACTATGGTTTTCGGTACACCCAAATTGCGGGCAACACTTCTTGCAGTATCCAATTAACCTGCAGTAACCGTATTATCATCTTCCGCAACAACTTCAACAGGAACAGATGGCCGTCCAGATAGCGTTCTATCACATGTGCATCCTGTTTCTTCAATTTTGTTTAACCAAATCACGTAGAGATTTTACGAAATATGGCCTCGTCATAACTAATGGGTTCGCCCATAAACTCGCACTGCTTCAGTAGCATTTTCCCCGTTCAGGTAAAACCGATTTATCAATTCACTTCGTTGTTTCCGCTTAAGTGTAATCTTGTTGGTACGTCCAAACTGTTTAAAGAAACAATCTTCCCACACTGCTTATAAAATGTTTTACAGACGCAATGCTTTGCACGTGGTTTTCTGTGATTGCTGCTTCTACTGTCTATCTTTGTTAATTATGTAAAGTACGTCAATGCACCTCCTCTCGGTGTTGTCATTGGTCGTTTACAATGCTCTTCTTTACAAATATTTTACGCCAGCAATTTTCGTCATACGTGTATTGTTCCAACGCCATTTATGCTCTTTCAATGCACTGATGAATCTGCGCAGGAAAAAGGTGGGTGTGTCAATTCGCAATTTTCAAATTTTGTTCAGTGTAACCGCAACCGTGAGAGATCTATTGGTTTAAATCTTCACGATCTAAAACGATTACATTCAAATAATAATATCTGTGAATTTTCTTTAGATTGGTTTAGCGGTTAGACTGCTAGGGGTTTATATAGTGGGGAAGTTTTTTTTAATGACCACCCTGTATTGCAGAAACTGGATTTGGAAAACAACGGGATTAGAATAAACGGAAAACACCTAAGGCACATTCGGTTTGCTGACGACATTCTAATTTTCGATAACAGTCCTGAAAAACTGGAAGATGTGTTAAAAGATTTGACAGAAGCTAGCATTAACGTGCACCAAGAATAAGGAATTGATTAAAACTACAAAATATGTTTTGTTGAGTACATTTTGGTTGTTTCAAGCAAAATTTTTTGTTGAAGTAAAAAATTGGTTTTGCTGCATGGACAAAAAATATTGTTAACACTCTTTCAAAATTTTAACAAAATGTCATCAATTTTACTTGAATTAACAAAATTTGTTTTTGTTAATTTTACAATAATTTTGTAATTTAAATTTGTAATTTCAACAAAATTTGGTTGTTTTTGGAAAATTTAAATTGTTGTGTAGTAGTCTTAACTCCCTCACGTAACTTGGCTTATTTGACATACATTTTTAGATAATTAAAACTTTTTTAATTGGGAAGGACCAAGGTAGTTTTAAAAATCCCCCTCTCCCATTTATTTTCTTCTATCTTTACAAGAAGAAAGATTTGGAATTCATGAAAATTTTCGACTTTCCGTTTTCTACGGATTTTAGAAGGTCCTGAACCCGCAATGCAAATTTCTGCGGCAAATATGAGAGGACAATACAAAGCCCAGCATACGGCAACACAGTTAATTTTTAATTCATTATCTGCAGTGAATTACGCCTGTAATCCTTGAATAATAACCAGTGAATTTTTATTCTGCTTTTTACAGGCGTAATTCACTGCTAAAAATGAATTAAAAATTAAGTATGTGTTACCGTATGCTGGGCTTTGTATTGTCGTCTCATGTTTGCCGCAGAAATTTGCATACTCATGATAACATTTTTATATTGTGCTGCGGTTGCAGCCGGTCCGACATTTTAAGAGTGTGAAATGCCGTGTTGGATATCATTCTTTGTAGCTAAGTGGTAAAGCCTCAGAGCGTTATTCTGAGGGACCGGGTTCGATTCCCATCTTGGGACATTGTTCAATCTGTCGGTTTACACTTGGAAAAAAGCTGGGCAAAAATTCACTTGTTATTGTTCAAGGATTACAGGCGTAATTTACTGCTGAAAATGAATTAAAAATTACCTAAAAAATAGTTAAGTCATCAGAACAAAAAATAATTTCAAAGTAAATATTATAATTGTTTCTTTAATAAAAACCTTTTGTTGTTAAAACAAAGAAAATTCTTAAAATTACACAAAACAATTTTTCTTTAAACAAAAGTTTTTGTTGCCAAAACTAAAAAGAACTCTTAAAGTAACAGATCATTATATTTATTTTGAAAAACTTTCAACAAAAGCATTTTGTTAATTCAAGTAAAATTGTACCGTTTTACTTGAATTATCAAAACATTTTTTTTGCTGACGATACAAAATTTTTTTGTTGGGCCAACAAAATTTCTGTTGACTCAACAAAACTTTTCTCTGGGTGTGGGATTAAAAATAAATTTCAATTAATTTCCATTAAAAAAGAAGATCGAAAAATGAAGATAATCAGCAGCACTGAGTTTTAAAATGTGTAGAGTTATGTGTACCTTGTGCAGGAAATAACATCAAGCAACAGCATCATGAAAGAGATCGATAAATGAATAAGAAATAGTTGGGGTGCTTTTTGAAAAAACAGTACTATTCATAAGAGTTACTCACATCTTTGCTTGAAAAGAAAAGTATTTAACCAATTTGTTTTGCCTGCACTAACTTATGGTGCGGAAACATGGACGAAAAGAAAACGGATCGTACAAAGATTATAAACAACACATCGAAGTATGGAAAGATGTATGCTAGACATTACTAGAAGAGACAGAAATAGAATAACATGCATAAAATGTCACACGTAAGATTTTGACATTATCCAGAAAACCAGATGTTTTAAATACCCTCATGTCCAAAATTAAGGTCACAAACATACAATCTGTGAAAACTGACGGAATTTGGCACAGAGGTATATTACAGTGGGAGAAAGAATATAGCAGCATAACAGTATGGAAAAGATTTTAATTGTGAATTAAGATACAGGGTTTATCAAAAAGTGTTAAATTATGAATCAGAGATAAAGCATTTATCTCGGGAAAGGTATGTCTAATATGGAGTGTGACCACTGTGCACTGCTATATAACCCTCACAACGAACTCTCATACTGTTTATGAGGGTGTCAATAAATGTTTGTGGCAACAAAGCCCATTCTTCCAAAAGCGCGGCTTTTAACTCCTGGCGGGGCATGACAGTTGAGTTACGCTGAGCAATGACTCTTCCTAGACCATCCCAAAGTCACCAGGATGGCCGGCCAATACTGCCACAGAGCAACGACACCGGCACAGAATAGCTACTTGGCATTATACGCACGACGACATATGCTGTCAACGACTCCTAAGCTTGCTCGTGACCTTACTGCCGCGTCTGGAATAAGAATTTCCAGGCAAACAGTATATAGACGTCAAGAAGACAGACCCTTTACGCCCGGCGTTCAGTCGTGTGTGACCATTTCACTGCATCGAACAGGAGAGCCCAGTTGCTGTGGAGCCGAAGACATCAGTCTTGGATGTAACAAGAATAGGGGCGTGTTCTTTTCAGTGATGAGTCGCGATTCACCACGTAAAGTGATTCTCGTCGAATCTTCATCTGGAGAGAACGTGGAGCTCACTATCATCCCTCTTACGTAAAAGAAATGGACAAATTTGGTGGCAAAAGAATCCTTGTCTGGGGCGGCATAATGTTGGGCAGACGTACCCCACTGCACGTCTTCGATGCAAGTACTGTCAACGCTGATAACTATAGGGATGAGTTTCTTGAAGCCTATGTGAGGTTGTTCCGGGGTGCTGCAGGCCCAGACTTCATTTTATGGACCATAATGCGAGGCCACACAGAGCTCACACTGTTGATGATTTTCTTGAAGAAGAGGATATTCGCCGTATGAACTGGCCCTCGAGGTCTGTGGACCGCAATCCTATTTAACATGTTTGGGATGGTCTAGGAAGAGCCATTGCACAGCGTAACCACACTCACAGGACCAACCAGGATTTAAAAGCCGCGTTTTTGGAAGAGTGGCTTTGTTGACACAAACATTTATTGATACCCTCATAAACAGTATGAGAACTCGTTGTGAGGCTTGTATAGCAGTGCACGGTGGTCACACTTCATATTACACAGACTTTTCCCGAGATAAATGCTTTATCCCTGATTCATGATTTAACACTTTTTAATATGCCCTGTATCTTAATTCACAATTAAAATCTTTTCCATATTGTTATGTTGCTATATTCTTTCTCCCATTGTAACATACTTATGTGCCAAATTTCATGGCAACACAGTGAATAGTTCATCAGTTTTCACAGATTTTATGTTTGTGACCTTAATTTTTGACATGAGTGTAGAAATGGCCTGGGCACATTGCAAGACAATAAAATAGATGGAGTACACCTGGTATCCCAGATATATAACATAAACAAGAAGACGACCACAGGTAAGATGGAGCGATCAAATTAGAAAAGTGGCTGGAGTTAATTAGATGAGCAAAACACTAGTAGAAAAGAATGGAAATATCTAGGAGAGACCTACATCCAGCAGTGAACTGAAAACGTATGATATATAATATATATATATATATATATATATATATATATATGTGTGTGTGTGTGTGTGTGTGTGTTAAAATTATCGAAAAGAGAATATTTCTCAAGAAAAGTTTTTAAAAACGACTATAGTGTCAGGATCATGTAATTAGAGACTACCTTCTTCATGTATAGCAGAGAAGTTACGTTTAATAAATGAATTTGATTAATTACGTTATTACGTTTGATAATTGACATACATGAGGAAAGTATAGTTTTTTTAACGAAATAAACTTGAGCTATGAAAAACAACACTCATTTTAATCTATATTCACCTTTGTACTATAATTATTATTTAAAACAACAGAAATGTCACAAACACATGTGCATCATTTAATAACACTTTACTTAAGGTGTTTTTCAAACATACATAACTGTATTTCACAATGATAAAAACCTAGTGTTTCGAGCAACCTTAGCTCGTGATCAGGGTTATAAAACTAACACGCAGACATACACAAAACAGATAGTCTAAAACTAGTAAAACATCGTTTTCTGTTGAAGAATGGTCAAACCATTACAAACAGGTCACTAGAGGTGGGAAGCATTGGGAGGGATGTGCTACTCTTATTCAGTCTTGAACAATCTGCAAAAGTTTATACCACAATTTAGGGATGTTGTAAAATAACGAATCATTGCATGTCTTATCTTTTCTGGTTAAAATTTATATGTATTGTAATGTATTCATTTATGATTGCTTGATGAAAGGAGGATGCAGGTTTAATTATTTTAGATTTATCAAAATCTATTTTAATCGACTGCTCTTGTTTTAATCTGGAAAGTGCCGTTTTACTTCTATTGTATTTTATATCTGCAATATGGTCTTTTAAACGAATTTTAAACTTTCTTAAAGTCATACCAATGTAGTCTTTAACTCTATAACATTTCATCTTATTTTCTATTATTTCTATAGTAACTCGGATTCTATAGATTCCTGCTAAATCTTCTATCGGTATGGTATCAAGCTTCTTATGTAGTAACGCTTTCAATTTAACTGGAGGGGATGCTACCAAATTTCATATTTCTTTAAATAATATTTCAATTTCTCAAAAAGTTTCGGAATATACTGAAATTTGTAAAATTTCCGGAAAACCAACTAAATTTTTTGTGTACATACTTGTTTCATATTGGTTGCGTAAATACTGATTTTTAATAGACATAACAAATTTGTTTGGTTGTACTGATTTTTATTAGGTAGCTTTCAATACAAAAAGCTATCTATTGCAGCCGTTCGGAGGAAAGCAATTCCACAAAATTTTGGTATATTTTCACCGATCAAGACCCCCAGACTCCCAATCTACTCTTCGTACAAATGTTGATTTATATATATCCATATATATATCTGACATATATCATGCTGTAACTCTCTTATTTAGGAACCGATTTGGATGTAACTGAGCATGTGTACAGGACATACTAAAGTCTCGACCGAGTTCGTTGGACAGCTTCATCCGCCATCTTGTTTCAAAATGACAGCCAATGAAAAATTTTTAAAAGGATTCTGGAACATTTTTGGTTTTTGCTATATCTTAAAAAATGGCTGAGAAATGGCAGTTTGAAATTCTTAGGTGGCTGAGATTTTGAAACAATCTGATATTTCTTATGCTGTAACGTTCGTATTTATGAACCGGTATGAATGTGACTGATCGTGTGTACAGAACATAATAAAGTCTCGATCGAGTTCGTTGGCCAGCTTCATCCGCCATCTTGTTTCAAAATGGCGGCCAGTGAAATTTTTTTAATTTTTTTAAAATTACAAAACGTCTACAAAAAATTTACAAATTGAAAAAAATGTTTCTGTTAAGAGTAAAAACGTGATACAAGAATTCTGGAACATTTTTTGTGTTTGCTATATCTTAAAAAATGGCAGAGATATGGCAGTTTGAAATTCTAGGTTGGCTGACATTTTGAAACAATCTGGTTTTTGTTATGCTGTAACTCTCATGCAGAAATGCGCATTCAAATTCAGTATTAACGAAAACAGGCATTTAATCTTCTATAATCGGTTTCCAAGCAATTTAGCTTAGGGTGTTTGAGTGAAATGAGTTGAATTTTTGAAAACATGGACTATGAACTAGGAAATCTACCTGTACATGTCAGTACTCCCGGTACAGGCCGGAAGGACTTTTTAAATTTTGGTTTTAGAATTAAATTCATGAACTCCTGTGCGTAGAACGGGTTAAACAGCTTGTATATTATTATATCAGGATTAAAATATATTATTATTAACATTCCTATGTGATAGAAATTACTTTCAATGTGTGTTTTAAGGAATCTTTAATAAATCAATATTGTAATATATTTGAAAGCTTACTTTCTCCGTTGTAGGTGGACAGAAGCCAAAGCAATGCTACTGATCTTATAGATTGTACAACAAAAATGCCTCATTATTGGGTACTAAGCTGTGCCGCCAAGCGCCTAAGTGGCACCCGTCAGCGTCTCAACCATCGCACCCAAGTCCTGAGGGACATATAACGTGCACAGCAGGATCTGCCTCCCGCGTGCGCTGCGACCGTTCGAGGCACCACCACCCTAGATTCCCCCTGTTCTACCCAAGAGTCGGAGACAGAGGTCGCTACGATTCGCGGAGGTTCCCATAATCAAAAGAGACCTCCACAAAGGTACCTGATGAATCGCCAGAAGACACCCGACCACTTCGTCGCTGAAACCCCATAAGAGGAACCGGGCCCTAGGTCATATGCCGAGCTCTCCCGACGACTCTTTCTTTGCCATGGCTGCCGAACGTCGAATCCTAGGGAGGGAGGGACTCACTATTCGGTACAGAAAACATGATCAGGTTGTGTGTATGCATCCACGTTGACATGAAATAATGCTATCATGCGCACAAAGGAACAGTGTTTAGGCTATGTGCGCTGGGCTTCCATGAAAAATACTCGATGTTGCAGGGGACAGAATGAAGGCTATGGTTATGGAGTCACCTGTAGCGGAGCGTCACGAAATGCTGCATCACTTTACTACCACAATTATTACATACTAAATTTTGACTTATTTAAACGTATAACGTTCAAATATTTAAAAAAGACGAAATTTAGTATATAATAATACTGGTAGTAATGTTGTTCCGCAGCCCCTGAGGCTCCGCTACTGGGTATATAAACCCTTTCGGCACAATCCCATTGTTGCTATACTTCAGTTCAGCTATCCAAATGAAATAAGAATTCTTGAGGAGTTTTATGGTCCAATTTTGGCAAACCTGTTGCTGGAATTTCCGTTAAATCACGCTGTAACTCTTTTCATAATATATACTCAACTTCCTGTCGTTGTTGTTTTTGTAATTTTCCTTCATTAAGAAAACTGTTCCATGTACTATTCGTTGGCGCAGCTTGTCCCCAATGGGACCTGGCGCCATTCAACTTATACAACCAACCATGTACTATTCGTCTAAATGTATATACTTTTCTCTAAACAAAATTTTTAAACTATCGCTAATATTTTTTTATTTCATAGTATGTTACATCGTAGATATCTATAAACAAGAACCAAAAATCATGCGTCAAGCATAGATTATGTAACACTTTCCAACGCTTCCAAAATAATTTTACAAATCAATACCGTTTAATAAGCTGAAAGATAACATTTAAGTAAACAATTTGGAAAACGCAAAACATATTTAAAACCGTAATTTCAGGAATTTCCAACATATACAATATTCGGAAAAATATCCGAATACTTTTATTCAGTCCTGTATATGATCTATAGATTTGTATATATACTACATAGGATGCTAAATTTTAGTTTAGTTAGGAAACGCATAGCAGAGTCTAAAATTCTCCTTCTGGAGTTTCTGTCAATAAACGGAAATGTGTTCGCGAACTTTTGTGCTGCCCTGTATATGATCTACATAATTTATACACACCAAGTAATAGACAAAAAGTGAGTTAAATTTAAAATCGCGTTCAGCAACTTAAAACGCACTTCCAGGAATTATTGTTGCCTATTCTTTTGTGTTCCCTGTAAATGAACGATGACTGCTATACACACAATATTCTGTAGTAAGCCTCTTGTAATGCACCTTATATAAATTTCCCCATATATAAATTTCAATGCGTTTAAAATAGTGAAACATTATTTAATTAAACCGCAAACGATTTTTCTCCATAGACGTAATGTAACGGAATTCTTTTGATTGTCCCTGTAAAGTAACTATAAGTGTTGTGCACACCCTATTCCATATTAAGCTTCTTGTAATGCACCTTAGTGATATATATCAATTACAATGTGTTTGAAATTGTGTAACTTCATTAAAATAAACCGCAAATGATTTTTCCCCATAGACCGTAATGTAACGGATTTCTTTTGATTCTCCCTGTAAAAAACTATAAGTGCTACACACTTCAGTTGAAATAGGGAACATGCTATAGGTAACGACAATAACATATAAATATTGCAGGGCAATCGGAGCATATTTACGGGAGTTAGAGCACGGACAGACGGCAGACGGCCATACGGCCAGACAAACCGAAGTCATAATCAATTTTCAACTAGGTTGGAAAGTGTTAAAAACTAAACGAGCCGTTCAAAACGTTAAAATAAATAATCATGAATTGCACTTTTCCTTAGAAATTCTTTTCCAGACACGCAGAAAAAAAATATTTTTATATATTTTATGCTGTCTTGAAAAATGAAATATGTATTTTTCAGACGAATAAATAGAAAATGGTTGATATTAAATGTGTAGTACGTTTTGATATACTGTTTAATCACCCAAAATATCATTTATCTTCTACTCAATGAATCACGATTAACTAACGAGTAATTAATTTCATTTTGTTCCGGATATCGTGTCTTGCTGAATAAAATATGTAATCTTGCGTAAATATAAATATATTTGCATTGTAACGCTTAAATAAAGTTATCAATTCTCTTTTTATTAATAGTAAAGGGAAAATAAATAAATTTTCGTGCTTATTATAATAGCCTGAATATTTTTCTAATAAACGAAAAAGGTTTTTCTTAATTAATAACTTTATATTTTTATCATTATACAGTATTGTACGTTACATTAGTTATGTAATTCGTATTTCCAACACTAAATATACTAGCAGCCGGTACCAGATGAAAATATTTCGATTCAAATCAGAAATATCGTCATAAAATAAGTAAAATATAAATCATACAGAAACAAATTAAATTAAAAAGTTAAAAAGTTACAAATAAATATTCTGGTGTGAAATATTTTTAAAAACTTGAGTAAAATTTCAGTTATGTTTAGTATTAAAATTTATTTCTTGTTATAAATAAATCTTGATTCTCTTACAAGAATGCTTGTAAAATCCGACAATAAAACATGTAGTCAAGAAAAGTTATTTTGTTACTTTCTGCTTATATATTCTGTTGCTCATCTGGCTTGAAAATTGACTTAAATATTTTGTAGGATGAATTTGTATTATCACAATTTTTTCATTCAGTTTTATTATCTTATCCTATAATTAGATTGTTTGATGCATGGTCTCTTTTGAAAAGTTTTCTTACATATCCTTAACCTTTTAAGGTTTTTTAGGGTAATAGATACCCACCATAGGTTAACCCTGTGTAAATCTGATTCGAAAAATATTTACTCAGATGTTAGAATAAATCATTTGATGCATGTAGAAAATAATAAATAAATTTAGAACATAAAAGTAAAAAACTATTGTCAAAAAGGTGCTTTTAATCATCTGCAATGACCAGAAAATTACAAGCTTCTCATAAATATTGTCAGTTTTCTTATGCAAAATGTTAAAGTATACGAACGTACCTTTGATAAAACAATTTTTTGGTCGACTCCAGGCCTTTTTAATTTTACAGAATTTGCGAAGTTTGTTTTAGCTATTACGATGCAAAACTGCTAAAATGATAAATAAAACTTTGGAATGAAAAATTTACACAGTATCAACGTCTGTTGAGAATTCTATGAACAGTTTATATTTACTGATGTGTTGGGAGATAGGAGCAGTAAATAAAATCATCTTTTAAAGCAAACTGTAGAAGTAATACCCGTACAGCATACAAAGTCGCAGTAACGTCACTATGACGTCACTGAATGTCACGTTGCTCACGTCACATCTGTGACCAAAATACGACCACTCAATGACATCACATTGTGACTAAAATGTGAACTGCTTAGAAAACTTAACAAAAAATAAATAAATACAAGAACGATTCAACATCGTATTCATCGTGAAAATGTTTTTTGGTATTTTTTTTTATTTTTGTGACGTCACATGTATAACCAAAAAATACCACCATATTGTGAAGTAACATTGTGACCAAAATGTGATTTTCAGTAATCTTTGAAAATGAGAAGAACCAGGGCAGTGCATTTGGGAGATTGTTTGGATTCGATTGATTTTCTGGGTCCATTTCATGTTAATCTACATTCAGTAATTTATTTAGTGGCCTACAGGAAACTGATCTTTATACAGAGAGAAATTATGATACTAAAAATAATCCTACATGTACTCGAAGAGTAATGTATTTATTTGAAACTACGGGAGTTTTTCATTTGCGTATTATATTATATGAATATATAATAGTTTTATTACTTATAAATGTCGGAAACGGCAGGAAATAATATACAAGTTGGGGGGAAGCAAGAGTTCTGCTTCTGTGAGGGCGGGATTGTAATAAACAGAGGCTTTATTAACATTACTAGCAACACTTGTTTAACTATTTATTAGTTTAAATATTTGGTGATACATAGATATATTATTATTATTATTATTATTTTAAATCAAGAAATATAAAATGTTCAGTTAAATTATCAAAATCTAGGAGAGTGGCATGCATTTGACCTATCAGCATAGGCGCCCATTACTGATACGTGTTTCAGTGCTATTAAATTAATTTTATTATTTTCAGAATAAAAAATAAAATGCATAAAATGTATGCAAAACGCACGAGATAATTATTCATATTTTCAATTTTAGTTTTACAGAAGCAAAAAAGTACTAATATTTTCCAAGAAGCTTATTCCACAGTAAATAAAAATAGAAAAATTTAAAGATTGACAACTAAAAAAAAAGTCTTCTTTCCCTTCATAAAGTGTCTTTTATCTTTCTTTCTTTGTTTTATTATCAGTAACAGAGAGTGTTTACACATTTTTAGAACAAGTTCAATAAAGTATTAAAAAATGCAAATATTGTGAGGAAGAAAACTAGTAATTGCTTGTTATTTGAAATGAAAATTATCATCTGATAATTTCAATGTTATTCTTCTTCCAAAATGGCGGACGTGAACGAAGTGTGTGTCGAACGATACATTTTTGCGCTGTCCGAGGAGAGATATTTTTATTCAGAAAATAAAAGTCATTGTGCAAAATTATTCTTCAAATCCGAATTAAAATTAGTGTAATAAAATATTATGCAGTTAACTTGCTAATCATAGTAATATTTAAGGAACAGCTGTAAAGTATGATGAGAAACGCCTGTATCGTTTGGCTTTGTGATTTCTGTTGATAATGCAGACTGCAGACCACTAAACACTAAAACACGACATTTATATGATGGAACGGAATAGAAGAGGAATGTCGTTTTATAAGGATATATGTTCTGGATTTAATACATCAGATTAAAATACGAGTCCGAAAATAATTACAATAGCGTTGGCGTGTTATGATATGTATCCGTCAACGCATTTGTAAGGTTTTTGCACTTTTTTTTTTGAAAAACAGTTGAATTGCTCGGATTACTTCGATGATGCCATAAAGAATGACATCCGATAAAAATAGCTATGTACAAAAATATTTTTTCAATCTATATAATTAAAATGTTTAACATAGAAATAACACGAACATCAAAGCTTGATCTTTGTTGCTGTTGCTGTTATTTATACTAATAAGAATTTAAATATAATCCTGCTAAAAGACTTTAATTATCAAAATAACAACAATACACATTCTTGAAATTAATGAATAGCTGTAATATAATAATTTTATCTTTTATTATTTTCTCTGAATTACACTACTCACTATTTTGATTCCTAAATGATTTTGATAAATTTCAAATTATGCATTATATATCTATACTACAGTATAAAAAATTAAAAGTAGGATTATTTTGACCAGTATGATTAAAATGAGCTTGTTACTTATAATTACCATATAAATCAGAAAATAAAATATTAGTAAAAATAATGAACCAATGTCTTGTTATGCTTTGTGGTTATAGTCTGAATTTCTATACTTAAATCACATTACAAGATCGTTAAATATCTGATGCTACATTTATTATTTTTATTGTATCATATAAATATGATTATCTGTATTGTTAAGACAATGCAAAATAGCAGTAATGTTCACCAAACTGCATTCTAAAACTTATACACTCGTATAGCATGCATGTTCACAGGGACGTCACTGTGAGTCACGTTTGTCACGTCACATCTGTGACCGAAATAACACCACTCAGTGAAGTCACATTGCGACTATAATGTGAATTGCTTAGAAACCGCAAAAAAATTGCAAGAACACTACAAAATATTCAATGCAAAAAATATTTTTTACACACAATTTCTGACATTTTTTAAATTTTTGTGACTTCACTGTCACGTTACTGCAAGTCACAAACATTGCGTTACCTGTGTGGTCAAAAGACCACTATTTTGTGAAGTCACGGTTTGACGAAAATTGGAATGTTAAATATATATTTGAAAAGGAGGAGAAATATATCAATCAAGTATGCCTCAATGCACTTAAAGGATCTGATTCTGACTGATTTTTATGTTCCCTAGAAAATTAATTTATTTATTTATTCATTTATTTACCGACCTACAGGAAAATGCTTCATAAATAGATAAATTTCAATCAATATGCAATCATAAATTATAATAAAAACATAATTCTGCATGTACTCCATGAAAAATTTTTTAATTAAGGCAGATTTCATTTGTTTTTCATATTATGTGAAAAACAAACTCCTCTTGTAAAGGCCGCCATTGGAAATAATGAAATTACTTTTTTCATGGACACTGGCAGTACTATATCTTTCCTCTTTAACTCTTTCATTCCCGAACAGCCTGAAACTTGGCCCAGACAGACGCCCGAAATTCTCACCCCCCTCTTTTAAGATATCTTTCTTTCACACACTCATCAAACTGAAACATGTTACACGCCTACTCCGAAGTGGACCCCTTCTCCCGTTCCTTTTCAATAGAACTGGTGAACCTTATTGTTTCACTTTTGTTCACGAGAACATTCATATATACACAGTGAAACATGGTATTAGAAAGCATTTATGTGAAGTAGCTTATTCTATGTCGTCACACAAAATAATCAAATATTATACATTTCTCTAAGACAGGCAAAAAAATATTCCCCATTTTTATAGCATTCAAAATTAATAATACAAAACTGCCATATAATCTCCAAAAAAAAAATCACTGTTTTCATTTAAGGTAAATTTAAAAATGTTTTTATTTAAAGGCTTTCAAATATTTTTTATGTACAAATTCCCAAAACTTGGAATATAAAATGTATTATTTCTAAATAAACAAAAGGAAATTAGCTTTGAAGGCTACATAGGGTGTGTCGAAAAAACCGAAATTTATATAATCGAAACACAATAGTGCTGAAAGTTGCTATTGCCCGTAAGGCATAGTGACATCACGGCGACGTCACTGTGAAGTCACACTGTTACTTTGTGACAGTCGTCGTGACGTCAAGTGACGTCGATGTAAAGTCACTGTGACGTAAATGCGAGTTCGTTATGGCCGTTTCCAAGGCTTTCTGTGACCTCACAATGTGACTACTTTGTGAAGTGACCGTGCGACTTCAATGTGAAAAATGTGACGAATCTGCATCAGATAGGGTGACCAGATTTTACCCGAATCCTATACGAATTGTTCGGATCAAAACTTTTTTATGGTTCAAGTTTGTGACGTTTGTGACGACACTGCACCGGGTCGGGTGACCAGATTTTACCCGAATACAATCCAGAAACTTCGGATCGATCTTTTTGGATTTGTTTGGCTACAGAATAGATTTGGATTAGTTGTCGTGTGACCTGATTTTCGTGAACCCGATCTGACCCGAGTCGGGTATAATGTTTTTACTGTAAGTCTTGTTCAGAACAGAATCTTGCATACGACCAAGTAACCAGATTTTATCAGAAATTGTGTTACGATACAATTTCTGATGTCGGCTCGGATCTAGAGTCATGCACGAATCCGGTTATATAATTCTTGAACATGAATGATGGTTGACTGAAACTATATTTACATTCAACCCGTAATCTTACCCTAACCCAACAACAACAACAACAAAAACTCTGTAGGCCCACAACCCGACCGAACCTGATAAATGATTTCGCATAGATTCGGATAACAAGATTTCACCAAATACGGATAAGATCGACGATAAGGATTGGATCGGCAATCATTTTTTTTATGCAACTCGTATTCAAATTAAAACTTTGCATCTGATTGGGAAACCGGCTAATGTAGCCGTTAAACAAGAAAATTATAAATGTAAAAAACGCATACTAATATAAAAATAATAGATGAATCCATTAAAAATTATAATAAAATTAAATATTTTAATAATATGAAATTCTATTGTGCAAATAACCACTTTTAAAAATAACTTCGACTTCCATTTGTTTTATGTAACCACCAAAAATGTTGACAATAATTAAAACTGTGCTATTTTGCTTTTAAGTATTGAAGTTTTTAAATGTGTATACTTTGCCATATTTCCCCTCGTTCAGTATCACGAAACTTTCTGACACATTTATGAACAAATTTTTAAACGCTTGGCACTTGCATGCCTGATTATTAAAGCGATTTGGAATGAATAGCGTTTTCCATTTTTAGATAAATGAAATGCTTAAGAGCAATTTTGGTCACGTTTTTTCCGTTTCTGACGCTGCGGGTCGGAAATTCGGTTCAAAACACCGACTTTGATTGTGTTTTCTGAAACATCTTTTGTCAAAAATGGAAAATGCCATTCTATTACATATATTCTGAATAAGAACACCTGCCAATTTCATGTGTTTCCGAATAAAAATGAATTCAGAAATTAGTTATTTTGGATTTGATTACAAATTTAATGAAAATAAAAGTATAGATTTTTAAATAAGCATTGTGAAAAATTTATATTAGGAATCCATTTAAATAATAGATCTACCTATTGTGAGATATTATTAAATAATAAACATTGTATCAAGCAATAAAACATTTTTCGAAGCAAATGAAATTTAAAACTTAGGATCATAAACGCCAATAAAAAAAAAATATTTTTTTTTCTTTACAAATTATTTTATTTATAGTTTTTGATAGAATACTAAATGCAGAGCTTAAATATCAATTTTTACTATAGAAAAAATTCGATAACATAACTGGAAAAATTACCTTAACTGAATAGCTGTTTTATTGTTTCATCAATATTCATTATTTTTGTGCACCTAATATTGACATATCTTGACAACTAAATTTGTAATGAGTTAAATTGTCGCAATTATTTCAAATAAACCAGAAAATTATTTCTCAAAACCTCCACTAGCTAAGAAATTTTCAAATTGTAAATCAAATATTAATAGTTTTAAAAATTGCAATGTTTTTAATTACAATGAATAACTATGAAAATTGAACTGAGAAACGCAAAATATAAATACATTCCTCGTTATAAATAACACTTTTGACATTTAGAATATATATTGTTAGTAAATACTTTAAGCTTTTTTCCAAACTCTCTATTTAAAACGATTTAAAACATTAAAGATAAAATTTTATACAAGTGATTAAAAAAAAAAGATTTAAACATCTTAACATTAAATAATGCACTATTAATGTACCATTACTAAATATGCACTATTAACAAAACTGCGAAGACATTAAAAGTTACCTGCTAATCTATAAGTAAAACCACCAGTTCTAGGGATTAAGTTTTAATGTTCGTTGACTGCTTCCTTTTCATTGAAAAATGAGACTCAAATCCACTGCTTTAATTTTCAAAGTGTCCAACTTACGTGTGTTCATAGATCTCAGATATCAAATATCACGCAGACCTTAATAACGCACCCAGCTAGACATAAGGATAGGTTAAAATGGATGATTCACTTTAAAACGTTAATTTACTTTCACGGTATAAATTCCACAATATACTTCCACAAACTTAAAAGAACACCACACACTCTAATCCGCCGATGAAAATAATCGTCTGCCCTCAACATATGCGATCATGATCTGCGCAGTAATGTTTACCACAAAGTAACATCTAGCAGGTGTTTCCAGAAAAAGAATAGAAAGAAAACAGTTAAATAAAGACATTTCAAATGCTTTATAGTTTATATGGCTGACAAATAACTTCTAATAAAACTATAATATTCCGTTTTTATATGAGAGAGTTTAATATTCTTGGAAATAAGCTGTGAAAATTTAAATTTTTATATATTTTTTAATCAGTTGCATTTGTACTAGGCGTCCAAAGTAAACATAAATTTTAAATAAAAATGGATTTAATAGTCTTTATAAAATAATTACGACATAAATATAAATACTATTCTGCAATCAGATTTCCTAAATACGATTTTTTCGTTTTTTACACTCTATTGAAAAGAGCAAAATATTTAACAGAGGTGATATCTTATTAAGCACTGACCAGTTTTGGAATAAATTGCTATAGGAATGACATATACTTTATCACATATTTTTAATTCGTTTTTGTTCGGAAACGCATGAAATTGGCTTTTGTTTTTATTCAGAAACTCTGTAATTGAAAGACGTTTTCCATTTTTTAGTAAAATCAGAAGATCTTTCAGAAAAGAATGTCAAAGTCAGCGTTTTGAACCAAATACCCGACGTAACAGGGAAAGAAAAGAGAAAAACCAGTCGTCACGTGACACGAATTGCTTATAACTCGATAAGTAATTTATTTATCAAAAAATGGAAAACTCATTTCGATTCCAAATTGCTTCCATAGTCAGTCCTGCCCATTTTATGCCTTTGTGTTTAAAAATGAGTCAGAAATTATGTCAGAAAGCTTCGCGTTGTGGAGCAGGTCAGTTGAGAACCACCTTAAATATTCAGTACAAGAAAAATCTTGAACGCGTTCGACGGTCACCCCGAGCACCCCCGATGTCGAACTCGCAAAAATGGTGTCCTCACTTTTTAAACAGAAAGCTGATGATTGGGTTGAGTGGCCCCTCAAAATAATAAGAGATTGGAGATTTTTAAAATATTTTTAGTATCACAAAATTAGCAAATGAGTTCTATGCGGTGGTAGGAAAAAAAAATTAAATGTTTGTATTTAAAATGCTAACAAATCTCTAAATCGCTAACAGTTTTATTAGAATGGGAGATCTATTTCTGAATTACTTTCCGCCAAAACTTTCCTACGTTACTAAATTTCTGTTTAAGGATTTTTACCTGTGTATTATATAGTATATTTTGTTAAATTTCATGAAAATGGCTATGAAAATTGTAAAAAAATATCTGCCTCATATATGTAGACAAATATTTATTTATTATTTTATTTTGGACATAGAATATATTTAAATAATGTGTGACAATGTTTTTATTAATGATTTAGGTACATGACATAATTCAATTCTATATTTTATGAGTTTTTTTCCAAATTCTCTCTCCGATCACACCGTGAAGTCACAGAGTGTTGGCATTTTGGTCATAGGTTTTACGTGACTTATGTGACTTGCAGTGACGTCATTGCAACGTCACAAAAAATTTTAAAGCTGTCAAAAAGTAATTTTCTTCATGCCATAAGATGTTCTAAAGTTTATTTTAAGTTTTCTTTAGATCTTCAAGACGTTCACATTTTGATCACAGTGTGACGTTACAAAGTTGTGTCATTTTGGTCACAGATGTGACGTGACGTACGTGACTAACAGTGACGTCCCAATGACGTCACTGTGACTGTGCATGCTATGCGGGTGGTAATAGGGAAATAATTCGCAAATTATTACACCAATTGGTTAATATCTTTTACCGCCGCATGGGGGAGGGGGGGGCAAAGTTCCGAAAAATCGCAAAAAACATTGTTTTTACAAAAAAAAATATCCAACCCTACCAATACAATTTCTAATAGAATGCAACAGCTACGTCAAGATGTTAGTTATGTTCCATTAAAATTTCATTATGGTGAAATCATTTCTTTTACCGCCGCAAAGGTGGACAAAATTTTGTAAAAGCGGTAAACATTTAAATTTTCCGTTTTTTTTTCAATTTTCACCCTTTTTATTATATGTCTAGAATTAAATAAATTTACATTATATCTAGTAATAACTTATAAATGTCTAGTAATTTTGATCATGGGCGTAGCCAACCAAGGAAGAGAGGGCCTCCCCCCTAAATATGAAAAATAGGCGCTTTTTGAAGGGATTTTGGGGATTTTCAAGGAATGTTTAGGGATTTTTTTAGGGGGCCCCAAACGTGAAAAATGATGGGGAATTTATGTATGCCCCTTCCCTACAAAACAAATCACCAAAATTACTGGAAAATCCCCAAAATGCCTTAAAAAAAACCTTTTCCTAAATTTAGAGGGGCGGGCCCCTTTCGCCCTTGGTTGGTAATGCCCATTATCAAAATTACTAGACATTTATAAGTTATTACTAGATATAATGTAAATTTATTTAATTGTAGACATATAATAAAAAATTTAAAAAGTAGAAAAAACGGAAAGTTGTAAATTTTGCCGGGTTTTTTTCCAACTTTTGGCTGCCCCTGCGGCGGTAATAGAAACGTTTGCACCATAATGAAATTTTTATGGAACATTATTATCATCTTGATCTAGCTGTTGCATTCTATTTGAAATTGTATTGCTACGGTTGGACAATTTATTTCTTTTTTAAACCATTTTTTTAGCGATTTTTCAAAACTTTGGCCTTCCTGCGAAGGCAAAAGATATTAACCATTTGGTGTAATTTTTTTCGAATTTATTCATTATTATCAATGCCAACTTTCCCGTACTATTATGTTTCGATTATATATATATGTTATTACTGTTATTTTATCCCAGAAAGTACGCAAAATTTAAGATTATATTACAAAATGCGAACTGATCTGAGAGTAAACTGATATAGAGCATGAATATGCACTTCTGCGAACAGTCAGAGTTTGCCCATGGCTATTATACAGTCCTCCCCTACCCCTTACTTAAAGGTGTTACACTTTGTAAACTAGGAAGCCAGCATAATTGATAGATGTCTTCACCTCCGAAGGTGTGAGGGGGAAGAAACGTTCTTCGGCCGGCAAGGCCGGAATGATATTTTCTATGATCGGGCGTCTAAGACCGGAACGGGAACGAAAGAGTTAATGATCTAAAACAACACTTAAAGTATAAAAGACTCTCTACAGGCGTAATTATTAAAACAGTTAATTCAGACGTGGCCTTTTCAGCATGCATTAGACCCTCAATAAATTTGCAACATAAGTCTTTTTCTCATCATTCCTACATTGTAGATATCCCATACTCCTCAAACATTCAAGGTATTTTAGAATTCAACTTCATTCAGAAGTTTAATATTGTAATTGGCACATTCAAAAAACTTCTTCACATAAACAACACTTTATCTGTCCCATTAGAAAACACAGATACAACTCAGTCTTCTGGTGAAATAAATCATATATTCTAATACGAGCAAATCTTGTGTGTGGTTATATATATATATATATATATATGCAAATTTTATTTTACAAACGGCTCTAACGATTTTGACGAAATTTTGTATCCTACCGTTTTGGGGCACCAGAAAACCATTGGGCTAGGTCACATGTTCGAGAAAATTCGATTAGTGGGTCATTTAGGGTCATTTTGGGTCATGGTCAAGCTAATTGTATCTAAAAAACGGTTCAAACGATTTTGACGAAATTTTGTATCCGACCATTTTCGGGCACGAGAAGACTATTGGGCTGGGTCACATGTTCGAGAACTTTCGATTAGTGGGTCATTTGTGGGTCAACGCGGGTAAAATTAATTTTATCTAAAAAACGGCTCTAACTATTTTGATTAAATTTTGTGTCCTACGAGTTTCGAGCACGATAAAATCATTGAGCTAGGTCACATGTCCGAGAAAATTCGATTAGTGGGTCATTTCTGGGTCATTGTGGGTCAAGATCTAAAAAGCGGTTCAATTTACGCTAAATTTTGCATCCAATGGTTTTCGGGCACGAGAAGACTGTTGGGCTAGGTCACATGTTCGAGAAAATTCAATTAGTGGATCATTTTGGGTCATTTTGGGTCATGGTCAAGCTAATTGTATCTAAAAAACGGTTCAAACGATTTTGACGAAATTTTGTATTCTACGAGTTTCGGGCACGCGAAAATCATTGGGCTAGGTCACATGTTCGAGAAAATTCGATTAGTGGGTCATTTCTGGGTCATTGTGGGTCAAGATCTAAAAAGCGGCTCAATTTACACAAAATTTTGCATCCAATGGTTTTCGAGCACGAGAAGACTGTTGGGCTAGGTCACATGTTCGAAAAAATTCAATTAGTGGGTCATTTTGGCCATGGGTCATTGTGGGTCAAGATCTAAAAAGCGGCTCAATTTACACTAAATTTTGCATCCAATGGTTTTCGAGCACGAGAAGACTGTTGGGCTAGGTCACATGTTCGAGAAAATTCAATTAGTGGGTCATTTTGGTCATGGGTCATTATGGGTCAAGTTATTTTATCTTAAAAACGGCTCAGACTATTTACACTAAATTTTGCATCCTATGGTTTTCGGGCACGAGAAGACTGTTGGGCTAAGTCACATGTTCAAGAAAATTCAATTAGTAGGTCATTTTGGTCATGGGTCATGATATTTGAACTCAAATTTAATTTTGACCGAGCATAGCTCTGTCTTCCCTGCTCGTCAATGTAATGCTCAGTCAACTTCCATTACAAATCAGGTCGTTTGTTTATCTCGTAGGATTTGTTTACAACAACAGGAACAAAAATGTGTTTCCCATAAATCAAATACATTGAGCGAATTTTAATACATAAACTAAAACATTTAACAACGTTTTAACGCACAAAAACATACAAACATGGCACAAAAAATCACATCACGGCCGTTTCGCGGATTCTTGGATCCCCTTCCTCAGTGCGGAAAAAAGAGGTTAAAATGGGTTCAAAGAACCCCTCGGTTATAGCCCCGGGAACTGGCTAATGGATTGATTGAAAAGGCCAAAGCAAGAATTTATATATCTCAAAGAAATGACGTAATTGACCGGAACTAACTGAAAAATGGAGTCTCCGCGCAGGATCCATCCACACTAGCCAGAGAAAAGGAGTGCTGGTCATATAATTCACTAAGGAAGAAGTGTGGTTATGAATATAGTAAGCTTCGTAAAAGTCTAGATCCAAAACTGAATTACAATTTTGGATTATTTTAGCCTCTGGATAATTAAACCGGTGGTTGGAATTCCAACAATGTTTAGCTATTGTAGATTTCTTACATTCCTGCCTTCTAACATAATGCTGGTGTTCGTTTAGCCTAACTCTAAGAGCACGCTTCTTCTGCCCAATATAAGACAGGCCGTACTCACAAAAATTTCTATAAATACCCCAGGTATTATGGTCGTCAATTGGATTTTTGAGATTCGAGAAAGAAACTTTATTGGTTGGAGAGAAAACAACTTTGAAATTAACCGTATTGATAATACGAGAAATTTGTGTACTGATTTTAGGAAAATAAGGTAAAACAATAACTTTTTAAAATTATTTATTTTCTGAAACAGAATCAGTGATTGTCGGAGGTTTAGATAAAATACGATTAATGATATTCAAGCTAAATACACGATCGATGGCGACTGCTTAAATATAGTTAATTCCACTATTAAATAACTCAGAATTGGAACAAATTTTACGTGTACGAAAAATAAGAATATTGAAAGCTGCAATTTTTTTATGTGGGGGATGATTGGATCTATAATGAGGGGGCAAACTTACAGCAAAAGGTTTACGGTAAACTGTCGTCAAAAACTCGCAATCATTACGAATTACCAGGATATCCAGAAAAGCTAGATGTTGTTAAGTTCAATTTCAGAGGTAAACTGGGTAACATGTATACAGTTTATTGAAACAGCAGTTGTGCTACATCCTAAAAAGGAAATTTTGTACCCTTAAAAAACTTCCTTCCTCACCGGACTACTTGACGACCCAATAACTACGTCACATTATATATACACAGATATAAACTTTTTTATATAATCAAATTGTTAGAATTGTGATTACTTTTGAGGAATGATTCAACATTACATACGAAACGATTTTGCAGAATTATTTTTGTGTAGCTCCAGTAGTAGTTTGATAATATTTTGACAATACACTGTAAAATCTTTGGAGTAATATTGCTCCGAACTCAATTGGACATATCCTGAAACGTAAGTTAATAAATACTTCATCTCACGTTAACACAAATATTTTGTTGATATACACTTCAAGTAGTTTAAACTTTATTTTTATTTGCATCAAATACCATTACTAAATTATCCTTGCACTCTAGGGTGGTGCAAAAAAAGTCAAATTGATATTTCCGAGTCGCTATAGTGCGAAAAAATTGCGATTGGTAAATACAAGAAAAACAAAAAAAAATATTCAAATCGGACTTTATCTTCAGATCGCACAAACCGCCTAAAAATTAAAAACAAAATTAATTTTCCGATTTTTTCAGAATTAAAAAAAATTAAGTATATATATTTTTATCGCTATAGGGGAAAATATTTGCAGATTATTCTGTTTAATAATTATAATAATAATAAATTGCGTTTAGATAATATCTTCCGATCGCGCAAGCTCAATAAAAATCGGGAAAAATTCAATTTTGAGTGATTTTGATGTATAAAGAAAATAATCAACTGAAGTGAGTTTGTGGTCTCAGGTTAAGATTTAAATGTAAATTGGTACTATTGAGCAGAACTGTTGAGTTTATTACTGAACAAGGGGTTTCACTAGAATACTTAGATTTGGTAGGCTGTGGTGGTACAAATACCAATACAGTATGGAAAGGTAGTGCTATCAGACAGCTTGAAGTGCATCTCGGCGACCACTTCAGTGGATTGTTTGTTTATTCCAATTGGTTAAATTACCTTACCGCCATCTGTTTCAACATTTGGAAGGTGAAACAGCTGGCCCAAGATCATTTAGTGGACCAATTGGGCAGTATCTCATTAGTTGTGAAAAGCTCTCAGTGATACATTTTTAATTAATTGATTGTGAAATTCAAAAATTGGGCAGACAACTGATGAGCAAGGACCAAATGTAACTTTTTGACGTAAGTCAAGCAATTAAAAGTAGCAACTTTCCAAATGACTTATCAAAGCGTGACCCCGGTCCAATTTCACATGCCAGATAGCTCACTTATGCAAATTGAGTCCTTCGACTTTACGTGAACGTGGAAAACCCATCGGATGCCTTAAAACCCATAATTACGTTTGTTTTAAAATGATACATGCCAGTTTTGTTTGAAATAAAATGCAGTAATTACATTACAGATGGGCCTATTGATCTGTACAGAGCAATAGAAACATCTCCATACTTGCCTGACGACCTGAAGAAAGTGGTATTCCCTGTAATAAAACGAAACTCGTTCTTTGCCCACCCAAAAAACCTATTGATGGCAATTGTATTTGATAAGAGGAGGCAAAAAGAGAGCTAGGGCTAATAAGAGTGTTCAAAGCCAGGCAGACTGTTTCAAAAGGTAAATGCATCAGAAACTTTATCACTCCTACTTTAAACTTTGATGCGGCGGACTACACAGAATTAATTGATTGGAATGTAGCAAAATTGTCATCCCCAACTCTTTTACAGAGAGTAACCAATGAAGAAATACATTCCTTCGTTTAATCAGGTAATATCCCAGACCGGGATGCTGAAACATTTCCCTGCCACACGCAGGCTGTCAAACGGTGCTCAAATTGCTAACGAAGACATCGCTTAAGGCATGTGGGCCCCAATCAAGAGATGGATTCATCAGGGCCATACTGAAATGAAGGTCCATGATACCAATCTTTACCACCAAATCGCAGTACAAACTTAAGTGTAAAACTCAGACTTAAAAAGCTGAAATAACAAACTATGTATTTAAGTAATATAAATTGTAAACACCTTCATTTGTTGGATGGAGGGAAGGGTGTGGGTGGGACTCGATGTGCAGCCACCTCTCCGTGGTGAGTTCTGAGTTGTTTAAACATTATCAAATATCTAAACTAGCAAAGAGTTGGACAATTTATGTGCAAATGTTAACATTGGAACGCAAACTGACCTCAGGTGATTATTTTCTTAGTTCATCCAAAGCACTCAAAATTGAATTTTTTCCGATAGCTTGCGCGATCGGAAGATATTCTCTAAACGCAGTTTATTATTATTATTATTGTTATTATTATTAAACAGAACAATCTACAAATATTTTTCACTACAGTGATAAAATACATATGTGCGTAATTTTTTTTAATTCTGAAAAAATCGCAAAATCTCATTTTTTTTTTTTTTAGGCGGTTTGCGCGATCGGAAAATATTTCCTAAACGCAGTTTTTTTTATTATGATTATTAAGCAGTACAATATGCAAATAATTTTAACTATAGCGATAAAATATTTCAATTTTTAATTTTCAATTTTTTTGAATTTTTAGGCGGCTTGCGCGATCGGAAGATAAAGTCCAATTTAGATATTTTTTTTGTTTTTCTTGTATTTACCAATCGCAACTTATCCGCACTATAGTGACTCGGAAATATCAACTTGACTTTTTTCGCACCACCCTATAACACGCGCCTATTCTTGAAGGTGAGCACCAATTTTTGAGTTCTTTAAAATTTTTCCAGTAGCTTTGAATATTTATTTGTTTTCGCTATCCCACCTTTCTGTTATCAATTTTGTGACTGATACTTCGGTCAGAATATATACAGTGCGTCCCAAAATTTTATAGACAACGGGGTTTACTTATTTTACAATTTAAAAGGAGAAGTAACAATTTCAAAACAATTGATAATTATAAATAATATCAAGACAATAATAATACTAAACAGAAATAATCTTACACAACCACAGACTTCGTGAGAAAAATTAAAGCTTAAATTTTACTGTCCAAAAGTTTATAGACAACTCATTTTTTTCCCCTTTAACGTTCAAATTTTTATGCCGTCTTTTCTAATCACATCAAAAACTCTTTCACACATTCTCAAAACACACATTCACACACATTCTCAGTTTGAATTAATTCTGGCTTAAAAAAACAACTTCGTTCAATTTGGAACTTTAATCTCGAACCGTTTCAAATTGATGACCATTAGCATATACGTCTTTAACTAATATTCCCCAGAGGTTCTCTATTGGTTTCAGGTCAGGACTTATGGTTGGCCAGTTTATAACAGTGACTTGGATTTTTCTAAATCACTGCATTTTAGAGTTGGACAATTGTCTTTCTGGTATATCCATTTGTCCCCATCTAGCAACTTTCCATATTTAAGTAACTGTACTTCAAACGTTTTCTGGTAATCTTCGGTACATTAAGGCATTTCAAAAAGGCAATATCGGTTAATACATTATAAGAAAATGCATCCCACACCATGAGTGAAAACCCCTCCTTGTTGTCTGCTGATAAAAGTTTGTGGTTCCTTGTGAATAACTTGCCAGTAACATACCAAACCATTGGGGTCATATAAATTAAATTTCTTTTCATCACTGAAAAGAACACTCAACCATTCATCTGTCCAATTCCTGTGATTTCGGGTCCACTAAACACGAGCGTCTTTATGCGGTTTTGCAAACTTTGGTGAATGACGTATTTTGTGATAATCAAGAAATATACTTGACTGCAATCGTCGATGGAATGTGTATTTTGATTTTGGAATACTTACTTCTTTAGAAACTGACCATAAAGCCAAATTCTTGGTTGAAACTAATATCAGAGTATCTCTGCCTTGCCGTTTAGTTGTTTTTTTCACGTCCAGAACGGGATTTTGTTTCAAAATTGCCTTACAATGTCCACAACGTTCCATCCGCGAGCCTTTAAACCATCGATTTGCAATATTTCCTTTTTGAAAAACTGCACATTCCGAGGCATCTTTGCAATCCGTCGGAAAGGGAAAGACGGATTAGCTTTTATCTCAGAAAACTATTGCGTCACGACCTTGGAAAATGCAAATTTTGGATATCAGTACTTAAATCCGCTTTTAACCCTTTGAGGGGCGGTGGTATATATTACATACCACCTAATTTTAATCCGATTCGAGCCAGAAACTTTTAATTAAATATTACTTTTTTGACTTTGACGGGAAAAGTTGAAAAATTGCTTTTCCTTACTTTGAACTAAATTCTTTCGTAAATACCGGTGTGAATTCGACGTTGCAGGAACACAATTGCTTGCCCCTCAAAGGGTTAACCCTTTCCGGCACAGACAAAGCCTGTTCGTAAAATGAGAAATTACTGATTGACACCGGAATGTACAAACGACTTTTTTAGAAAATCAGAACTCCTTCTTTTAAGCTTTCATTTTAGAAACAAAATGTGTCTTGGTGTCGAATGAAAGTTTGGAATTAAAATGAGGTGTGCCCGGAGTGGAACCACTGTGCCGGAAAGGGTTTAACACTGGTTGTCTATACATTTTTGGGACGGCATTTTTTTTTGTTCTTACTTTTTATATTAAATCTATGACTGTTAAAAGTAGTTTAAGTATTTCATTTTTTTATTTCCTTATTATATATTTGCATAATTTAATTCGTCTTTCTTACTAGTTTAGTTAGCTCTTAAATGAAAAAAATGATTGTCTATAATCTTTTGAGACGCACTTTATATAGTCTGAATTAATCGGAAAAATTAATCAGATTACATAACGATAAGCACACAACTTTTATTTATGTAACCAATCCATGCATTTTCTAAAAAAATGTATATGTTCGAAGTGATGTAGACTTCACTACGTATAATATTAAAGTTCGAATTTATTCTTAGTTGTAAATATTCTTTCTCTCTGTTTTTATGTATCGGTCTGTTATAGAAGTACAATTAATACAATGCATTTTTTAAGTCATGCAGTATTATACTTCTGTAATATTTGTTGTTACCCTAAATTGTACCATAAATTAAATTATGTAATGAAATATTTTGCATCAGCAGTACAAGATATTTTGACTCTGTTCTCAGATCAAATATAATCATTAACGAATAGCAAAAGCTAACTAATTTACAGTTTAGAATATACAGTATATGCCCACTAAAGGCCCTTGCCACCCTTTTAACTTTGGAACGGCTGCTGCTATATTCATAAAAATGGTGTCTAGGTATAGTAAAGTTGCCACGCGCAACTGAATGAAACCGCCTACGTCGCCACCTGATGGAAAACTGCAGAGTTAGCAATCCTATCTCTAAAACGGAAATAGATAGGGAAAACAAGTGATTTGCAAAGTTGTAGAGCATCATCGATTTAGTACAAAAAAGACCTTGTGGACATTAATGCGAAGAATCGAACGGTTAAAACGTGCATTCGTGTTTTCGTGGTTTCCTACACTGTAACGTGACAAAACGATCTTAGAAAGAAATAAACAACCAGTTGTGAAACAGCAAGTGTATGCGACCCCACCACAAACATTGCAGGACCTTAAACGACGCATTACGGACGCTTGTGCCAACGTGTCACCATCTATGCTCCAACGTGTGCAACGTGAAATTCAAACAAGGATCCAAATGTGCATTTCAGCTGACGGTGAGAAGTTTGAACATCTAAAATAAAGGTATATTATTATACCTAGTTGTTTTTTCTTTCTAAGATCGTTTTGTCACGTCACAGTGTAGAGAATCGTGAAAAAACAAATGCGTGTTTTAACCGTTCTATTATTCGCATTAATGTACACATGATTTATTTTCGTACTAAATCGATGATGCTCTATAACTTTGTAAATCACTTTTTTTTCTCTATCTGTTTCCGTTTTCGAGATAGGAATGCTAACTCCGCAGTATTCCACCAAGTGGCACCGTGGGCGGTTTCATTGAGTAGCGCACGGTACTTTACTATACCTAGAACTCCTATAATAGAGGCTGACGCATCCTCGCAGATTTGGCACCTGAATTGTAACCCAGTCGAAAAACCAAACTAATCAGAACCGGTTCAGCCAATCAGAACCGAGTCTTAGGCAACCCCAACTCCGGCTGCTGTAGATTGATGCTGAACTGGGCACCAATAATCCGAAACAAAATGGATATGCGTCAGCTCCTATTATAGGAGTCTTAACTATACCTAGACACTTTTTTATTATATCTAGACACTTTACTATACATAGACACTACTGAATATAGCAGCAGCTGTCCCGAAGTTAAGAGGGTGGCAAGGGACTTTAGTGGGCATACTGTATGTATATATATATATATATATATATATATAGTGATCGCTTGTGTAATAATCATAATGTCCGAAAGTATTATCTATCTCCAAAAAATTTCATGAAGCGGTGGAAAAAAATGTTCTAACGAATTGCATATTTTTCTTGTAATTTTGTAATTCATTATACGTTTGAGTATGAATTGTCGCAAACTCAATAAACTTCACTCATAAAACTAATATAAAAAATTTAAACAAAAATCAAACTGATAACGTCTGAAATAAGAAATATGGACATTTTTATGAGAAAAAATATATTTGAACATTCATGAAAAGAGATATACATTAAACAAAAAATCCATTTTATAGAAATAATTTCCTTTGGTTTATAACGGCTTGTATAGTCATCTTAGTATTGATTTTACTAAACTTTTTGTTATATTTGAAACTATATCTTTTTCTTTCCCCAAAATTATGTTTTAAAATTTTCCAACATTTCGGGATGGTTATTATAAATAAACTGTTTTCCCAACCTTCTCAAGTGTGCAGCTGTTGAGAGACTATGTGCAGGTAATAATATCCAATTATAACTGATAATCCAATAATCCAATTATAACTGATAACTTTATCTGGTAATGCCTAGTTGTGATTCATTTACAACCAAAATTGTATATTCATTGTTGAGTATTTTTCTAACGAGAATAGGATAGGATAGTAATGGAGGAGAATTTGTAGTGAAGAAAAACTTTTTTGATTATATCATAAACGATAATACCCACTGAAAAGCAATTAGAATTTTAATTATAAATTGTGGCCCGGAATCGGCGAAATAATCTCATAAGAGGTCTTTTCCCCTAAGGTGTAACCCTTTCAGGCGCAAAGTAATACTATTAGTAAAAACTTGAAATTATTGAATGCGGTAACCAGAAACTCTGCCGTAATTTAGGCGTTTTGTAATTAATATTTGAAACGGGAATAAATAAGGCGTGGGAAAAGAAAATTGTAAAATGATCAATGGAAGTTTTAGCAAAGATTGAGAAAATATATAAGTACTCATACAATATGGTCAGCAGTAGGCGGAGCTAGTGGCATAGAATTATCAATGGATTATTAAGTATAGTGGTCTTTTACCCTCATTTTGAGTGTAACATATTGGAGTAACACATGAGACTAACTTTGTAATCCAAAACTACCAATTTTCTTTATGTGTTTTCAGGTAAATCATTTTTGTGATTTCCGCCATTACCGATATGATTTTCACGTACCCCCAGCAGGCCCGTCACGTACCCCAGGTTGGGAACAGCTGCCTTAGTGGAATTCCAATAATTTGTGGAATTATTTACTTCAATTGTAAACTCTATAAAACATCAACCGATTTTAATACATAGAGCATAACACAAATTAAAATTTTATTAATTATTCTGAAGAGAAAATTAAGTGGCAAATACACAGAAAATGGCCACTCTTATTAATCAGCCCCTTTCAAAGATTTCTCACAAAACCCCACATTTGTTAAAGAAAAAATGTATGATAGAAATCACAGAAAAATATCGCTAGTTTTAATTTTACCAGTAAAATTCACGCATATCTGTAATTTAATCACACAAAATGTAAATAAGAAATACACAGAAAAAAATACCACTACAGCTTAATACCCCATATTTATAATTGATATATCACAAAAACATCTAATTTAATGTGTTAAAAGGATGTTTTACAAACTAATAATAATTTAAAATTTGGTAATTATTTTATAAAAATGGACTTTCATCTCACTTTTGAATTTGCGAATACATTTGTTACTTACTCGAAATTGATTCTGTACGTGATTTCTGATTCTATGGCCAGTACTTCAAGATTGAGCAGTCGCTCGTGATAATATGCTGTCCGTAAATAATTTTACAGAAAATGACCTTTTAGGAAAACAGTTTGTTATTGGTGTACAGTTGAAAATCTTGAGTGTAGTGAATGTACATAGTTGGATAAGCATCACTAATTTACTTCCTGTAGAAAAGGGAAAACAGGACAACTTGTCATTGCTATCCTCCTCCCATAGATAAGAAAAAGTTTTTAAAAGAAATAAAATCCTTAGGAAAGCACCGCTCTGTGATTGGAATCATAAATGGCTAGAAGTTTCTTTGCAGGATTTAAGTAACTTCTAGTTCGATGATATTTGAAAGAAATGAAAATCTTAAATTATAATATTTGCAGATATAAACTTCATTTTTTAAACCTTACACTTTGAAGAGTCTGTATTACTTAACAATATATGTCAATTCTTCTCCAGATTTCGCTATATTTTTAAAGCAGACTCTGTGTATTTTTCTGATTCCTCAATTAAATCCGAGAATTCATTAAATCATCGCTCAAGTTTAATTTGATAAATTTGTTTTAAAATCTCATCATCCGAAGAAGATAGAACAAATTCCCAATTCCTAATCTCAGGAAGTTTCTTTTCAGCTGGATATTTGTAAATGGGGAAAGAGGTCCGTATCTCAGTTTAAAAGATAATAAAAGAAGATGCGACATTTCAACAGCTGTTTAAATATCCACAAACTCTGCTTACAGTTTTGTTATTGCTTTGCCAAACTGTTGCAGAATACATAACAACACCGATGTCAGGAATGCTTCTCTCAAAACTCTGTAACTTTATAGGACCATCAGCTACACACCTAATTTTTACTCTTTCCATTTTCTAAAATTTATTTAATGCAATTGCATTGTTTTTCAATTTGTCTTCTAATTCTTAAAAGCATCCTAAAGTCCATACCACCGAGTTCTTGATAATAATAATTTCAATGACATACTTTCAGACTCAAAACGTTATTCCAATACGTCTTATCTCTCAATATAATATTCAAAATAGTCGTAATATAACCTTTGTATTAACTTGAAAAACTGTATTGCACCTGTACAAAATCGTACTGCCCATTATCTCTATAACGTAGATCACTAAATGTGATATTATTTAAAAGAACATTCACAGGAATTTTACCGTTATAATTATGAAAATCTCTATGTATGGTACACTGAATTACAGCAAGTATTTATGCATAGAAATTTGTACAATGTTGACAATATTTTGATTCAGTTTCTATTAATTTTAATTAAAACTCTGCTACGAAAAGTTTCGTTAAATCTTATGGAAACATGATGTTTTTATGCAAAAAATATTATGTTTTCCCGTTACAGTCTTTTTTAAAGCTGAACACAGGATAACGAATAGAAACATATGCATGGAAATTGAAAAGTAATATAACTATTGTGAAAATCTGACTTTTTGATTATATGTGCAGTGGTTTTTCGATTCCTGATATCCAAAAATTTGAACGACAAACTTTCCAATACTCCATGACTTCGTTGTATGAGCTGGGAATTCGTTTGTAAAGCATGGTCAGACTAGATTATTTAAGCCAGCTTAATTGAGATTTTCAATGAAAGGTCAGATTAAGGGATTGATACACGGAGCACAGGCCCCAGACACGGATTACCACTTCCTTTGAAAAGCCTTATTTAACGCGTATTTTCTGTCTTAAATACAAAAATTATTGCAGTATGGGCTCCGTTATACATCTTCCACGTATCCGGAATGCAAAACGATAACTAAAGCTTAATTTGTGTCATTCAAAAACGCAAAATAATCACAAATTTCTTCAGTCAGTTGCGGGGATTAATCGCAAAATTAGTTCATTGATAGTATGAAAAAAAAACGCGAGTTTAGTCGAGTGAAAAAATCTCGAAATTCACCAATTGTTCACAGGAAAATATCGCGGCCAATCGGTCGCAGGAAAAACGCGAAATTCTCACACAGTTGCAGCAAAAGAATTGTGAAATTCGTCGATTGGTCACAGGAGAAATTACGAAATTCGTCCATCGACAGATGGAAAATATCGTGAAATTCGTCAATTGGTTGCGGAAAAACGTTACGAATTTCGTCATTAAGCCATCGGAAAAATCGCTAAATCCTTCAGTTGGCTGTAGAAGAATTGGCCGATTGGTTGCAGAAAAAACAAGCAATTTTCGACAATCTGTCACAAGAAGAGGTCGCAAAATTTGTCAATCGTTAGAAGCAAAATATCGTGAAAATCCGAATTCGTTAATCTAGCGCGGGTAAAGCCGCGAATTCGTCAGTCGATCGTTGAAAAAATCACGAAATTTGTCTGTCACTCGAATGAAAAATCTCAAAGATATTGCGAAATTTGTCAATCGGTCGAAAGAAAGAAATCCCGAAAATCTTCGATCGGTCGCACAAAAAAATCACGAAATTCTACTGGTAAAAGGGGACTCTAAACAATCCAGTTCAAAATATGCTTTTGGAACAGGGTGCAAGAGTGCCCTTTTTGGGAGCAGTATGCCCTCTTTGTAAGAATTCCCGCTAGGCGGCCTTTTGTTCTAGAGTAAACACAATAAAAAAATTATATTGCTTGCATTCATTACTTTACAAATTCTATAAGTAAATATAAAAAAATACGGTACAAAAAACATTACGATAAAAAGCATTAAAAACAGATAACAACTGACAATTTTCATTGAACAACTGATTTGTGGAATGCAGCAGAGAAGCTACTTCCATGAACAGCTCATCATATCAGTATACAGAATACAAGAACTGTTAGTGCAAGAGGGACATGCTATAAGCAACCAACTTTAATAGATATGTTCAAAAATTCAACTCAATGGATTCTGCTCCCAAGTCCCAAAACTGAATTTTAACTGTTAATGTAATATTTTTTATAATTTGAATCGTAAATTAGAATGTTTTTTTTAATTTTGTGTAAATAAGTTATTAAATTAACAAAATTGTGAGTATGTTTTTAACATATATTATTCAAATTTATCACTATTTGTAAAATTAGTTATTTTGCACATTTCTGAATATTTATAAGTAAATTGTTCCGAATTACAGAAAAACCCCTTATCTAGAATAACCCAGATCCCAAGCATTCAGGATAACAGATCCTATACTGTATATGGAAATAGTGATGAATGTGTGCCTCGTTTAACAAAAGCACACTGTAAAAAATTTTCAGAAACATTTCTGGAAGTTGTTCTGCACGATACTAACAGAAAGGTTTCTGATTCGATCAGAAAAATGTTTCGGCTAAAACACGGAAACTTTCCGATTCGTAATGAAACCTTCCTGAATATATCTGAAACCTTTCTGAATATATCGGAAATCTTTCATTACGGATCGCAAAAGTTTCTGAATTTATCGGAGATCTTTCATAATATATCGGAAAAGTTTCTGAATATATCGGAAATCTTTCATAATATATCGGAAACTTTTCTGAATGTATCTGAAACCTTTCTGAATATATCTTAGGTGTTTCTGAAGATATTTTTATCTATTTTTATCATATATTATCTGAATTTTAAAAGAATACTTGAAAAGATAAGAATTTCTATTCTTTTAAATATTCTAATCAAACTCTTTTTATAATGATTCTTTTTTCTAGCTGGAATTATTCGGTATATTGCGTGATATTTTTCAGTTTATATCAAACTTTTATCAAATATGTTTTAACCCTAATATTTAAGAATATTCACGCAGTGAATATTGGGGAATGGGGATATTTTCCTTGTTTTTTTAACACCATATCATGAAAAAAATATGGGATTTATACAGTTTCACAAATCAAATACTATTTATTTTAAAATATTTAAAAAAAAATAGCATATATACTTAGAAAGAAAACTTTCAAAACTTTTCATTAACATGAAATAGACATACTAAACATATACTAATATATTTTAGATACATTTCAAATAATCTAACTCCCAGCAACATAAAATGATTAAAACTTATGTATGAGCTTTCCAAAATCAATGCAGCTTCAGAGATCTGTTTATCTGTTAATTTTTTCGGTCCTTAAAAGGTAATTTTTCATATTACAACAAGACACTTCACAAAAATTCTCATCTTAAAACTGGACCCTTCACAAAATTTTTCGTTTCAAAACAGGATTCTTCACAAAATTCTTTGTCTTAAAAACAAACCTTTCACAAGACTTTTACCACCTTAAAAACTGAACTTTTCACAAATTTAATCATTTAAAAATAAAATCTGACCTATCACAAAACAATTGAACTTATCAAAGTGCATAGCTTTTTTATGTGTACAGGATAGATACAAAGGAACCTGATATAACGATAATTTCAAATTCACAAAATTATGACTGAAATTTTCAAAAATATTAAAAAAACTTCACAGTTTCACAAAAACAGGACCCTGTGAGAAAAATCTGGACATAACCCTAAGATTAATAAAAACACCTAGGAAATTTTTTTTCAGAATTGGAATAAATTAAATAAATATAGTTTGTTTACTTTAAAACGATATTTTTAAAGTCAGACAAGTCCCTTTTCAATATATAGTACAGAGTTGCCAAGTCTCCGGCTTTTTGGACACCAGTATTTTAATACAGAAAATGTTGCTTTATGTAATCGGAACATTCGGCGATTTAAAAGAACAACATTTTCTCTAAGATAATACTGGTGTTCAAAAAGCCGCAGACTTGGCAAACCTGATAGTATTATAACAGTTAGAGTTCTGAAACATCGTTAAAAAATATATATAAACAAACACACAGTACCGCCGGCAGATTTTATTCTTTAAGAGATTAAATTGCTACTAAATTCTATTTATAAATCATATTTATTGAAAAAACATTAAAAAAACTTAAAATGAGGGACAAAGGATTTGTATTTTTATATTTTAGAGTATATTTTAATAATTATCCTTCCAACTCAAAGAATCTAAATGCTCATGTAAATAGTCCTAAATGTTAGGGTTAAGACATTTGTTAAAAATATTGATATAAACTGAAAAATATCACGCCATGTATGAGATAATAATGAATATAAAACAGAATCATTATAAAAAATATGATTAGAGTATTTAAAACAGCAGAAATTCTTACATTTCCAAATATTCCTTTTTTAAAATTGCCTATTTCGACCGCTCAAATACCACTTCCACAGCTAAGAACGTGCTGTTTTAGCTTTGCCGGACGGAGTAAACTGCTTGAAATAGTTGGGAAGAGAAATACTTGGAATGGGCACAAACTGGTTTGCTATAGAAGAGGGTCGGTTTCAATACACAGTGAAAACTAAACCTAAACATTCGGAAAGGTTCCTGATGGTTTCAGAAAGTGAAAATAGCTCTCAGATATCCTGTCGGTATCAGAAACATTCCTGTTAGAATACTAAACGTTCCAAATATTTTTTACAGTGTACTTAGCCATACTCCGTTCAACTTGCAGTACCCAGACATCCACCGATTTGAGATCCTATCAAAATCCAGCTAAGCTGTTTTAGGATTTTTGTGCTGGCGTAAGTAACATCGTCGGACGTAACGTAGTCATATTTCGCAGCCGTTGTGTATTTTAGACGCCTGCCCTGTAAGCTGCGTAGAAAATTACCTTTACGGAAGTAGTACGTTATTACTCCTTAAAATATCCCTATGCGATCGTTGATCTACGGCGAATTTCATAAGGAAAAGCAATAAAAATATTAACATATTTTTACTATTAGTAATATTTTGCCGCCTTCAATTTCTTTTTCAGAATTCAAACAATTTCGCGCTCTCAAAACTGTGCCGCCACTGTGCTGTGGCACATGTTGCATATGCCTGAATACGGTTTTGATAGAATGACATCAGAATAAGAATTTCTTAGAAAAAATACTTGCTTTTTTTCACGTTCAATATAAAATTAAAAACTTTATTCAAATATTCTCGGTGCCTTCAAGCAATTTGAAATTAAAGTTCTGCAAAATGATTTTAAAAGGCTTTCAAGCTTTCAAGCATAAAATATTTAATTGCACTTAATATTTCTGTAGAGGCCTTATAAATGTCTTTCTGTATTCACACGCTAATTCGAAGGTCTTTTATTCGAATCGTACTTTTTTCCGTAATCAACATTTGTATCTCTTTATTTCATGACTCTTTATGCAAGGTACTTTATACGCAAGATATTTTAATTTCATTTAAGCATAAATGTGTTAAAATATATATCAGGGCTGCCACTGGTGACTATTTTTATATTCTATTGCAATATTTAAAAAATCTATTTTGTAGTATATTTCTCTTGCAGATGTTGTTAAACTATATGTGAAAAAAAATTGTTTTGAGAAAATGTTGCTAGATAGAATTAAAAAATAGTCGCCAGTTACAGCCCTGTATATGTACTTGAATAATATTCAACTCCAAAAATACTGGGAATTTTAATCAAGTAAATATATTTCACACCAGAATTTTTTTTTTAAACTATTTAACTTTTTCATTTAACTTGTTTCTGCGTGATTTCTATTTTATTTATTTTATGAAGAAATCGAAATATTTTCATTTGATACTGATAAAATGACCGGTGTACTAATATTCATTATAAAGGTATACATTTGAAAAACTAGTACAATAAGTGTAAATAAAATATGGAAATGCGTATTGTTGGCATGAGGCTGTTTGAAGCATCAACGATTGTGTAATAAGAGATACAAGACGGATGAACAACAGTCTTTGTTAAGATTATTTATATATTGTAATTATACATTTTGGGAAAAATGCAAATTACTTATAATATTTACTATTTATTCGAATGGAAGTTCATGTAAATAAAATAATAAGTTGAAGAATGAATATTTTCATTTTAGTAGCTTGTGAATATCAGTCTTTTACTTTAAAAGAACGAGTACACTGATGTTTGTAATATTCATAAAAATAGAGAAAAGGGAAAAAAAAATATCTGAAAAATATTTTTTTAAATCAAATTTCCTATTAACTCTAAGTTTTCTCATTTTTTTATATTGTTGTACAAATGTAGTTCTTACCATTTTAAATCTCATATTTAGCTGTTAATTGATTACAAAAAAATTGTAAGCAATGGTTTCGTAACAGACTAAATCAACAAGATTATTTATTTGTAGAAATTATAATGATGGTAAAATGTACATGTCTACTAAAATTTGCTGTTTTTTAAATAGAAGTTGAGGATGAATACTTCCATTTTTGCACTTTATGAATACACATTAACAGAAATAATACACCAATATGCATGATATAGGGCATGCAGCGTCCGATATTTTATGTATGCCATACCTCTATAAACATAATTATTGATTTTTAAAGTTCAGGTGCATTTTGAGAAATACTGTATATTTAAAATGACATAAATTCCGATTTAGCATACCGCATTTTCCGGTGCATAAACTGCGGCTAAAGTAAGTCTGTTTCAAACCGGGAATTTCCTTTAATAAATGTAGTCAAATAAGTATCAAGTAGAAATATATCATATTTTATTAAATAACATTTATGGTTGGAAACTGTTTTATCTGAGCCGCGTATTATACGCCGATAATTATTGTACATTCATAAAACACAACTGCAGTTTTCTCTTAATCTGAAACCTGTGAGAAAAAATCATCTGTATAAATATTTTTATATAGGGTTCATGATTAACCTAAACATGCTTCATCTTGTGGAAAAATATTTTAAGTTCTGAATTTAAATGTCTGATATTCATGTCTTGAACGTCAGTTCTTCGTAGAATATATTTTGTGTAAAGATTTACTCCTAAATCAAATTTTATGCACTGCAAAAATTTCTATTCTTATATTTAATGAAACTTCTTCGTATTTCCATAACATAAAAAAAAACATACTAGAAATTAAAAAAAAAATTATGTCAAAAATCTGCCACTACACTTTTTAAAAGTATGGATAAAATTTATGGGTGTCACGCGTGGACTAGATAGATTTTTTTTATCTGTAGAAAGAGAATGAAAAACTGCAGTTGTGTTCCTTGGGTTCAAATCAACAAAAAGCGTCACGTATGACCTTTGAAAGCGGTGCGTTGCATAATGTATAGATTTAGAGATATAGAACTTTGGAGATATATGTTTCTGCGTCATATTGTAGTGCAAAACAAAATCGTGTAATAATTATTTATCAATAAAATATTTTGAAATGGCATATTTTGTGTTGTATTTTGCTGAATGTTTTAATTATTTCAGCAATTAAAAAAAAAGGGGGTGGGGGGTTAAGCTGCAACTTAAAATAGTTTAATCTTGAAATAATTATTTATATTAAAACAATCGAACCTCCTGCAAAACTTTACATTTAGCAATATAAAAATTAGCCTAACGTAAAACATAGGATGGGAGTTACGAAGAAACATACCCAGAGAAGGAAGACAGATAACACTCAAGATAAAGAAATAAAGAAATCATGTTTATCATACTTCATGAATATGAATTTTTAAATTGAAACATTTAAATACGTAAATATGGTAATGTACGTGAATGCGTAAATATGTAACCCTAACTAACTATTCAAACTTGGCAGAATACTTAATTTGATATTCGGCTAAAGCTGAATATTTAAGAAAATTTAATATGCAAGGAATAAAATAGCCACTACACTTATGAAAATTAGAAATTATCCTACGTGAAATGACATTATAATCACAGGCGGATTTAAAATTGAAGGGAATATATAAATTTTAAAGGGATCACATAGCTTCTTTAGCACAATTTTAAAGGAATTAACTATATGTCCCACCAAATTACAAATTTAACAACATGACATTTATCGACAATATTTTGAAAGCTGTTTAATCAATATATAGAAGTGACAACTACCGCACGATAAAGAAATATTCGCCTTATTTCGTTGCAGAATTATGTGTTTAAATAAGGCGGAGATTTCTATTAGAAAAAAGTGGTATCCACAACTCAAACTTTTATCTGGGTACGCCAATGAAACGTCTGTTACTAATGTGGAAGAATCGCAGCGAAACGTGAAAAAACACTAAAAATCGCATAAAAAATTAAATAAAAAAATGTATTCAAAAATTCTAAAATTGGGTTTCAAAGTGCAAAACTACATGTATAGAGGTACTTTTCCACCAGATTTTATAGCTCTGCGTGCAGCGGTCTTTTCAGAACAGAACCGAAACGCACACACACACACAAACACACACACACAAACACAAAAACTTCCTTCTTTAATACATTGGAGATTTAAAAATATGTTAAATCAAGCTAAATGACATTTTCTTAGTTAAAGATTGTTTTTACATGAAGACTTATTTGTTTCACAGTGATGTATATATATACATTAATCTTCAACATAAATAAAGCATTATTTCAATTTAATAAAAATTTTACTAAATTTTTTGTTTAAAAAACCTAAAACGTTTGTGCACTGAGTAAAAATCTAATTTGTGCTTTAAAAAGTCTTGTGATTTTTTTACCTTTAGAGTCTGGAAAACATACATTTTATATTGTCAAGTTTTATACTTATTAGGAAGGGTTTTTTAGCTCACAGGCTATCAAAGCCTGAGAGCTAATGTGTCCGCCCGTTCAGTATGTATGTATGTATGTATGTATGTACGTATGTATGTATGTACGTATGAAATGGTATAGTTGATGGTACGTAGAAATGAAATCGATAGAGCTTTCCGATTTTAGTTCGTTTTTTCACCACCAGGGGGCACTTTCCTATCTCTGGTTCTATGGGCTGAATCACGACGGGGTATAGCTCATTCGACTCGACATCTATAGCCTTAACGATTTCAGTGCCTGAGGATCATATAGAACAGATTGCTCTACCTGGTGGTGGAAGATGGAACTTGAGTGTGCGCAACCCGACTGCTATACGGTGCCGAAGGCAGCGGGGACCCGTGTCGGAGGTTCGTTTGGTTAGAAGTTTATACTATTCGATGTGCAAAGTAAGGGATTATCCGATGCCGAAGGCAGCGGGGAATCAGGTCGGAGGTTCGTTCGGTTCGAGGTTTATCTTATTCGAGGTTTTACAAGATTCGAGGCCCCGATGTAAATTAGGATCCCGCTAGCGGGCGAAGCCAGCTAGTGCTAATAATAAAAGAGCGTGATATCACGTTTGATATCAAATGCAGCACTGACACGCTATGTACGTATTCCATTTTTATTCATTTCATGGATAAGTCAGTTATATGTTTTAACGGAGGATAACAAGTATTATAACAAGCCACATTTAGTATGTTCTTTTTAAGAGTGTAATTAGTTTAATTGAAAAATCTACTGGTATTTCTAGTTAACCCTTTAAACAATGACTGAAAGTAAAATGTAATTTTAAATTATTTCTCATGTTTAGATTATTTAAATTATGTTTAATATATTTAAAAAAAAGAAATGATATCTACAAAAACAACTTTTCAAAAGTAAAAAAAAAGCCAAGTGTAAAAAAAAAAAAAAAAAAAAAAGTTGTGGCTAAAAAATGGTGTGATATCAAATTTCCAAGCTATTATATTACTTATTTAACTTTTTTCCATTAAATAAGTTATCATATATATAAGTCAACTGCCTACGTATATGCTAATAGAAATCGTTTTCTCCTGTACTAAATACATCCTAACGAGTTTCTGAAAATTCAATTTTTTTCAAATTATGCATGATGGGCTTGGCGTCCATCATTCCATATTTCTAAGCATCCAAATTTCTAAAGTAAAATCTTAACATGTTTATAACAATTTCGAACTTCAGATTTCAACTACGGACAGATAAATTAGATAAGACTGATATGTTGAGAAATTGATTTTTACTAGTTTGAAATTATTAATTACTCTAAAAAATAAATCATAAGATGAATTTTAAAGATAAGTCATCATTATCTTAAGACACAATTTTCAGACCATATAAGTCTATAAATGAAACGCTTAAAGCATTTGCTTAAATAACAATTTTGAACTTCGGATTTTAACTACGGATTTGAGTGCTTAGAATTTTGTGAATAATATGCAAAGATGGCCGTCAAGCCCATCATGCATAATTTGAAAAAAATTGAATTTTCAGAAACTCGTTAGGATGTATTTAGTACAGGAGAAAACGATTTCTATTAACATATACGTAGGCAGTTGACTTATATATATGATAACTTATTTAATGGAAAAGAGTTAAATAAGTAATATAATAGCTTGGAAATTTGATATCACACATTTTTTAGCCACAACTTTTTTTTTTTTTTTACGCTTGGCTTGTTTTAATTTTGAAAAGTTGTTTTTGTAAATATTAAATACGAGAATTTTTGACTTACAATTATACGAACTTCTGATATGTAACACTTTCTGAATCAATGTTGTAAGAACTAACTGAATATTGAACTTATAACAGAGTATGATAAAATAATTACATGACTTTTTAAACCAATAAAATGTTAATATTTTTAAACAAGCGCCCTCTATCATTTTATGAACTTCCAAGAAACGAGTTAATATGATTATATTGTTTCCTGTTACCGCTGTGAAAGGTTGTGTTTCTCGTTTTAAGTTAGTTTACATTTAAGTGATTACGGAACGAGTCATAGATTCTGCTTTGTTAAATGTTAATGATATGTCTAACGTGAAAAGTGAACCCTCATCACCAGGATTAATTGACCATGACATGGAATTTTTAATACAGCCTAAAGAAGAACCCGTTTCGAATTTTGAAGTGAAACCCACCTCATCAGGATTAAAGAAACAGAAGTTACCCTTTGTGTGTTCTACTTGCAACAAACTTTTCCCCGAAAGGTTAACTTAACGTTTCACATAAAATGTCATCTGGAGAAAATACCTCTTGTGTGTGTAATCTGTGAAAAAACATTCGCTAGAAAGTATCATTTATTAAATCATATGAATATTCATTCAAAGACACCTGTGATTCATAATTGTAATGTAAGTGGCGAAGTATTTTCACAAAAGAGTGATTTATTAAAGCATGAGAATATTCATAACACTTCCAAGTCAAAACAAAGGAAAAGTAGACAGTCACCCAGTCACTGTAAATGTGACGATTGTTTTGAAACCTTTAATAATAGATCTGAAAGAGTGAAATATAGAAAAATTCATCTTTCACCTAAAGAACTTAACCCATCTGATCGACTTTCCTTGGGAAACAGTTCGAAATACGAAATTTCAGATATCACTCAGTTTAGTAAAATATTTACGTTTTTCGTTGTTTTTACTCCTGCTCATTGGAATTTAGGTGAGGAAATGATTGTTGAAGTACAAATGAATGAGAACTATGAGCTTTATGTTCACATACAGAAGTATGAAGAATCATGCATACTGCAAAAATTATTCAAATCGGAAAAGTTTGGGTTTTGTTTGAAATCTGATGTTTTACTGCTTACAAAAATCAATATTTGAAACTAGTGAAAAATCGCTTTAAAATTACCGAATGTCTCATTGAGACGCTTTTAACTAAGCTTATTCCTGTTTCAGTTTTAGAAAACTTAAACAAATGTAAATGTACCCACCTCACAATCGAAGAGACTTTGAAATATTTCTTAACATGTTTCGATGAAGAGTTAAAGTCATCCGTTTCTTGCGTGTTTGATTGCTATCGATGTTCAATCGGAGAACCAATTAATTTGAAACACAAGTGTGAGAGTTATAATTTACAGAGACAATGTAGTTGGTGTAGTGACAGTGTACTGCTAAATTTCGACTTGACTGAATTTGTAAAAAACTTGTTCAAGCAATGTTCATGTAATTATACTCATTTATTTTTTGAAAATATGAATATGGACTTTTATAATAAACATTTAGACAAAGTATTTATAAATTAACATAGAAATGTATTTATTTAATAAATATTTGTTTTTATATCACATATCTGTTTTTATTTCACATGTCTATTTATTTTTTTTATTTTTATTTATTTATGAAAACAATCTTTGAAGTTTTATTTTCTAGAAAAAAAAGTAAACATATATTTATGAGTAGACAATTTTTTTTTATTGTAGTCTTTATAGTTAACCCTTTTTGGTCAAATGAAATCTCTTTTTAAGAAAAATTGATTATTTTTATTTGAATACGTATTAAACTTATTTATTGATAAGGAAATTAAAATTTTCTTTCCTTTTAAACAATGACATGGCATGTTTTGCTAATTTCTACCCCGCAGTTAACATTACAGTATTTAACATAGTTAAGAAATTGTTTAAATTAAACCTTCACTGTATTTATTATAGATAATAAGTAAACATTTTATCTTTAACCTATATGTAATTTAAATTATTAACTATAACTGTGACTGCTTTTAACCTAGATAAGTAAATGTTTTGATGAAATACAATCAGTTTACTACTGACTTTTATCGAGATTACACCAGTTAGTGGAATACTGATTAAAAATATTTTATAACATTAATATGCAGAAAAGATCTTACGAAGAAGTACTTTCACCTTCAAAGCATACATGTTTAGAAAAACCTATGGAAAATTCAAATACATATGAGAAAGGGTTAAAAGACCCAAGATTAAAATTTTCTAAAATGGCTAATAACTGTCTAACTACTGAGGACTTACAAGATTTGAAACCCGAGATCGCTATGAATTTTTCAACCTTTGCCTATGGGGATGATACAACATCTTTCGAGAATCCCGGTCGAAAGCCAAATTTTGCCGAGGACTATTTGAATACATTTTCCGAAGACATAAATTTTGAAAATTTAGATTGTTCGACAACCTTAACGTTTCAAGAACCTACAAATAATATTTTACAGACTATTGTTAAACGCGAGGTCAACGAGCTACAAGCAAGCAACCTTTCGCAAACAAGTGGGGAATTACAAACCACCATCTCCCCTACAATTGACATTAAAAATGATAAATTATGCAATTCATATGTATTTCACAAAGAACTAAGTGACTGTTTCTAATTATCTTTGAAGTTAAGAACTAAACAATATTGTATACTTATACGAGAATTTAAACGCAATGTATCTACTAATGAAGAAATCCCGACCAACCGCGTGGTTAATATGGATATTCCTAGCTGGTTTGAGTTTCAATATAAACTCATTGCATTTAATTTATGATACAAAAGTACGTCCTTTTTTTTTAATAACATGATTTTAGTGTTAAATCAAAATTCTACGATTCTACGATGCGAATTAAAAATTTAAAGAATTATTCTTATATTGACTTAAACGGACATCAATTGGAAAAATTAAAAGAAAGTACCTCTCATTTAAATAGTGCACTTTTACAACATATGTATACAAAACTTTTACCATCTCTAATTAAAAAGAAATGTATGGTTAGTATTACATCTACAGAAAATGAACAGGTGTTAAAGTATAAACTTAACACGTGTATCGAGAATAATATGTTATCAATACTTAACCGATTGTATGAATGTCATGCATGTGCACTACGACATTCGAGTAAAAGCCTTCACTCCTGTTTCGTATTTAATAATAGGGAAAAATTTAATCAATTAGGGGAAGCTTTGTTAATGCTCGTAGATTTCGATTATGTAAATTCAATGTTTCTAAACGGGGTTTATAATGTTAGTGAGCACTTTTTATGTAAGATTAATGAACAAACTATTTGTAATGAATTGTTTAAGACCTTGATTAAGTTCTGTGCGTTTATTTTTGCAAAGTGTCTATGAGTGAATTTTTTAGTTTATAATTTAGTAGAACTTTTAAGTGAAGTGATGTAAAAAAAATCCTCTATTACAAAAAATATATTGAAATAAAAATATTCACGTTTGAGGAAAAAAAAGGGTTAAAAATTTTAGAAATTAATGAAATTAAAACTTATCAAAAAATAAATAAATAAATAAATAAATATAGGTTAACAAAATTATAGTTTTAAAATAAAAGTAAACCAAAAAAAGTTATAAAGTAAAAGTTAGCAAAAAAATAAGTAAATAAAAAAATAAAATAAAATAAAGTAAAATAAAATTTAACAAAATAAAGTTTAACAAAATAAAGTTTATAAAAAGTTAAAAAAGCAAAAGAAGGTATGTGTTATAAAGAGAGGGGTTTCCGTGTGGAAGTAACTTACAAAATGTACGTGTGTGTATTTATTAGTTTATCATTTAGTAAAACTTTTAAGTGAACTGTTAGAATTTATGTTTTTATATAACTTAACACAAAATAAAAATTTTAACTATTGCAAAAAGATTAAACTATTGAATGGAAATATGCATATTAGTAAACAAATCACAAATTAATAAAATGAAAGATTTTAAATTTCATACAATTTAACAAATATATACATATACGAAACACATTACGGATTTAAATACTATAAGAAATGTTTGATGGAAATTTTCAAGACAGATTTAATTCTTGGTCCTGCCATATATAGTTCGAACTTATTTTAGAAGATAGTTTTTAACAGTCTTGTGGTTCGAACTTGACAAAATGAAATCAAGACACAATGATTTGTATGTTATTTTAATCATTATGTCATGACTTCATACCACTGAAAGTGTATTTAAAGGCTTGTCTAGGTTTATTCAGTGTTATTGAGCGTTTGTGAAACCGAAAGATAACTAATTTATTTGCGTATTATTTTGAAAAGCATATCATTTTAAGATAATAAATTAATAAATTATTAATTTATGAATATATTTTTATAAATATAATATAAGTATATTTTGTGATAATTACAATTAGCTACGTGATCTAAACATCACTAGTAATGTGAAGGTTATGGTCGCGTAGTGACGGGATTAACCTGTGGTGGATGACGTCATTTAGTAACGTCATCATATCACGTGAGATTAACTGATATAAGCTTGTACTATCTTTCAAATCTCTACAAGTCGTCGCAAAAGACAGACCATGCTTATTCAGCTTATAAATAAGGTAAGTTTAATTTTCATGTGAACTAATCTTTTTCGCTTTCAAAATAATAGATAGTTAAAATAACAATGTTCATCCTTTAACTAAATAAAACTGTTTTATAAGAACTTTTTGCAAATATATTGCAAGATCTTTTTTTCGACATTTAAAAGAATAATTTAACATAATAAAATTTTGTGTTTTAACATTGAGATTTAAAAGTAAGTGGGTATGAAAAGAAAATTTTCCGATTAGTTTAATTTCTAAAAAGAAAGAAATGGTAGACAATGAAACTTACCGAACCACATTATGCGAAGACAGAAGTTAAATGACCAACACGCTGTTTATAGCTGTTATCGGCCTGAACATGAAATTGATAAAGTCTCGATCACGTGTGTGATAAGGAAGTAAACTGATAGTTTAACCTCATTCTGTTATAGACCAGACACTTGATGTTAGCAAGCTGAAATGTATGGACACTTTTTTAAGTTATCCTGTTTTTGTAAGTATATAAATTACTTTTATTTGTTAATATTTTAAGATAAATAGGGATGAATAGTTAAAAATTATAAATTTTCTAAGTATGGGAGATATTCGACTTGTATAATACAGCTAATCTAGCATAGGTTTAAAGTAAAACTCCAGTTAGTGTTTTTTTCTGTGCATGTGTAGATAAAAAGCATATGGTTGGCTAGGCAACCAGTTGGTTGGTTGGAAGATGGGTAAACCAATGATTATGGGGATAAACAGTTAGCTCGATATTTAAAACATTGAAATTACATTAACATAAAATTAAAAGTCAATTTTGATTAATTTGAAGATTTTTAAACATAACTTAAAATTTTTATTTTAAAATTTTATTTTATTTTATTTTATTTTTTTGTTAACTTATAATTTTCATAAACTTATAATTTTGAAACTTTAATTTTGTAAACTTTTATTTATTTATAACGAACATTGGAATTATTTATTTATTTTGTTAACTTTAAATTTTATTATTTTAAATTTAAAATAAGTAATATTCTAAAAGGTTTTATTATTTATAATAACTGAATGAAACATTCGTAGCGTAATTCGTAGAAGGCGATCTTTTTTTTTCATTAATTTTCGGTTTCACAAACGCTCAATAACACTGAATAAACCTAGACATCCTTTTAAATACACTTTCAGCGGTATGAAGTCATGACATAATGATTAAAATAACATACAAATCATTGTGTCTTGATTTCATTTTGCCAAGTTCGAACCACAAGACTATTAAAAACTATCTTCTAAAATAAGTTCGAACTATATATGGCAGGACCAAGAATTAAATCTGTCTTAAAAATTTCCATTAAATATTTCTTATAATACTTAAATCCGTAATGTGTTTCGTATATATATATATATATTTGTTAAATTGTATGAAATTTAAAATCCTTCATTTTATTAACTTGTGATTTTTTACTAATATGCATATTTCCATTTAATTGTTTAATCTTTTTGCAATAGTTAACATTTTTATTTTGTGTTAAGTTATATAAAAACATAAATTCTAACTGTTCACTTAAAAGTTCTACTAAATGATAAATTAATAAATACACTCACATACACTTTGTAAGTTACTTCCACACGGAAACCCCTCTCTTTATAACACATACCTTCTTTTTCTTTTTTAACTTTTTATAAACTTTATTTTGTTAAATTTCATTTTACTTTATTCTATTTTATTTTTTATTTATTTAGTTTTTTTGTTAACTTTTGCTTTATAAATTTTTTTTTGTTTACTTTTATTTTAAAACTATATTTTTGTTAACCTTTAGTTATTTATTTATTTATTTTTTGTTAACTTGTAATTTTGATAAGTTTTAATTTCATTAACTTCTAAAATTTTTAACCCGTTTTTTTTTTATTTTTTTTTTATTTATTTTTTTTTTTTAACGTGAATATTTTTATTTCAATACATTTTTTGTAATAGATGATTTTTTTTTTTTGGATTACATCACTTCACTTAAAAGTTCTACTAAATTATAAACTAAAAAATTCACTCATAGACACTTTGCAAAAATAAACGCACAGAACTTAATCAAGGTCTTAAACAATTCATTACAAATAGTTTGTTCATTAATCTTACATAAAAACCAACTAACATTATAACCTCCGTTTAGAAACGTTGAAGTTGCATAATCGAAATCTACGAGCATTAACAACAATTATTAGCCATTTTAGAAAATTTTAATCTAGGGTCTTTTAACTCTTTCTCATAGGTATTTGAATTTTCCATAGGTTTTTCTAAACATGTATGCTTTGAAGTTGAAAATACTTCTTCGTAAGATCTTTTCTGCATACTAATGTTAAAAAATATTTTTAATCAGTATTCCACTAACTGGTGTAATCTCGATAAAAGTCAGCAGTAAACTGATTGTATATCATCAAAACATTTACTTATCTAGGTTAAAAGCAGTCACAGTTATAGTTAATCATTTAAATTACATAAAGGTTAAAAATAAAATGCTTACTTATTATCTATAATAAATACAGTGAAGGTTTAATTTAAACAATTTCTTAATTATGTTAAATACTGTAATGTTAACTGCGGGGTAGAAATTAGCAAAACATGCAATGTCATTGTTTAAAAGGAAAGAAAATTTAAACTTTCTTATCAATAAATAAGTTTAATACGTATTCAAATAAAAATAATCTATTTTTCTTAAAAAGAGATTTCATTTGACCAAAAAGGGTTAACTTTAAAGACTACAATTTAAAATTTGCCTACTCATAAATAAGTTTAATACGTATTCAAATAAAAATAATCTATTTTTCTTAAAAAGAGATTTCATTTGACCAAAAAGGGTTAACTTTAAAGACTACAATTTAAAATTTGCCTACTCATAAATATATGTTCATTTTTTTTTCTAGAAAATAAAACTTTCAAAATTGTTTTCATAAATAAATAAAAAAAAAAAATAGACATGTGAAATAAAAACAGATATGTGATATAAAAACAAATATTTATTAAATAAATACATTTCAATGTTAATTTATAATTACATTGTTTAAATGGGTATTATAAAAGTCCATATTCATAGTTTAAAAAAATAAATAAGTATAATTACATGAACATTGCTTGAATAGGTTTTTTACAAATTCAGTCACGTTGAAATTTAGCAGTGCACTCACATTACACCAATTATATTTTCTACACAAATTATAACTATCACACTCGTGTTTCATATTAATTGATTCTCCGATTGAACATTGATAGCAATCAAACACGCGAGAAACGAATGACTTTAACTCGTCATCGAAACATGTTAAGAAATATTTCAAAGTCTCTTCGATTGTGAGGTGGGTACATTTACATTTGTTTAAGTTTTCTAAAACTGAAACAGGAATAAGCTTAGTTAAAAGTGTCTCAATGAGACATTCGGTAATTTTAAGCAATTTTTCACTAGTTTCAAATATTGATCTTTTGTAAGCAGTAAAAAGTCAGACTTTAAGCAAAACACAAACTTTTTCGATTTGAATAATTTTTGCAGTATGCATGATTCCTTATTTACATAAGCAATTAGTAAGTCATTATTACATACGAATGTATCATTTTCAGAAACAAAATTTAATTTATTCAATCTAGATTCAAATTTGTCGAATGTTGCACATGATAATGTAATGCCTTCATTTGTGGGGGTAAGTTCACGACCGTTCTTTTCAAATTCTTCATATTTCTGTATGTGAACATGAAGCTCATAGTTCTCATTCATTTGTACTTCAACAATCATTTCCTCACCTAAATTCCAATGAGTAGGAGTAAAAACATCGAAAAACTTAAATATATTTCTAAACTGAGTGATGTCTGAAATTTCGTATTTCGAACTGTTTCCCAAGGAAAGTCGATCAGATGGGTTCAGTTCTTTATGTTAAAGATGAATTTTTCTATGTTTCACTAAGTCAGATCTATTATTAAATGTTTCAAAACAATCGTCACATTTACAGTGACTGGGTGACTGTCTACTTTTCCTTTGTTTTGGCTTGGAAGTGTTATGAATTTTCCCATGCTTTAATAAATCACTCGTTTGTGAAAATACTTCGCCACATACATTACAATTATGAATCACAGGGGTCTCTGAATGAATATTCATATGATTTAATAAATGATACTTTCTAGCGAATGTTTTTTCGCAGATTACACACACAAGAGGTATTTTCTCCAGATGACATTTCATGTGAAACGTTAAGTGAACCTTTCGGGGAAAAGCTTTGTTGCAAGTAGAACACCCAAAGGGTAACTTCTGTTTCTTTAATCCTGATGAGGTGGGTTTCACTTCAAAATTCGAAACGGGTTCTTCTTTAGGCTGTATTAAAAATTCCATGTCATGGTCAATTAATCCTGGTGATGAGGGTTCACTTTTCACGTTAGACATATCATTAACATTTAACAAAGAAGAATCCATGACTCGTTCCGTAATCACTTAAATGTAAACTAACATAAAACGAAAAACACAACCTTTCACAGCGGTAACAGGAAACAATATAATCATATTAACTTGTTTCTTGGAAGTTCATAAAATGATAGAGGGCGCTTGTTTAAAAATATTAACATTTTATTGGTTTAAAAAGTCATGTAATTATTTTATCATTTTCTGTTATAAGTTCAATATTCAGTTAGTTCTTACAACATTGATTCAGAAAGTGTTACATATCAGAAGTTCGTATAATTGTAAGTCAAAAATTCTCGTATTTAATATTTTACTGGTCGAATCACTTGTGTATCAGAAGTTTATACATTTGTAAGTTAAATTTTTTTATTAATCTCGTATTTAGTGCTTTTACAAATAATATTTTACTTATCGAATCACTTATGTGTTATAAATTTAACTAGAAAAAAGTGAATAATTCAAATAAGTCACGTTAGAAAAAACTAGATTCGATTATCTTTTTTTTAAATGTTGGTTGTATAAAGTCAATCGTTTATTATTTTTGAACAATTGTTATTATTTTTTAAACAGTTTTTTTTTTTACTTTTGAACAGTTGTTACTATTATTTTAACAGTTTTTATTATTTGAACATTTTTCAGTTGTTATTATATTTTTGAACAGTTGTTCTTATTATTTTTTTATTTTTTTCCTGTGCTTTTTTTTTCAAACAGACGAAAAATTCAAAATTGCAGTTTACAATTCTGAAATTTTTAATGAAAGCAGTCTGTTACAAGACAATCACAAAAAGTTAACATTATCTTTCAAAAATAAACCCTCATTTCACAATATAATTGAAACTAAACAGGCAAAATTAAAAATCACGTTATTCCAAGCACAAATATCTGTAATCTAACCACAATCATATCATAGCTTGAACGGTTAAAGCTAGCCTAAATTATCAAAGAAGATCAGTTTGTCATAGCATATCCACGAAAATTTCGATAAGATAAAAATTTGACTGTGAGTTTCAAATGAAAACCTATCCCCGAATCGAACTTGGCAGATTTATTTATTCTTTTGTTTTCTGTGAATAAAAGAAAACCGATTAAGGCACAGAACGAATTATTAGAAACATTAAACGAAATGAATGTACCATGAAATTTTATTAAAAATAAATATTTGTCAACAAACATTAAACAAGATTCTGAATTAGATTTGTCAAAACCCGCTGAAAAACGAAAAGTGGGTCCACATGTATTGCATTGGGAAAATTATTAATAAAATTGAATCTGTTTTTTAAACTACGTCTCTTTCCTATGTTTTCTACACCAACACAATAAAAACAGTACTTACCCCTAAAGTCTTTTGAAGTCATTTTAACAATTCCCGCATAGCATGCGTGGTCACAGTGACGTCACTGTGACGTTACTGAGAGTAACAATTGTCACGGCACATAAGTGACCAAAATGCCACCATTCACAGATGTCACATTGTGACTTAAGTGTGAACGTCTTTAAAAACTCTAAAAACATACAGGACTATTTCAAAACATGTTCTTTATTGTCAAAAATTCTTTTCTGGTCAATTTTTAAATTTTTGTGACGTCACAGTGACGTCATTGCAAGTCACGCATGTTACGTTATACCTGTTACTAAAATATACTACCATATCGCGAACTCACACTGTGACAAAAATGTGAATTTTAAAAATATTTGAAAATGAGAAGAAACATTTTTTACTTCCCATCTTTCTTCATTTGATACATTTGAGAGCCATTGACCTTAGTAATTTTTTTTGCCCCTTGTAAATTAATTTATAGTCACTTATTCCTTTATCTAGCTAAAAAAAATGATCTGCATATATATATAATTTTTTGTAACTATGCAATTGTAGATTATCATACAAAGGTAATTAGATATGAAAACTAGAAAACGTTTTTAATTTTATAATTTATTTTTGAATTTAATTTTTTTTAAATTTTCTATGAAAAATTAATAATTTGTGTTAAAACAACTTCAAACAATTGTATGAATTATAAATTACTTCTACTATTGATAAAGGCTGAAAAATAATATAGTGGAGGGAGGTGCTTGTTCATTGCGAAGTGCCATTAAAATGTGAAGCCACAATGTGGTCAAAATGTAAATACAGATAATGGAATATACTGAGAAAATTAAAGTTTATTTTTTGTATGCTAGTGCTTTATTTAAATTGTTGTGTACCTTTATGGATGAAGTAGCTTATGAATATCGTAAACGTATAAAATAAGTAATTTGCTCCTCTTAGAAGTATAAATCTATTTCATTTTATCTCCAGAAATTTCCATATAATTTTTTTAGCTATTCAAGCCTTATTTAAAAAAATAAAATCAATTCTCTAGGCATTATTTAATTTAAAAAACACGTTTAGTAAACCTGACATAAAAGAAAAGAAAAGAAATTGAATTATTTAAGTGAATCGCACATCTGTTAACAGGAAGTTAAAAACATTTTTTATGATTGCTAACAAAATTGACTAGCTGCTCAATATTTGTAAAATGAACTTGTCCGACTTATCGTCTGCGGTGAAGCTATTTCCAAAAGTGGTTGGTTTCATTCGAAGGGTTTATTTAATAAGTCAAAGAGTTGCAAGGATAATTCCCGTTTCGTTTCATGTTTTTTTAGTGCTAATGCAGACCACTAAACAGTAAAACACGACATTTAATTGTTGGAACGGAAGAGACGAGAAATGTTCTCTAGAAAAAACTGTCGTTTTATCGGATTTAAGAATTCAGATTAAAATATAAGTCCGAAAATACTTACAATTGCGTTGGCGGTTATGATATGTATTCGTCAATGCTATTGTAATGTTTTTGTACTTAATTTACTTGAAAAACACTTGTATTCCTCGGATTACTTCCATGATGCCATAAAAAATTACATTTGCTAAAAAATGGTATGTAAAAATGTTATTTTTTCAATCTACATAATTAAAGTGTAGAAAGAACACTAACAGCAAAGCTTGAAATTTTTTTGTTGTTATGTATACTAGTAAGAATTTAAATATTAATTAAATGTTAACTATTTGATATTAATATTAGATTTATTATTTTTTAACTGTATCATATAAATTATCTGTATTGTTAAAACAATGCAAAATATCAGTAATGTGCACTAAAACTTATACAGTAGATCTCAAATCGGATTGTATGGTATACTATGTTATGGTATCAGAATCACAGAAAATGTTACTGTGGTTTTTGCCCCGGAATCAAACATCAAGCCAGATAGATATCATGTCATTGGCGTCATCATATATTACTATCGATAAATCGTAAATTATTAGAAAATTGTACAATTTCTTCACATCAGATGCTAAATAGAGTGGCTGCGGTGCAGTGCGTTATCAACAAAAAATGATCGGTGTTTACGAAAAATAATCTATTGCAAAACATATTATTTAAAAAAGATAGCAGTTTCATAAATATATATATATATTTTTTTAAATAGATTATTTTTTATTTTATTTTTATTTTTTTTTTTAATTAGCAAAAAATTTTTCTTATTTTTTATAGTTATCATTTATAGATAAAGTAATACCAGTCAAATACTGGAGTAAACGTAATTAAAACACATATATTATTTAAAATAGAGGTCCCATGCATGATTTATATTATATCTTATTTTGCAGGTTAAATTTTTGCTTTTCTCTTTAAAAAATATAAGATACTGTTTAAAACATATTAAAATATTTGATGAAAGGTATTTTTGTAAATTTCAATGCTTAAAGGAGAGAAAAGACCCCCCCTTCCCCCCCCCCCCAAGAAAAAGGGTGGGGGGCAAAGTATCAGTTTCTGTTTTAAAATGATGAACTCAAATTACATAATATATAATTTTTGAAAGTGGTTTAAATGTAAAATCTACCGCTTTAATATTGCTATATGTTTTATTATGTACAGAATTGTAGATCAAGCAAGCTTCCTACTCTGTCCATTTTTGGGTACTGCCTTTTAAAAAAATAATCTTCGTTTTAGATTTTTCTTATAAATTCTGTAGACATCAAGAGGGAACGTAATTTGTTCTGCAATTACTGCAAAAATCTAGTACAAATACTGGTATTGAAAAAAAACGAACCAGTGGGAGACCTGTTAAAGAAGTTCTTTTTCACAAAATATATCTGTAAATGGCTTTTTATCGATACTATTTTTTCCCTTCTTTTTCATATTTTAAAAATGTTGAAGTTTTTTTTTTATAATTTTCTGTACATATTTTTTAGTATGTATTTGATAAAACTGTGATAATTTAACACATTAAATATTTATTTGTCAAGATATGTCAACATTACGTGCATAAAAATAATCAATATTGATAAAATAATAAAATAATTATTCAGTTTAGGTAATTTTTCCAATTGTGTTATCGAATTTTTTTACCGTAAAAAATTTATGTTTAAGTTCTGCATTTAGTATTCTATCAAAAACTATAAATGAAATAATTTGTAAAGAAAAAATATATAATTTTTTTTTTGCGTTTATGATCTTAAGTTTTAAATTTCATTTGCTTCGAAAAATGTTTTACTGCTTGATACAATGTTTATTATTTAATAATATCTCACAATAGATAGATCTATTATTTAAATGGATTCCTAACATAAGTATTTCACAATGCTTATTTTAAAATCCATATTTATAATTTCATTAAAGTTGTTCTCAAATCCAAAATAACTAATTTCTGACATATTTCTGAATTAATTTTTATTCGGAAACACATGAAATTAGCAGGTCTTCTTAATCAGAATATATTTAATAGAATGGCGTTTTCCATTTTTTGGTAACGGCAGAAGAAGTTTCAGAAAACACTATCAAAGTTGGTGTTTTGAACCGAATTTCCGACGCGCAGCGTGAGAAACGGGAAAAACGTAACCGAAATTGATCTTAAGTATTTCATTTATCTAAAAATGGAAAACGCTATTCATTCCAAATCAATTTAATAATCAGGCATGCGTTTAAAAATTTGTTCATAAATGTGTATCAGAAAGTTTCGTGATACTGAGAGAGGGGAAATATGGCAAAGTATACACATTCACAAGACTTCAATAACATAACATCAAAATAGCATAGTATTAATTATTGTCAATATTTTTGGTGGTTACATAAAACAAATGGAAGTAGCAGTTAATTTAAAAAGTTGTTATTTGCACAATAGAATTTCATATTATGAAATATTTACTTTTATTATAATTTTTAATAGATTCATCTATTATTTTTAATTTAGTATGCGTTTTTTACATTTATAATTTTCTTGCTTAACGGCTACAGTAGCTGGTTTCCCAATCAGATGCAAAATTTTAATTTGAATACGAATTGCTAATAAAAATTATTGCCGATCCAATCCTTATCGTCGATCTTATCCGGATTTGGTAAAATCTTGTTATCCGAATCTATGCGAAATCATTTATCAGGTTCGGTCGGGTTGTGGGCCTACAGATTTTTGTTGTTGTTGTTGGGTTAGGGTGAGAATATGGGTTGAATCGAAATATAATTTCAGTCAACCATCATTCATGTTCAAGTCGACATTCAACCATGTTTAAGAAGTATATAACCGGATTCGTGCATGACTGTATATCGGCGTATGCAAGATTCTATTCCGAATAAGACTTACAGTAAAAACATTATACCCGACTCCTGTCAGATCGGGTTCACAAAAATCAGGTCACCCGACCACTAATCCAAATCTATTCTGTAGCCAAACAAATCCAAAAAGATCGCTCCAAACGTTCTGGATTGGATTCAGGTAAAATCTGGTCACCCGACCCGGTGCAGTGTCGTCACAAACATGTACCATAAAAAAATGTTGATCCGAACAATCCGGATAGGATTCGGGTAAAATCTGGTCACCCTATCCGATGCAGATTCGTCACATTTTTCACATTGAAGTCGCACGGTGACTTCACAAAATAGTCACATTGTGAGGTCACAGAAAGTCTTGAAAACGGCCATAACGACCTCACATTTATGTCACAGTGACTTCACATCGACGTCACTTGACGTCACGACGACGGTCACAAAGTCACAGTGTGACTTCACACTGACGTCGCCGTGAGGTCACCATGCCTTACGGGATGATACGTCATTCTCGCGATAGCTCTCTTTAAACACTTAAAATCTCGACATACAGACATAGCTTCTTGGCTTGATCAGTTAAACCTACCACAAATTATCAAGTCAAGAAGCTATTTTGCAGGTTCAAACACCAGTGAAATCTTTTCAAGAAAACCTATTTTAAATATCCATTATTGCATTCCCTTCTGACAGAGGGCGCCACCAAAAAATGTTTAATCCCCGTTTCGCGTTCAAACTTAAAGTCAATTAAAAAAAGAAAAAAAAATTAAGCCCCCCCCCCTTACAAATTGAGCTCCCTGAAAAATTTACATTCATACTCTAAGTCATTAAAAAAAGAAAAAAAATCAAGCTCCCCCTTAAAAATTAAGCTCCCCTTAAAAAAAGTTAGCCGCCTCTTCAAAAATAAGCCCTTCCATTTTATACCCCCTCCTATAGCAGACTTCAATCTAACATTTAAATTAGATCCTAAAAAAAATTAAGCCCCCCTTAAAAAATGTTAGACGCCCCTTCAAAAATAAGCCCCTTTATTTTATACCCGCCTCCTATAGCAGACTTCAATCTGACATTTAAATTTGATCCTTAAAAAAAATTAAGCCCCCCTCAAAAATAAGCCCCCTTAAAAGAAAATAGCCGCCTCTTCAAAAATAAGCTCTCTCAATTTTAGACCCTCCTCCTATAGCAGACTTCAATCTGACATTTAAATTTGATCCTAAAATAAAATAAAATAATAAAATAAAAAATAAGCCCAACTCAAAAATAAGCTCCCTCACTTTTAGACCCTCCTCCTATAGTACACCCTTACGACTTATCCTATATTTCAAGTTAGTATTTTAACAACGTACTGTAACACGTTCTCTGCACCTTGCACCTGATGCTGATGGCGCCAAACTCTCACTTATATACTACTTATTATCAGTGATGGAACAATGACACATCAGAGAAACAATTTACAACCGTCTTATCCAAGGACAGAATTTCTGAGATTTTTTAAATCAAAGAATACTATTAAAATTTAGTGGTGGTAATGAACCAAATGCTGCGTCACTGCTATAATCCAAAGAAAATCATTTTTAGAAGTTATAGTTGCGACTAAATGTGTGCTTACATCTTAGAGTGGAACAATTAAAAATATATAATCTCTTCTATTTTTATTGCATTCAAAAGAAAAGATTCCGTGTAAACTGACGGTGCAGGTACAGGCAGCAATGTGACCAATTTATGTACCGTAATTCATAATAAACAGTATATGTAAGTAGTTATAAAACAAGAGTTCTACATCAGTGCAGTTCGTGCAGTCGACTTTCTGTGCCCTGTGAAGGTCACCGGAAGGGACAGGTGTGGACACCGGAAGTGGCAGGTGGTGATAACAGGCATGTTGAGACAGGAAGTAAACAGGAAGTGTAGATAGGAAGTTTAACCGGGAACGCGGCAGGAAGTGAGTGCGATAAGGGAGAGAGGGGGAGGGCTTATTTTTGTGGGGGGCTTAATTTTTTTTGTTGGTTTTAATCCTTCTAGTCGAGTGGAGTTGAGTTGTAGGAATCCTGCTATCAGAATGAATTTAGTTTGAAAGTAATATTAGCAAAATGTTCGATTTTTTTTTCACACCTGAAATAAAAATTTTATTTGCTAGCTAACACTTAATATAAAAATGGAAATCTTTCTGACTTTGTTTTACTTTATAAAAGTTAGCATGAAATTTATTTTAAGATTGCAAACGCGACACGAAGTAAGACCGGAAACGGGATTAGACATGTTTATTTATTTATTTATTTTCAAAAAAGGTTTTCAAGAAGCAGGATGTTTGGGAGCGTGTTGCAACAGGAAAGGTAGTTTAAAAGACCGGAAGTGATTAAGCGATAAGAAAAGTACAGGACTATATACGTAGATTTTGTTCTTCGTAGAGGGTGAACTTTTATTTTATTTTTTATTTAAAGAGTTTTCTTTTTTTTTTTTGTTTATTTACAGCGTTTCAAATTATTTTTTATATTATTTTTTTTGTAGTGGTTTACGTATTATTTTAATTTTTAGTGACGTTAGAACCTGCAATGTTCTGTATCACACATGTCTTATCTAATAGGTTACTAAGGGTGTGTGTTGTTATCACTTTAAATGCGAGAGATAGGGACTTCAGACCTGCGTTTAATTGTCTTTATCATAGTTTTAATGAACTGCAGGAAATTGTCTTTAGCTATTGAATAATTCGCGAGTTTTGGTTTAATATAACTGCTTTTACATCTGTTTGTTTAATTTACAAACACATTTCTCTTACAACATTCTGTCAACACAGCATTTCCATATTCGAAATAATAATTTAGAAGGAAAATTTTTATATGAAAATACTATGAAATGTTATTTATAGAGATTGACGGAAACAGTATGCCTGATTCTTTCTTGTATTAACATTATATTCGAAATAGGTTTCTAGTTTTGTTATGAAAAATAACGTGTTTACATATTTTAAAAATGAAAGCAAAGTGATTTTTACCAACGTAACTATAAGCTATACACCCACGCATTTATGTTATTGAATTGAATTTCAATGCTTAATATTGTATTCACCGTAATATTTTCATACAAAAGCTGTTTCACAAACTTGTATACTGAAATTAATGTACCATTTTTAGGGGGAAAAATAATTCAAGCTTTTGAGACTAATCTTTTATAGGATAAAAAGATTAGCATGCTTGATTCTTTCTTGTATTAACCTTATAATCATTTATTTTAGAAATATAGGTTTATAGTTTTGTTACGAAAAATAACGTGTTTATTCATTTTAAAAACGAAAGCAAAGTGATTTTTACCAATGTAACTATAAGCTATACAGCCACGCATTTATGTTATTGAATTAAATTACAATGCTTAATATTGTAATCACAGTACTATTTTCCTGCAAAAGCCGTTTCACAAACTTGTATACTGAAATTAATGTATCATTTTTAGGGAAAAAATTAATTCAAGTCTTTGAGACTAATCTTTCATAGGAAAAAAAGATTTGTCATACTTTCTGTTACATTATATCTTCTGTTTTTTAAGTTTACAATATATTTTTTTTATTATTATATATTTGTTTTAATTGACTTGTAATAGCTAACATTTTTCTTAAAAGGCTACTAGAGAATAACTTATGTCACAATTACTACACCCTTCTTTAGTTAAATATGTTTCACTTAAGACATGACAGTCTTAGAAACATTTCATTTTGGAATTAAGTGATTAAACAGACTAGTGGCTGAGAGGTTCTACTTTCAAAGCTGGTATACGGAAGGTTTAAACACCTCTCGCGCTCGTTGACCTAACCGTTTGGAGTTTTTATCGAATCTTGTGTCAATACGGGTTAGAACACCTTAGAAAGACCTGCCACAGAGACTTATATACCATACGTAGATAATCGATTGTAACAAATCACCAACCAACCACAACGTATAAGACATTTTAGATCATTCCATTTAGTCAAGAAATGATTTGACATGCAAAATTTGATTTATAAAAACATACAATATGATATAAACAATACCATACCATATAAACGAACAACAATACATACAATTTGAACGATTTTTTCCCTTTCATATGAAATATTTTTAGCGACTATTTAACTTATTAAAGAGAGCGAGTATTTTGTTTAGAGTCATACGATTAAAATAATTTTTTATTATATTTGACTTTATACAAGCAACATTTAAAAAAAAGAGAATGGAATCTAGTTTTATAAATTAACATATTTCAATTTTACAAATACTTCACACCCCGTCTTTTTCCCCCCTCTTTTGGTAGACTTTATACACATAAGACATGAAAAGCATTTTAGAATACATCATTTAGAAATTAAGTGATTTGATAAGTAAAATATTATTTATAAAAGCAATAGATACGAAAGTATTAAAGATTTTTACTTACAAATGTACGAACTTCTGATAGGTAAGACTTTCTCAGTCATTGTGCAAGAATTAAGTGGTTATTGAACTTATAATATTATAGGATGAAATATTCACGGGGCGTATTTTTAAACCAATAAAATGTCAGTATTTTTAAACCAATAAAAAGTTAGTATTTTTACAAGAGCGCCCTCTATCATTATATAAATTTCAATGAAACGAGTTGATATTATTATACTGTGCCCTGAAATTGTTGTAATAGGTTGTATTTTTCGTTAAGTTAGTTTTCATTTAAGTTATTATGGAACGAGTTATGAATTCTTATGTTGGTGATGTAACCAACTTGGAGTGTCAACACTCATCACCAAAGTTAAATAATCAAGAGATGGATTCTACACTTTTACCCAAAGAAGCACCCGTTTCGAATTATGAAGTGAAACCCAACTCATCAGGACTGAAGTTACCCTTTGTGTGCACTACTTGCAACAAAGCTTTTTCCCGAAAGTTTGTCTTAATTAGACACATGAAATTTCACCTGGAAAAAAAAACTTTTGTGTGTGACATCTGCGAAAAACAATTTGTTCAAAAGAGTGATTTATTAAATCATGTGAAGATTCATTCAAAGAGCCCAGTGATTTATAATTGTGATCTATGTGCTGAATTTTTTTCAAAAAAGAGTGACTTACTTCAACATAGCAAAATTCACAAATCTGTCAAACAACATAAGTGTATTGAATGCAATGAACTGTTTTCGAGAAAGTACGACTTATTGAAACATAAGAGGATGCATAAGCCCCGAAAGCAGTATGAATGCATCCAGTGTAGTGAAATATTTAATCGAAAATATGATTTATCACGTCATGAAGACACTGCACACAAAGTACTATCCAAAGTTGTCAAATCATCATCTTTAAAAGATTCGTTATATGAAAAAGTGAAACATTTTAAAAGACAAAATGCTTTAAATGTATTTACTAAAACTGTAATAAATTCTAATGAGGAGAATGATCAAGACTTTCACACATTTTTTAACAGTATTCGGTCGGACGTTTTGAATGAATTAAATTATCAGATAGAAGTAAAAAGGTCAATGAAATGGTATGCAACTGCAAAAGTTGTTGTAAGTCGCCAAACACCGGACGGTGATATAGATACTATCACCCCATATTTTCATTCAAGAACTGTACTGGAATTGACGAATCAAAACATACCTGTACATGTTGAGGATGCCTTTACGAAAATTATTAACTCTTTTGAGAAATTTACTCAACAAGGATCTAATTGGACATTGCAACAAATATTAAATCTAGAACTGTCTACAGCTAAATATAGAATGGTTTCAAATCTGTGGACTGTTTTTGAAACATGTATATTCATGTTTTTGCTATTGTAGTTATTTAAAATGATAAATAAATCGCCTATGACTAAAAAATCTTAAGAGTTTTTTATTATTTTCATGGTAACTATTTTATATAAATTACTTATAACAGTTTGACAATGCTACATAAACTACTGTTTAACATTTTGAATGTCTTAGACAAAATGAGAATGAATTCGTTGAAATTATGTAAAACATGATGAAATAAATGCGATGTATTTATTATATGTTACTTAAACTACAAGAGAAATGATTGGAAATGTGTTATTTTAAATCTATGGTACTTTTAATAACTAACAAGGTAAGACGTGACGTTATGAATCACCAATGGGTTTTCCTTTGAATATGTATTAATCTTACTTATTGATAAGAAAGTTGGAAAAATAGACTTAACACATTGTTAGAGGTTTTGGAAAAATATATAGTTGGTTAAAAATTTTAGAAAATTTAACATAAAGTAACAAATTTTAGAAAATAAACATTTCGATAAATGAAAAAAAATAAATTTTGGTAAACTTTACACTTAGACAATATTTCTAACTAGGAAAAAATAATAACTTTACACTGAGACAATATTTTAAACTAAGGAAAAATTAGACTTAACGCATTGTTACAGTTTCTTTGAAAAATATCTAGTTGGTTATAAATTTTAGAAAATTCGGCCTAACGAAATTAACACACTTAAAAATATCTAGGTTATACATTTTATAAAATAAGCAACAAATAAACATTTCGATACATTGACAAAAGAAAATAATTAAATTTAAGTAAACTTTACACTTAGACAATATTTCAAACTAAAAAAAATAATAAATTTACACTTATACAATATTTTAAACTAAGAAAAATAATAACTTTACACTTATACAATATTTTAAACTAAGGAAAATTAATAACTTTAAACATCAGACTTAACACATTGTTAAAGTTTTTTGAAAATAACACGACATTTTGAAAGCAGTGGAAATAGTATACCTGCAAAAAATTCAACTTAGTGGAATTTAATATTGAAATTTTTTAAACTCACTCATTTAAAAAATAAAACTTTATAAAATTTTCACTTTTTAGCACTTTCCAACCTAGTTGAAAAGTGCTTATGACTTCGGTTTGTCTGGCCGTCTGCCGTCTGGCCGTCTGTCCGTGCTCTAACTCCCGTAAATATGCTCGGATTGCTCTGCAATTTTTATATGTTATTGTCGTTATCTATAGCATGTTCCCTATTTCAACGGAAGTGTGTAGCACTTATAGTTTTATTACAGGGACACTCAAAAGGATTCCGTTACATTGCGGTCTATGAGGAAAAATCTTTTGCGGTTTATTTAAATAATGTTTCACTATTTTAAACGCATTGAAATTTATAAATATCACTAAGGTGCATTAGAAGAAGCTTAAAATGTAATAGGGTGTGCATAGCACTTATAGTTACTTTACAGGGACAGTCAAAAGAATTCCGTTACATGACGTCTAAGGAGAAAAATCGTCTGCGGTTTATTTAAATAATGTTTCACTATTTTAAACGCATTGAAATTTATATATATATATCTAAGGTGTATTACAAGAGGCTTACTACATAATAGTGTGTGTATAACAGTCATCGTTCATTTACAGGGACACACAAAAGAATTCTCTACTTTCTGTTAACACTAATTCCTGGAAGTGCGTTTTAAGTTACTGAACGCGATTTTAATTTTAACTCGCTTTTTGTCTATTACGTGGTGTGTATAAATTCTGTAGATCCTATACAGGGCAGCACAAAAGTTCGCGAACACATTTCCGTTTATTGACAGAAACTCCAGAAAGATAATTTTAAACTGTGCTACGCGTTTCCTAATTAAACTAAAATTTAGCATCCTAGCATATACAAATCTATAGATCATATACAGGGCTGAATAAAAGTATTCGGATATTTTTCCGAAAATTGTATCTGTTGGAAATTCCTGAAATTATGCTTTTAAATATGTTATGCGTTTTCCAAGTTGTTTACTTAGATGTTATCTTTTAGCTTATTAAACGGTATGTTTTGTAAAATTATTTTGGAAGCGTTGGAAAGTGCTACATAATCTATGCTTGACGGATGATTTTTCGTTCTTGTTTAAATAAGCAACTGTTAAACATTTTGAATGTCTTAGACAAAGTGTGAATAAATTTGTTGAAATTATAGAAAACATGAAAAATTTCATAACTTTTAAAGGAAATTTTATTTTTGGTGAAATAAACTCGAGGTATTTATTATATGTAACTTAAACTACTAGAGAATTGATTGAAAATGTGTTATTTTTAAGCACTCACAAGATAAGACACGATGTTAGGAATTATAGATGTGTTTTTCACCCACAATTGACGTCACTTGTAGCATATTTACTAACCAAGTCATGAAATCATAGTTCAGGGTATGTTTATGAGCACGGCGTTTAGTTGAGACTTAAGATATTTGAGAAATATAAACTACAACTTTGACTACTTTTTGAAATTTCCCCCTACATAAGAAAAAGGACATAGGAAAATAAAATGAAAAGTTGTCTTTGAATGGAATCGAACCATTATCCTTTCACTTAATATTTTATTTATAAATGAACAATTATAAATAAAAATACTTCAGTATTTTTCAAATATTTAAATTTAAATTTATAAATTTATCGTGAACGTTTTTAAGTATGGTGAACTGTGTGTTGAGTATTGTAACCTTGTAAGATATTGTGTGTGTGTTTGTGCATACATTTTTTTTAATTACAAAAATATGTGAACTGTTCTAACTTTTTCTTATATTATTTATCATGAGACTGAACGAGTTAGCTATAAGTAATATTATTTTTACAAAACTTGTATGTACACTGTTAAAATGTTACAAATTTGGAGAATTTATCTTAGACTTCGATTTAAAATCGGACTTTACCATATTTTTGAATGAGAGTGACTTAGTAAATGTATAAGAATTTGATAAAATTTATGAATAATTAATATTTTTATCAAAGTTTAAGTAAGTTGTGACAAGACTTTTATATTTAAGCGATTGGTGTAAAGTATATTCAAGCTATGACAAAAGACATGAGGTGGTTGACACCAGCAAGGCCAAACAGTTAAAGCAAAAGACGAATCATCAAAGCAGACGAAACAAGTCTAGACGAGTAAGAGATTAGTTAGCAAAACAGACGTGTAGCACAGAAACAAGACTGTACAAGTTTAGACAAACACGTGATGACGTCATTCAACACGTCAAAATAAGAAACTAACAACTGCTAGCGAGTAAGACTGAAGCAAGAATGACTGAGCGAGTGTAAGTTGGATTTAAAGTTTATTCTTATCTCAAACCGGAAATGACGTCACAAACCGGAAGACTGCTAGCGACTCTAGCGTCGATTGCAGCGCCCCCTAACAAAGATAAGGGAGAAAGGTTAGTCTAGTGAAAGAAAGCACAAGAAGTGGACGTGTTTTTCGGTAAGTATTTAATTCTATTTTGTTTCTGAAAGGTAATCGAGTTGTATAAAAATTAGCAAATAATTTAAAATCGATTTCAAGTTAGTGTAAAAGTGTATGTTTTTTTCTGCACATGTGCAGATAGTTGATATGCACCAGTTGGTTACAAGGATTAACAATTAAATTATAGTCTCTCAATAGTTAAAATTAAAAAGTTAATTTTAATTAATTTAAAGATTTTTAAACTTTTTGTAAACTTTTAATTTTTTTAAACTATATTTTTGTTAACTTTTTTAACGTAACTTACAATTTTTTTAACTTTAAAAACTTTTAGTAAACTTTATTTTTATGAAATTTTAATTTAAAAAAAATAACTTATTCAATCCTCTGTTATTATGTAAACCTAACATATCAAATTTATTCACTTTAAACATAAATCCTAAGTTTATCAATAAGTCAATTTAACCTTTCGAAAAATATAATTAATTAAAAAAAACTATGCATCGTGTTCTATTCATTTTGTAGTACTTTAAGCAGTAAACCATTCAATTAAATTGAAAATTTAGATGACTTCCTTTATCGAATATCTTAAAACATCGCTAAATACTATAATATCATGGTTTTCTCAGTTAAACCTACTCTAAATTATCAAACCGTAAAATAATTTTTGTTGTGGGTTCGAATCCAAGTTAAAACTTTTAATTATCTCTTAATTCCATTACCCACCAATAGAGGGCGATACAAAAAAAACTTATTTCATTTTAAAAGGTTCACATCTAAATTCTAATTAAACTCTAAGTCATTTCAAATTTTACTCTCGTCTTCTAAGATTAAACTTCTTCAAAAATTTAACCCCCCTTCTGTAGTGCACTTCCAAGTTATCGCACCCTCCAAAATTTTAACTCGTGACTTTCAAAACATTTGATTGTTTTACACAATAATGTGATCGTTTGTTTTTTTAATGCTAATTAAATTTATGGTTTTTAAGTGTATCATTAAGAAATAACTTGAATATTAAATGAATTTAACCTTAAAAAAGAAACCCAATATATTCAACCAGTTGTTATCAGTGCCTTTGTGATGTAATTGCCAACGCATTCAGCTGTTAAGTGAAAGGATAATGGTTCGATTCCATTCAAAGACAACTTTTCATTTTATTTTCCTATGTCCTTTTTCTTATGTAGGGGGAAATTTCAAAAAGTAGTCAAAGTTGTAGTTTATATTTCTCAAATATCTTAAATCTCAACAAAACGTCGTGCTCATAAACATACTCTGAACTATGATTTCATGACTTGGTCAGTAAATATGCTACAAGTGACGTCAATTGTGGGGGGAAAACACATCTATAATTCCTAACATCGTGTCTTATCTTGTGAGAGCTTAAAAGTAACACATTTTCAATCAATTCTCTAGTAGTTTAAGTTACATATAATAAATACCTCGAGTTTATTTCACCAAAAATAAAATTTTCCTTTAAAAGTTATGAAATTTTTCATGTTTTATATAATTTCAACAAATTTATTCACACTTTGTCTAAGACATTCAAAATGTTTAACAGTTGCTTATTTAAAAAATGAAAAGTTTATAAAGTTTTATTTTATAAAAGAGTGAGGTTAAAAAATTTCAATATTAAATTCCACTAAGTTGAATTTTTTGCAGGTATACTATTTCCACTGCTTTCAAAATGTCGTGTTATTTACAAAAAACTTTAACAATGTGTTAAGTCTGATGTTTAAAGTTATTAATTTTCCTTAGTTTAAAATATTGTATAAGTGTAAAGTTATTATTTTTCTTAGTTTAAAATATTGTATAAGTGTAAATTTATTATTTTTTTTAGTTTGAAATATTGTCTAAGTGTAAAGTTTACTTAAACTTAATTATTTTCTTTTGTCAATGTATCGAAATGTTTATTTGTTGCTTATTTTATTAAATGTATAACCTAGATATTTTTAAGTGTGTTAATTTCGTTAGGTCGAATTTTCTAAAATTTATAACCAACTAGATATTTTTCAAAGAAACTGCAACAATGCGTTAAGTCTAATTTTTCCTTAGTTTAAAATATTGTCTCAGTGTAAAGTTATTATTTTTTCCTAGTTTGAAATATTGTCTAAGTGTAAAGTTTACCAAAATTTAATTTTTTTCATTTATCGAAATGTTTATTTTCTAAAATTTGTTACTTTATGTTAAATTTTCTAAAATTTTTAACCAACTATATATTTTTCCAAAACCTCTAACAATGTGTTAAGTCTATTTTTCCAAGTTTCTTATCAATAAGTAAGATTAATACATATTCAAAGGAAAACCCATGGATGATTCATAACGTCACGTCTTACCTTGTTAGTTATTAAAAGTACCATAGATTTAAAATAACACATTTCCAATCATTTCTCTTGTAGTTTAAGTAACATATAATAAATACATCGCATTTATTTCATCATGTTTTACATAATTTCAACAAATTCATTCTCATTTTGTCTAAGACATTCAAAATGTTAAACAGTAGTTTATGTAGCATTGTCAAACTGTTATAAGTAATTTACATAAAATAGTTACCATGAAAATAATAAAAAACTCTTAAGATTTTTTAGTCATAGGCTATATATTTATCATTTTAAATAACTACAATAGCAAAAACATGAATATACATGTTTCAAAAACTGTCCACAGATTTCAAACCATTCTATATTTAGCTGTAGACAGTTCTAGATTTAATATTTGTTGCAATGTCCAATTAGATCCTTGTTGAGTGAATTTCTCAAAAGAGTTAATAATTTTCGTAAAGGCATCCTCAACATGTACAGGTATGTTTTGATTCGTCAATTCCAGTACAGTTCTTGAATGAAAATATGGGGTGATAGTAGCTATATCACCGTCCGGTGTTTGGCGACTTACAACAACTTTTGCAGTTGCATACCATTTCATTGACCTTTTTACTTCTATCTGATAATTTAATTCATTCAAAACGTCCGTCCGAATACTGTTAAAAAATGTGTGAAAGTCTTGATCATTCTCCTCATTAGAATTTATTACCGTTTTAGTAAATACATTTAAAGCATTTTGTCTTTTAAAATGTTTCACTTTTTCATATAACGAATCTTTTAAAGATGACGATTTGAGAAGTTTGGGTAGTACTTTGTGTGCAGTGTCTATATGACGTGATAAATCATATTTTCGATTAAATATTTCACTACAATAGATGCATTCATACTGCATCCTCTTATGCATCCTCTTATGTTTCAATAAGTCGTACTTTCTCGAAAACAGTTCATTGCATTCAATACACTTATGCTGTTTGACAGATTTGTGAATTTTGCTATGTTGAAGTAAGTCACTCTTTTTTGAAAAAACTTCAGCACATAGATCACAATTATAAATCACTGGGCTCTTTGAATGAATCTTCACATGATTTAATAAATCACTCTTTTGAACAAATTGTGTTTCGCAGATGTCACACACAAAGGTTTTTTTCTCCAGGTGAAATTTCATGTGTCTAATTAAGACAAACTTTCGGGAAAAAGCTTTGTTGCAAGTAGTGCACACAAAGGGTAACTTCAGTCCTGATGACTTGGGTTTCACTTCATAATTCGAAACGGGTGCTTCTTTGGGTAAAAGTGTAGAATCCATCTCTTGATTATTTAACTTTGGTGATTAGTGTTGACACTCCAAGTTGGTTACATCACCAACATAAGAATTCATAACTCGTTCCATAATAACTTAAATGAAAACTAACTTAACGAAAAATACAACCTATTACAACAATTTCAGGGCACAGTATAATAATATCAACTCGTTTCATTGAAATTTATATAATGATAGAGGGCGCTCTTGTAAAAATACTAACTTTTTATTGGTTTAAAAATACTGACATTTCAGCATGTTATCAAAAGAAAAAGTTACTTTCCACCTGAAAAGGCGACAAAGTGACTAAAGGTGCCTCTATTTATTAAATTATTTCCTAAATAATCTCTCCATTAGAATACAAATTGAAAAAATTCTTTTAGCCATTTGTTGTTTGCACTTAAAAAAAGAGGAAATTTACTTTAATACTCATTAGCATTGAAGCCATAATAGAAGAAATTCTTGCATTATGGTCCTACCTGAATAATGATAAATACCATAGAGTCAATTAGTGATGATTCATCATGCAGAGATTTAGTAGATATTTTAGGATCCAGGTGTAATAAGTAAACATTGTTTTAATTAATTAAACATTCGTAACTAATAAAGATAAAAGAATAATTACAATTATTAAATTAATCTAATATTTTTATAACAAGGTATTAGGAAATGTTAATTATTATTAATGAGTTATTTCTAATTCTTTCTCAATTTATTAATATCAAAACAAAACATTGCATTTTAAACAGAATTTCAAATTATAAAAGATTTTTAGTTGTATATATTTTCAAGCAGAATCTTCAATAAAATCCTAAAAATATGCAAGTATCTTACAAACATTTCGTTTGTTTGGTTTCTAAATATTATATGTTCTCCAGTTTAGGTAAATTTTATGATTGAAATTTTTTACAACACTTTATGCATGAATTTCAGGATGTTTATTTTATTACGCTAAATGGAAGCTTTGTGGCAATGCTCTTGAAAAGTAGCACTAACACAAAATTAACAACAGCAGTTTATTTAGAAACAATAACAATGGTGAGTACCAGTGTATCGGGCAGTTTAAACTAAATGGAAATAAGATTAAAACACTAAAAATCCGAGAAGGAGAATCTTTTCCCAAAATACTTTTAAATTCAAGCACTTAGCTCAAAGCAAATTTACCTCGCTGTAGGTTTGAAGGAAGATAAGAAAAAGTCACATTTGCTCAATCTAAAATGGCACTAGAAACACTTTAACTATGACTATAAAATATCAATTTAAACACGACTATCTCACTATCAAAGATAACACCGTGGATTCCAATAATCTTCTATTCACAATATTGAATCTTAACTCCTACCGCTGTGAACTCACAGACGTAGATTCTACTCCAAGGACAGCTAAATGTTCGCTTGATACTTAACACGTCGGAAACTCCATGTTCAAAATTAAGATGTGCTGAAAATCGAGACTAAATAAACACTATGAGCAAGATGTATTTACATCCAACGCATCTAACTCCTACTGCAATAAATATAGCAACTACACAACCAGAGGTACCTATGTATCATATCAATGCAAGAAATACATGTGAAAATCAAATTCATGGAGATTAAGGCATACTTGGTAAACTTAAAGAAATGACAGAAGAGATATCTCATTCACGCACAAATGTTAGAATTCATGATGCCACGATCGCACGAAAAAATTCAAAACTCACTCGACCATAGAGTAGCTTCATAAATCAGTAGGTAAACACAATTCTATAGCTTCAGAATTAATTTAATAACTGTAAAAAATTTTACTTCATTGCATCATTGTGGAAATAATAAAGGCTTCTGTTTCTTAAAGAAAACGAAAAACAACCAAGAAAATAATAATGAATAGCGTAGGTAAGTTTAACGGATATTCATTAAACTTATCATGCAAGACAATGCTATATCTATCATGCTTGAAAAAATATTTTTCTCTTATATGTGATTCTGCAAAAAATAAACTCAAATATGAACCACTTAAGACTTTCAATAAACATCTGTAACAAAGGTGAAGAAAAAAGCCACTAATCAAGACGATTTATCATTTAGTTCCTCTACATTTATTACAAATTCAAAAATATTGGCTAATCCGGAAAGTTATGCAGTTATCTGATGATAAATACCAATAAAGATCAGTTCTGGTTGCTTTTCTTTGAATTTTGCTTTCGAAAGGGCCATTTGGGAACAGTATTTTTCTGAATTCATTGTCTGATTTGGTGCAACAATACATAATAAATAATCCCTTGGTAGTCGCATCATACACAAAGCATTGCTTTTTTGGGATTCAGCCCCCTCTCGATATTACTTCGGGAGGTTTGTTTGGCTTACCCTATCGTGGTGACTCCCCGTGGTTTCACCGCGTGTCGGAACGGTCTACTTCGTCTCACGTCGGTTCAAGGTTAGAGGGTCCGCAGTGTGGTGCGGCTCTTTGACCAGCCGAAGCGCCGTAGTGAGACAAAGCTGCTGGCCCAATAAAAGTCTCACAGGACTTGGGTTCTGTGGTCGATTTTGCGCGGTGCGTCCCGTCATGGGCGCCTGCGGCGGATGTTACTTTTACCCTATAACCTTTTCCTTGTAACATTATTGTATAGTGTCTACTATTTCTCATCGCCAGTAACGAGCCGTTTAAAAAAAGAGCTTCTTCATTTCGTTTCAACAAACAATAATTTGCCGAAATTCGGGCAAGCATATTCTGGAGTGTTAAAGTTTGGGATACCCACACATCACAGCGTCTTGAATACCCAATCTTCCTCAAATGAACATGCACTGAACTTTTTGGAATATTTAGTCTGTGTGATAGCTAGAGTAGCAAAGGCTAGAAAAAACCCGGTTTAAACCTGGAATAAAACGGGTTTTTGGGGAATAAACTTGGTTTTTTGGAAATAAACTTGGTTTTTTGGAAATAAACCAGGTCTTCTGGGCTTAAACTGGAGAATAAACCGGGTTTATTGGAAATCAACAAGGGAATAAACCGGATTTTTGCAACTCTAGTGATAGCTCATGAGCTGTGTAACGTGGATTTTCAGCGATAGCTTCTTTTAGGAGGTATACCTTTGTGACGGCCATTGCGGTTAGTAAGAGTGAACCCGACTGTTCAATCTTAAAGGACAGCACAAGAGGTAAAGTATAAAAAGTGAAGTTTATTGAAACTTAATCGGGCTGAGATTTGAGAAAGAACGCTACTACATTTTCCTTACTCCAAAAATAATTCAACTTTCCCGAATCTGTACTCAGTAAAATAAAACTTCAATATATTAAATATAAAGATTCAAAACGACCTCACAACTTTGAAGATAACCACAAGTCAGGAGTCCTGCAGTAAGAATCCATCGCCATGCAGCAGACTAGGTGAACACTGATCTCAAGATGTCCGTCCAGACTAATTCAACTGCTCATACGCTATTCAGCTTCGGACTGGTGACTCAATCACAAGATCTAAATGTACTCGCATATAGAAAGAACTCGACTCAAGTTCCGACTTCCAAACGTATTTCGGAAGCTTATATACCCAAACATCGATTGACCAGCTGTAACAATTTGCATAGATGACGATGAAAGCAGAAACTCACAAATTCCGAGATTTTCACAGTCATCCGTCGAAAGTTAAAGAAAGATAGCACATGGCCAATTAAAGGACAAAAACTACGTTCTCATTCAAAACATCGCCTACTCGCATGTTCAGAGTAGTTGATCCATCACATCCCCCCGGAAATTGTAAAAGAAAAAGCGGTGGTTGAAATGCATGACCAGAGTATTTTTTTTTTAATATTTGAAGCCAAATAAAAACCAACATATGATGGGCAAACTTAAATTTTGAATCCAAACGTAATTTTTTTCTTTTAACCCATCACCAAACAACAAACTGGTCAAATCGATAAAGAAGTCTCTTCCTCCAAAACATCCTTCAAACATGGAGTGCCAACATAATACTATAACAAAATTTTCCTCAAGAAATGCAAGAGATTGCCAAAATCTGCACGCAAATTTACTTAACAAAACTTCGCAAAGTACCAAAAAAATGCAAACTGTAGCAGTAAAAACTTGCTACCAAACCGCCTATTTAACAATGTACCTCAATGAAATTTGGAAATTCCCATTTGTGCCAAATACGAACTCCCAAATTCATTGTAGGGCCTTTCTCAAGCACATAAAATTTGGGCACATACTAACAGCTAGGAAGGGCTGCGAAACTTAATTCAATACTTATTTAAGAACATACACCACAAAATCTTCCAAAACATCAAACTTCTTCTTGTTAAGTAAAAATAAAAACTGATATGAATAGTATATCTGTACTACGAGGGTTGAACCTCCTGGAATAAACTTTATTAAACATACACAGCACTTTATATTTCCATTACATCAATTTTACCCCATATCATAATGAAGTGCAAGCAAAATATAAAACTTCGCAACTGGCGAAACCGAGCACCAAAAATAAACCAACAACGAACACGAAAAAAACAGAAGAAAGAAAGTTAAGTTAATCAGCATGTTAGTCAAATTAAAAGATAGAAAAGGCGTGTCAAGGACATTTGCTTGACCGCAAAACACGTGCGCACCTAACCTTGCGGCGCATGTACAAACCCAATAATAACTATCAATTCATGCCCGAAATGTAATATCTATAATATATATATATATATATATATATATATATATATATATATATATATATATATATATATACTTGAACATATCATAAAATATTTATATAACATTTATACAGCAACATTTACACACACGAAAACAACTAATTAACAATAACAATGTCTTCGAACATGAAAGCAGAGAAACCAAAGATGTACTCTGACATCATAACTTAAATTTTGCCAAAAAAATTGGAACATAAATTAATGCACAACATCTTGTGAAGCCGAGATACAAAATCAAAACACTGGTCTAAATACAACTAAAACAGTTCAGCTGCTTTACTGAGTCCATAGAACATGTTGACATTTTAAAAAGCACTTTAAATGGAAATAATATGGAACGTGTTCACCTGATTTCATAAGGACGAACTTGATGCTTGCAAGCTAGAGTTGCAAAGTCTAGAAAAAACCCGGTTTAAACCTGGGAATAAAACGGGTTTCTTGGGAATAAACTTGGTTTTTTTGGAAATAAACCAGGTCTTTTGGGCTTAAACCTGAGAATAAACCGGGTCTATTGGAAATCAACCTGGGAATAAACCGGATTTTTGCAAGCTTCTGGATAGTGTTGCAAAGTCTAAAAAAACCCGGTTTAAACCTGGAAATAAACCGGGCTTTTTTGGGAAAAAACTTGGTTATTTGGAAATAAACCAGGTCTTTTGGGAATAAACCTGGAAATAAACCGGGTCTATTGGAAATAAACCTGGGAATAAACCGGATTTTTGCAATTCTACTCGTGGAAGAACTCCGGCGCTGTCCCCAAAAAACTTGGACAAAGCTGCGCTCCTCCTCAGACTCATATGAAAAGGCCACAGTCGCTAGTCTTGCTCGAAGCCGTGTATTATTGCCGTGCTGTCAGATTGTAGGCTCCACTCGATCATAGATCAACATACAAGATAGGACAGCTACAGCAAAATCTATAATAGCAGCAATAATAGCGCCACTAGTGACAAGGGGAGAAAACTAACGAGCTTCCGAAATTTACCCATGTATATGAAATCTGTTTATGCTCTATGTTTTTAATACCTATTCATTTTGCTTCGAGGCAGACGATTCTGTTCAAATTCACCGCTCGCTGGTGTGTTAAGTTTATTTTTAAAGGATTTCATTTCATTTTTATTTTTTTATTTTTTAAACAACAGTTATTTTCAGAACTTTTATAGTATGGTTAAAGACAGGGTCGGCTCAAAGTCATTTTGGCGCCCGTGCGAGCACTTATCGTGGCGCCCCCCCCCCCCGACCCCCACACGCAAGAAAAATAGAAAAATTGCTTGACTTATATTATTCTTCTTTTTTTAATATTCGTAATTTTTATACATACTATTAATAATTATTTAATATATTAATTTAAAATGTTTTAACAGCAGATAAATGTTTCTGAATTTAATCCTATATTAGAGTTTGTGTTTGGTAAATTGTAAAATCAAGTCTCACAAGGGAAATTTCAATTTTACAGTAATTATCAATCTTAATGTGTAACATTACGATACAAAAGTATAACACAAGGCACACCACATGCTACTGGACGAAAATAACAAAAATAAGTTAATTAATTAAAATTTAAAAGAAACATTTTTAGAAGAATACTGTTTGGAATGATACAATTAAAGAAGCAGAACTATAGGTAAATAGCAACTATGAAAGATGAAAACTGTAATCTTGTCTTGTTATTTAGTACATGAAACAAATATAATATAATAAACAAAAAAATAATAATGATTAAAATTTAAAAATAATAATTAAGATATAAAAATATAACAAATTTCGTATTCAAATATCCATTTTCGTAATCCACTTTTCAAGATATGAACTTAAAAAAAAAAAAAAAACCCGGTTTTTTCTTCAGCTAATTCCGAAAACATAAACATTCATATTGCTTCTTTTCATTTTTTGAATGTTTCTCTTTCTCTGTGATGATATTCTCTCCCCCCCGCCCCCCCCCCCCAAAAAAGTTAAATTTTCTATTTTTAAGTAACCTAAATTAATTAAACACTAAAGAAAAACTGATTGAGAATAAGCGTTGTATTTATAGTAATAAGCAATACCTTTTGCAAAAAATGCCTTCCCCCCCCCCTCTCCTCAGGGGTGATTCTGAGTAAAAAGAAAAAAAGAGGAAAACCCGGTTCTTTCTTCAGCTAATTCCAAAAACATAAACATTCTTATTGCTTCTTTTCATTTTTTGAATGTTTCTCTTTCTCTGTGATGATATTCTCCCTTCCCCCCCCCAAAAAAAAAAGTTAAATTTACTATTTATAAGTAACCTAAATTAACTAAACTCTAAAGAAAAACTGATTGAGAATAAGCGTTGTATTTATACTAATAACCAATACCTTTTGCAAAAAATGCCTTCCTCCCCTCCCCTGGGGTGATTCTGAGTAAAAAAAAAAAAAAAAAAAAAAAAAAAAAAAAAAAAAAAAAGGCTGAAATTCAGAGCAAATTTTCTGAAAAGCAGAAAGAGAGGAAGTGGGGGGTGGGGATTTCCTTCGGACACCAACTATGTGTTTTTTGCTGTGGCCCTTTGACGAAATTAGTGTTTTTTCTGCGTTCCTTTAACGAAATTCGCTTTTTTTGCTATCCTTTAACTAAATTTAAGTTTTTTTCAAGATCTTTTGAAGAAATTTTCGTTTTTATGCGACCCTTTGACGAAATTTTTTCGCGCTTTTTTGACAAAATTTGCGCTTTTTTCGCGCTTTTTTGACAACATTGACACTTTTTCTCTGGATGTTTTGGCGAAATATCTGTTTTTTCGGGATTCTTTAAAGAAATTTGTGTTTCTATTTCGCGATTTTTTGAAGAAATTTGTGTTTTTTTCCCACGATCCTTTAACGAAATTTGCGATATTTTTCTGTAAACAATTGACGAAATGGATTTTTTTCGTTGATCATTCGTCGAAATTCGTGACATTTTTATGTTCGATTTTTCTGATTGATGACCGATTTTTATTAATTTTCGGAACCAAATGCCTTAAAGTTTCGGAACAGAATCATCCCTAGTCTACCCCCCCCCCCCCCCTTATGAAAACATCTAACTGAATCTGAAGTTTGATGAAAATTCCTGCATTAGTTTTTGAGATAGAGCTATTGCGGAAATCGTGATAAATGCAGCATAGCAGCGCCACCTGTTGGGCGATTTACACCCGAAACTAACATTGCTAACTAATTTCTTGCATTAGTTCTTGAGACATGAGATAGAGCGCCCCCTAAATTTTTGTCAAATACAGACAGACAGAGTAACAGACTCGCAGGCAGACATTCCATAAAAACATGTCAATCCGTCGAAAACCGGAAGTCGAAAATTTTCCCGAATCCAATACTTTCTTTTTGTAAAGATAGAAAAAAGTAAAAAGGGTTGCACAACTTTTTTCCAAAGAAACTTTACCCAAGTTGATTTCATTCTTCCAGTTCTTATTGTTCAAATTATTTCACAAAATAATGAATAATCTCTGTAATATTGCATAGAATTAATTGCCTTTCGGTTTAGACAAAGTTTGACTCAGTATCAAATAATCTGATTCCAGAAAAGTCTTTTTTATTTCATTTTAGCTAAATTTCCAGCAATTTTTATTTTTTAATTTACAATGCTTGCTTAAAATTTCAGTTATTTTAATTCCATTATTGCGAAATATTTATCGTGTAATGAGCCAAAGACTATATTATACTAATAAATAATCTCTAATAATTAATGCAACAGTGCGTCACTATGACTCAATATATATTTTTATGACGTTATTTCTTAATGGGTTTCCGCTCAAACGTCCCTTTCCGACCATGTTTCGGAAAACTGGGGCAATACATAAATTTAAAGAATATGGCATGGGCGCCAGCTGAGATGAGCGAAATCACTGAAGTGGGAAGATTTTGCGACAAATGTGTGCCCTTAGTAAAGATAGACGAACTCCGACCACCCTCCTCCTCCGATTAAGATAATGAATATTGGAATAATTAAATATTTAAAGAATTGTATTTGGGGGGGGGGAGGGGTTTACCTTCCACGATATGTGCCGAAAAGAAACATTGGTTCCGATCAAAACATGATTATCGCAAGGGCCAAAAAGGCAGCTGCCCAGGCTCTCATCTCTAAAAAACTCCCCCCCCCTCTAAACCCCAGAATCGTTTTCGTAATAAGTGGAAATTGTGGCTAAAAACATTATAGGGGGGGGGGAGGCATCTGAATCTTTACCCCACGTGCCGCAACGTCCTTCGTAATTTAACCACGAACTAACAACTTTCGAATACTACGAGCATGTCTTGTAACTTTAAATATTCTACTATGTTTCACATTCGCATGAAAATTAATCATTTAAGCGAAATAAATAAAGGAATCAAGCTACACTTGAAAAATGTTTGGTGTGATTCATTTCTACCTATTAAATATTCAATTTAAAGCAGTTTAATAGAATAATTAGTGAACGACCGAATTGTATTGTCTCGATACTGAGGTCATTTTAATAAGAATCAATTACATGCATTTCATTTTTCATTTTCGGCAAAATTTCGGAGAAATTGTGCTCACATCCAGAAGACACTACTAGAATTAAAACTTTTTCAAAGACATTTGTTTTTTATTTTTAAATTTATGCATCTCCAAGCTACTAAGGGTTCCTTTTCTCCGGTCATCTGTGGGGCAGTCTCAGATTTCCTGTGGGACTCCAGAATAATGCACTTAAATAGCCACTAGCGATGGAATTGACCATCTGTGGACGTCGAAAATAATTAGCATCCCGCAAAGAAAGCAGATTTGAATCGGGTGGTTCCTGGGGTTCGTGATTCTGTTTCTTTTCTGAGTATGACGAAGCAATTTGAGCATTAGGTTAAAGGCAGTTCCAATCAGATAAAGAATAGATGCCGATGTCTGCATGCTAAAATTCGGTGGCCTTGAATTCTTTTTTTTTTAAACACAACATAGACTCCGACCCCAGCCTAGTTATAAAATAATATATAGAATTAGCTACAGGAATAGAAAAGAATATATACTATATACTATAAGAATATATGCTATAGAAAACGTTTAAAAAAAAAGAAAAAACAAAGAAAACGCAGAATATAAGATAATTTTTATGGGTGCTCTTGCTGGCGCCCTTCCGTCGGTTTGGTGCCCCTCCGGCTCGGTGCCCCGTTCGGTGGCACACTTCGCACACGCCTTGGGCCGGCCCTGGTTAAAGATGTTAAAATATGTCATGTAGAATCATGTCAGCATAGAAATCGGAATTTTCAAGCTTTCGTTTTTCGCTTTTCCCACAAAGTTGAATAAAGAAAAAACTGCCCTGTTAAACTGAGGGCATTGAGCTCACAGGCTATCCACACTAATTGTATATTAAAATGTTCAAGCGCCTTATTACAATGAACATATATACAAAATTTGAAGCAAATCGCATAATTCTGCATGAAAAACACACTTATCTAAATTAAAGGGGGTAATTACACCCCCCTTTCCCCGTTTTTACTTAACCAATGAACCCCCAAAACTAATCAAGAAAGCACCGTATCACAATGAACCTATATACAAAATTTGAAGAAATTAAGATAATTCTGCATGAAAAACCCATTTATCTAAATTAAGGGGGGTATTAGCCCCCTTTTCCCCTTTATACTTAACCAATTAACCCCCAAGACTAATCAGGTAAGTGCCTTATCACAATGAACCTATATACAAAATTTGAAGAATTTTTTATAATTTTGCATGAAAAACCCATTTATCTAAATTAAGGGGGGTATTAGCCCCCTTTTCCCCTTTATACTTAAGAGTCATTCCATATAAGAATCACACAAAATCAGGGGTCTGTGATTAAATAGTAAACAGATTTATGTGATTTTTTTCCTCAGTGAGAGGACCATTAGAAAGAAATAAATCCAGATTATTAATGCTGTGGGACCATTGGTTTTGATTTGGAGGGGTGTCAAAAGTCAGTGCCCTACTTAAAAAATTCAAATTTTATTATTTGCATAGTATTTCTCAAAGTATGCATTGAAGTTATCCCAGAAAACAAATTACATGCTTGTATTATATAAGGTTGGCCCTTTGATATTCAAGAATATAAATCATAGGATATACAGGGTGATTTTTTTTAAAGTTGTGAAAGTAAAACCTTATAACAAAAGAACCATTGATCCAAATGACCTGAAATTTCACCAGTATGCTCCCAAAGCCATGGGAATTTTTTAGGCGTAGTTAAAAATATTTTTAAAAAACTTAAAATCGCATCGACAGATGGCGCTGTAGGTTAACTTCAACTGGTTTCCTTCCTCTATCGGTTTTTAGGCTCAGTGAACCAGTCTGTTCAAATTTCAAAACTCTCTTCCGTAGGTCTTCTGTCGTCATTGGACCTCTTCTTAAATTCTTAAGTGTCCTAAATCTTCTAAGAGCAGTTGCTGCGCTGTCCTTATTCTGATAATACAGTTTCACTAACATCGCACGGTCCGTCAATGGCACAGTCATTGCGAGGATATCCGTAGAATAATGAACACGAGGTGAGCGTGGTTCACGTTTTAACGCCACTCTACATGTGTCTTGCATAAGTTCGTCTCCCGACTTTACGGCATGTACAGTGCCATCTGTCGGTGAGATTTTAAGGGGTTTTTTAACCAAGTCTAAAAATTCCCGTTGTTTTGGGAGCACACTAGTGAAATTTCAGATCATTTGGATCAGAGGATCTTTTGTTATAGGGTTTTACTTTCACAACTTTAAAAAAAATCATCCTGTATGTAATGCAATGAGCTAAATGGCTGCAAAAGTTGAATTTTTTTCGAAATTTCACTATAGTTTTGACACATGTAGCTCTTTGCATTGAAATCATCCCATCATTTTTAAGTACTGTATGCTCCCCTATGGTGAAATGAAACACAGAAAAGCAGGCCCCACCATGGACAGACTTTAATGCATTCCAAAATTGTATGCCAAATTTCCAAAAAACGTATTTTTGCCCATTTTAAGTGAGATATACCAGACATGCATTGAAGTCAGAAGCCTGTAAAATAATAATAGAAATGTAGAATAACTATTCACCTTTCAAAATCACCAAACAGAATCATGGACACTAAAGCAGTTTTCATGGGGTAATGGAAATCGCATTGTAATATAACTAGGAAATACACTTCCCACGACCTTCATTCATTGCCAAGAATAAAAACACTTTTAACCATTATAACCACAGTGTAGAGAAGACCTATGTGATAGAGAAAATGCTGTTGCTAAACGTCAAATTCGCTGTTACCTTTCCGCTGGAAATTATGTTGTTTGTGCAGCCGATGTTAAAGCAGCTCTTGAGTATAGAGGTGGTCTACCAAACTTGAAGTTGTCAATTATTATAATTGACAAACAGAAAGGTAATTTGAGTATGGTTAAGATACCTGCAGGAATTTAGTCGTATTGAATATAATACTGAAACATGAAAGTTTGGATGTATTATGATATTGGACTTGGAAAGGACTTGCCATTTAACAATATTTTGTTTGATTCTGCTGTAGAAATCATTCAAAACTTTGATAGTACGATTGCACTATTGCCGATTTCTAATATTTGGGTCGATTTTTTAAATTTAATTTTGTATGCGATTTCTAACGTTTTTTCGCGTTTCGAGGAGATTTTTCTACATGGATAAAAAAAATCCGTTTCAATCTTTTAGCCCAATATAGAAATTTTTCCTTTTTTCAATAAAGTTTACTCGGAATTCGTACAGTGATTTTTGAAATTTCCGTAAATTCGTTATATGCGATTTTCAGCGTTTTTTTTTTGTATTTTGCCCGGCAAAAGAAATGCGCACCTGCTCATGATTTGCTAACGGAAATTAATGAAATTTTATTAACGAATTTTTACTAATGATCAAAAATTAAGATAACTAATTAATAAATAAATTTGAATTTGAAGATGATTTATAGGGGAATGGGAAACATCTAGAGGCCATTTTAGAATCAACTTCCCATTTACTTACATTTAAAAATTATGTGGCAGTCGTAAAGGTTAAGGTAACTTTAACTCGGATCAGAGCAAAGCGATACGCAGTGGAATGTGTCATTGTACCAGCCGATTAAACTGTTTAAGATAGCGTTAGCTTTTCTGAATTTTATTTAAAACTACATCAGGTCTTTGATGTTGAAACTTAAAAACGTTGAATATTAAAAGAATATAAGAAACATATTCATAATCTTGACTAATAGCCACATGCTACATTAGACGATGAAAAATCATAGGATTTCTAAAATGTAAAACAGAACTGCTTGCAAAATGTCATCACCGCCGCCGTGATGTACGCCATTTAAACACAATATATATAATCAGCTCATTTATTATTTAACACAACACATTTTCCGAAAAATTTAAATAAAGCAAGATGCCAAAAATAAAATGTCAGAAGACAAGTGTCCGCAACGAGCAATACACAGAAGCTTGCGTAAAATGCGAAGTCCCTGACTAAATGAGGGAAAGAAAACCGGCAATGCAAAGGATTTTGCTCACAACTCGAGAAAAGTATTGGCAGGATAATTAACTTGCGAAAATCTGTTATACCTGCCTGGTAGTATATTTTCTTAAATATAGACTTCAGTTACCACCATTTTTGAACAGTAAAGTCGCAGTCTTATTCCAGATTCTATGGGTCTGATTTCAATGGGAATTAGTTAATTCACCCCCCCCCCTCTTTATTTACATTTAAATTATTTTTTTTTCCTAAATATAGAGTTCAGTTACCACAATTTTCGCACAGTGACGTCAGAATCTTTTCGGTTCTATTTCAACTGGAATTGGTTCATACAATTCCCCCTACATTTACATTTAAATTTATGTTTTCGTAAATATAGACTTTCAGTTACAACCATTTTTAGTGTTTCGTTCATCTCACGAAACCCTATTCGTCCTGCTACGTTGTTTGTCCGTCACACAGCCGGTTCTCAGAAACTATATAACTTACAGACATGAAATTTTGTGCACTTATAGATGAATACTATGATGATCACTATGATACTACTATGATGCTCAAAATCATAAAATTTTAAAAAATCGTATTATTTTAATACAGAGAGATAAAAAAAAATTAACAGCCTTTTCCTATTAAATTAAAAAAAAAAATTCGTTATAGCAGTTGGCAACAATTAAAAATCCACAATAAAATTCTTTCTACAATAATTAATTTTCTATTAAAATATTTCCAAGTAAAAAATGGAAAGGAAATAAAAAGTTTCAACAATTGAAAAAAAATATTAATATGACGTCATATCGGTAATATAACGGAAATTTTCAAACATTTCTCAAAAGTACAAGGTGTATGAGTATGTATAAATACAGAAAGCAGCTTAATATGACGTCGTTAGAGAATTAAAAAGAAAATTAATCTGACGTCATATTGGAAGTTTAACGGACTTTTTCAAATGTTTGAGAAGAATAAACAGAGAGTATCAATATGCGTAATAGAGAAATCAAGTAGATATGACGTCAGCAAGTGATTATAACGTCATATGAGTTTGAGGAACGTATTGAATCATGATAAAAACCCGATTAGGGAAACATTGGCATATTTTAACATTTTGAAGGTCTCTATACAACATATTTAATTTTCAAATTGATATTTTTTAATATCGCATTTAGTCCACATGACAGATATTATTATGACAGAGTATAATAGCGGGTATAATTTTTCTTTTTTTGAAAATGAAATTTATTTGGATTTATTAAAGAAGGGATAAAGTGTTTTGAAAGGAATATTAAACGAAAGCATTTGTATGATCTTCGATCACACTTATCCACTTGTTTAACAAAAACGTCGAATATTTCGCAAATTTTTTTAAGCGATTTTTACAGTTTTCTCGCATTTTGCAGAGATTTTCTGACATTTGGAAAAGGTTGGTTGGTTGGTAGATTTTATGACGGCCGATTATCTAATCGAGGTATATAGGACCTAAGGAGGCGTGTCTCCGCGGAGGTATTTTTAAGGGATCATAACCCGTATTTACGGCAACATTTGGAAAAGGAATTTGGTTTCAAACTTTGTGCCAATTTTAGTAAATTTTGTTTTCTTTGATTTATAATACGATTCTCAATGCGTTTTTTTAGCAATATTCAGCGGTTTCTTTATAAGTACCGCGACGATTTTTTTCATAATCGGAAAAGGAATTTGGTTTCAATTCTTTATAGACTAATATAGGAAATTTTGTTTCGTTTTTTTTAATGCAATTTATAGCGTCTTTACGTCTTCAGTATTGATCTCTTTAGATTCGTATAAGGAATTCGATTTCAAAGATTTAGCCAATTATAGGAAATTTGTCCCCGGGATTTTTGAGATTTTTAGAGAATTTTAATACGATTTTTGATACGATTTTGAATGGGATCTTTAGAGATTTGTGCGTTTTTTCTTATTTTAGGAAATTTTAATGCAACTTTTCGCGATCCGCTGCGATTTTTTGACATTCGAAAAGAGAATTCGTTTTCAAACTTTTAGCTTAATGTAATGAATTCTTCTGCGATTTTTGACATTTTTGCGATTTTCAATGCTTTTTGTACCATTTGTTGGCGTTCGTTTTTTTGGCAACCGTAAAAGGAATCCGGTATCCAACATTTAGCCTACTATAGTTCATTTTGTCATCGGCAAGTTTCAATAGGATTTTTAACATTTTATACAGTTTTGCACCGATATTTTGACATTCGAATTCTGGTTACAATGTTTTAGCCAACTGAAGTAAACTTTGCGATTTTAGATTTTTTAGCGATTTTTATGCGATATTTTTCGGGATTTTTGCAATTGAAGGCGATTTTTCCACCTTAGTAAAATGCATCCGGTTTTAGTGTTTTAACTCAATATAGTAAATTCTGTCCTATTTTCAATAAAGTTTATTCGGAATTCATACAGCAAGTTTCAAAATTTTCGCGATTTTTGCATATAATTTTTAGAGTTTTTTCGCGTTCCACAGAGATTTATGGACATTCTTATTATAAATTCTGTTTTAATATTTTAGCCCAATATATTAAATTTTGTCCTCTGTGATTTTTGATATTTTAGAGCTTTTCTTGATTTCTTGCGATTTTTCAACAGTAGTAAAAGGTATCCCGTTTCAATCTTCTAGCACACTATAGTAAATTTTGCACTCTTTTAATTGAAGTTTATTCAAAATTCGTGCAGCAATTTTTTTATTTTTCGCTTTTTTTTTGAGATATTTAGAGTTTTTTCTCGTTTTGTGCTATTTTGTTTATGAGACCGGCCATCGCCGGGTGAATCAGCTAGTTAAAATTACAAATATCGATTTAATATCAGATAACAGAACAGAAAAATCCATTAAAATTAATAATTACTTTTAAAAATTATGCACATCCACATTTTTGTTGTTTATGTTTTAAAAGTTTGATAAGAAAGAGGTCACGGCTGCCGAAGGCAGTCGCGCATCATCCGCCGATTCCAGGCTCTTGGAGAGCCCATACGAGACACGACCAGGAGGGATCCAGTTTACCCGGGGACCCTGTAGGTGGTGCTCTTCGGCCGGAGAGCGAAGCGGGGGCGTACGCCTACCTGCACTTCAAACTCTCTTTCCCAAGTGAGTTGATGACATATAGGTCGAAGCCACATTAGTGACACCTTATAAAAGGGCCACTAGGTTCACACTTGGGCGGATAGCGAGAGTGAGCCACGGCTTCGTTGCCGGGATCCCAAAAGGGAACCGGGTCCTAGGCCTGATGTGAAACACTCACACTACCCCATTACTGTACCGCACCTTCCGAATATCAAATCCTAGGGGAGGAGGAAGCGACTAGTTCATTTGGTGCGTTAAAAGTTTGATAAAAATAATAATGTTTGATAAAAATTTAAACGCAAAACATAAAATGAAAAATTCTTAAAATTGCGAAAAACCAAATATTAAATTATTGTAATTGTCTAGATTAAGTGGACCAGAAAGTTTTCACATGATGAAAAGTTATATTTCTTTTTTTTTCTTATTTTTATAATGATTGAAGTATTAAGAAAGTTGTACAGTTCCTCCAATACGAAAATTCCAAAACTTATGGCCTTACCAGCCATGAACGTTATGCCCGTGAAAGCAAAACTTGAAACTGAATAATTTCCAAACACTATTCTTCAGCTGTTTTACCACGATAACTTTTGAAAAATTAACGTATTTACAAAAGTCTTTTTTCAAATAGAGGAAATTAAATTCTTTATAAACTATACCCCAAACACAAACAACAACAGCAAAATTTCCAGTTGTAACAATAAATAATCAATTTTTATGGATATTGAATTTTGTACTGTAACATATTTAAATTTATAATTTTTTTCAGGTATAATCAAAAGACGTAATAAACAAAGCATAAGCAGTAACGTAATAAGCAGTATAAAGAAAATATCGCGACTATTACAGATGGAAGAAGTTTTTTTCAATATCTTTAAAAACGGATTAAGAAAATTTTAGAAAACAAAAATTCAGGGTTCGAACGCTTTTACCACAATTTTTGATAGAAATTTTCTATTTAATATTTAAATAGCAGAAATTGTAGACGCCTCGTTTAATTGCAGGATTTCTAATACTTTTCTGCATTTGAAGAAGGCGAAAAATTCTATTAAAAAACTGTGGTAAAGGCGCACAAACCCTGAATATATTTAATATAGAAATGCTTGAAATAACACAAAAAGTGCACTGGGATTCTTTTAAATTATGTATTATGAGTGTTTCCTTTTCTATTTTTGGTTTTAATTTTTTAGTTTGTTTGTTTTTTTAAGCATTTGCTAAAAAAACAATGGAAACGTGTAAAATCATATTTATGTTAATTTTTCTTCATATTTAATTAGTTTCAAAAATGATTTTTTCATAAAAATTCATAAAGATACAAATAAATGTAAAGTGCGTAAAAACATGCATAAAAACATTTAAAAGCACATTAAAGTCCGTTTAAAATCAAAATACCAACCGAACCAATCAACCGAACTTACTCGGTCATCATCATTAAAAAACTAATAGTTGAGTTGTTGTCCCTTCGCGACTTCTAGCTGGCCCGGAACAAACCATTTTACTTCAAGGGTGGGGAATATAAGGTGGGATGGGAAAGGTCATTCAAAATTTCAAAAAATGTACAGGTTAATAAAGCATGTATTAATTCCATACTGCGTGGATATCATATGATAATGCATCGTTACAGACTATTTCATTTTTAGATATTATTTCCAGAGACTCTCTTAGGATAGCTTCTTGGTGATTACTTGTGCGGAATATAATTTTGAATCCCTTGAAATCTACTTTTATACGTTCAGTTTGTGCTAATCTTGCTAACGCAGTGTGGAGTCTATTTAATCATAGATCTGCTTCATGTTCTTTTATTCTGTCCCGAACTATCCTCAGTGTCATATCTACGTACATAAAATCTTTGTTATCTTTCTTAAATGGTATAATATATACCCCTGATCTATTGATAGCCTGTATTGGGTCAATTTTCATGTTTAACAAAACCCACAACTTTGGGGGAGGGACTGCGATTAATGTAATGCCAAACTTAACAAGGGAATGTTTCGTACTTTCAAAAAAACTTGGGCTGTAGTTAAATTTGCAAAACTTCAAAGTTTTAATTGTACCTGTGTTTTGTTTTTCTTCATCTTTCACTTTAAATTTGTTTATGGATTTTTCAATGAAACGGGATGGAACTGAATTCTCGGCTGCTGTTTTTTTAATTACATCTAATTCTTCATTAAGGAAAAGGCATGAACAAACTTCAAATGCTCTTTTCATATAAAAATTTTAAGATGTTAACTTGTAACTAATGGGTGAACTACGATTAAAGAGGATGGTGGAATTAGATCTGTTAATTTTGCTAAACACCGTGCACTCAATATTCTGTTTATCCATATTTCAGATTAGTTGTACATCCAAAAGGCAAGCTTTTGTTTTTTTTTTCTATTTCTAGTGTGAATTTTATTTTATTGTCTAGGCTATTGATTTTATCTTGAAAGGAGTATAATTCATATTTTCCGTGATCCCATATAATGTAAATATCAGCCACCTATCGCAACAATCCGGACTCAGTTTTATGGTCTCCATGATTATATTTTCAAGATGAAGTAGTTTAAACTTTGCAAGCAAACCTGAAATGGGTTAACCCATTGGGGCCCCATTCACTTGTCTGTAAACTTGATTGTTGAAAACAAAAACGTTGTTGTTGATAATTAAATTTAAACCCGACTTGACTGTATTTTTAATATTTTCTGTAAACCTAGAATCAGAATCGATCAAACTCTCGATGGTGTTAGTAACTTTTTTACTTCGATAGACGGGTATAAAGATACCATGTCTAAACTAGCCATAAAACTGAATTGTCAAGCTTTTTAGTTTTAATTTTCTCAATAAAATTAGAAGTTGATTCAATAACAAAATCAGATGGCGGAAAATATGGCTTCAAAAAATGTGTGTAGGTTTTTTCCATAAAATATGTTGGAGAGAAATCGAATGATTTTTTTTTCATAATTCATTATTACGTTTCAAATGGTTGAAGATCACAGAATTATATTTAATACTTTATTTGCATTATTTTTAGATAATTATGATACTAAAAACAATAATTTAACAAATAAACGCTAAAAGTACATTCTATGTTCATTTGTCTTGAAATGACATATTCAGTGCTTTTCCTGAAACATTGAAAATTTGTCAAAGTTTTCTCAGATAAATAAATTGCTTTTCCATGTTTATTATTAATAATAGCGTAGTTCTATTAAGTTACTACATTTATTTTGATCATTTATATTTGCTCAGGACGTATAACGTTAATGTGATGAAATGATTATAAATCTACTTACGTGGTCTTTTGTTTATGCGAAGTGTCAACGGTAAAATTAATGTGGATGTCAGTATTTAAATACAAAAATGTTGCTGAAAATATAAATATTAAACTTTTTCAAAATATCCAGCTAAAGACCTTAATAGATATAAAAAAAATGTTTTTTAAGAACAAAGAATACCATAAAAAATATTAAAATCAAGCAATCCTTCCAAAATATTCTGATATTATCGAATGCATTTTAACTTAAAGCAGTGCATCAAAATACATTGTCTGACAAAATAGTGCTATTTTTTATATTTAATAAAGAAGTGTATCGAAGGTACACTGAAGATTCTACTTTTAAAAGGCCCTAGTTTTGTTATTATAATTATTCATTGTACACAATCTATTTTAAAAACTGGTACAGCGACTGTTTTAAACAGATGATTTGGTTTAAAATGATCGGTCAGATCATTGATTATTCGGATTCAGTTTGAAATTCGATAGAATTTGAATTGAATCATTTCGATTTCAGCCATTAATGATCGAATGATTTTAGAAAATATTACAATGACTGTTTAAAACAGATGATTTGTTTTACAGTATTTTATATTACTTTAAACCATATACAGGTTTATGAGACCATTTCTTATAAACTAATATATCTTGAAAATCTGACCTAAATTATTTCGGCAGTATTTTAATTTAGGGTTCGTACGCTTTTACCATAATTTTTGATAGAAAATTTCTATTTAATGTTTAAATAGAAGAAATTGTATACGCCTCGTTTAATTGCAGAATTTTTAATACTTTTCTACATTTAAATAAGGCGAAAAAGGTGTATTAAATATTGTGGTAAAAGCGTACGAACCCTTTAATTATGGTACAGTCTATTAGATTTTAGGTAAAATTCTAAATACTTTCACTTACGTGCAGATCAATCGAATTTCTTTTTTCAAATACACGCAAATTCTCCCCCCCCCCCTTTTTTTTCCCATTATCTTTGCAGGTGACGGTGGCAGTAAAGTGTGGGAACATATAGCGAATGAAATTAAGTTGAAATTATGCTTTGCTATTTCGTTAGACTTTTCTTTGCGTAAATCCCGTTTCATTTAAATGAAAAACTTGCTGTGATCATTGAAAAAAAGTAAGACAAGCAATCTTCAAACAACATTTTATTATCTTTATATTTGTCTTAAACCGCAGATGAACTTAACTGACAAGAGTTTTATTTTTTTTTTACTATTATCAGCATGTAGTAATGATATTAATTATTATACATTTATTATACATTTATTATTATGACCTCATATATGTTTCAGCATTTAGTAATAATACTAATAATTAAAGTGTGTTTAATTATTTTTATATAGTAGGCTCTTCTTTTATTTCAAAGATATGTTTCACCCTTTAAATATAAAACATGGGCTACTACTTTTCCGAGCGAATAATTTGTGACAAAGCATACAAATTATAGAATTTTTTATGCTTGTTTAATCCTGTTCTATTATGACATTTTCCAAATTACTTTAAAAATTATTCCTTAGATTATGAATAGTACGAAAAATAACTGTATTCGTTTGATATCAGTAAATGGCATATTCGTTAAATTTCCATAAGGGTTAACTTTTGTGATTTGGATAGATACTTTTATTACGAGGGAAAGTCATTAAGTAAGTCACAAAAGCTAATTAAATAATAAGTTATGATGATATTCACTTCAAAACTATTTTTATTTCTCAACAAATTCTCCACTAATATTTATGCACCGTTTTATTAGTGCCCCGACATCAGCTGCATAAGATTCTTTGGTTTGCTGTCTCAGCCACATTTGGACTTCAAGTTGAACCTTTTCATCATCTCTGAACATCATCTTGGTTCCAAGATGGATTTTTAGTGGACTAAACAGATGAAAATCGCTTGGGGCTATGTCGAAACTGTATGGTGGATGTTGAAGAAGTTGCAAGATGATATTCACAGATGATGAAAAGGTTCAACTTCAAGTCCTAATGTGGCTGAGACAGCAACCCAAAGTATCCTATTCAGCTGGTGTTGAGGCATTGGTAAAACGGTGATATAAGCACATTAATATTGGTGGAGAATATGTTGAGAAATAAAAATAGTTTTGAAGTGAATATCATTGTAAGTTATTATTTAATTATCTTTTGTGACTTACTTAATGACCTTTCCTCGTATTATTAACGTAACTTCTCCGAAAATGGAAAACAAATTTCGGAACCGAAGGTATTTAAATTTGCTTGATCGTTTAAAAAAAGTGAAACATATTTGAAATACAATTATTTTATTTCATTCGTTTCGACCATTCGACACATTTATACACATACCTGGAACATGTGTTAGAGAATTAACGTAGTATTGAGATCTGTATTTATTTTACCTTCGAAGGAAACCGCTGCGAAACAGTAAACATTGATGGGTCTGCGATCCGCCTTATCTAAATTTTAAAACATATATATCAAAATTAATTATTTTCTTAATTGATTCTTTTTCAAAATCTTTGAATTAATGAATTTCGAGTTTCACTTATACATTTAACTATACTTCTGGTTGTCTTGAAAAAATTACATTATATGGAACTAGAATATATTGAAATTAGTAATAAATTTCGAAAACCAAAAGATCTTTTTAACTTAAAATTTTTTATTAAGCAATTTACTATCAATAAAAAAGTATGCATGATTAGTTATATCATGAAACTTTGGTTTGACATGATTCAGGACATGAGATACATTAAAAAAGCTGATTCTTTAGAATTCCACTAGTTATATGAAACTTTTAAACACACAATGCTGTAGTATCTCTCGATGAAGTAATATCAATATTAATTAGAAACTGTATATTTTGTAGAGTAGTATATTTTGATAGTGACCATGCAACAAAATACACCTCTAAGTTACTATCATAAAACCGTTGTGAATCTGCTTCTAAATTAAAAAAGTATGTATTTCCAAAAAAGTATATATTTCCAAATGTATTATGATTAAAGGATGATGATATATTTAACTTATACATGGGTTTGTTGACATTCTTGATCATTTTTTTAAAACGTATGAATGGCGTTTTTGTGGAAATTTCGTCATGGGAGTCCTCGCGTCTATGAATCTCTATCATATAAAACTTGAATACGTTGAACGTGGACATGTTGTTTGATGTTTTAAAAACTGAAAAAAACTTGACTAAATATTTTTTTAAGGGACGCCGAGTGGTTAAGGCACTACTCCACTAAACGCTTGCGAGCGTAGAAGTCAGGGTGAATGGTTCGACTCCCGTCACCTCCATTGAAAACTCATTGCGGAGGTCCGGGCTGTAATTCTTTTGTGATGTTATTTCCTTGTGTCTATCCAGTCCTCTTCTCGACGATGACTTATAAGCGGATATTTGTATTAAGCACACAGTCAGATGTATGTTCTCAATAAAACAATAAATATTTTAAGTATATTTAACTATTAGACCAATGCTCTATCAATAAAATGTACACATGATTTATTACATCGTTAATCTTCAGTTTGACGTGATTCTTGACATCGAATACATTGGAAAAGAAGTTGTTTTAGAAATACACCCGTTATATGAAACCTTTAAGCGAACAACTGCGTGGCAGCAGTCAAACAGGAGATAACACCAATAAATTAGGCATTATCATACAACAAATTACATTTCTAAGTTCCTATCATATAACAGCTGGTAATGGATTTCGCTTAGAGTAAATCGACATCCTTACGATTATATGTATAAAGGAGAGATTAAAGGTTATTTGAGTTGTAAATGAAACGAGAATCAAAGTGGGTTATTGGATTGTTGATGTAGGAAAAGAGTTAGTGGTTCAATCATTTAAGAAAAATTAGGATATGTGAAAAATAAATCAATATTGATATTTGCACAAAGAGAGCTCAGATAAAGAGCTCAGATAAATATTTGAATAATTTTATAGCAACATAACGGTACATCCGTGAAGAGGGACGGGGGTTAAAATTTTTCTTTCTTTCTTTATAGGCATTTTTTAATGAATATTTTTCCTGAAATGTGTCTTTATATAAAGAAAACATTTTAGATAAAAAACTTTGGAAACTTTGAAATTTTCTTTATAAAAATTTAAAAATAATAAATTTTAAACTTATTTAATTTTTGATATAACTCGTGAAGCACTTGCCCGATTTCCCTACTTTCTCCACTATTGTGTGCAGAAAAGGTTTCTTGTTAATTTGCCTTCAGGATTTATAAAAATAGCACTTATAAAATTTATAATAAATTTAAAAGTAAAGAAAAGAGGATTTGCGAAAGTGATTTTTACTTCGAGGTTCGAGGATTATATTTCCAAATTTTTCACATGAAATTTAAAATGCTGAAGAGAATGCACTAAAAATATAACACAAAAAGTCTGTCACACTTTCATGCACATATCTTGCAAAGGAAGTTCAGATATATCCTTTTAAACATGATATAACTTGGAAAAATCCATTCTGAGGTAAATGGACTTAAAATTTTAGTTACGGAGGGGGCAGGACTGACAGTATAGTAATTCTTATTTATCATGAGAGACAGTAGTATCTCGAGTGACGCATTAAAAACCGAAAACAGAAAGCCCAAAACCGAAGATTCCGTCACTCGTATATATACAACTAATTTCAAATCAAAGGAAAAGGCTAAACGCCGACATTTAATATCTCAGCAAATATGAGGCATATCGTTCTAATTTTTTCACATTAGTGTTATATATCCGGTCTAACTCTACCCTGAAATTTCTACATTTCTACATACAGCAGATTTTAAGATCTGGAAGTCCATTTTTAAGTTAAATTGTATAAATGTAAGTGTGTCATACCTGTTTTCTCCAAAAGGGCTCGGATGATTTTTTTTAATTAATATATTATATTAATCGGTTTTAGATGAAGCGAATAAGCCTTTGCATGAACTTACGAAAACTCTTGTTTTCTATATAATCCAGTTTTAAAATCGGACTATTTTCCTACGCGACTTTATCATAGGAATTCATGAGGCCGCTTCACTCATTTTTCCCACTTTTTCCTACGCGTCAATAAGGATACTAATGGTTGTCTCGGTTAGAGTTAAAGCATCTCCATATGGCTGAATAGCTATTTAGATTTTTTTTAAACTAAATCAGTTTTTAATTTAAGTTTTAATATGTAATTTATATGTATTAAATTAAATTGGTGTTTATATATTTTTCTTTTTTGTTATAATAAAGAATTTCGCATTTCAAAATCTTCATTAGGTTAAAAAAATATTTAGATTCCTTGTTTAAAATAATGAAATGCTTTATAATTATATATATGCAATTTAATTGTTATTTATAATTAATTTGTCATTTTTAAAAGGAAAAAAATAGATTTTTTGGTCAGTTGTTGATTTGCGCAACAAAAAACAATTAATCTATCGGTTTGGTTTTCCATGCGCTATGAAGATTTCTTGACGTATGGAAAAACAAATAAAAGTACTTATTGAATATATTTTTAATTCCATGTTGTTTATGTACGATAAAACACACTAAAGTTTATAAGCTTCTGTCAGGTAAAATATAATAATAATTAATGTTTGTATAGTCAGGCATGAAAAATTACATTTATTGATGAAAACACTGATGAAAACGATTTTTTTATATATATTTTTTATTCATTTATTATATTTCATGCTTACTCCCAAATGTTCATATTTTATTTTATTTAATGTTTACATTTTACTTAAATTGTAAAATGAAGCATCACTTTTTTAAAATTATGAATTTATGAGTCTACAGTACATTTCAAGAATCAAAACATTCAGTAGAATGCGTAGCTTTGATCCTACATAAACAAGAATGAAGAATACAGTACCTTTTTCTTCAATTTCATTTCTTACATTTGCATTTTAAAAACAGATAATAAAGAAATGTATTTTTCTTTTAATATTTATTTTCATAAGTCAGAGAAATGCAAAATTCTGTCATTGTTTCTATTGTTTTTTTTTTTTTTTAGTGAAATTGCCTGGCGGCCAGTAAAATTACTTTTTTTATGTATTCTTTTAAACCAAATACTATAATATATATGGTGTATTATTTATGTTAAAAAAATATGTATTGACTTTCGAGTTTATGGGTTTTGTCAGTTAGTATGCCAGGTAAAAGTATCTTGAAATATTTTTTAAAAAAGTATCTTTTTGTGAGGGGGTTTATGGGTGCAAAATGCTCATTTTTTGTATTACTAATACTTTTGTATTACTAATTGCTTTAACGAATTCCAAGGTATGATGTCTTATACTCATGCACAGTTTTGTTTGTTTTTTAATATTCCGTTTGAGATCAAAGAAACTGAAGACTTCCTGACCATACAAACATTCAGTATTTACCTGACAGAAGTTTACAAACTTTAATGTCTGATTGTACATAAACAACGTAGAATTAGAAATGCATTCATAAAGTGTTTATATTTCTTTTTATTCTATGATAATCAAGAAATTTCAAGCGCATGGATCAGGGTTGGGTTTCTCACGGAAGAAACTGGATGAATTTGAAAATTTCGCTATAGGGGGAATTTATGGTTATTGTTTTAATTACTATGACAGGTAAATGTGCCCTGAAATAATATATATATATATATATCTTTTTTTAGGGAGGGGTCATGAGTGCAGAATGCTCATATATGCATTAGGGTAATTCTCCGTTATGCCCTAAACCACTTTTCAATAATAATAATAATAAAAAAAAAAAAAACTCGCCAAACTACAGGATTTAACGTAAAAATTGCATCGTTCACTTGACGTCAGATGCGTTATGCAGGTTTTTTATGTCAGGAAATGATTTTTAATTCATTTGTCTGATTTTTTTTATATTTTACTGATTTATTAGTTATTTCATTTATTAAAATAAAAATTATGTCGTTAAATGGCAACATCATGGTGTAGCAAAAAGCATTCGAAAAATGTGATGCATCGTTACGTAAAAGAGATCAGTTTCAACTGACATCACAAAAATTTATCCAAAAACTAACAGGGATAGTTGAGAAAAGTAAGGTAAGTAAATAAATATCCGATATTTTTTCTGTTTTGATTAATCCTAATAATATTATAAATCTGATTGTGTGCAAATGTTAGGCTGAAGCCAGCGTCAAAATGGAGCATTTAATGATCCTGTGTTTTTGCATATAGGTGGATTATAACCCTCAAATGAACATAGGCTGGTTTTTGTTAATTTTATTCAAATATTTTTCCTAATAATTCAAAATTTCGTTATTTTCATAAAGAATAAATGGACATTTTTTCGTATAATATTTTAAAATGGTTAAATTTACTTTACCGTTGCTAAAACTTTATCGTTGCCAAAACTAATTAAAAACCCGGAATAATAATTTTTACTCTACAATTTAGATTCAATTAAAAACTTTTCACGTGAAAAATGAAAATGAAATAAAAAAAAAATAAAGAATTAAAAAGATTAAATAATATTATTAGAAATAAAACGTACTTTTTTTAGTTTTTGATAATAATACAAGGTTTCAATATGCGTAACCATAGGAAACAGGCTAATATGACGTCATACATGGAAAATAAAGCGGATATGCTTTGATTGGTGAAATAAAATTATCTTAGGGTTTTTTTTTCACTTTTTTTCTATTTTTTTTCTTTTGTATGGTAATAATACGTGGCGCTTTACCGTCTGCGCACGGCTAATATAATTATACCGTATTTTTTATTTAAATTTTTAAAAAGTAAAAAGAAATTTCAAAATAAAATAGTTAGCAAATGTCAATAATATGCTCCGCATTATTATCCATGTCGAAAATGATGTCATGGATAGCGAGAAATAGATATTTTCATTCTTAAAACTAAAAGAAATACTTCGATTACCTGAAAAAATATGACGAATGTTAATAGTTCCATTTTTGTTGATAAAACCTAAAGATTTAATATTATTTCGTTAAAATAACATAATTTCCCCTATGCCAGTATTGAAATTAATTGCCTGGAAAAGAAAATTATTTCATTAAAAAGGGATTTCTCTGGGGAAATATATATTTGAAATAAAACGGAAATTTTCGTAACGCGATTTATTTAATACCTATTATCATTGATCAGAAGACTTAACTCTCAGAATTAAAATAAATAAATTAGATACCAAGTTTTTTTTTTTTTTTTTTTTTTTTTTTTTTTGTAAATTTTAATGAAGTTTCTCTAACTCCATATTTGTGTATGAAAAAGGAGAAATAAAACAGATCAGTATATTTTTTACACCATTTTCTCATTAAAACTGAAAAACAGAATTAGAATTTATTTTCACTTTGAATAGATGGTGAAAACAAAATCTTGATTTCAGTAAATTATCCGAAAAATAAAAACATATTTTCACATATTCAAACTTCATGAATAAATTTATTCGGGAGAACAAAAATTGCCTGTCAACATGCTGTCATTTAGAAAACAAGATTTGTTTCAGCTATACATTAAACCAAGGAGGCAGAATTGAATTTAAAGAAAAAGCATATACTATTTCAGAGTTGCCAAGTCTCCGGATTTTTGAACACCAGTAATTTTTTCAAAATTCTCTGACTAAATAAAACAACATTTTCTGTATTAAATTACTGGTATCCAAAAAGCCGGAGACTTGGCAAGTCTGCTATTTCCAATTAATGTTTTTTTGAAGCATGGGTGTTAAAACGTTTCACAAAGGCGTTAAAAGTAAAATTGTTTATCAGGTAAAATTCACATTTGTTTTTACCCAATTCGTCTATTTCCACGATTTTATTTGGCCTACCTTTTTGCATTGGTTGCAATTTCATTTTCGCGATTATTTGGCACAAAATTTTACTTTTTTAAGACTGAGTTATGTCAAGATTCCTATAACAAAAAATACCGTAAAAAATACCGTAAGTAACTCCTATGAAATGTGATAAAGAGTTAGTTAATTATTAACGTTTTTAATTATCGGGAGTGAAATATTTTGCTTAATTAATGTATTTATTATTATTTTAATATTGCGTGAACGAAGTCACGGGTAACAACTAGTATATTATAAATTTCATTTTTTTAAACAAAATTTCTGAAGGGTCTTCCAAATTTATTGTTTATTTTTGAGATACCAATGTCACCATTCTTCCGTTTGTTTATTAGGCGTTCCAGTTTGACGTTAGTTTTTTTTAATGGAAAATAGTCAACATGATAATAGAAAAATACCCGTATTTGTAGTTTTAGAAGTGCTGCTAAATCATATTTTATTCATTACAAAACTAGACGGTAAACTACACATGTTTACCACTTTCATAAAATAAGTGAACAGTAAACATATTTCACATAATATTTCTTGTTAAAATAATGTACATTATTTTATACGTTATACGTATAACTTTATTTTTATAGTATTTTACACATTGAATTTTACATTGTAAAATGTGCTTTGCATTTCGTTTTTAGTAATATTAAACCAATGAAGTATTCCCTTAAAAAACAACCATTATATGCTTACGGATATTTTCGCACAATTCTCA